>CM068299.1:28720128-29920128 GCA_034768395.1 Linum lewisii | reverse complement strand
TTCTTTCTAACCAGGCAATTTAGCATCAAAGTAAACACGTTGGTTCTCAAGTTCTAGGTTAAGCAGTCTAAGCATCATTATGAAGGATTGAACAACAACTTAACATCAAAAATCAAGAACTGAGCCATTCTAATGCTAGAGAGACTGGACAGGAATCACGAGGCACACAAAAATACAATCAAGGGCAATCAAGTTCATGCAAGGTTCTCTAGCATCCTACCCCACACTTAAATCGGACTGTGTCCTCACATGACTAATTCTAGAGTTCAGAGTGAAGTAGAAGAACCTGGACCGAGATGGTTGGCGTAGGGGATGAGTACGGATTCTCGGAGCAGAGGGAATCTACCGGAATGAAGCAAAGGGAATCTCCCAACTGCCTGCAAAACAAAAACAGATGAAAGATAAAAAGGAAACCGAGACAAGTGTCCCGGATCCACACAGAAAAAAGTTGGATCGAAATCCGAAAAGAAGAAATAAAAAGAAAGGACAAGGAAAAGGACACCACCCGATCATGGCTGGTTAGGGGCGTCGGGGGGTGGAAAGTGAAGGAAATCGGTGAGCTGACGTTGCCACGCTAGCTGTGCCTCATACCGCTCGTCAGCGCGGTGCATGTGTTGCTGCATAATAGTCCATCTCACCTCTTGAGCGACGTTTTCAGTGATGCGCCACTCCTGGAGACGCTCATACAGCTCTCCAACATCCGCGAGTTGCGGTCGGTGCTGCTGGTAAGGCGCCTGGTATGGCTTTGGAATGGGCGGCGGCGACTTGCGTGCATACCCTGTCTGATGATGTGGCGAAGGTATATGATCATGGTATCTCGCCTCTGGCTGGAGATGCTGCTACTCAGCATCATCTTCTTCCTCCGACTCTTCCATATGCTGGAGGGGAGGATCTGCTGCTACCTGGGGACTGAGGTCCAGTTCGAGGTCGTACTCGACTGCCAAATCACCTCCAACGGTCCGTACTCTGCGTCGTGGGATGTTTGGGGCCATATTCTTGGTTGAGACCAAAGGAGATGATGAGTCGGCCGACAAAGTTGCATCCCAGGAGTGAGCGAGGTGGCCTCGACCTCTGAGTCTTCTGGCGGAATAAGCGTGCAAGCACCCATCCGAGATGAAGAGGATAACTCTCCCAGATGGCGCGGTGAAGAAGAAGCTCCTCTCGGCTGATATGGTGGCGGTCCTTCTCTGGAGCATACAAAAGAGAACGGCGCCAAACCATGTGAATGAATTTATAGAGAGGGTGAGAGAGAGAGACTTAACTGAATTATGCTTCATGGTTTGATTGCCGGGCACTCCAGTTATGTGGCTCCAGAGCGTGTCATACTCTCTCTCCGTCGCCATCGTTGTTCCCCCAACCGAGGTGATGACCTTCATAGTGCTCGTGGGGAATCCCGAGACGAGCTGCAAACTCATCATATGTGAGTGTCCTGTACACCCCGCCCAGATAGAAGGTGACGACCTTCTTGTGCTGCCTGCTCTTGTGCTTGTCCAGATCGAACGTCGCCCAAAACTCCTGGAGAGCGATGTCTGGGAAGTCAGCGGCTAATGTGGTCAGCTCCAGCAGTCCAGCATGTGTCAGTGCATCAAGCACGTTCCGGTGCCAGTCCTCATCGTGATCGAAGAGTGACTCCATAGATAGTGGGCGAACACCAGCTCCAGGAATATGCTCGAGCCGCTGGTAGCGCTCGAAGTAGTACTGGGGTAGGCAAGCAACAGTGCGATGGTACCCCACACGGCCAGGGAAAGCTGGTGGAGGGCCCTAGACGACGGGTGTGACGGGAGAGGGAACTCGGGAGCTGGAGACGGTGTCAAGTCTCTGCTTGGTCCTGCGCTCATGAGTTACATTCCTAAGCCAGAAAACAAACTAGATTAGTCAAACTAAAACCCTACCCCACACTTAGTAGAAAAACTCAATTTCACAAAGAAACGAGGAAAACCGAGTGGGGGTAAGCAAAGCAGATGAACCGGTAATCACAAACAATTAAAACACATGCTTAGGAACAGCCAGGATGGAATCATCATAATCAAAGTTCGGAAGTCAAACCGACATTCAATAAGTCAAAGTAATAGAACATTGAACCCTAATCATGGCAATACTAGCACAAAGCGGGAAATGACGGCATAGTGAATAACTCATATGGCAAGCACAATAATACGAACGTGAATAAACACATATGGCAACCAAATGAACATAGACAAGTCAAGGTCAAACTGACATTTCTCATAAAGTCAACACCGCAAAGAATAGGTCTTAAGCATAGCAACACACAAACAATTGGTATTATAATTTAGCACAATACTCCCTAAGCATGCTAGATCAGTCCAAACCATTCAGCTAACCTAGTTCACACGAAATCAGTCGGCACGCAAATCGAGGCAAAACCGAAAAGTCAACCGAAAGTCAACCCGACAAAATTCAGCATTCAACATGTCAAAAGATTCAGAATGAAAAGTTCTACGACTTACCTTGAAGCCATGGGTGCTGAAAATGAACGGAGATAGAGAAATCGGCGAAAAACTTGAAAATCTAGGGTTTGGCTGAACGGGAGCTCTAGAGCTCCGATTAGGACGATCTACGTCTTAAAATGATCGGAAGAGAGAGGGGAAGGGGGCGGCGGCAGTCGACAATGGCGGTGGTGGCTTGTCGGACGGCGGCGATCGAAAATGGTATCGGCGGCGGCGAGTTCTTTTAAACAGGGAGAGTTTTTGGCTATTTTTCAAAATTAGAAAGTGAAGGGAGAGAGAGGGTGATCGAGAATTTTAAAAGGGAAGGGTTGTCTGATTTTCACTCGAGTTTTCAGCGAAAATAAGTCGAAAGTTTTTGCCGAAAACCCAAGGCAAAACAGTCTGCCGGTTTTCAAATACATTTTCGCCGAAAACTCAAGGAGTTTTCCGCCGAAAAGTTGAGTTAAAAACGTCTGGAAAACACAGTGGGATTTCAAAGGAATTTTCGCCGAAAATTTTGACCTGAATGATTGAAAATATTTCGCAATCCCGGCAAACTTCAGAAAATCAGAGTTAAATCCACAAAAATCGGAAGAACCTCAAACAACTTGCGATTAACACTATGACACACGAAAAATAAGAAATCAAACAAACTGACTTTTGGCTCCCCCGAACCGACTCTAAAACACTAAGGTTGACACATGTGAAAAACTGACTCCAGCCGTGGGTTGCCTCCCATGAAGCGCTCTTTTATTAACGTCCTTGAGCTGGACGATACCTGGACGATATTAGGAGACATCCCAACTCAGGTTCTCCTTAACGCTAGCGTCGGAGTTCATGAAGTAGAGCTTCGGGGTATCTCCGTTAAGCACAAATTTCTTCCCGTTAGCATGAGTGAGCTTGGTACGCCCATCGGGAAGGTGATCGGTAACCTTGAATGGTCCGAACAGTTCTCTTGAGAGTTCATCCTTCTTGAATGTTACGATGAATGGTCGGCTTCATCTTCTCCTTAACCTCCGGCTTCGCTTCACCGGAATCCATAGTCTTTGGAGTTTCTTTAGGAGATGCTTTCGGTTTCTCCTTCTTCTTCTGCTCATGCACCGGTGGCTTGTCAGGAACTAGTGGCGTGGCTGGCTCGGAAGAAGACGGTGGAACAACTGGTCTCCATACCATTTGAGTCTTCTTCTTTTGATTCTTTCCTCGCGGCCTACCGGACTCCTTGTTTGGCGGTTTAGAAGAGGCTTGCAGTTCCTTCTTCTTTGGCGGCTTCTGAACTGAAATGTCAGGCTTCTTCTTCACAACCTGTTGAATATCTGCAGCAACAACTAATCTAGAAACACTGGAAGAGACATCAGTAAGGGAGTTGACCGAAGTCAACTCCACAGTTTCAACAGCTAGACAGTGAGATTCTTCATTCTTAGGAGCATATTTCATATCGTCCTTAAGACGGAATGTTATTGTTTCCCTACCAACCCTCAAAGTCAAAGAACCATTCGGAACATTAATTTGCATTCCGGATGTTGCCATGAAAGGTCGACCTATAAGAATGGTAGAATCCTCTTCACTAGTATCTATGATCACGAAGTCAGCTAGGAAAGTGAAAGGATCACATTTAGTAACAACGTCTTTGATTTCTCCCCTAGGGGTTTTCAATGATCTATAAGCAAAGACAAGTTGTATGCTAGTCGGTTCAAGTTTCCCTAGATTCAATTTCTCATACTGACTCATTGGCATAACGTTAACATACGCGCCTAGATCAACCAAACAACGCTCTATCTCAACATCATCAATGACTAGAGGTAGAGTGAAAGAACCAGGGTCAGAACACTTAGCTGGATATGGAGAGGAAGTTTTCTTGCTACGAATGCCAGGATATCCTTCTTTGCTCCCCTTCATGCCAGTCTCGATCCTCGCATTTGGCAGCATTACTCTTGGAAAAGGAGGCTTCACATAGTACGGAGCAAGAGGAGGATCATACTCCTTAGGCGCCACTTTCTGTGCTTCCTTCTTCTCCGGAGTTTCAGGGATCCTGCATAAATCAGAGGAAACATTAGTAGGTGGATCAGTAAAATCTTGAACAGTTACCATCTTGGCTTGCTCTTTTCTCGGATTTGGCTCTGTCTGGCTTGGAAGTTAGCCAAATGGTCGACCAGATGCTAGCATGCTCAAGATGTGGTTCACAGCTTGCTCAATTCTTTGACCGGATGCGATCTGTTCTTGATTGAGAAGAGCTTGAGCTTTGAACTGACTGTCATGATCATCAAGTCTGGTGATGATCTGACTAAGCTTCTTGTCCAGGTCACTGACGTTGTTCTCCTTCTGGTGCTGCTGACCTGTATAGGTGTTATTCAAATATTGATTCTGGCGATTGCCAGGAGCAGTTCCATATTTACCCGGATTGCGGTATGGCGGCTGATAGACACATCCCGGCGGATGGTTAGGCTTCTGATCCTGAGCTGGACCAGCAAGTCGGTTATTCTGGTTCTGGTTATGGTTGGTGCCATTATTGTAGGGAGGTCTGTCTTGATAGTTCCCTTGTTACCTGAAGTTGTGGTAGCCAACATAACCGTTCTGATTGTTGTTGAAGCCTTGTTGAACAAAATTGACTTCTTCGGCGGACCAGACTTTTGTCTTACCAAAATTCTGGCATCGGCCTCCATTATGCGCACAAGCTCCACACCATTCGCAATCAGCAACATAGACAGAAGCTGCTGGCGGCTTGATTGGAGTGGTAGACTTCTTCAGATGCTTCTCTACTTCTGCCTTGATAGTAGCTTCGAAATCGAGCTTGCTCCTTGATCCTTCAGATTGTCGTTCCCAGTTCCTTGAATGGAGGCATAGTTCGAAAAAGACATCTTCAGGTGTAAACGTAGTGCAATCCCCTTCAGCTAGGGAATTGACCCACTTGGCTGATTCTTCTTGAAGACCTCGAGCAAAGATTTAAGCTAACTGCCTCTGCTCGAAACCGTGATGAGGACAGATGTAGAGAAGTTCTTGGAATCGATTCCAAGTATCGTACAAGCTTTCTCCTTCTTTCTAGGAGAATCTGGCAATGCTGTCCTTGATAGCTGTTGTTCTTGCAGGAGGGAAGTACTCTTCGACGAAGTCCTGAGCAAGAGTATCCCAATCAGTGTAATATCCAAGTGGTTTGCCAATAAGCCACCTCTTAGCTGCGCCTTTCAGAGAGAACGGGAAAGCTCTCAAGCAAAGAGTGTTCTTGTCGAGGTTTCCGTTCTTGAAAGTGCTGCAGAGATCAAGGAAATCCGCCAGATGTGTGCACGGATTGTCTAGTGGCCTGCCTTCAAACTGTAGATCCCTAGAGATCATAGTCAACAATGGAATCTTGATCTCATAGTCAGGATCTCCTTCTGTGCTAGAAGATCGAATGCTAGTCGCGCTCGGCTTATTGTAGTCAGCTAGACTCTTCTGTGCTACTGGTGGTGGTGGTGGTAAATCACCGCCTGGTGGTGGTAACTGATCATCCATGGTAGGAGATGGAGGAGGTGAAAGTGACTCGGTGTATGAAGCGATGAAGATGACGGTGAAGATTAAGATGAGGAACTCTCCTTCAGTTCCTCGATCTTGATTGGAGTGACGATTGGAAGTGGATTGATTCTGCTCTCATTGGAATCTGTGATTATCGAGGTGGAGCAGAACTGCCTGGTCTCTCTATGCTCTTAGCCTTGTCGGTTTGAGAGCGAGTCCAAGGGCGGCGATGCATACACTTGTGAACAACCTACAAATAACAAAAAAAACAAACAAAACTAGTGTAAAATCGAAGTGGATGGAAAAATGAAAGATGGAAAGTAGAAGAATAAAATGCCAGTTCTTCTTTCAAACAATTAAAAGAAGTCCCCGCAACGGCGCCAATTTGATGAACGCTGCAGAGCAGGTTTAGCAAATAACTACCAAGCTGTGAAGCTAGGGTAGATCGTATTCCATGGGTCTTCTAATATTAACTACTCAAAGAAGCTTGCAAATCACTCAGGTTTAAACACTTCGTGCGTGGTGGGAGTTCCACGACTTCTAATCTATGAAAAAGCAAGGAAATTAAAAATTTAAACTAAGAAACAGATTGGAAATTAGGGTTGAAAACAGAGATGACAGACGAACTTAGACTTCGAATCCCCCTTCGTTCACCAGAGCATAGGCAATCAACAGATCAGCGGATTTCAATTCTCATTCAATCAATTTCTAAGACACCACCATAACTCCTTACCCTTAGGTTTAAGACTGGGAACGTTCGCTCTATCCGATCTAGCTACCAAGATTAATTAGCCGCCCGGGTATGGTCGTCTCTCACAACGACTTAACTTAACTGGTGCAATTACTAATGATTTATGAGTTACTCTTGCAGTGGATTAACTCTAATTGGTTCGTACGAAAGGCACACTCCAATGATTAGGTTAATTGTTCAATTTGATGTTTTAAAGTAAGGCGAGCGTTCGCTTCTATCATTAGCTCAACCAGAATCTAATCTAGGTGATCAATCCAGACAAGAAACATGAACAATGAAGAACAAATCAAACATGAAAGAGAAACTGATTGAACTTTGAATCTAATCACCGCCGATCCGTGACCGCTTTAAAGCCCTGGGTCACTTAGGGTTCATCTAGTCTAAGCTCTAAGAGTTTAGCTACTCATGTTTTTCACAAAAGAATCAAAGACAGAAATAGAGTTCATCATACAGAGGAAGAATAGAAAAGGATCTGAAAAACCTAATTAAGATGACTCCGGCAGAACTTCGATCTTCTGGTAAACTGTAATCCGAGCTCCGAGTCTTCGAGATGAAAGGGATGGCGTCACGATCTCTTCCTGGCTCTTCGAACTCTAAACTCTCATTCAGAACTCTTGAGAATTCTGAGAATTTTGGTATTAGTTGGTAATTATGATGTGTAAAAGTCGTCTCCTGATTTTGGGCCGCCGGTTAAGTATTTATACTTAACCCTAATACCGCCGGATTTTAACTAAGATTTTCGCTGAAAATATTAAGGGATTTTCGCCGAAAATCCTAGTGCAAAAGGGATGACCGTCGGCTGGATTCTTCTGTAGTTTTCAGACCGTCGGTTCTCGGCGAAACTTAGTGTTTTCGCCGAAAACTTTACTTGGTTGAGCTCAGTCGGATTGTGCTTGGATTTTCGCCGAAAACCTTACGTATTTTCAGCAAAATCTTCTGTGTAAAGCGGGGCAGGAGTTGGTTCGACTCAATTGGCTCCTTGGATAGATTCTGGTGCAGTTCCTCGAGGTTCCAACGCATTAGGCACGTCCTTGACTACTTTATTTGATGGCAAAAACCTGTGCTAACATAGAAACACTAGAAAACCATCAAATAGACCCGAAACGGGCCAAGGTAACACAAATGGCACGAGATAGAGCAATTGATTGAATATTCACTATTCTACCCTAAAAACCATGTCTTAAGCAAGGAAATGTCACTTAAATGAGGCTGATAATCACGTCAAATCGAGTGTCATCACCGTGTATATGTGAACTTAACTAATACAACATTATCAAGCAATCTGGATATTCATACACGTCTTCATGGATAACTGCAGGAATAGAAGGGAATGTGCGGAAGTTTGAGGCGAAGAAGGCAGAATGGTTGGCGATCCATGATGAACAAAACGTACGGGATCCAAAATGGGTGAATGAGGAACTGGCCTTATGGAGCTTGGCCTACCACAACACTGAGGGAGGCGGTGCTCGGTGGGGAACCATGAGGACCAACGCGCAAGAATGCGTCAACAGAGTACAGAGGGGCGTGCGACATTTGCTGATGTCTTCTGTAATCGAGCACACATTCCACCGCATGGTCAAGTATTGGCATAGGCGACATGGGGAATATTAGGGGATGTTGGCAGAAGGGAACGAGCTGACCAAGTACTGTCAAAATTAACCAAAGAATCAACGTCAAGTTCCGTCAGACACTACGTGCTGCCGTATGATGCGGCCAACGGGGTGTACAAGGTAAAGTCTGGTCCCAATAATAATAGCTACGTTGTTCGGTTTGATAGGCAGTCGAACCATAAGGGGACGTGCATGTGCGGAAAGTTCCAGGGCTACAAGGTACCATGCTCCCATGTTGTAGCTTGTTGCACGTTCGCTGGTGCGAACTGGCGACACTACGTCAGCCCCTTCTACCTGGTATCCAAGACTCAGCTAGTGTATGCCGTTTCCTTCCAACCAATAATGGGGCCTAAAGATTGGATCCCACACAGGGGTCTACCAGTGATCCCGCAACCTCATCTTCTTCGTGGACAAGGTCGTCCACGACACTCGAGAATCAGAAACGAGATGGATTGGCGTGAGGAGGGTCGACCAAGTAAGTGCAAGACATGCGGTCGCACGGGGCATAATGCAAGGACATGCGCAAGGCGTAGGGACAGTGCTGGGGCGTCTTCTAGTAATCAAGCGTGAAATAAATTATTATTTATGTAACCTGTTTATCTAGGATCGTTCTATGAAATAAATTCATGTTTCCATTAGTGTTAATGTAATTTTTGCCACTTGAAGCTTGCAATAATTAAATGTGGCTACGTTGTTTTCCAATCAACAATTTGTCCAAATAATTGAATGTCATTACAAAATAAGCACCGCAAAATGACATACTAATACACATCAAGAAAACGAACATCATAATGTAATAATACATCCGATAAAAATAGGACATCCGATAAAAATAGTACATCAGATACAAATAGTCTAGCAGATACAAATACTACATCAACTAAATAAAAGGTCTACTAAAAATAACAAGGTTCAAACAATACGTAGAAATCACTACCTCCGACCCCTCTGTCGCCGCTGTGGTCCGCTCGTCTCTGTAGGCGTCTGGGGGACGCAATGTGTTACGATCACGTAACATGTGACCGTACGGTGGTGTCTGGGTGACGTGGTGATCTGCATCAACGCGCCGGGCCCAATCCTCAAACCCACTGTCGTCGGAGAAAGCCTGCGACCCGGGGGGCTGACTATCGTGTACTGGCTGGCTGATCGGTCGCTGGCTGCTACTCGGTGCACCTGGGTCTCTCGGGACATAAGGCTGGTACTGAAGCGCCGTCAGCTGATATGGCGGGTCGTCGAACGAGTACGTGCGCGGGTCGGCCCAAGACTCGTCAAAGCAATAGTGTGGTGGTGGCGCGAAGCCCACATCACTGTGTGATATGCCCCCAAACTCAACCACATCTGAACTCGAGGCACCGGATCCTCTCTGAGGGATAGGGTACCCATCGTAGGGTGGGTACGTCTGATCTCGTGAGGCTGCACGTGGGCGGTGTGGTCCTCGACTGGGCAGCCGCTCGTACGAGCCACTGATAGCCAAGCCCGATCGCAGCACGTGGGCCATCAGCCTAGGATCACCACTCGAGTCACTCAACATCGTGGCATGCTCCAGTGAATCAACCTGAAAATAATACAATATGTTAAAATACTACTAACGTGGATCATATTGGTCAATTATTGGCACACGTACCATCCCCTGAAACTGAGGACCATCGTGTGATATAGCCAGACGAGTCTGTCTCCTGTACCACTCGTCGTACTCGTCATGGAAGTGGTGGGATACTACATCTGTATGATCTCGCCAGTGGGTATGTGGTCACCTCGCTGCTCCCATAAACGTGAGTACTCTGCAAATGAAGCACCCCAATCCTGGACCGACGCTCTGAAATCTGTACCCAGTAGCTGCTCAACGCGCCCTGCAAGCTCTGCGTCCTGTGGGACTCGCTGCCCATACCCGAACTGCCTCATGCAAAGATCGGAATGGTGCCAGGCGATACAGTCTACACAGATAATGGGGGTAACTGCCCGCCATAGCTCATCCGGCTCCAACTAATAAGCCAGCTCGCGGGAAGCGTAGGGAAGCCACTAGAAATTAAGGATACAAAATATCACTAATATATTTTTGCGGCCAATTAAGAAAATTATGTAAATAAGCGAGAGAGGGATAAGAATCCTAACCACGAACTTCGTAGACCGGTCGAGGGCGTAGCGTATCTCCTCCAGCTTCATAGACACGCGATGCTGGTGGCGGTGCACGATAGGCATCCAGCGCATACCTCGTGGATAACTGTCAGCAGTAGGAGGGTCACCACCCGCTATGTAGCGATCCGCTATGTAAGGAAATCTCTCTAGGGCCCAGAGCTGGACCAGCAAGGTGAATCCTCCGATATCACCGGTACCCTTCTGACTGGCACCGGTGAAGAAGGTCGCCCTCCCCATGGCCTTGTACAACCATGCTAGCACCGCACTCCCCCAGTTGAAGCTGCCCGCATCACCAGACTCACTAAGAAGGCGTAGGAGATGGACCGGTATCAAGTCTCCGCTCCGGTCAGCTAATAGAACGGCGCCTACTAATACTTATGCGTACGCTCGGGCGTAGCAAGTAATAACATCTGCAGGAGCACCAGCCGGTAGACGGTCAAACTGCTCCTTCACCCACGAAATCTTAACCTGATGCCCAGTAAATCTCGTGGGTAGGGGTGTGGCACCCAACAGCTCCTGGCATATCACGTCCGCAACACGAGCGTCATAACCTACAGAGACTGGACATCCCCTAGTAGGAAGACCGGTCAGCACCTCCACATCCTCAAGCATGATGGTCGCCTCGCCCTGCAGTAGGTGAAACGTGTTTGTCTCCAGACGCCACCTCTCAAGCAGTGCTGTCACAAGCTCCGTACACGGCGTCTGACCGAGTAAACTAATGACAGAGTACAGTCCACACTCTCTCAAAAATGTCTCGTACTGTGGATGAAATGTGAGAGCAGAGCTACGTTACGCAACTTCAGGGCCTTGCACGCCTGAGGGTCAGGCCATACTAAACTAGCTCTATGCTTGTTCTCCCCCCACAGTAGAGAACAATCACTAGGTTGAGGCCTAACGACCTCGAGGGTCCTATCAACCAAAGGTTCTGCCCATCCATACCTTGACATCTATTGTATAGTAAATCGTTAGGTTATTATACACGATAATATGTTCTTTTTTCTAAAGGTATAATTCAACTAATTCTCTAACCTAAAGGTTAACCTAATAACCTACAAATTAAACATAAAAACATAGTAAAATTCACAATAGCATGCAAAGACAAATTAAGCTACCTAGATATTTATAAACAACATGTATAAAAACTCTAGCTACACTAGCAATGTCGTATAAAAAAATAAACAACCTATAATCCATAACCACCCTATATGAATAAGCTAGTCAAATATTCATAGTTCACAATGAGATAAGAGCACTAAATAATGTATGAACTATGTACCTTGTATGACGGTGCGAATGAATCTACAAAGCGAGTTGCGTAAAAATCAAAATCCTACAACATCAACACGACGGTGTGAAAAATTACCGCGCAAAATTTATAAAAACCTTTAACTAAAAACATAAAACCAATTCTGTAATCTAAAATCCCTAAACCCTAATTCTCTAACCTAAAACCCTAAACTAATTCTCTAACCTAAAACCCTAAACTAATCTCTAACCTAAAACCCTAAACTAATTCTTAACATAAACCCTACTAAATAATGTACTTAAAAAAAGAGGAAGAAAGGGGACTTACCTCTGCGTTAGGGCAGGTTAAAGAGTAGTGTGGGGGTGGTGGGGGTTGGAAATGGGGTATTTATAAGGGGTGGGGCGAGTTTGCCCAATCCCAAGGCCTGGGGCGAGATCGCCTATGTGCTGGGCGAGATCGCCTAGGGGCCGGGCGAGATCGCCTGGGGTCCTAGTACACGGCATTTAATCGGTGGTTGGGCAGATTTGAATCGGGTGGCTCGGAAAATCAAATGGCCTAGGCGATCTCGCCTGGGCCCTAGGCGTTTTTACCCATCAAAATAAATAGTTTGGAATGCTATTTATTTACGTAAATAGTTTTTTTAATTTATTTGTTTTAGTGAAATTATACTCAATCATATTAACCATACCCTTCCCTAATGCTAATGTTTTGTCAACATGTGTAGGGGGTTGAGTAAGCCCAATACAATTTTATCTCGACTTATGAATGAGTAAAAATACAATATTTGATGATAAATCGTTCAAATTAATAAAAAATCGCCGGTGGCACATTCTTATTTCATTTTTTCAAGAGTAATATTAATAATCTTAAGAACAAACATATCGTTCGCAATGATCTAATGGCAAATAGTATTATATATTGAAAGTAAAATAATATATGTAACGTAATATATATTCTAGTAATAAATTTCGACTCAGGGCATTTTCTAATCCTGGTTCCGCCCCTGCTCTTACCATTAGGGGGTCTCTCTACCCTTCTTCTTATGTTGTCACTCAAGTTTTTGTTGTGCCCTAAGATTGTTATCTTAGGGCTTCATATTGTTCTTGTTGTAGTTGTGTACTTGATACTCCTCCATGACGATTCTTGAAACATATTGTGCTGAGTTTCCCCTTCAATTTTCTAGAGATTAGGAAAACCAAACTTCATGAACAATGAATGTTTTGTTTACTCTGTAATGATCATTTATGATTTTCTTAGTTTAAGTTAAAGATTGTTCCTTGATTCATAAAGTAATATTTTATGATGGATAGACTAATTAAATATTTTATTTATAAGCTAGAGACATTAACTTTTAGTTCAAAACAATAAGGCTGTAAGAAAATTATAAAATAAGAAAAAGCAAAAAAAAAAAAAATTATAAAATAAGTTGTAACTAATGGATAAACATCTAAATTATAATTTATTATAGATCAAATCCCATGTATTCTCCTTTTATATACATTTAGTGATTTAACTTGGGTGACTTTTCTTTGGTTGGCTGTTAAGTTGAACGATGCATACTAAGGATTGTAGTTTGGTATATAAAGCTAGTTTTTTTTTTGGAAAATCCAAAAAGATTTACTTTATGTACATCTATTCGATTCATCATTCCTAGTAGAAAGCAATGGGTTTTTAGGGTTCTAAAGTACCGACTCCATCAATTACGAAGCTTTTGTCATCGATTTTCTTACCATTAAGATGGGGGAGGGATCTCTCTACTCTTCTCCTTGTTTATTTACTCATGTTTCTACTGTGGCCTAAATTGTTATCTTAGGGCTCATGTTGTTCTTGTTGTAGTTGTGTACGTACTTGATACTCTTCTACGAATATTCTTGTCCCATATTGAGTCGAGTTTCCCCTTCAAAGACTCAATGATAAGGGAAATCAAACTGCATGAACAATGAATATGTTGTTTACTCTATGATGATCATCATTTATGGTTTTCGTAGTTTATGTTAAAAATTGTTCCTTGATTCATAAAGTAGTATTTTATGATGGATAGACTAATTAAATTTCTTATTTATAAGATAGAGACATTAACTTTTAGTTTCAAATAATAAAGTTATGAGAAATATTATCATTTAATATTGATGAACTATAATGTAAGATCCTTTTGTATAGATTTAGTGTCTGGTTTGACTTGTCTTTGGTTGGATGTTAAGGTGAATGATGCATACCGAGGTTCGTAGTTTAGTATATAAAGTTGTTTTTCGTCTTCAGAAATCCAAAATAGTCACTTTATGTGCTTTTACTCGATTCACCATTCCTCACAAAAAAAACAAGGGGGTTTTAAGGTTCAAAAGTTGTGACTCCATTATATGTGAGCGTTTGTCATTGATTCTCTTACCATTAAAGGGGAGCAATCTCTCTACACTTCTACTTGTTTTGTTACTCCTTTTTTTGTTATGACATAAGATTGTTATCTTAGGGCTTTATGATGTTCATGTTGTGTTTGTACACTTGATAATCGTTTAGGAGGATTCTTGGCTTATTGGGTCGAGTTTCCCCTTCAAAGACTCTAGGAATAAGGAAAACCTAATTACGTGAAAACTGAATTTGTTGTTTACTTTGTGATGACCCTTTATGGTTTTCGTAGTTTATGTTAAATATTTTTCCTTGATTCATGAAATAATATTTTATGATGGATAGACTAATTAGATGGGTCCAGCCACAAAAAAAGACTAATTAGATGGTTTATTTTTAAGCTATAGACATTAAGTTCTATTTTTTAAATAATAAAGTTATGAGAAATTGTGAAATAAGTTCAAAAAAATGGATAAACCTCTTAAATGTATTTTACTTAAAGAGGATATTATCATTTAATATAGATCAAGTCCCATGTAATTTCCTTTTAATATAGATTTAGTGATTTAACTAGGGTCACTAGTATTTGGTTGTCTATTAAGTTGTACAATGCATATTGTGGCTTGTAGTCTTATATATAAAACTGGTTTTCTTATTTGGAAATAAATAAAGAGTTACTTTATGTGTTTCTACTTGATTCACCATTCCTCGTAGAAAACTAGGGGGTTTTAGGATTTTGAAGTTGTTACTCCATCAATTATAAAGCTTTTGTCATATATTCTATTACCATTAGGGGGTAATCTCTCTACTCTTCTTATTATTTTGTTACTCATGTTTTTGTTGTGGCCTAAGATTGTTATCTTAGCGTTTCATGATGTTCATGTTGTAGTTGTCTATTGAAACTCTTCTACTAGGATTCTTGGCGGATATTAGGCCATCTTTCCTGTTTAAAGACTTCAGGGATTAGGAAAACCAAATGTGTTACCAATGCATGTGTTGTTTACTTAGTGATGCCCATTTATGGTTTTATAATTTAAGTAAAAGATTGATCCTTGATTTATGAGATATATTTTATGATGGATAGACTAATTAGATGTTTAATTTTTAAGCTACACACAACAAGTTTTAGTTTTAAAATAATACAATTATGAGAAATTGTGAAATAAATTTGAGCAAATGGATAAACTTGTTAATGTGTTTTTAGTAACAAATGGTATTATCATTTAATATAGATCAAATCTCGTGTAAGGTCCTTTCATATAGATTTAGTGATTTAATTGCAATGAATTGTCTTTTGTAATACCCTCCCTTGAAGATCTGGTTGAACCCCTAGTTCAACTCATGCATTACTCAACCTGGGGGTTACGGACTCTACCATGCATATATCATTTGTCTTTTGCTCTTTGATTTATCATTTCAGTAAATCCTCGTCTCTAAGGACCTCCCGACCACTAAGGACCCCTGAATGGTCGTTAAATACGAACCACCAGAACATTCACCATTTCCGTTACCTAGGGGATTACAGACTTAAATACACCATATACCACTAAAATTTTTCATATCAGTCATGTTGACCACTCAACTTTTTTCGTTCATCAGGTACCACATGAATTACATCAATGTTCATGAAATACCATTCCATCTAAAAAATAAACGGAAAAATGACATGACGATCAATGGTGCTATCCTAGTCAGCCTCTACTGCTGATGTGGACTCCAGCTAGATGAGGGCTTCATTTTAAAAGAATAAACATTGAATGCTGCATTTTCGTGTGGAAGGAAATTAGGCAAAAAAAATTGAAAATGTTTTCTTTTTCAGAGAATTCAAGAAAAGGATTGTATTTGGGTAATAATAGCATTCTTGCGGGTAAAAAGATTTTTTAGATCTATACTATGGATACGATACTCTTATGGAGAATGTATATGATCCTTCCCACATTGATTTTGCTCATCATAAGGTAAAAAGATTCAGCAACACAACCTAATCTCATTACTTATTAGGAATCATTGTGCTCTTACATATTCATCTATGTTCTTGCAGCCTTGTGTTATCATTCATGTGAGATCTTGAGGAGCTTAGAACTAGTTGTTTGCAACCCTAAATGAAATGATGGTTTGCGGGTAACTGGAAGGAGAGATAAAGCCAAGCCATTAGTGTTTAATCTGGAAAGTAAATGACATTGGGAATCTCCGACGCCAATGAAGGGAATTAGGGAACTCAAGGATTAGTGCAACGTTTATTGCACCCTATTACTGATGAAGAAAACCCAAGCCTGCTAATGAATTCTATGGTAATATTTGAGATGTAGTTCTTGATATATTTGAGATGTTTTTTGTGACAGATTTTTTGAGACGGATGAAGAGCCGTTGCTAATAGTCCAATTTTCGGAGATGATTTTATATATCTGTCATTCTAGGCACTTATCCTACATGGACGACATCATTTGTCGCCGAAAGATGATTAATTGTCGCCCTACGTCCTCGGTCTTTATCGACGGAAGCTTATTCGTCGCCGTAGGATTACAGGTCCTATTTGACGGTTTACTTCCGTTGTCGTAGGGTTATAGCTCTTTGTCGACAGTTCACTTTCATTGTCGTAGGCTTATAGCTCTTTGTCAATGGTTCACTTCCATCGTCGTAGGGTTATAGGTCTTTGTCGATAGTTCACTTCCATCTCTATCGTACGGTGATTAGTCTTTGTCGATGGTGGTCTTCTGTCGCCATTCGAATTAAAAATATAAAAATTGTAATAGCCGGAGTTGAACCCGAATGCATACGCACACCCCACCTTGGGAATTATAATATGTTTATAATTCACCTCCTTCCCAATTAAAATATTTATTCCAAATTGATGTGAACCGCCGCAACCGTGGGCAGACGACCCTAACCACCACAAGTTGATCTTCGAGCAACGAGTAGAAACCTTTGGAACCGAGATGGAATCGTACTTTGACCCACTAGCTAAAAGGAGCTAGGAACCATAAGTATCAAGTCGAAGGCGCCACTTCAAGAGATGAATGCTCTTGACGATAAGCCAGTCTATACAACAATCAATTCCATGAAGGTCGAAAAGAGAATTACATATAATGCAAGAAGAAACCGAAGTTTAAGAGTTTATTGATTCAAATGTGTCTCTTACAAGAGAGGCGAAGACCTCTATTTATAGGCGAGGAAGGGAGAACAGGCTTTCCTTTTCCTCCTACGAAACTAACTACTAAAATAATAAAGAAATAAAAAGAGTTCTAATTAAGCCACTAAAAGGACTTAAACTAATCCTAAAATAACCTAAGAAAGAAGCAAAATTAGGACTCACAATCTACAAAGGAAATGACTCCTTCCTAAACAAAAAACTCCTAAAAAGAAAGTTGGAAAATTACTAAAAATTAGCTAAATGGGTTCTGAAAGATTCAGCCAAATAAATACCAAATAAATTCAGAAAATTGAGCCCTTTGGCAGATCACTAGTAGACGTCATGGGCTTAAACTTTGATGATGGACATCAGCCCAAATTCTATCTCTATGTAGCCCAAATCCGTCAATCATTGTCAGACTAGGAATCTGTCCAAAACCTGGAAATCCTAGCTTGACTAGGATTTCTTGCTTGGATGTACTTGGCATCTTCTCTTCTCGTCCGTGTCATGGATGGTCAGCCATCCCTCCTTGGATCAGGCTCAGGTGGTAGCCTCATCATAGCTTCTAGCATGGGCTTCCTCGGATCAGCATTCGTGTTGTGCTCTTTGATGCTCCGGCCATGCATCATTTTGGATTGGTCCAACTTCCTCTTCCTTGTCCCTTCTCCAACTCCAATGATGCTTTTTGGAGGTTCATCATGGGGCCATAAGAATGCCAATTCCTTTGAAAAATCCCAAAATGCAACGGCCAATTTTTGGCTGGGCCCAAATCAATCCGGCGTAGTGCCAAGATGCGAGCCTAGCGCCTGTGGCAGGCTCAGCTTGGGGCCTTCTTCAATTATGTCCGGGCCTTTTGGCTTCTGTTTGGGCCAGCTCTTCAAGGATGCCTCCTGAGTGTCTTTTATTGCCAGTTGGGCTCTGGGGCTCGTAGGAGTCAGTCTGGGGCCTAGGCTTGGTGCTAGGCTCGGCCCGGGGTCCGGGTCTGGGCTTGGTATTAGCATTAGCTCCTGGTGGGTCATTAATCTGACTCTGGCTGGAGTAGGAGCTGGCATTGGTGCCTGGCTGAGGATCAGCATCCTCCCAGGTGTGTCTTCTGGCTCCGGGGCTTGGGCTCTTCTAGGTTAAGGGGGTGGTGCTGGTGTAGGCCTTGGGCCGGTGTACTCTCGGCCTGGCATCAGTGCTGGGTCCGGCTCAAAATCATCCTCAAGGCTTGATCTTGGGGCTCCGGGTATGGGGTATTTTCCTTCCAGCAAGGGAAATTTTCTCCGATTCTCTTTACCTGTTCCGCCATCCCATGTTAACATGGGGAGGTTCAGGCATGGTGCCTGTGGTGTTGTGTCCACGCCGGTCTTGGTGGCCAGTTCTGCCATCCCATGTTAACATGGGGAGGTTCAGGACTGGTGCCCGTGGTGTCATGTCCACGCCGGTCTTGGTGGCTAGGATCACATCACAAATATATATAAACCAAAAACTAAGATCAAATCATTATTTAATTGTCATCTTTTTCCCCAAAATCACCTACTCCGCACCAAACTCACGCCCTCCTCCAAAATCCAAATCTTTCGACTGGAAGCCGTCGAGTCCATAATCCTCCCCTCGTCAGACTCCGAGTCCTCAGGTAGGAACTTAGATTTTAGTTTAAACCCTAATTTATCCATTTCTAGAGGTTTTTGATATGCTTTGTCCAACTCGAATATGTAAATGCGAGGAACGATTGAAGGTTTCGAGCAACCACTAATGCGAGGAACGATCTGATATGCTCTATAAATCTGGTAAATCTATGTTCTGTTCTGTTCTTTTCCTTCGTCTGCTATCAGAGCACTCTATATATGTTCTTCTCCTTCTGATCTGTCTCTTCTAGCCGTCCTCTACTTTAATCGATAACCTAATGACTTTTGAGCTCAGCTCGTAGTCAGCAACGTGAATAAGCGTGTATCTCGATGGCCATTATTGACAAGCTCGAAATTTAAAATCAACCTACATGAGACTAGCTCTAGCTCGAGTTTGAGCTCAAACTAGATAGCTTGAAGTTCAAATCAATGTTATTTATATATTTCATGAATCTAAACCTTATTCTTCTCCTTGTCTTCGTAGCAGCTTGATGACACTCGATTTGACGTGATTATCAGCCCCATTTAAGCAAGATTTCATACCCTTTGATGCCATTTTGATGAGTATTTGGTGCATTTGTCGTAACTTTGTGATTATCGGCTCTTAGTGCGTACATTGTCTATTTCGCGGCTATTTTTATCCTTTTTGTGAGCTTTTATGTTGAGCCCCAGGTTACCACATTATAGAGGACTCTCTCACGAGTCCAGCGCTTCAAACGGAGTTCAAACGGAGCGGGAATGATCGAAACAAGTTGGAGTTCTGCACAGCTCAAAACGCTGCGTTTTGGAGCTTACACGCCGTGTAAGCTCCCCAGACGGGAAATTCTCAACTTTTCCAATAAGGAAAGGGTTTTCGGGGGTATTAATAGACTTTTCAAAGCGAGATTTGTTAACATACAACCTAGAGAGATCAGCCACGACTTGAGGAGAGTTGAGAGAGTATTCCGGAGCTATCGGAGAGATCGTGACGCCGTCAATCCATCCCGAAAGACGCTCGGAGCTAGGAATTGAAGATTCTCAAGATCGAAGCTTCACGGATCATCCGAGATTAGGTTTTTCATATCCTTTTCTGTTCTTTCTTTTTTTAAGATGAATCCTTCTGTCGTCTTTGATTCTTGTTTGTCAGATATGAGTAGCTAAACTTGTAGAGCTTAGATTAGATGAACCCTAAGTGACCCAGGGCTTTAAAGCGGTCACGGATCGGCGGTGATTAGATTCAAAGTTCAATCAGTTTCTCTTTGCATGGTTTTTTTGTTCTTGATTGTTTATGTTTCTCTTCTGGTTGATCGCCTAGATTAGGTTTATGCAAGCTAGGGTTAGTCGCTAGACAGCTTCCCTACTTTGGCGCAAAAACTTGTCTTCCTTGATCACCTAGTTTAGATTCTTGTTAAGCTGAGGATAGAAGCGAACGCTCGCCTCTCTTTAGAACATCAAATCGAACAATTAACCTTGTAATTGGAGCGTGCCTTTCGTAGGAACCGGTTAGGGTTAATCCACTGCAAGAGTAACTCATAAATCATTAGTAATTGCATCAGTTAAGTTAAGTCATTGCGAGAGGAGACCGTACCCGGGCGACTAATTAATCTTGGTAGTTAGAACGGATAGAGCGAACGTTCGCCGGTCTTAAACCTAAGGGTCAGGAGTTATGGTGGTGTATAGAAATTGATTGAACGAGAATTGAAATCCGCTGATCTGTTGATTGCTGTTGCCTTGGTGATCTAAGGGGGATTCAAAATCTAAGCTTGTCTGTTGTCTGTCTGAACCATCCAATCATTCTGTCTTTCAATTTCATTTTAATTTTCTTGCATCTTAGTCTAGAAGTCGTGGAACTCACACTACGCACGAAGTGTTTAAACCTGAATAAATTGTCAGCTTCTTTGAGTAGTCGATTAGAAGAAACCATGTGGAATATGATCTGCTTAGCTTTCCAGCTTGGTAGTATTTGATCATTGTTCTGCAGCTCATCAAATTGGCGCCGTTGCCGGGGACTCTTCTAATTGTTTGAAAGAAAAGTTGGCATTTTATTCTTCTACTTTCCATCTTTCATTTTCCATCACACTTCGATTTTACACCGGTTGTGTTTGTTTTTGTCTCTTGCAGGTCATAGCTGATATAGAATCAAACTACTTCCGTTCCATCCTTCCTTTCCGCAATGGCTGCTCCAAAGAGTCTTGCGGACTACAATAAGCCGCGCCTTCTAATGACGACGATCCTGACTATGAGATCACAATCCCCTTCCTGGAAATGATCTCTAGGGATGTTCAGTTCGAAGGGAAGCCGCAAGATAACCCATGCACACATTTGGCGAACATCCTAGCCATGTGCGAGACGTTCAAGAGTGGGAACCTCGGTAAGAACACATTATGCTTACGAGTCTTCCCATTCTCCCTTAGAGGCACTGCCAAGAGATGGCTCAGTATGAAACCACCTGGCCACTACACCGATTGGGATAGTCTAGCTCAAGACTTCGTAGAGGAGTACTTTCCTCCTTCAAGAACTACAGCTTACAAGACAGCATTGCCAGATTTGTTCAGAGAGAGGAGTAAGCTTATATGACGCTTGGAACGAATTCCAAGAGCTTCTCTACGACGCCTCATCATGGATTCGAGCAGAGACAGCTAGCTGAGATCTTCGCCCGAGGGATGAACGAAGAATCAGCTAAATGGGTTAACTTCTTAGCTAATGGAGATTACACCGCACTCGCACCGGAAGTTGCTCTTCTTCACTTTGCAAACTGCGCATCTAAGTCGAGAAGCTGGGAGAGACATTTTGGAGCAACTAAGAGCCGACCAAGCCGTGAAGATCAGATCAAGATTGAAGTGCAGAAAGAAATGAAGAAGATTTTCTGTAACTGGTCTTCAGAGGAAGTGAACTTTATTGATCAAGGCTTCACCAGCAATCAAAGGGCTACCCCGATTATCATCAGTTCATACAACCTCCTCAACAACAAGGAAGTTTCCAAGAGCGCCCTCCTTACAACTTCGGTTTCAACCAGAGTCAGAATCAGTACTTGAGCGATAGTTATCAAGATCAACCTCAGAGATCTACATCAGGGAACACAAGGGATATCGAGGTAGACAAAAGCTCGACCTGATCATGGCAATGCTCGATAACTATGAGGAGAAATTCAAGCTTCAAGCCATCATAAATCAAGAACATGAAGCTCGAGGTCAACGAATGGAGAGCATGATTAATAACATGTTTAGCTTGCTAACTAGTAGCCCCCTCCTTAATCAATCATCGGTTCAAGTCGACTCTACCATTATAATTAGGAGGGAGCACGTCTCCACAAGAAACGACAAGCAATCAGCTGATACTGTAGCTCCTGAACCAGCCATAATCCCTGAAGCTATAGCCATTGACAAGCCAGAGATCGAGGGGAGGATAGAGAAAAAGAAGAGGAGGTGACTGCCCCGCCTTCCCTGACAAAGACAGCACCTGCGCCACCTCTCCCTCCATACCAACCTCGGATTCCGTTTCCTAAGGCCGCGCAATCAAAGGAGAAAGATCATGATACCCGGTACAGAAAGTGGTATGGATACTTGAAGAATACAGATATCAAGACACCAGTTACTGATGCTATCCAGGTGATACCGGAGGCTGACAAAATCGCAAAGGATCCTGCGAAGAACAAGAAGAAGGAAGAGTTGTCTTCCGTCTCCCTCGAGCAAGAATGCTCCGCCATCCAGGGCCAGGCGACACCCATACCACCCCCAACTAAGTGTCGAGATCCCGGTGCTTTTACTTTGCCTTGCACTATTAATGATGTGAAGATTGATCGTAGTGTAATTGATATAGGTGCTTCTATTAATGTTATGCCTACTTGCCTTTTTGAGAAATTGAACCTAGGAGAGTTGAAACCAATTAGCATGCATTTAGTGTTTGCCGACAGATCTGTTAAACTACCTAGGGGAATAATAGAAAACGTGGTTGTCCGATGTGGTCCTTTTACTATTTTGACTGACTTTGTTGTCATGGATACTCGAGAGGAAGATGTCACTCTTCTCCTTGGCCGACCATTTATGGCGACAACCGGCATTACCATTAATGTCCCGAATGGCTCGTTAACATTAAGGGTCGGCAAGGATACCATGACATTCCGTCTCAAGGACGGTATGCGAGCCCCTGTCAAAGAAGAGGCGCATTGCTTATCTGTTGAAGCTGTGGAGTTGGCTTCGGTCAACTCCGTTACTAATGAAAAATATAGAGTTTCTTCAGAAATTTGCTTGCCAGGTGTTGGACAGGTCCCTAATCTGAAGAAGGAGCTGCCAGCACAGAAGCCGAGAAAGAAGGAGAATCCGACGGCATCCCCTCATGAATCGCCAAAAGTTAAAGATCCTGGCGAGATAAAGAAGGAGAACAAAGAGAAGACGAAGGCGGTTTGGAAGCCGATTGCTCAGCCCCCGTCTACCGAGCCACCGGAGAAGAACGATCCTCTGAAGGACGTTTCTTTGAAAGAACTATTCGGGCCATTTGAAATCTCTGGTCATCTTTCCGATGGACGAACCAAGCTAATTCACGCACACAGGAAGAAGTTCACACTTGCCGGAGGATCCCCAAAGCCATATTTCATGAACTCCAACTCGGGCCTAAGAGAAATCCTGAGTTGGGATGTCTCTTGATCGCCATCCAGGTATCGTCCGGCTCAAGGACGTTAAGCAAGAGCGCTTCGTGGGAGGCAACCACAGCTGCAGTCATTTTAAATTTATCGAGTCAGTTTTTATTTATTTTGAGTCATTTTGAGAATTTTGTGTCGAGTCGGTTGAGTCCGGATGATAGAAAATAGTCGAAAAAATATATATTGGGTGTTATTTGGGTTGAATATTTTGTTTGCAGGAAGAGGAGTGACCAATTTGCAAGAAATTGGCTAGAATTCGGAATAGAGAACCCAAGGAGAGCTCAAAAAACACAGTGGGTTTACACAGCTGTGTACTCACCCGTGTAAGAGCTTACACGCCGTGTAAGCTATTGCACTACACAGCTTACACGTCGTGTAAGCTCGAAAAATCAGAGGTAATCCCCCTTCCCTTTCTCATTTTCGGATTTTTCACTCTCTCTCTTCGTTTCTCTCTCCCAAATCCTCCCAAAATCCTCTCAACTCTTCCTCCTCCTCTTACCCAACCACCACACCACCCATCCCCACCACCATCACCTAACGCCGGCGTCGGACACGCCTCTCAACCGCCGACCGCCCCCACCACTCGTCGACCCGACGGACCGCGCCTGCCATCCGCCGCGAGCAGCAGCCGACAACAGCAGCCACGCACGCCGGACCACTCCGCCGCAGCCACCTGGCGTCGCCCTAGCCTCCGCCGACTCCTCACCTCGCCGCCGTCCGCCGCGACCGCGAACACCGCAGCAGCTGCTGCAATCGACGACGCCAACAGCAGCAACTCGAGTTTCTTCTACTCGAATCGAACCAGCCATCCTTCTTCTCTTTTCTCTTCGATTTCTTGAGTTTAACTCGATTCTAGGTATGTAAATCGACTCCCCTACCTCCTATGATGCCTATATCAGTGATTTCCAACCTCGATTTCGACTTGCAGGTGCTGAATCGAATTTGTGTTCTTGAGCTCAAGAACCCTAATTTTTCAATTTTGGGGTTTTATGAAATTAACTTGTTAGATATGAAATTGATGATATAATGAGCTTGTAGTTTGAATCGGGGGTCATTTCGACTTCGTTTGCCTATCCAATTGTGAAATCTCATAGACTTCCCATACTGATTTTTATCAAAATTGGGGATTTTTGCATATGGACGAAATTGGATGAATTTTTGCTGTGTGATCGATCTTGTGATGATTATAGACATGTATGCATGCTTGTTCCCGAATATCTATACCTTAATTAGCTCGTATGACGGATTAAGGTACACTTTTTGCATATCGATTTCTTGAGTTGTGATCTTAGCTTGTGTGACTTATATGGCTGATTTGAACTTGCTTATTACTCGAGTATGCCTTAAGTTTGAATTGCAATTGGTTAATTGCTTCCATGATTATCTTTGCCAAGTTTGTTAAATGCCTAAATATTGATCTTGCTAAGTGTTTTGGAGCTAAAAATGTGCCTAGATGATTGTGCCTTCACTTGTTGACAAATTCACTTGCAATCTTTGAACTTAGCTTCTTTGATGGTTGTGTGGTTGTCATTGTTCAATAATCCTCTCTTTGTTCGAGTTGATTAATAGGATTATGTTCAATTGTTAGACCACTAAACTTGGCATTATTTGTTTCTTATTCATTTTCAGGATGGGAAAATCCAAAGGAAAAGGAGTTGCTTCCTCTTCCTCTGCCCCACCTCCGACGAAGAAACAGAAAGGAACCGCAAGACGCGACACCCTCCAGGTGGCTTCCCCGCCGGATAACGTCTCCACCACTAGCTTTAACTTCCCGAGGGAGGATGATCGGGCAACATGGATGGTCATACAACGGAAAGCAATTGGTGCCATGAGTCAGGTTGATTGGGAGGCCATGGAGGCGGAAGATTGGGCTTATGGTCTCCGTGCGACACTTAACCGAGCTGGTTTGCTTCGCTATTCCACGTCACCGAGCCGGCGTACGAGTGGCCAACCAAGGAGCTCCTCTCGACCTTCCGTATGGAGAGGGTGAGTGAGAGAATTAATTCTGTTACCACGACCAAGTGCATCTACTTCCGCCTAGGAGGGATCGAGAGGTCTCTCACTCTTGATGAGTTTGCCATCGACCTCGATTTCTACACTGCGGAAGAGCTAGCTTCAGCTCCACCAACTGCCATCTTCCGCAACACTGAGAGTTCTGCGGAGTGTGAGATTTTCTGGCGCACCTTAGCTCCTTCGGACCCGAACAAGTATGACTCTAGTGCATCCAAGGCTAGTATGATGGAGAGACCAATCTACAGGTTCTTACAGTTGGTCTTCCGGGAGTCTATTACTCACAGGTTGAACTCTGGCGGTGTCTGTAACGCTAGAGACCTGTTCATGTTGCGGTGCATCGAGGAGGGACGGAAGGTCCATCTTGGCTCTTTGGTGGCCAATTTATTTCAGCTTCAGCGCGAGCGCGGCACGAGACTTCTGTTGGGTGGCTCCTATGTCACCCGTCTGGTTCACAGGTACAACGTGCTCACTTCATATGGCGCCACCCACATCCATCATCGTATCCCTCAGCTCTGGATCACCGGCGATCTTCCTCGGTCCAAGAAGGTTCCTGACATCCTTGCTCCCCACTACGATCCTTACATTGGGGAACGTGGAAGATCGACACCAGCACCCGAGCCAGAGCCGGAAGCGGCCTCAACATACGACTTCAGTGGACTGGAGCGCGAGCTTAGGGAGATGAGAGCAGATTCCGACGCGCGTTGGGAGGCTACTCAGAAGTGGCAATAGGAGTCCGACGAGCGTTTCACTAGCCTCCAAGAGTTGCAGCAGCAGATGTACCAGTCACAGCTTCAGTTCTTTCGACAGTTCCAGGCTCCAGATGATCATCAGCACCCTCCGCCCCAGTGATCTCAGGATTTTTCTTTATTTTTCTTATCATCCAGAACTCTGTACTTTTTGTTTTTGTTCGTGTCGGTTTATGTTGTTTTGGGTCTTTGTTGAACCTTTGTGGTCGGTCGAGTTTTTTGTACTCCAACTGTAATAAATGTGTGATGGATCCTCTCTTATTATGTTTTCAGGCTATGCACTCAGAATTCTCTATGGTTCTATGCACGCCTATACCCCTGATGTCTCGCCAATCCATCTCCGGCGCCCTCTTTGCTCGTATTGCGGTACCTTATACACTTTTCTTTTTTTTTGTTTGGTCCATTGAGGACAATGTCCGATTTAAGTGTGGGGTGGGGATTATATTTCTGAGGGATGCTATTCATCGGTGGTATTTGTGGTATTTGTGAGAATTCTTGACGGGTGATGTTAAGTTAGTTTTCAATTTTTCATAATGATGCTTAGACTGCTTAACCTAGAACCTGTAATCAACCTGCTTGCATTGATGCTAGATTTCCTGGTTAGAACAGAAAAGCTTATCACTCTTGTAGTTTTTCGCCTTGATTGCATGATAATGACTGAATCCGACTAGCAAACCAAACGTGAGCTTTTGATCCATTGCACGTAACTTGCAATTTTAATTCTTTTTGAGTGGTTTTCTGTTTACTTGAATGAGTTAGAATTTGCATGAGACCTACTCGAGACCACACGATAACACGAGTTCTAGAATGATAGGGGCACCTAGATTTTTCTACTTAGCCAGATAGCCTACCAAACGATAAATACATTAGGTTTAAACCCTTGAGCTTGGCCTGTTCTTTCGGTTCGATAATACATTACAGCCATTTCCCATTCCTTCATTCCCCGTTGATCCCCTGTGGTTGTAGTTCTAGATTGACCTACCGGAAGTCGGTTTGTGGTAACCTGCCTATAGCCATTAAACAGGTGGTCTTAGCTATTATGTCCAGACGTGTAAACCCCTCTAGCAACTAAAAGAAAGAATCGGCACAAAGAAAAAAAAGTGAAAAAAAGAAGAAAGAAAAAGAAAGAAAATTCGAAAAAACAGAAAAAATCAAAGTTTCAAAGTTTATAGTATAGTTCAATAACGTTCTTCTCCCTACATATGGAAGAACGAAGTCAAAAGAAAATGTAAAGAGAAGAAAAAGAAAATATGCAAAACAAAGTGCTAGGTTGCTTGAGGGTATCATAGGACGAGCGTACACTATTCCACCAGTGTTTGGTTAGACGGTAGGAAGCCATAGGCTAGATTCAAGGGAAGTTAGTCGAAAGCTACACCGCACCAAAGCCATCATCATACATTTCCATCATCCATCTCATTATAAACCCTTGTAGTGTAGAATTCGTTATAGTCCTAGCAGTGAAGTCCTTTTTGACTAGTTACTCGTGTTGTCACAGTGGTGGAGATGTGGTCGAATTGCAAACCTATGACAGAATTCAGTGACAGAAAATGATTGAGAGCATAAACACGCCCCTAAACACAGAGTGCGAGAGTTCCCGTGTACCAAATATTACCTGTGTGAGAAGTCTGGTCAGTTAGGTCAGAGTCGTGCATGATTTGTGTTTGCTACTTGTTGTGTGCAGATAATTAGTGAGACCAGGTTGTTTGGTTGACGTGTAAGCATGTTAGGTCACTTGTTCTAGAAGTAGCAGTTTAATAATTCATTGTGATTGCTTGAACCTTAACTTGATCAATCGTGTCATTTGTGAATCTGAGTGCGTTCTAATTCAGTTTGCTTGAGGACAAGCAAAAGCTTAAGTGTGGGGTATTTTGATGACACTCGATTTGACGTGATTATCAGCCCCATTTAAGCAACATTTCATACCCTTTGATGCCATTTTGATGAGTATTTGGTGCATTTGTCGTAACTTTGTGATTATCGGCTCCTAGTGCATACATTGTCTATTTCGCGGCTATTTTTACCCTTTTGTGAGATTTTATGTTGAGCCCCAGGTTACCACATTATAGAGGACTCTCTCACGAGTCCAGCGCTTCAAACGGAGACCAAATCGGAGTTCAAACAGAGCGGGAATGATCGAAACAAGTTGGAGTTCTAAACAGCTCAAAACGCTGCGTTTTGGAGCTTACACGCCGTGTAAGCTAAATACACTGTGAGCTTACACGCCGTGTAAGCTCCCCAAACGGGAAATTCTCAACTTTTCCAACAAGGAAAGGGTTTTTGGGGGTATTAATAGACTTTTCGAAGCCAGATTTGTTAACATACAACCTAGAGAGATCAGCCACGACTTGAGGAGAGTTGAGAGAGTATTCCGGAGCTATCGGAGAGATCGTGACACCGTCAATCCATCTCGGAAGACGCTCAGAGCTAGGAATTGAAGATTCTCAAGATCGATGCTTCACGGATCATCCGAGATTAGGTTTTTCAGATCCTTTTCTGTTCTTTCTTTGTTTCAGATGAATCCTTCTGTCGTCTTTGATTCTTGTTTGTCAGATATGAGTAGCTAAACTTGTAGAGCTTAGATTAGATGAATCCTAAGTGGCCCAGGGCTTTAAAGCGGTCACGTATCGGCGGTGATTAGATTCAAAGTTCAATCAGTTTCTCTTTGCATGGTTGTTTTGTTCTTGATTGTTTATGTTCTTCTTCTAGATTAGGTTTATGCAAGCTAGGGTTAGTCGCCAGACAGCTTCCCTGCTTTGGCGCATAAACTTGTCTTCCTTGATCACCTAGTTTAGATTCTTGTTAAGCTGAGGATAGAAGCGAACGCTCGCCTCTCTTTAGAACATCAAATCGAACAATTAACCTTATAATTGGAGCGTGCCTTTCGTAGGAACCGTTAGGGTTAATCCACTGCAAGAGTAACTCATAAATCATTAGTAATTGCATCAGTTAAGTTAAGTCGTTGCGAGAGGTGACCGTACCCGGGCGACTAATTAATCTTGGTAGTTAGAACGGATAGAGCGAACGTTCGCCGGTCTTAAACCTAAGGGTCAGGAGTTATGGTGGTGTATAGAAATTGATTGAACGAGAATTAAAATCCGCTGATCTGTTGATTGCTGTTGCCTTGGTGATCTAAGGGGGATTCGAAATCTAAGCTTGTCTGTCGTCTGTCTGAACCATCCAATCATTCTGTCTTTCAATTTCATTTTAATTTTCTTGCATCTTAGTTTAGAAGTCGTGGAACTCACACCACGCACGAAGTGTTTAAACCTGAATAAATTGCCAGCTTCTTTGAGTAGTCGATTAGAAGAAACCCTGTGGAATACGATCTGCTTAGCTTTCCAGCTTGGTAGTATTTGATCACTGTTCTGCAGCTCATCACAGCTACCATGAACCCTCCTTCTTTCTCCTTTACCCTTTTCTACTGCCAAACATTCTTCATTCACTACGTTTTCCAACCATTCTTTCTGTTGTACCTCTTCTTCTGCCCCACTACAATGGCATTCACTGTTCCTAGCTTTAATGTTTCTTTTTTTATTTGATTATTTTCATTTCTGGCTTGTGAATGAATGAATTCGTAAGATAACAAGCATAATCATCATTTTGGCTCAAAGGTTCATTTCTGCTGCTACTGCTGCTTTGCCATTATCACTTTAAGCTGTAATGGTTTCGAGGTTGAACTTGGAATTATGGTCGTGTCTTGAGATATTTGCTTGATACTCATTCTTTGGTTGAACTGAAAACCCATACTTGAACTGAAAACTATGCAACATCATCAACTGTGTCCCTGATCGTTGGTTTACAGGGCTTGAAACTTGTGTAGATGTCTTTATGTCTTTACTGAAGAGACTAGGTTCTGAAAATCATAGTCTTCTCACGGTCTATAATTTAGTAAATTGCATTGGTGGTTGAAACTGATTATATTACATTTGTTCCATATTTGCTTTTCTGTAAATTGATTCAAAAAAATCCCAGTCCTTAAAAAGTTATATGAATTTTATTGTTCCTGCCATTTGATCCCATGATGCTGCTGCTTCCTATTATTGCTCCTGAATTCGGTCCATCACTTACTTGCATTTGTTTCATTATCTTCATATTAATTATGTATGGTTATTGAGTTCAAAAAAAAAATTATGTATGGTTACATGCATGGTAGTCAATATATTCACGTGATGGTTAAGTAGTCTATCATTTAACATATTTCTAGGTATTTTAACAGATTCGTGGTTACAAGATATTATGGCGCCAGGTTTGCCAAAAAAGCCAAATCGGTCTTTGTTCGAAGTCCAACATGAGCATGCTTCTGCTCTACTAAAGAGAAATACTTTATACGGATTGTCTTGAGAGTTTTTTCCGTGATAAAACTCAAATTTTGTAACCATAACAAAATTTAGTTCTAGCCAATCACCACTCTTCATTTATTATTTTTTTATTCCCCTAATAATTATCTTTCCTTTTTATTCCCCTATTAACTCTAATCTCCTAATGATTATCTTTTCTTAAAAATTATATTCTTTCATTATCTTATTAAACTACAATTATTAAACAAATAAATATAATCTCTAACTTCACTCCTCCACTTTTACATTTTCCTCCCCCATTTCATTTTAAAAAAAATTACTAATATTCACAAAAAAGTAAATCAAACATAGTAATACTAGTATTTCACTACCATCAACAACTCAAGTGCACCAATCAAATAGATAATAATAGTATTATAAGAAACACCATCACAAACGAGGATTACTATTATGAGTAGGGCTGTATATGAGCCGAGCCGAGCTTTGGCCAAGCTCAGGCTCGGCTCGATAAGGAATATAGCTGGCCAGGCCCGGCTCCAGCTCCATTCGAGCTCAAAGATGTGAGCTCGAGCTCGGCTCATTAGAAAAATTTAGAGCTCAGGCTCATCTCTGGCTCGAGCTCGGCTCAAAATGAGTGTTAACGAGCCAAAGCTCAATAAAAGCTTATCGAGTTTAGCTTGAGCTCAAATTGGGCCATAAATTCTAGGCCCTTTCAAGCTAAAGTTAGGGTCAAAGCCCATAATAATTTACTTTAATGATCCATAGACCATTCAAGTCTCTAAATTGAGACTATTCATCTAAATGTCTAGGCCTTGTTATTTATAAGTCTTGATGACTTCCTTCCTCCCCTAAACCACCAATGTGGTATTGTTAAGGGCTACAACAAAAACACTTTTTTAACTAGAAATTTCTACTCTTTAATCAACAAGTCGACGAGCCGAGCCAACTCACGAGCCTACCGAGCTGAGCCAGGGTAGGCTCGGGCTTGGCTCATTTACTATCAAGCCAGCTCGCGAGCCGGCGCGTTTACAAACGAGCCGAGTTTCGAGCGAGCTTTTTAGCCATTTTCCGAGCCGAGCTACGAGCTGCTCGTGAGTGGCTTCAAGCACAAGCATGTGTGTTACACAAATGAAGAGTAAACTTGAAGTCCTAATAGAAATTTGATAATACTAGTACGCAAAATAAATATAGATAGTATCCACAAACAACACAACAACCGTTGCAAAATACTAGTATTCGAATATTCCTAGAATCCAATCAAAACCCTAGCATTAAAATTGTATCCCTACTGAACCCAAAAATAGAATTACCCAAAAAAGCCCCAAATTCCCTCTTTTAAATCCTATTTTCAGTATGTAAAATTTGAGTTTTCTAACCCCGATAAAACCTTAGAGTTAAAATTGAACAAGACTAGTATCTTTTGGGTCGACGTCGGTAAATCGGACAGTGGCGAATTCTATCGGATGATGGAGGTGTCCGTTCTCTAGCGAGGATTTTTTACCAGCGAGATCCCTCTCGTTGCAAGGTTGACCACGTAAGGGGGTTTGGGAGCATTTGCGGTAAAATCTAGATCTAGGATAGTGTAAAAAAGGTAATTATATATTAGATTAAATGCAATTAATATACTAATTTTTTGGACCCTAAGATCTTTCCGAGTTAATCAAATGGACAATATTTAATTTTGTTTGGTAGACAAAACTTCCTTTATGTCACCCATCACGGTCCCGGATAGTCCTCGTCTAGTAGTTGATAGCTCACAAGAATAAGGTATTCTTAACTTAGTTTCATTAAATATGTCATCAATTGTGTTCATAACTCACACTGTAATTTACCATTGTAGGGAAAAAACAAAAAAAATGAGCTTTCAACGTGAAGGCATCAACTTCTTATCGAGCGAAAACTGATAAATTCATATAAAGAAGTGGTGAATGACTTGAATGGGAAGAAATATGTTGCTAGTAAGTAATCAGGTTCTATTTTAATTGTGTTGCATTGGGGTTGTAAGCTTCTTGATGAGTCCACATTTCTTCACAATTCATCGATCCATTCATTTCTCGTTGCAATAACGACTTGTGTGTGTTTGTAATCTTGGAACCACAATTTGGGTTGTAAGCAACTTGATACACCTGAGTTGTGTTTCAGAGGATTTCCAGTCAAAGTTGCTTTTTTTGCATACGAGGCTATAAGTTATATCTCTCATGCCTGGTTTCAGTCATAAATTTTATATCATTTTAATTATGTCTTGCTTGTATATGAACAAAAACTCATGCTCCTATAACACCGAGTATGGAAACACCAAGGATGGAAACAATGGTCATGGCTTCGTAGAAGACGACATCTCTAGGTAGTACAACCCCTACGTTCGGTGATACACAACCATCTGAAAGGAACGAAGAAGGAAGTCCCATTGGTACCGTCATATGTTGCTGAGAGAAATGTAGAAGAAATTATGGATCAGAGTATGTGATTGTTGCACGTAACACTATGAGATAAGTAGATGCATTAATATATAATGTTTTAATGTGTACTCTCTTTATTTGTAGATGACAAATCCCTCGTTACAAAGAAGTGAGTTCGAGAAGTGACAAGAGGAATTGGACTGTACATGCATTACCAGGGAGAAGCTAAGAAGCTTGAGATTGTTATTGATCCTGAGTTTGGGCGAGCACTGAAACAATTTCATAGTGTCAAATTCGCTAATGAATTAAGTCAGATTGCTCTGGGATATGTTTGGCCAATTAGAAAGAACAAAAATGAAAGAAAGAAGATTTTTGGGGATGTTCTTCTTATGTTACAGGTTAGCACATTTATTATCGTGTATTATTTTGTTCTATGAACATGTTAATTTTAGTGTTAAAATGTACATGTTTTTGGTACACGGGAAGTTAACTATTACGAACATAAGAGATGTTGCTATTGAAGAGAAGATCTGGAGACACTTCCTCAGAGTTGTTAGGGGTCATAGGGAAAAGTTTAACAAACTCATTTACAACGGAAAGGGAAAGGGTGAGGGTGATGGGGAAACTACAAAAAAGTACAAGCCTGCCAGTGTTCCTGAAGCAATGTGGAATTCCTTGTGCGACTATTGGGATGATGAGAAACTGAAGGTACACTTTGTAATTACCTAAGTTGGTGTTTTGTTATTCATATAATTCATCTAATTTTGCGATGTGCTTTTATCATAGAAATATGTCAGAAGAACAAGATGAATCGAGCTGAACTTACCAAACCACACACTGAAGGACCAGTATCCTTTGTTTCGAGTTTGCATGAGTTGGTAAACTTTTATAATTCGATTCATGATATTCAGATATATAATTACTTAAATTTTATCATAACAAATATATAATACATTCGATTCATTATATTGACACAGAAAGAGCAACATGGAGATTCATTTACCTTAATAGATTTCTGGAAGAAATCACATACAAAAAAGAATGTCAAATCGAATATGTAAGTAGTGTTGGTTCTGTTTATGTGACTTGGCTAGGATTGGTTATGCTAGTTTGATCTATAATCAAGTATGTTCAGTGGCACCATGCATCCAACCACAAACCTTTAATATTTGTTCAGTCTTATTGGAATTAGGAATCTGTATCATTGATTCAGAAATTTTTTCATTCTTATATACTGTAGTAAAAAGATCCACTTTTTTAAATCTGAATTAGGAATCTTATATACTATTTTAGTTAACCAAAACGAGATATATATCTGTTTATACATTGAACCAGATATGGGGAACAATAGAGAGGAATTAGTATCATGCATGGCTGGTCCACGTACCGTCCAAAATGGCTAGCTATATATTTCATTGGTTTTTACTATTGTAGCTTGCAGATAGACTAGAGAGAGGTCAAAGTCAAACAATCATTTCTGGTGTTTTGTTGTGTTACTTATTAATTTGTGCCCCTGTGTTTTATAATTTGTTTCCCAGTTTTTTGTTTGCTTCGCACTTATATCTTTTTGCCTTAGTTAATTTGCTGAACAACATGCAACAACCCATTTTATGCATGTCACTATATATTATAAATATAATGCCATATAGATCGGGTTTGTTTGACGTTATATATGGACCTTCATATCATTATCATAGCCACAAACGTTGAACAATCTCGCCCTTGGACTCATTCTACACTACAAAAACACTGCATTTAACAGTGGCAGAAATGTAGTTTAGCAGCAGCCACAATCACTGTTAAATTGACCAATGCGAAAGTGAAATAATAGCGGCAAAAAGTGGTCGCGGTTAAATCAATTTATTTAATAGCGGCTATATGGGCGCTATTAATATGAGAAGGTCGCTGTTAAATAGTCATGATATATAAAAAAGTTGTCGGAGCTCCGGCTACAATAGCCAGAGCTCTGACCAGTACCCAGTTTATTTAACAACAATACCCAGTTACGAGAACGCAACGGAAAGAGGAAGGAAAGGATTCATGCATCAATATCCACCCCAATCCACAAGTACTCAGTCATCCAATCTGAACAAGAAAAAAATGGACAGATGAAGAAGAGGAAGAAAAAAATGGATTCTAACAAGAACAAAATGGATTCTGAAACTCCAAAATTACATTTAACATAAGAGGAAGAAGAGGAATAATACATTTAAACTCAAAAGTACAACAAAAAAACAGCAAAACAAAATAAATCTACAACGGCGGCGGTGGTTGATTGTGGCGGACGTGGAGGAGGATTGACGATAGCAGATGTGGAGGAGGATCGATGGCAACAGATGTGGAGGAGGATCGATGGCAACAGAGGTAGAGGACCGATGGCGACGACGGTTGGTTTGTTGAAGGAGAAGAGAAGAAAATAGAATAAGAGGAAGAAGAAGGGATTTAGAATTTTGTTGAAGAAGAAGAGAAGTGGCGGCAAAATAAGAGGAAGAAGAAGGGGCTTTAAGGTTTGTTAAATGGAGAGAGAGAACGAACTTTAATCTCAGCTGTTCATATGAATAATCCGACTGTGTTAAAGGAGATCTGTGTACTTTAATTTAACTGTCTATTTTAAGGCCGTTGTTAAATTACCAATGTTAAACAAATTTAACAGCAGCCAAGTTGGTGGCCGCTGTTAACCTGGCGCGGTTAATTCCAGTGTTTCTTGTAGTGCTGTGATCCAATTGCTATTTTATATACTAGCATTTAAGATTATGATCTTGTATCTGTGTTTGTTTAGATTTAAGACTATGATATTGTATCATTATATGATAGATTTAAACAACATGTTACTTAATTTGCAGGATAAAATGCATGAGAAAGTTAATGCAAGCATGGAAACTGAGAATCTCATTGCATCTGATGAAGCATTTTTTCAGACTCTTTCGAATGGACATGGTTATATTAAAGGACTTGGATATGGTCCTACTCCCCAATCTGTGAGAAAAACATACTTGGAAACAGACAATGCAGAACTAAGGGATTCAAACAACAAACTAGTTGAAGAGAACCAGCAGCTGAAAAAGAAATGTGTTGAGCTTCATGATAATGTCAATGATCTTAAAGCAAGACAAGAAGCAACTGAGGAAAAACAAGCTGATAATGATGCAAGATAAGCTGAGAATGATGCAAGACAAGCCCCGTCTGATGCAAAGCAAGATGAGATGTAGAAAATGTTACGGGCCCTAATGGCTAAAAATTCATAGTAAGTTATTGTGTCTTTGATAATGTGCAAAAAAAAGTATCAAATACTACCAAACAAGAGTAAGGTAGATCGTATTCCACGGGTCTCTTCTAATCATTTACTCAAAGAAGTTGGCAAATTACTCAGGTTTAAACAAGTTGTGCGTGGTGTGAGTTCCATGACTTCTAATCTATTAAGCAAGGAAATTGAAATGGAATTTAAAGACAGATTGATTGATTGTGGTTGACTTAACGATTTAACAGATAAAGATTACACTCGAATCCCCTAAGATTACCAGGACATTGGCGATCACAAAATCGGCGACTTTCGATCCTAATTCATTCAGTTCTCAGACACCACCATAACTCCTTACCCTTAGGTCTAAGTTCCACGAACTTTCACTCTATCCGATCTAACTACCAAGATTAATTAACCGTCTGTGCGTTCACTTCTGCAATGGAGAACTAACTAGTGAAATTACTTAAGTTTAATGAGTTACTCTAGAAGCATATTAACCCTAAATGGTTCCTACGAAAGGCACACTCCATTGAATAGGTTAATTGATTGATTTGATGTTCTAAAACAAGGCGTACATTCGCCACTATCCTTATTTTAACAAGAATCTAATCTAGGTGATCAAGCTAGAACAAAACAAACACGAAGAACATACCAACGATGCAAGAGAAACTGTCTAAATTTGAATATAATTACCTTCGATCTGTGACCTCTTTAAAGCCCCGAGTCACTTAGGGTTCATCTAATCTAAGCTTAAACAAGTTTAGCTACTCATGTTGAGAACAAAAGAATCAAAGACTACAATTGAGTTCATCATACAAAGGGAACTATAAAACCTAATTCTGACGACTCTTGGTGAAGCTTCGATCTCTAGACATCTTCACTCCTAGCTCCGAGCACTCCGAGTTGGAAAGACGGTGTCAGGATCTCTCTGGGAACTCCAAGATACTCGCTAAACTCTATCTCTCAGCTCTGAAGTCTGGAATTTTGTATTCCGAAAACTGTATAGGGAATGGGGAGTAGCGGCTGCCTTATATATTTCCTTTCCTCATCACCGTTGGAAAAGGGCCAAGTTCTCAACAAGAATATTAGAAGTTCTCACCGAGAACTTCTTTGTAATAATTGTTGAGACTGGCGACGAAAAATCTCACTTAAATCCTTCATAGGTTCTCGGCGAGAACATTGAAGTTCTCGCCGAGAACTTCTTTGTAAACTGAATCTGGAATGGCGACGAGGAAATCGATTATTTTCTTGATATGTTCTCGGCGAGAACAATAAAGTTCTCGCCGAGAACTTCTTTGTAAACTTTCTGACGGATCACGACAAGAATTCTGGTTGAGTTTGTAAGCAACTTCTCGCCGAGAACTTGGAGATTCTCGGTGAGGACTTCATGTGCTGGCAGTTGTGAACTTCTTGTGATTAGTTTGAGTTCTCCAATTGGTTCCAGGTCAATCCTCGAGGCTCCATCATTTCCCGAGCACGTACGAGGCTACATATTTGACGGAGAAAACCTGTGTATTCATAGAGACACTAGAAAACACATCAAATAGACCAGAAACGGGCCAAAGTAACCAAATTGATAAGAATTAGTGCTAATGAGTGAAAACACACTAAACTACCCCTAAACATGTTACAAGCAATGAAATGTCCATTAATTAGGGTTGATAAACACGATAATTCTAGTGTCATCAAAATACCCCACACTTAAGCTTTTGCTTGTCCTCAAGAAAACTGAATTAGAACACACCCAGGTTCACAAATGACAAGATCGATTAAATTGAGATTCAAGCCTTCACAATGAATATTAAACAGCTACACTTATAACAATTAACCTAACATGCACACATATCAACCAAACAACCCGGTCTCACTAATTCTCTGCACACAAACAAGGAGCAATAATTCTCTGCTAAAAAACAAGGAGCAATCACCAATTATGCACAAATCCGACCTAACCAACCAGACTTCCTCACACAAAAAATATTTGGTACATGGGGGAACTCTCACACTCTCTGTTTAGGGACGTGTTTATGCTCTCAATCACTTTCTTGACCGAATTATGTCATAAGTTTGCATTTTGACCACATCTCTACCACTGTGACAACATGAGAATATAGTCAAAAGGACTTTGCGAGGGACTGTAACGATCCTACACTACAAGGGTTTATGATGAATGGATTGATGATGGCTTTGGTGTGGTGTAGCAATCGACTAACTTCCCTCCAATCAAAATTATGGATTCCTACCGTCTAACCAGACACATGTGGAATAATATACACTCGTCCTATGATACCCTCAAGCAACCTAACACTTATTTTTTTCTTTCTACATTTATTTGCTTTCGTTCTTCCATATGTAGGGAGAAGAACGTTTTAAACTATCGAACTACTACTTTGACTTGAACTTTATTAAACTTTTTCTTTGTATTTTTCTGTTTTTCTTTTTTTCTTCTTTTGGTGCTAATTTTTTTTTAGTTGCTAGAGGGGTTTTACACGTGTGGACATAATAGCTAAGACCACCGGTTTACTAGCTATAGGCAAGTCACCACAGACCGAGTTTCGGTTAGCTAATTTCAAACTACTACCACATGGGATCAATGGGGTGATGAAAAACATGGGAATTGGCTGTAATGTATTAACGAATCGAAAGAAGGGCCAAGCACAAGGGTTTACACCTAGAGGATTTAATGTTGGGATGGCTTCTGGTTTAAGTAGCGATTCTACGTGCCTGTATCCTCCTAGTACTCGTGTTATCGTGTGGTCTCGAATAGGTCTCATTCAAATTCTAACTCATTCAAGGTACGAGAAAGCCAGTCAAAAAGAATAAAAATTGCAAGTTATGTGCAACGGATCAAAAGATCACAATTGGCTGCCAGTCGGATTCAATCATTTTCATGCAATTCAAGGTGAGCCTACAAGCGTGATTTAAATTTCAGTTTTGAACAGGTTATTTAACATCAATGCATGCAAGTTGGTTAAATGTTCTAAGCTAAGCAATCAAATCATCATTGTAAAAAATTGAAGTCAACTTAACATCAAAAGTCAAGAACCGAGTAATTTTATGGTAGAGGAATTGAAATGCACCACAGAATCACAGAAAACAAACAAGATCATGCATAGTTCCCTAGCATCCTACCCCACACTTAGACTATTCTGTGTCCTCACAAGACCAAATGAGAATTAATGTGATCCCACACAGCTGCCCCAATGCCAACAGGTACGCATACAACCCACCAGGGTCTCTAGTCAAGGGAAGAACCTAGGGCCATATACAAGAAGCGTGTGAGGCCAAGAAAAGCTCTCTAGCACATCATAAGGCCTAGATACGTGACCAAATACAGGCTCAGGCCCCCACCAGCAGCCAAGCCAGCTAGGATATCAGGCCACCCCTAGCTTGGATGCCTGTCAAGGAACCCGATTCGATCCCCAAACCGGACCGAGGGCGGAGCCTAGGGCCCCTAATATGCTCTGGACCGATCCCCACCAGCTCCGGAGGAACTAACCACCCTTGGGATCCTCTGGAAGAATTCTTGGAGTACAAGAAATAAAGGACACAGAAATAGATGGCCAGCAGATGGTGGCACCCGAAGACAGGCCCCAGAGCGAGCCCTGGACTAGCCCCATCCCTAGAAGACCCTCTGAGGACATTCCTGAAGACTTGGCCGAAGTGGAATGAAGAAGGCCTAGCCAGAAATGGAGAAGGCTGAGTCTCGAGCCAGCCCCAGGCACCGGGCCAGGTGCCGGGCGCCACAAAGGAGCACTTAGGGCCAAGCCAGTAATTGGCTCGAGCCTTTTGGGAAATTTAGTTGCCCTGGATAGCTTGAAGCCTCAGGAACACGCTCCAACAAACGGTGTTGCATTTGGAGGAGAAATGAAGGAGGAGCCACGTAGGGAAAGTGCTCATACACGATCCGAGTCCATACATGCAATCCTACCGAGCCAAGGACTCCCAGCCAGGCCAGGAATACTTGTTGCCACGTCCAGAAGACCATGGGCCTAAGTCCTTCTCGGACTAGGACACGAAGAGGAGGCCTAATCTGAGTTGGAATCCTTGCCCAGCCAGCCCAAGACATGCCCGACCGCAACGGATGCTGCCCGAATTAGGGTTTTTTGCCCTGATTGCCGATTTTTGCCTATTTAGGCTTTTTTTTGCATTCCAAGACACTAAGTTCCTGTTTTAAGTTTCCCTTTTAGTTTTCCTTGTTTAGCTGGCTTTTAGGTCTTTTTAGAGTTTCCTAGTTAGATTTAGATTTTTTTATTCCTAGTTTAGGAGGTAGCTAATAGGGAGGAGAGCTTGTTCCTTCCCTATATAATAAGGTCGCCGGCCACCCCTTGTACTCAGGATATTTTGTATAATAAACCCCTTCAAAGCTTTGTTCTAAATCCCTCGAGTATTTTCTTGATGCATTGCTAAAGGTTTGGCTTATCATCAATAGCATTCATCTATTGGCGTGGCACCCCCGACTTGATACTTCTGGTTCCTAGCTCACCTGAAGCTAGTGGGTCAAAGTCTGATTCCATCCCGGTTTCCATAGGTTCTCTCGTTGCTAGGAGCATCAACTTGCGATGGTTAGGGTCACAGAGAATAGTCGGTCGTGGTTCACATCAGTTGGTATCAGAGCTTCGGTTCAACACTAGGGCCAACCCTTATCAAAGTCTCCAAGTTCACTCTTGGATTCATATCTTTACTTTATTGTTCTTAAAAAATTGTTTCAAAAATCTCCATCTATTTCAATTTCTTGTATTAAGTTTTTGTTGAAAGGAAAATAAATCGGTGGCCATCCAAAGCCATCAAGAAAAGATCAAAAGGCTAAGAAAAAAAAAGAAAGCAAGGCCACCCTTGCCAACTTTGTTTCCTTTCGTTGTTAGAGTAATTCTAAGAAGAGGAGATAGGAATTTGCTTCTGCTTGCTTGTTACTAACCATGGAAGACGAGAGAATGACAAATATGGAGGGCCAACTCCAAAATCTTAGTAATCTAATGACGGGAATACAAGAATCCCTAGCAAGGCTTGAGAGGAGAGGTAACCGAGAAGAGTATGTGGAAGAACCCTAGGGAGATCTCAACTAGATGGCTAGAAGGTTAGTCCAACAGATTGATGATGACGAGACCAACCTCAAGCTCACATCCCGAAGTTTTCTGGCAAAACCGACGACGACGAATACTTGGATTGGGAGAGAAGTATGGAGGACTTCCTAGAGTGCCTCCACTATTCGGAGAGGAAAAAGGTAATTGTGGCTACCCTTGAATTTATTGATTATGCTACTCTTTGGTGGAGCCAATTCAAGAGACAGGTACAAAGAGACGAGGACGTACTCATAGAGTCATGGAGAGACCTCAAGAGAAAGATGAGGAAGAGGTTTGTCTCGGCTACCTACATCTGAGACTTGCACACCTCACTCCAAACCTTCAGGCAAGGTACTATGTCCGTGGAGCAGTACACAAAGGAGATACAAGAAGCGTGTGAGGCCAATGAAAGCTCTCCAACACATCATAAGGCCTAGGTACGTGACCAAATACAGGCTCATGCCCCCACCATCAGCCAAGCAAGCTAGGATGTCAGTGAGGCCACCCCTAGCTTGGATGCCAGTCAAGGCACCCGATCCGAGGGCCGAGCCTTGGGGCCCTAATAGGCCCTGGACCGATCCCCACGAGCCTCGGAGGAACTGACCACCCCTGGGATCCTCTAGAAGCATTACTGGAGTATAGGAAACAAAGGACATATAAATACCTGGCCAGCAGAGGGTGGTACCCGAAGACAGGCCTCGGAGCGAGCCCTAGACCGGGCCAAATGCAAGCACTAGGCCCTAGGCCAATGGCCACCAGCCTTGGACCAGCCCTATCCCTTGAAGACCCTCTAAGGACATTCCTAAATACTTGGCTAAAGCGGAATGAAGAAGGCCAGGCCATAAATGAAAAAGGCCAAGTCCAGAGCTAGCCCTAGGTGTCGGGCGCCACAGAGGAGCACTTAGGGCTGAGCTAGTAATTGGCTTGGGCCTTTTGGGAAATTCCAGTTGTCCTGGATAGCTTTAAGCCTTGGGAACAGGCTCCAACAAACGGTGTTGCTTTTGGAGGAGAAATGAAGGAGGAGCCACGTAGGGAAGTGCTCATACATGATCAAGGTTCATACTTAGCTATTTTGATTTTAGCTTCAAATCCTCGCGTTGTAACAGAGAGGACACTGTCTATTGATAGGCAGAAGGCTATAGAATTTCATAATTAGAAATAATGAAAGGGATTATTAGTTATCTTTCTGTTATTTCAAACGAAAAATAATAAATCTTTGAATGAGATAAAGGTTTTTTTTCTTTAGATTACTCTTTTGTTAGACCTTCTATTTACAAATCCGGATAGGACTCTACATAGCTGCTACTAATCCTGGCCTAGCAAGCAGCATGAAAGAATAGACTTAATTCAACGAGATAGAGGTGGCCATGCAATCCTACCGAGCCAAAGACTCCCAACCGGGCCAGGAATACTTGCTGCCACGTCCAGAAGACCCCAGGCCTAAGTCCTTCTAGAACTAGGACACGAAGAGGAGGCCTAATCCGAGTCAGAATCCTTGCCCAGCCAGCCCAAGACATGCTCGACCGCCACGGATGCTGCCCGAATTACGGTTTTTGCCTGGATTGCCGATTTTTGCCTATTTAGGCTTTTTCTTGCATTCCAAGACATTAAGTTCCTGTTTTAAGTTTCCCTTTTAGTTTTCCTTGTTTAGTTTGCTTGATTAGGTCTTTTTAGAGTTTCCTAGTTAGGTCTTTTTAGAGTTTCCTAGTTAGATTTAGATTATTTTATTCCTAGTTTAGGAAGTAGCTAATAGGGAGGAGAGCTTGTTCCCTCCCTATATAATAAGGCCACCCGCCACCCCTTGTACTCATGACTTTTTTAATAATAAACCCCCTTTAGAACTTTGTCCTAAATCCCTCGACTTGATACTTCTGGTTCCTAGCTCACCTAAAGCTAGTGGGTCAAAGTCCGATTCCATCCCGGTTTCCATAGGTTCTCTCGTTGCTAGGAGCATCAACTTGCGGTGGTTAGGGTCATGGAGCATAGTCGGCCGTGGTTCACATCAAGAATAGAGTTATCCAGAAAACCTTGAGGGTGATGGTCACTGTCGAATCGGAGGTGGAGAACTCAGAGCGGAGTGAAGCAGCTACAAAACTCCTACAAAACAAAAACAACAGAAAGATCAAAAGGAAACCTGAACAAGTGTCCCGGATCCACACAAAACAAAGTCAAACGATGAAAAACTGACTCAATAATTTAAAATGCACTCCAGCCGTGGGTTGTCTGCCATGAAGCACTCTCATTTAATGTCCTTGAGCTGGACGATACCTGGATGACAATGAAGAAGCGTCCCAACTCAGGATTTCCTTTACGCTTGTATCAGAATTCATGAAGGTAGCTTTGGTGTACCTCCGGTAAGGATCAATTGCCTCCCATTGGCATGAGTTAATTGTTTTCGTCCATCAGGAAGGTGGCCAGTAACTTCGAATGGCCCGGATAACTCATTTAAAGTTACGTCCTGGTCTGATTGCTTGGTGGAGATGGCGGAGCAATCGGCTTCCAAATTACTTGCTTCTTCACCTTGCACTCATTCTTTGTCTCACCATTATATTGAGCTCATTGTGCTCCAGCAATAGGTATCTTCTCTTCATCCTTTTTCTTCATCTTCTTCACCACCTCATTTTGTGGGAGAGTAACCTGATCATGTCCTGTCATAGGTATCGTGGAAGAAACACTAGTAATGTCATTAGTACTAGAGTTGACCAAAGCCAACTCCATAGTATCAATAGATAGGCAGTGTACATCTTCCTTAGGGGTGTATTTCATACCGTCCTTGAGGCGAAATGTCATACTATCCTTGCCGACCCTTAAAGCCAATGAGCCATTTTGGACATTAATTGGCACGCCCGCTGTTGCCAGAAACGGTCGGCCTAGGAGGGGTGTGACATCTATCTCTCGAGTATCCATAACAACAAAATCAGCTAGGATAGTAAAAGGACCACAACGGAAAGTCACATCTTTTATTAATCCCCTAGGTGCTTTAACAGATCTGTCAGCAAACACCAACTACATGCTAATCGGTTTTAATTCTCCTAAATTCAATTTCTCATATAAGCAAATAGGCATGACATTGATATATGCACACAAGTCAACTAAGCTACGGTCAATTTTAATACCATTGATAAAGCAAGGTAAAGTATAAGAATCGGGATCGTTACACTTAGCTGGGGGAGGTATAGATGGCGTATGGTAGAGGTCGTAGAGCCATCCTCATTAACAGAGATGGAAGACAACTCTTCCTTCTTCTTGTTTTTTCGCAAGATCCTTCACGACTTTTCCAACCTATGGTATCATCTGGATAGCTTCAGTGACTGGTATTTTGATTTCCGTGTTCTTCATGACCGAATACCATCTCTTGTATTGGGTGTCAAGAGTCTTTAGCTTCATAGCCTTAGGGAACGGGATCCTAGGATGATAAGGGGAAAGAGGTGGCTGGGAGTTGGTATTGGAGGAGGCGGGCAGTCACCTCTTCTTCTTCTTTGTCTTCCTCGTCGATCTCTAGAATGTCTATGCTATAGCATCAAGAACCTAAACTGGATCAGGAACTGTAGGACCAGCTAGTTGCTTGCCACTTCTTATTGAGAGGGCCTTGAAATTCTCATTCCTCGGGTTTGGCTCTGTCTGGCTCGTTAACTAAGCCGCGAGGCGAGCAAAGAGAGGATACTGATGATGGTGTTGAAATGCTATTCTATCCTCTGACTCTGAGCTATTTGACCTTGATTCAAGGCGGCTTGAGCTTTAAACTGTGCATCATGGTCATCAAGCCTTGCCATTAGGCCGAACTTTTTATCGATCTCGCTCTCCCTAGTATTTTGCGGCGCAGATCTCTGATGTTCTTGTCCTCCCGTGAACCAAGGTGGTCCTTGGTAATGTTGTTGAAGTACTGATTTTGGCAATTGCAGGTGTTGTACTGTAGTTACCCTGATTCCGTGAGGTGGCTGATATGATCCACTTGGTTGATTACCCGACTTCTGTTCTTGAAATGACCCAAATGGTCAATTATTCTGGTTCTGGTTCAGGCCGAAGTTGTATGGAGGACGCTCTTGGAAGCTTCCTTGTTGATATTGTTGGTGAGGTTGTCTGGCTTGACGGTAGTTGGAGTAGCCCTTTTAGTTGATGGTAAAGCCTTGACCAACAAAATTTATTTCATCTACAAACTAGACATCTGCTTTACCGAATTTTTGACAACTTCCTCCATTATGAGCACATACCCCACAACATTCATAATCAGCAACATAGATTTAAGCTGATGAAGAGTTGGTGGGAGTGCCAGCCTTCTTTATGTGTTTCTGTACTTCAGCCTCATTTGTTCTTTAAGGCTTAATCAGCTCTTAGTTGCTTCAGATTGTCTCTCCCAATTCCTGGACATAGATAACAGCTTGTAAAGTGAAGAAGAGCAATTTCAGGTGTGAGCGCGGTACAATCTCCCTCAACCAAGGAGTTGACCCACTTAGCAAATTCTTCATTCATCCCTCGAGCAAAGTTTCAGCTAGTTGCCTTGCTCGAAGTCGTGATGAGGGCAGTCGTAGAGGAGTTCTTGGAATTCATTCCAAGCATCGTATAAGCTGACTCGTCCTTCTGTCTGAACCGACCAATGATGTGGTTCTGGCCGGAGGAAAATACTCCTCAACAAAGTCTTGAACAAGGTCATCCCAGTTGGTCTAGTGACCGGGTGCTTGCTGTTAAGCCACCTCTTGGCGGGCCTCTGAGAGAGAATGGGAAAGCTCGCAAGCACAAAGTGTTCTTGTCGAGACTCCCACTCTTGAAGGTCTCGCACATGGAAAGGAAGTCCGCCAAATGAGTGCATAGTTTGTGATGCGGCTTCCCTTCAAATTGGAAATCCCTAGAGATCATTCCCAAGAAGAGGATTTTGATCTCATAGTCAGGATCAACATCGTTGTGAGGAACGACGATGCTTGACCGGACGCTAGTCACGCTTGGCTTGTTATAATTTTCCATAGTACGCGGAGCAGGAGGCAATGGTGGTGGTGGTTGTCGATCACCCATTCTAGGAGAAGGTGGCGGCGACTCTGATGAAGTGAATGATGTAGAAGAAGAAGAGTCCTTCTTCAACTCTTCAATCTTGATGGGGTAGAGGATGAGGGTGGATCGATTGTCACTTGCTTCTTTCTTTGATGTTGCTTTGTCGGTGCAGAAATACTCGGCTTATCTGAGCTCTTAGTCTTGTTAGTCTTGAGTTGAGAACGAGTGAACGGGCGGTTCATATACCTGCATAGAACCTGCAAGTCAACAAAAACAAAAGAACTGGTGTAAAATTGAAGTGTAATGGAAAATGAAAAGATGGAAGGTAGAAGAATAAAATGCAAACACTTCTTTCAAACAATATAGAAGATTCCCCGGCAATGGCACCAATTTGATAACATTGTAAATGGTGATCAAATTACTACCTACTAAAAGTAGGATAGATCGAATCTCTCGAGGTTTCTTCTAATCGTTTACTTAAAGAAGCTGGCAAATTACACAGGTTTAAACTCTTAAGGCTTCTCTTGATGTTGCTTTGTCGGTGCAGAAATACTCGGCTTATCTGAGCTCTTAGTCTTGTTAGTCTTGAGTTGAGAACGAGTGAACGGGCGGTTCATATACCTGCATAGAACCTGCAAGTCAACAAAAACAAAAAGAACAGGTGTAAAATTGAAGTGTAATGGAAAATGAAAAGATGGAAGGTAGAAGAATAAAATGCAAACACTTCTTTCAAACAATAAGAAGATTCCCCGGCAATGGCACCAATTGATAACATTGTAAATGGTGATCAAATTACTACCCTACTAAAAGTAGGATAGATCGAATCTCTCGAGGTTTCTTCTAATCGTTACTTAAAGAAGCTGGCAAATTACACAGGTTTAAACAGGTTCTGCGTGGTGTGAGTTCCACGACTTCTAATCTATTAAGCAAGGAAATTGAAATCCAATTAAAAGATAGACTGATGATTGAGGTTGACTTAACGATTTGACAGACAAAGCTTAGACTCGAATCCCCCTAAGATTACCAGGACATTGACGATCAAAAAACTGGCAACTTTCGATCCTAATTCATTCAGTTCTCAGACACCACGAACGTTCACTCTATCGGATCTAACTACCAAGATGAATTAACTGTGCTCGCGTTCACTTCTGCAACAGAGAACTAACTGGTGCAATTACTTAAGTTTAATGAGTTACTCTAGAAGCGGATTAACCCTATACGGTTCCTATGAAAGGCACACTCCATTGAATAGGTTAATTGATTGATTTGATGTTCTAAAATAAGGCGGAAGTTCGCCACTATCCTTATTTTAACAAGAATTTAATCTAGGTGATCAAGCTAGTAAAAAAAACACGAAGAACAAACGAACCATGCAAGAGAAACTTTCTGAATTTGAATCTAATTACTGCTTATCTGTGACCGCTTTAAAGCCTCGGGTCACTTAGTGTTCATCTAATCTAAGCTTAAATAGTTTTAGCTACTCATGTTGAGAACAAAAGAATCAAAGACTACAATGGAGTTCATCATACAAAGGTAAACAGAGAAGAACTGTAAAACCTAATTCTGACGACTCCTGGTGAATCTTCAATCTCTGGCAATCTTCACTCCTAGCTCCAAGGTGGAAAGACGGTGTCAGGATCTCTCCGGGAACTCCAAGATACTCTCTAAACTCTATCTCTCAGCTCTGAAGTCTGGAATTTTGTATTCCGAAAAGTGTATAGTGAATGGGGAGTAGCGGCTGCCTTATATATCTCCTTTCATCGAATGTTGCATTTTCGTGTGGAAGGAAATAAACATAGAATCCTTGTGCAAGATCCATTGCCATCAAATTCAAGTTGCACTAGAGAGACCAAGCCCAACAAGTAAACCCTAAACTGAACATCATATGAAATCCCAACTATTCAAAAGAAAGCAACAATGGCGCCAATCAGAATCTTCTGCAACGTCTGGAACATTGAGTAAGCCTTTCTGTCGGATGAGCATTGTCGTGGAGTAAAAGTGCCAGATACAAAGCTATTGTCGCGATTGTCTTAAAACATTGCAGAATGCCAATACAACTCGGTCTACTTGAGTTGCTCTGAATGTTAGTTCGTGTACTATTCGTTAACATCTAGAGGTACTTCTTCCAGTGATTATAGAAAGACCTTCTCTTGACCTTGAAGCATGATCATGTCACCATCGTATACCTTGTTGGAGGTCCAGTGCTCCTGCCATCTTAGAAACACCTAGCAGTAAGCAGGATGGTTCCAAACATTGTTTTGGTAGGTGGTGATTTAGGTTGAATAGTCAGTAAGTAGATAAATTTAAGTACTTACCTGCCACCATGTTGGACCAGGCATTGTGAACTGGAAGAAGTTTTGAGCACTGCAAACAATCTAATGAGTCTTCCCGGGTGCCATTGGCACATTGAAAGAGCATATCCATATCACCCAATTCTGATCTCTAAGTAGAGGGAGCTTTGTGTCCAGGGGCTGATCTAGGGGGCTCACCCCCTTTCGGTCCCGTCCTTGAAAATCGAGTATATATTTAGGGACGGAGTTCTGTTGTAATGGTTAAACTCAGTGTTATCTAAACCGGACCGGGCTGGCCAGTTCGACTGGTAAAACCGTGAACTAGACCAAGATCCGGTCCGGTCAGCCTTTAAAATGACACCGGCTGAATGTGCCCCTGGAATCCGGTCGAACCGGACAAACCGGATAAACCGGTCGACCCGGATTGGCTGGTTTTGGCCGGTCTGAAATAATAATAAAAAAAAATTCAGTTTCTAAAATCAAAATGAATCGGGAATCAAATCCCTAAACCAAAAACACACTCTCGACTCTCTCTCTCTCTCGCTACTCTGCCATTTGGGAATCAAATCTCTCACTCTCCGCCGGCGTCCGTCTCATACAATCAGGTCGTTTTCATCACCGGCCGGCAGCCAAGGCTCCTCCGTCCTCGCCGAGGCTCCTCCGTCCGTCTTCGCCAAGGCAGCCAAGGCTCATCCGTCCGTCGTTGTCTTGTCTCCGTCCTCGCCGGTAGGTTTCGAATTTATATTTTAATTCAATAAAATGTTAGGGTTCAGTCGTATCATTCCAATCTATGTTTCAATTCGACGATTCGATGATTAGTATCTTGATATTTCATCAAATGTTGATCAACTTTGTTGCTTTGCTGTTTAATCAATCCAATTGGTTGAGTATTACATTTTTCCTTCATCGGCGGGTTAATGATTCAATATACATGAGCTAGTTGTTCTTTGATAGGGTGGGATTGGGTGATATTCGGTGATTCAATTAGTTGTTTTTTGGCTAGCTGTTGGCTTTTGGCTTTTGGGTGGGATTGAGTGTTATGGTCATTAAATGTGTAGTTGGCAGTTGTAAGGGGCGAAAGTCAGGGGACTTGCTGGTGCTATTATTTGGACATTTGATCAATTTTGTTTGGCTGTTTGGCTGGTTGTTGTGGACTGCTTTGATGTGGCTGGTTGTTGCTTTGATGTTTAAACACTAACAGTTAGGTTCTGCTTTGTCGTAATGATAGGGCTGCTGTGTTGCATTTTCTGTTTCAGTTTTCAGTTTCACTAATGGCTGCTAATTTTCAGTTTCACAGATGGATACAAGTACTGGTGGAGATGGATCTTCGAATAAGAATTCAAGTTCTACGGCTTCAAAAAAAGGAGTGGGATTAATAGAATGAAACAACATCTTGCTGGAATTCCTGGACAAATAAGTAGATGCTTGAAAGTTCCTTATGATGTTCGTGAGAAAATTCAGAACAATCTTACGGAATTCAATTTGAACAAACTTGAGAAGAAGAAAGCGGATGCATCAGTTGGTATGACTTTTCATGAGAATAGGGATACTAATAATGTTGTTCAGAATGATGCACCAGTTAATACGATGGATGAGTTAACCAGATCAGGAAGTAGTGGTCCAGTAAGGGTGTCTACTGTTGATGATTACTTTGCTCCTAGAACTGTAGCTGGTGCTCAGCCTGGAATTAAGGCCGCTTTAGCAGGTAAAGAAACACTTTGTCAAGATACTCGATATCTCTTTGACGATACCTCTCTTTTTTAGATGTCGTGTTTCAGTTTCTAACTTTTCGAAATATTGTGTTGTGGTATGTATTATTGTGGGATTTGATTGCTATGTTTATGAACTATGAATTATGGATTATGAACTATGAATTATGAACTTTGAATGGTGAATGGATTTTGGATTATGCACTATGGATCATAATATTTTTGTGTTTATATAGTTACCGGTTTTTACGGTCAAATCCCGGTCAGACCTCTAACCCTTGAACCTTTCGCTGGGTCGGTTCGATGTCCGGTCCGGTCCTGACAACATTGGTTAAACTGTTAGAGTAATTCCAAGAATTGGCATATGGTGTATTGGTTAGACTGTTAGATTAATTCCAAGAGGTTTTAGGTTCGAACCTTGTCATTGCAATATCTTTTTGGGGTTGTTTGGTTGCAGTGATATTGATATTGATAACTGCAGATATCATGATATTCAGGATATCATCGTTTTTTCTGTCCTGGATATCATGATATCTGGGGCTAAAAGTGATCAATATCACTCAACAGATATTCATGTGGGGAGGTGAATATCTTCAGAGTGATATTGATATCACAGTTTTTGGACAATTCTATCCTCACTCAACCTTCACAATTATAATGTCATCAACCCCATTACCCCAATTTATTTTTTCTCATTTTATATGGTCTCATGTTTATGTATTTTTATATTTATTTACTAATTAAGATAAATAATTATGATTTAGTTTTTAATTACTAAATAAGAATTTAGTTAGAATTAGAATTCACCATGAAAATTATTTTAACTTTTTATTTTATTTTTACTAGAAGAGGGAGATGTGTTAGCGGTAAATATAATACTAATTATTTTCTTAATAAATGAGCATTTATTATTCTAAAAGTATAATTAACTCGAGTAATTAATTTACAAATACATTAACGAATTACAAAAGAGATATTACAAATTTTAATTTATAAACACACATACTTTTTAATTAAATGTTAGGACTACTTTTATACTTTGTTCAAACAAATGAGGGTATTTTGGTACATTCATCCATGCACTCATAATTCACCACTTATTTAAATATCACTGCCCCAAACAGTGATATCAAAGAATCACTTTTACCAATATCAATATACTAACATATCAATATATCTCACATATCATGATATGTAGATATCATCCAACCAAACGACTTTATTTATTTTCCCTCTAACTTTAAAGCCCCATTATATTCAAAGTTCAATCAGTTTCTCTTTCATGTTTGATTTATTCTTCATCGTTCATGTTTCTTGTCTGGATTGATCACCTAGATTAGATTCTTGTTAAGCTAAGGATAGAAGCGAACGCTCGCCTTACTTTAAAACATCAAATCGAACAATTAACCTTATAATTGGAGTATGCCTTTCGTAGGAACCGATTAGGGTTAATCCACTGCAAGAGTAACTCATAAATCATTCGTAATTCCACCAGTTAAGTTAAGTCATTGCGAGAGGCGACCGTACCCGGGCGGCTGATTAATCTTGGTAGCTAGAACGGATAGAGCGAACGTTCGCCGGTCTTAAACCTAAGGGTCAGGAGTTATGGTGGTGTCTTAGAAATTGATTGAATGAGAATTGAAATCCGCTGATCTGTTGATTGCCTATGCTCTGGTGAACGAAGGGGGATTCGAAGTCTAAGTTCGTCTGTCATCTCTGTTTTCAACCCTAATTTCCAATCTGTTTTCAGTTTCAATTTTTAATTTCCGTGCATTTCTTAGAATTAGAAGTCGTGGAACTCACACCACGCACGAAGTGTTTAACCTGAGTAATTTGCCAGCTTATTTGAGTAATCGATCATTAGAAGACCGTGGAATACGATCTACCCTAGCTTCACAGCTTGGTAGTTATTTGCTAAACCTGCTCTACTGCAGCGTTCACCACCCACCTACTGTTATTCAAATCCATTGGCCCGTTCGAATAAGATAAATTTGATTCTTTTAGCTAAAGGTGAAACTAGCTCATCTGTTTTGTTGGCAACACATGATTTTTGAAGCAAGAACATCAAAGCTTTCGTTGGAAATTTTGAACAAGTGGTATCAAAGATTGGTGCATACTAAATTTGATCACACGATCCTTTGTATTGATCTTAGGTTTGTATTTATTCCTTACGTTTTACATGAGTCTCTAACTATTATATGTTTTGTGAATCATTTCGCATATCGATTTCGAAATGAATTTAACCAAGAAAGTGCAGCCTTTCTCACTGATGGATTCTCTCAGAATAGATCACCTAGGTTTAAAGGGATGTATTACGGTTACTGGAAAATAGAATGGAGCTCTTCATCAATACAATCAACCTTAGGCTATGGAGGATTGTATTAAAAGGCCCTCTGGAGGTCAAGCTTGACGAAGATAAACGGGATGATGAAGACTATAAAAAGGTACAACTAAACTCACAAGCTATGAATATAATGTATTGTGCTCTAGGATAAAATTAACACAGTGTCAAGCTATAAATATGCTAAAGAAAGTTGGGATAAGCTGCGATTACCTATGACGAAACCTCACTAGTTAAAACCTCTAGAATTAATATGCTTAAACAAGAATTTGAAATGTTTAACTTGAATGAGAATGAGTCAATTTCGTCAATGTATAACAGATTTCAAAGTATAGTCAATAGGCTTGATGGTCTTGGCAGAAAGTATGAAAATGAGGATTTGATTAGAAAAATTCTTTGGTCTTTTCTAAAAGTGTGGAGACCTAAAATAACTGCAATAGAAGAATCTAAGGACCTTGCAACTTTATCCATTGATGACTTGATGGGATCCTTAATTACTCATGAAGAAATCATTAAAAGAGAAAAACACTTACGGGTCGTTTGGATTGAGGAGGAGATTTCAAATGTCTAGAGACTTGAAATAGCATGAGAATTGAGGTCCCCTTGCTATTTGAAAAATAGATTGTTTGGTTAAGTGATTTGAGAGATTATTGAAGGAAGAAATTCAGAAAAATTAAAAACTAAAAATTAAATTCACATTACAAATGACAAAAATATCCTTCATTAACATTGTGAATAGGGGAATTAGTTGAGGGCAACTAGTAAATTTGCCTCAAATCACTCTCAAACTCCCCAAATCTCTACTTTTGTGTGGTGATTTTAAAATCATTCTCAAATCCCTATGGGCCCACCAAAGAGATTTAAAATCTCTCCCAATCTCCCTACAATTTTGTAGCCCAAACAAGTGATTTTATTGAAATCTCTAGGGAAGGGATTTTGGCCCCAAATCACCCAAAATCCCCACCCCAAATCTCTAATACAAACAACCCCTTAGATGACTTTAAGAAAAAAATCTATAGCACTTAGATCCGAGGTTGATTAGTTAGAAGAAAATCTTGATGAGTGTGATAATTCTAAATAGCTCTCTTAAATAAACATGTTAGGAATTTATTAAATTTAGAAGAGATAGAAAGAAAACAAGCTATCAAAATAGGTATAAGGATATATTGTGAACATGATAGAAATAATGAAGGTAACAAGAGTTATAGAAAATCACATAAAAATAAAAGAGAGCAGTCAATGTTAGCAACAATAGCAACTGGTTAGGCTATTTCAAGTGTGGAAAACAGGGTCACGTAAAGGCAGAATGCCCTCAACTAAGGAGGGAAGAGCTCTACAAGATACCTGGAGCTGCAGTGAGGATGAATCTAATGACAGTGATGGTGAGCAGTTTGAGAATAAAGCACTTATGGCATTAACAGATGGAATAACTGAAGATATCATTCCTATGACAACTGACCAGTTACTCGTATCTAAATTATTTACTGATTCTAACAATGAATTTGAATATGATTTACTAAATCTACTATCTCTGATATTCCGAGTTGAGGAAATTGTTGTTTCTGTTGAGATAGAATCAGAAAAGGTTAGAAGTGAATGTGAAATATTAAAAAAGGAAAATTTGAAACTATCTTACACTATATATAATTGATCTTAATGAAAGAAAATACATTCAAAATAATAAAATTAGACGACTTGTCATAGACAACTGGAGATTTCTTGAGTAGCTAAACAAGGTTGTTAATATTTATAAGAGATTAAGTTTTCAAAAACCCTGTTAGAGAAACAAGATGGAACTCTTTTAAACATAACTGTTTTAGTTGTCATCATGAAGAACACATTAGTAGATTTTGTCCTATACAAAAAAAGACATCCATGAAAATTTAGGTGTCAAAAACCAAATGACTGGTATTGTTGCAGGTATGCTATAAAGTTGATGTTCACAAGAATATTTAGATACTTCGCATGACATGACATGACATGTAACAAAGATCTCTTTCTAAATATTAATTATACAAATAAAGGTATTGTCACCCTCGGCGATAATAGTTCCTACATGATTATTGGTTATGGTTGTGTTGGTAATTGCAGTGACATTTACCTAAATAAAGTCATGCTTTGTTGACAGTTTAAAACATAATCTAATTTCAATTAGTCAATTATGTGATAAGATGAATAAGATTGTCTTTGAAAATTCAGTTTGTTCTATTGAAAGGGTTCTAGATAATAAAATCCTATTTTCTGGAGTGAGAAAAGGGAATATCTATTATGTCAATTTTCATAAGATCAATAACACCTCTGAACTCTGTCTTCTTTCATTAAAAGGCGATGACATATTTTGTGGCATAGAATATTAGGTCATATAAGCATTAGTGTTCTAAGTAAATTTAAGTAGGAAGAATCTGGTTAGGGGACTTCCTAAACTGGAGTCTAAAGAGGATTTCTTTTGTAATGGCTGTGTCAAGGGTAAACATACTCGTAGTACTTTCAAAGCACAAAATTTCATCTCTAGTTCTAGAACTCTTTAACTCATTCATATGGACCTCTTTGAACCTGCAACTATTAAGACTATTGGGGGTAAATCTTATTGTTTTGTTCTTGTAGATGATTTTTCTTGTTTCTGTTGGATTTTCTTATTAGGATCTGAAGATGAAACACTACCCACATTTAAGAGTTTCACCAATGGAATACAGAATGAACTTGGCAATAAAATTGGATCTATTAGAAGCGATAATGGAGAAGAGTTTACTAGTGATGAATTTAAGAATTATTGTGAAGTAAATGGAATAACTCATTACTTCTCTGCACCTAGGACTCCCAACAAAATGGAGTGGCAGAGAGGAAAAATCATACTCAAATTGAAATTGCTAGAACTCTTTTAAATGATTTTAATCTACCTAAGAGCTTCTAGAGAGAAGCAATTAGTACTGCATGTTATATCACAAACAAGGCTCTTATTAAGCATAAAGAAAATCACTTATGTGCTAATCAAAGGAAGGAAACCAAATATTGGTTACTTCCATCCATTTGATTGCAAATGCTTTACTAAATTGAAAAGATCGTTTAGGCAAGTTTGATGCAAACTCTGATGAGGGAATATTTTTAGGATATTCATCTCACAACAAAGCCTTTAAAGTTTACAATAAAAGGACCTTCAAAGTTGAAGAGTCCATGAATGTGGTATATGATGAATCTTCTTGTGAGAATAAGTTACCGGATGCGGATGATGATGAGATCCTCTTTGGAGAAACTTTTTGTGAACAGCCTCCTAAAAGTATAAAGAATTCTCTAGAGGAAAACGCTTCATCTGTATAAGAAGACTTACACCCTACCTCTGATCACTGGATACGAAGTTCAAACTCTGAACAACTGTCACAAGCACCTCAACATATTATTGAACTATATCCTCCCTCACAGGTAATTCGAGATATCAATACTCGTTTAATTACTCACTCAAAATAAATTCACAGTGCCTTTGTGTCTCTCATTGAACCTAAAAACTACAAAGATGCATTGAAAGATGAAAATTGGATTGTTGCAATGAATGACGAGTTAAATATGTTTGTAAGATCAAATGTATGGAAACTAGTTCCAAAACCCTTGGATATGTCTATCATAGGACATAATTGGGTTTTCATAAATAAAACTGATGAACATGCTAATGTGACTAGAAATAAAGCTAGGTTAGTTTCACAAGGCTACTGTCAAGAAAAGGGTATATGTAACATCCCTTCCCAACCAAACCATTTGGAACTTGAGTTTGGATTATTGAGACATTGGGGACAGTGTTCTTGAGGCCCTATCGAAGTACAGGACGTTCACGATTGAGCCGGGTTGAAATTACAAGAGAGTACGTGAAAATTTGTCGAACCTTGATTCTGGGAGCTGTAGAGGTCCGATAGATGATCCGTTTTCACTTGTGCATTTTTGGCTACGAGAGGAAGAGATTGCACATCTCGTTTCTGGTATTTCAGAGTTGAGCGCTGTCAGTGGCAGAAGGAAGAAGCTACGTTTTTGGAGAAGGAGAGCTTGTTCGTTTGGGTTTCTAGAAGCTATTTAGAGCCTTGTCTTCTTGTCAAGTGAGGGTTTAGCATATGATAGGTAGTGATGGTCGATGTGAGGAGTTGAAATTCTGACCTAGATCAATGTAGGGATTGTATGAAATTGGAAGAGAGTAAAAGATGATAACTGTTCTGCGATTGATTGCTATTTGATTTATCATGGTTGTCGATTGATGAGTGACTACTAATTGACGAGTTGGTTACTGATTGATGGTTGATTGCTATGTGTTGGGATTAGGGAAAATGATTAATAATGATGATAAACGGATCGAAACTAGTGATGAGTGATAGGAGGGATAGGTTGTGATCTGGCTAAATTATATATATGTGTTATGTTATTGTTAGCTGTGGTTGCAGGAGGGTGGTCTTGCCAATGTTGGGTCGCCCTATTAATGATGAACAGGTGGATGACCCTATCAATATGAAGTCGTCCTATTTTGGGAGAACAAGAGGGAAACCCTGGACTCACGACGTGGCTATCCCTGTACTTGCAGGTGGGGCTGGCCGGTGAGCTAGCCGTTTACCCTTCACTACAAAAAAATACATTTAGTGTCGGTTAGATCGGGTTTTTAGCGTCGGTTACAATCGACGCTAAATACATGTTGCGTCGGTCAATGTGATCGGCTCAAATAATATTGACACTAAACAATAGCGTCGGTTAAAATGTTAACCGACGCAAAATGTTCACCAACTGACGCCGTTGCGGCCCAGCCACCCACGGGTCGGTTAGCCGGTTGGGTGGGTGTAGGGTGTTTAGCATCGGTCGTAACCGACGCAATGTGTTGTTGACCGATGCTAAATTACGGGTCCATTTAGCATTGGTCTTAACCGACGCTACTTGTTACTAGCCGACGCTAAATTACGGGTCCATTTAGCGTCGGTTTCAATCGACGCAAAATATAATTGACCGACGCCATTTGCAGATTACAAGTCTCACAATTTCCTGCTTTCTTATCATTCTCATACTCTTCTAGTGCAAAACCTGCATACAAAGCACATTTTCGCTATCCCATTTTCACTAAAACCATCACAAACAGGAAATCATAGCACATTTTACTAAAACAACTAATATATCGATAAAACATCCAACATATGTAAATAACATCCATCCAAAACTAAATAAGCAACACATCCAAATCTACGTGTCTAGTCCTATCTACTCATCATCGGTCTCATCCTCCTCATCATCGGTCTCATACTCACCGTCATCCTCGTCTGCATGATCATCTGGTGTCATCTTCTCCTTCCCCTTGCCCGTCCTCGTGGATGATAAACCTCCATCTGCAACCAACTGACTGAGGCGCAGAACCTCAGCCTCCAGCCCGCTCAGTCACTGAACCTCAGCCTCCAGCGTCCTTATGCGATCATCAGCAGGACAATGACCGAAGACGTGAGTACTAGTAGTTGAACTACTACTCTAGCTGGCTCCACCACTCTTCCTACTCATATTGACCTACATGGAAAGTAAAGAAAATCATAAAATTACTATTTAAATGTTAGCTTAAAACAATTTCCAAGTATATACCACAATACATACCATAGAAGGGGTGACACCATATCCGAGCCCGCAAACCCGACCACTATGCTCTTTCAGATAGACAAGGCCCAGTGCATCGTTCGCTGAAGTCTCTATTGGGATGGAGGGATCACTGGTGTGCTCCAGAATTTCAGGCTGCACAATGAATAAAAATAAATTTGAAAACCACTAATCTGATTAGATACAGACCACTTCAGATAGATGAAACAGGACTTACCACTTTAGGATCGGTGTAAGTGTCATCCTTCCTCGTGTGAGTGATAGCATACATCTCACCTCTAGATGGCACCCTCCCCCGTTCTTTTGCCTACTTGTGCACGAACTAAACATGTTTAGTAAACTTTCTATAAACATAAAGACATAAATAACTAGTGATGAATCGTCGTAGAGCGGGTTATCAAATAACTACGAAGCTAGAAAGCTAAGTAGATCGTATTCCACGGGTCTTCTAATAATCGTTTACTCAAATATAAAGGCAGATTACTCAGGTTTAACACGTTGTGCGTGATGTGAGTTCCACGACTTCTAATTCTAGAAAATGCAAGAAAATTAAAAACTAAACTGATAGACAGATTGGGAAATGGGTTGACTTAACAAAGACGACAGACAAGTTAGACTTTGAATCCCCTTAGTTCTCCAGAGCATAGGCAATCAACAGATCAGCGGATTTCGATTCTTGTTCAATCAATTCTAAGACACCTCCATAACTCATTACCCTTAGGTTTAAGACTGGCAAACGTTCGCTCTATCCGATCTAGCTACCAAGATTAATCAGTCGCCCGGGTACGGTCGCCTCTCGCAACGACTTAACTAACTGGTGGAATTACTAACGAATTATGAGTTACTCTTGTAGTGGATTAACCCTAACTGGTTCCTACGAAAGGCACACTCCAATGAATAGGTTAATTGTTCGATTTGATGTTTTAAAGTAAGGCGAGCGTTCGCTTCTATCCTTAGCTTAACAAGAATCTAATCTAGGTGATCAATCCAGACAATAAACATAAACAACGAAGAACAAATCAAACATGAAAGAGAAACTGATTGAACTTCGAATCTAATTACCACCGATCCGTGACCGCTTTAAAGCCCTGGGTCACTTAGGGTTCATCTAATCTAAGCTCTATGAGTTTAGCTACTCATGTTCATAACAAAAGAATCAAAGACAAAGACAGAGTTCGTCATGAACATGAAGAACAGATAGAAACTGTAAAACCTAATTAAGACGACTCTGGCGAAGCTTCGCTCTCCGGTAATGTTCAGTCCTAGCTCAGAGTCTCCGAGGTGGAGGGATGGCGTACGTCACGATCTCTTCCTGGCTCTTCGAACTCTTCAACTCTGTTTTCTCGAACTTCTTCAGTTTGGAACTCGTGAAAGTCCTGAATTATGAATTGTCTCTTGAAGTTGGGCCGCCGGTCAAGTATTTATACTTAACCCTAAAACTACCAGATTTTGCCTGGAGTTTTCGCCGAAAACTCCTTTGTAAATTGACTGATCTCCCGGCTATTTCTCCTGTGATTTTCGGACTCACAGTTTTCGCCGAGAACTTGGGGTTTTCGCCGAAAACTTCCTCTTGTGATGCTCAGGCGATTTCTTCTGGAGTTTTCGCCGAAAACTCTAAGGGAGGATTTTGGTTAAGTTGATTGACTTCTTTGATTGGTTCCGGTGCGATTCTTCGGGGTTCCAATGCCTTAGACACATCCTTGGCTACTATTTTTGACGGCAAAAACCTGTGCTAGCATGAAAACACTAGAAAACCATCAAATAGACCTGAAAAGGGCCAAAGTAACACATATGGCACGAGATAAAGCAGTTCAGTGAATATTCGCTATTCTACCCTAAAAACCATGTCTTAAGCAAGGAAATCTCGCTGAAATGAGGCTGATAATCACGTCAAATCGAGTGTCATCAAAATACCCCACACTTAAGCTTTTGCTTGTCCTCAAGCAAACTGAATAGAAACGCTCACGTTCACAAATGATAAGATTGATTAAATTGGAGTTCAAGCATGCACAATGAATTATTAGACACGTAGTTCCTAGAACAAGAAACCTCACATGCATACTGATCAGCTAAACAACCTGGTCTCACTAAAAACTGCACACAACACGTAGTAGTAAATGATCATGCACGAATTTGACTTGACCGACCAGACTCCCACACATGAAATATTTAGTATAAGGGAAACTCTCACTCCCTGTGTTTAAGGACGTGTTTATGCTCTCAATCATTTTCTGGTACTGAATTCTGTCATAAGTTTGCAATTCGGCCACATCTCCACCACTGTAACAACACGAGTAACTAGTCAAGAAGGACTTTCCTGCTAGCACTGTAACAAATTATACACTACAAGGGTTAAAACAGATGGATGAAGGAATGTATGATGATGGCTTTGGTGCGGTGTAGCTTTGGACTAACTTCCCTCGAATCTAGCCTATGGCTTCCTACCGTCTAACTAGACACGGGTGGAATAGTGTACGCTCGTCCTATGATACCCTCAAGCAACATAGCACTTAATTTTCTTTACACATTTTTTCTTTTGACTTCGTTCCTCCATATGTAGGGAGAAAACGTTATTGAACTTTGCAACTTTTGAACTTTTCTTCTTTTTCTTACTTTTTCGAAATTTCTTTTATTTTTCTTCTTCTTTTTTTTTCTTTGTGCCAATTCTTTCTTTTAGTTGCTAGAGGGGTTTACACGTTTGGACATAATAGCTAAGACCACCTTTTTAATGGTTATAGGCAGGTTACCACAAATCGACTTCTGGTAGGTCAATCTAGAACTACAACCACAGGGGATCAACGGGGAATGAAAGAATGGGGAATGGCTATAATGTATATCGAACCGAAAGAACAGGCAAAGCTCAAGGGTTTACACCTAATGGATTTAACATTGGGTAGGCTATCTGGCTTAGTAGCTGAATCTAGGTGCCCCTATCATTCTAGAACTCGTGTCATCGTGTGGTCTCGAGTAGGTCTCATCCAAATTCTAACTCATTCAAGCGAACAAAAAATCACTCAAAAGGAATTGAAATTGCAAGTTACGTGCAATGGATCAAAAGCTCACAGTTGGTTTGCTGGTCGGATTCGATCATTTTCATGCAATCAAGGCGACAAACTACAAGCGTGATTTTAAAAATCTGTTCTGACCAGGCAATTTAGCATCAAAATATACATGTTGGTTCTCAAGTTCTAGGTTAAGCAGTCTAAGCATCATTATGACAGGTTGAACAATAACTTAACATAAAAATCAAGAACTGAGCCATTCTAATGCTAGAGAGACTGGAAAGGGACCACGAAACACAAAAAAAAATACAATCAAAGGCAATCAAGTTCATGCAAGGTTCTCTAACAACCTACCCCACACTTAAACCGTTCTGTGTCCTCACATGACTAAAACTAGAGTTGAGAGTGAAGTAGAAGAACCTGGACCGAGATGGTTGGTGTAGGGGATGAACACGGGTCCTCGGAGCGGAGGGAATCTACCAAAGCGAAGTAGAAAGAGGTAGACCCTAAGCAAAGGGAATCTCCCAAACTACCTGCAAAAAAAACAAATGAAAGATAAAAAGGAAACCGGGAAAAGTGTCCCGGATCCACACATAAAAAAGTTGGATCGAAATCCGAAAAGAAGAAATAAAAAGAAAGGACCAGAAAAGGAATACAACCTGATTACTGCTGGTCAGGTGCATCGGGAGGGGGAATGTGGAGGGCGTTGTTGACGTGCCGCTGCCACGCCAGCTGCGCCTCATATCTCTCGTCAGTGTGGCGCATGTGCTGCTGCATAATAACCCATCTGGCATCCTGAGTGGCGGTGTCTGTGACTCGCCACTCCTGGAGTCGCTCGTACAGCTCTCGAATATCAGTTGGATGCGGTCGGTGCTGAGGATGAGGTGCCTGGAGTGGATCTGGAAGGGGCGACTGGTGCTGATATGCATACCCTGCCTGATGATGTGGCGAGGGTATATAGCCGCCAAACTCTGGCTCCGGCTGAAGCTGCTGCTCCTCAGAATAATCTTCTTCCTCTGACCAAGGTCCAGCTGGAGGGCGTACTCGACCGCTAAATCAACACCTACGGTGTGTACTCTGCGTCGTGGGACGTCCGAGCCATATAACTGGCTGAGATAGAGGGAGATGATGAGCCAGCCTACAAAGTTGCCGCCAAGGAGTGAGCTAGGCGCTTTGGCTTCTGAGTCTTCTGGCGGAATATGCGTGCAAGGACCCATCCGGGATGAAGCGGATAAGCCTCCCAGATGGCACATAGTAGAAGGAGCTCCTCTCTGCTGATGTGGTGGCGGCTCTTCTCTGGAGCAAATAACAGGGATCTACGCCAACCGTATGAATAAAATGATAGAGAGGGTGAGAGAGTGACTTAACCGAGTTATGTGTCGTGGTCTGATCATTTGGCACTCCAGTCATGTGGCTCTAGAGCGCGTCATACTCCTCTCCGTTGCTAGTGTTGTTCTCCCAGCCGAGGTGATGACCCTCGTAGTGCTCACGGGGGATGCCGAGATGAGCTGCAAACTCATCGTAGGTAAATTCTTTGTACACCCCACCAAGATAGAAGGAGACGACCTTCTTGTGCTACCTCCCTCTTGTGCTCATCCAGCTCGAATGTAGCCCAGAAACTCCTGGAGAGCAACGTCTGGAAAGTCAACAGCTAGGGTGGTCAGCTCGAGAAGTCCTGAAGGAGCCAATGAGTCGAGCACATTCTGGTACCAGTCCTCATCGTGCTTGAGGAGGGAATCCGTGGATAGTGGTCGCACGTCGGCTCCAGGAACATGTTCGAGCCTCTGGTAGCGCTCGAAGTAATGTACGGGCAGGGGGCAACAGTGGGTGGTACCCGACACGGTCAGGGAATGCTGGTGGAGGACCGTGGATAGCTGGTGTGACGGGAGCTGGAGCTCGGGAGCTGGAACCAATGTCGAGTCTGGCCTTGGTCTTGCGCTCATTGGTCACATTCCAAATGCATAGCAAGAAAATAAACCAGATTAGTCAAACTAAAACCCTACCCCACACTTAGTAGAAAAACTCAATTTCATAAAGAAATGAGGAAAACCGAGTGGGGGTAAGCAAAGCAGGTTAACTGGTAATTACAAATAATTACAACACATGCATAGGAATAGCCAGAATGTTATCATTACAATCAGAGTTCAAAGTCAAACCCACATTCAAAAGGCAACATCATAGCACATTGAACCCTAATCATGGCAATTACTAGCTCAAAGCGGAAAATGACGGTACGTGAATGACAAACATGGCAACTAATTGAGCACAAACAGTTCAAGGTCAAACCGACATTTCCACAAAAGTCAATATCACAAAAATTTAATCTTTGAGCATGGCAAATCTTGATCAAATTGCATCATAGTACAACACAGAGCTCCCTAAGCATGCTAGAACAGTCCAGACTAATCAATTCAGCAAAAAAATTCACGAAACAGTCGGCACGCAAATCGAGGTAGACCGAAAAAGTCAACCAAAGTCAACCTCTACCAAATTCAGCATTCAATATGGCAAAAGATTCGGAATGAAAAGCTCTACAACTTACTTGAAGTCATGATGGCTGAAAACGAACGAGGAGAGAAAATCGGTGAAAAAAAAAACTAGGTCTTAGTGAGAACTAGAGCTCTAGAGATCTGATTAATGATGTACGGTTCGAAATGACCGGAAGAGAGGGGAGTGGTGCGGCGGCGGAGTCGGCGATTGAAAACAGGGGGCTGGGGTTGTTTTCGAAAATGAGAAGTGAGTGGGGAGAGAGAAAAATGACCGGGAAGTGGGGAAAATTTTTTGGATTTTTTCAAAAGTTTTCGCCGAAAAGTTCAGTTAAAATTGTCTGCGGATTTCAAAGCAAGTTTTAACCAAAAAGTTCAAACTTTTCGCCAAAAAGTTAAGCTTAAAACCGTCTGGAAAACACAGGGGTTTTGAAAAGAAGTTTTCGCCAAAAAATATGGAGGTTTTCGCCGAAAACTTTACCCTGCAGGATTGAAAATATTTTCGCAATTCCGGTAAACTTCAGAAAATCACAACTAATTTGACAAAAATCGAACAACTCAAACAACTTGCGATTGAAATGATGACACACAGACTACACACGAAAAATAAGAAATCATGCAAACAGACACTTTTGGCTCCCCCGAACCGACTCTAAAACACTGAGTTCGACACAAATGAAAAATTAACTCCAGCCATGGGTTGCCTCCCACGAAGTGCTCTTGATTAACGTCCTTGAGTTGGACGATACCTGGACGGTATTATGAGACATCCCAACTCAGGATCTCTTTAATGCTAGCATCGGAGTTCATGAAATAGAGCTTAGGGGTATCTCCGGTGAGCATGAATTTCTTCCCGTTAGCGTGTATGAGTTTAGTACTTCCATCGGGAAGGTGATCAGTAATCTTAAACGGACCAAAAAGTTCTTTTGAATGATCATCCTCCACAAGAAAGACGGTGGAAGGAATGAGAATGATCGACTTCGTCTTCTCTTTAACCTCCGGCTTCATATCACCAGGATCGGTGATCGTCGGTGTTTCCTTGGGAGATGCTTTTGGCTTCTCCTTCTTTACTTGCTCCTGCACAGTGGCTTGACAGGGACTGGTGGTGTGGCTGTCTCGGAAGAAGGTGGGGGCCAACTGGTCTCCAGACCATTTGAGTCTTCTTCTTATGGTTCTTCATCTGTGACCTGCCAGGTTCCTTGCTTGGCGGTGAAGAAGAGGCTTTTAGTTCCTTCTTCTCTGGCGGCTTCTGTGCCGTGGCTCCGGTCTTTGTGATGACCATCTGTTCAACACCTGCAGCAACAATTGATCTAGGAACACTAGCAGAGACATCAGTAACGGAGTTGACCGGAGTCAACTCCACAGTTTCAACAGCTAGACAGTGAGGTTCTTCATTCCTAGGAGTATATTTCATACCGTCCTTAAGGCTGAAAGTTATTGTTTCCTTACCAACCCTCAAGGTCAAGGAACCACTCGGAACGTTAATTTGCATTCCGGTTGTCTCCATGAAGGGTCGACCTATAAGAATAGTAGAATCCTCCTCGCTAGTATCTATGATCACAAAGTCAGCTAAGAAAGTGAAAGGACCACATTTAGTAACAACGTCTTTGATCTCTCTTCTAGGTGTTTTCAATGATCTATCCGCAAAGACAAGTTGTATGCTAGTCGGTTCTAGTTCTCCTATATTCAATTTCTCAAACAAACTCATAGGCATAACATTGACAGACGCGCCTAGATCAACCAAACTACGTTCTATCTCAATATCATTAATGACTAGAGGTAGCGTGAAAGAACCAGGATCGGAACACTTAGCTGTATATGGCGATAAAGGTTTCTTGCTACGAGCGGCAAGATATCCTTCTTTATTTCCCCGCATGCCAGTCTCACGTAGTACGGAGCAAGAGGAGGATCATACTCCTTAGGCGCCTCCTTCTTTGCGTCCTTCTTCTCCGAAGCTTCATCGGTCCTGCATAAAATAGAAGAAGCATTAGTAGGCAAGTTTGTTGGATGTTGAATAGATACCATCTTAGCTTGCTCCTTTCTCAGATTCGGCTCGGTTTGGCTTGGAAGCTGGCCAAATGGTCGACCAGATGGTAGCATGCTAGAGATCTGGTTCACTGCCTGCTCAATCCTTTGACTGGATGCAATCTGTTCTTGGTTGAGGAGAGCTTGAGCTTTGAACCGACTATCATGATTGTCAAGTCTGGTGATGATCTGATTGAGCTTTTTGTCGAGTTCACTGACATTGTTCTCCTTCTGATGCTGCTGTCGAGTATAGGTATTGTTCAAATATTGATTCTGGCGATTGCCAGGAGCAGTTCCATAGTTACCTTGATTTTGGTGCGGTGGCTGGTAGATGCCTCCGGTGGATGGTTCAGCTTCTGATCCTGTGCTGGACCAGTTGGTCGGCTATTCTAGCTCTGGCTTTGGTTCTGGTTGGTACCGACATTTTAGGAAGGTCGATCTTGGTAGTTCCCTTGTTGTCTGTAGTTGCGGTAGCCAACATAACCGTTCTGATTGTTACTGAAGCCTTGAGAAACAAAGTTTACCTCTTCGGCAGACCAGAGTTCTATTTTACCAAAATTCTGGCATCGGCCCCCGTTATGCACACAAGCTCCACACCACTCGCAATCGGCAACGTAGACAGAGGCTGCCGGCGGCTTGATGGGTGTAGAAGACTTCTTCAGATGCTTCTCCACTTCTGCCTTAATGGTTGCTTCGAGATCGAGCTTGCTTCTTGATCCTTCAGATTCTCGATACCCAGTTCCTTGACTTGGAAGCACAGTTTCGCGAATGAAGAAGAGCAGCTTCATGTGTGAGCGTAGTGCAATCCCCTTCAGCTAGGGAATTGACCCATTTGGCAGATTCTTCACGAAGACCTCGAGCAAAGATTTCAGCTAACTGTCTCTGCTCGAAATCGTGGTGAGGACAGTTGTAGAGAAGTTCTAGGAATTCATTCCAAGTATCATATAAGCTCGCTCCTTCCTTCTGAGAGAATCTGGCGATGCTGTCCTTGAAGGCTGTTGTTCTGGAAGGAGGGAAGTACTCTTCGACGAAGTCTTGAGCAAGAGTCTCCCAGTTTGTGTAGTAGCCAGGTGGTTTGCCAGTGAGCCACCTCTTAGTGCGCCTTTCAAAGAGAACGGGAAAGCTCTCAAGCAAAGAGTGTTCTTGTCGAGATTCCCATTCTTGAAAGTGCCACAGAGATCAATGAAATCCGCCAGATGCGTGCACGAATTGTCTAGTGGCCTGCCTTCAAATTGTAGATCCCTAGAGATCATAGTCAAGAAAGGAATCTTGATCTCATAGTCAGGATCTCCTTCGATGCGCGGCACGGCAATAGAAGATCGAACGCTAGTCGGCTCGGCTTGTTGTAGTCAGCTAGACTCTTTGGTGCAACCGGTGGTGGTGGTGGTTGACCGCCTGGTGGTGGTAGTGGTAGTTCATCACCCATCCTAGGAGATGGAGGAGGTGAAAGTGATTCGGTGTATGAAGCGGACAAAGATGACGGTGAAGATGAAGATGAGGAACTCTCCTTCAGTTCCTCAATCTTGATTGGAGTGACGAATGGAGGTGGATTGGTTCTGCTTCTCTTTGAAAATCTGTGATTGTTTTGGCGGAGCAGAACTGCCTGGTCTCTCTACACTCTTAGCCTTGTCGTTCTTGGCGCTTTGGAGACGCGTGAGAGGGTGGTGGTGCATAAACCTGTGAACAACCTACAAACGACAAAAACAAACAAAACTAGTGTAAAATCGAAGTGGATGGAAAAGTGGAAGATGGAAAGTAGAAGAGTAAAATTGCCAGTTCTTCTTTCAAACGATTAAAAGAAGTCACCGCAACGGCACCAATTTGATGACCGTCGTAAAGCGGGTTATCAAATAACTACGAAGCTAGAAAGCTAAGTAGATCGTATTCTACGGGTCTTCTAATAATCGTTTACTCAAATATAAAGGCAGATTACTCAGGTTTAACACGTTGTGCGTGGTGTGAGTTCCACGACTTCTAATTCTAGAAAATGCAAGAAAATTAAGAACTGAACTGAAAGACAGATTGGGAAATGGTTGACTTAACAAAGACGACAGACAAGCTTAGACTTTGAATCCCCCTTAGTTCACCAGAGCATAGGCAATCAATAGATCAGGGATTTCGATTCTTGTTCAATCAATTCTAAGACACCACCATAACTCCTTACCCTTAGGTTTAAGACTGGCGATAGTTCGCTCTATCCGATCTAGCTACCAAGATTAATCAGTCGCCGGGTACGGTCGCCTATTACTAAACGAATTTATGAGTTACTCTTGCATTGGATTAACCCTAACTAGTTCCACGAAAGGCACACTCCAATGAATAGGTTAATTGTTTGATTTGATGTTTTAAAGTAAGGTGAGCGTTCGCTTCTATCCTAGCTTAACAAGAATCTAATCTAGGTGATCAATCCAGACAAGAAACATAAACAACGAAGAACAAATCAAACATGAAAGAGAAACTGATTGAACTTCGAATCTAATCACCGCTGATCTGTGACCGCTTTAAAGCTCTGGGTCACTTAGGGTTCATCTAAATCTAAGCTCTACGAGTTTAGTTACTCATGTTCATAACAAAAGAATCAAAGACAAAGACAGAGTTCATCATGAAAAGGAAGAACAGATAAAAACTATAAAACTTAATTAAGACGACTCTGGCGAAGCTTCGCTCTCCGATAATCTTCAATCCTAGCTCCGAGTCTCCGAGGTCAAGGGATGGCGTCACGATCTCTTCCTGGCTCTTCGAACTCTTCAACTCTGTTCTCTCGAACTTCTTCGGTCTGGAACTCGTGAAAGTCCTGAATTGTGAATTGTCTCTTGAAGTTGGCCGCCAGTTAAGTATTTATACTTAACACTAAAACTGTCGGATTTTGCCTGGAGTTTTCGCCGAAAACTCCTTTGTAAATTGACTGATCTCCCGGCTGTTTCTCCTGTGATTTTTGGACTCAGAGTTTTCGCCGAGAACTTGGGGTTTTCGCCGAAAACTTCCTCTTGTGATGCTCAGCCGATTTCTTCTGGAGTTTTCGTCGAAAACTCAAGTGTAAATTGAGGCAGGATTTTGGTTCACTTGATTGACTTCTTTGATTGGTTCTAGTGCATTCTTCGGGGTTCTAATGCCTTAGACATGTCCTTGGCTACTATTTTTTACGGCAAAAACCTGTGCTAGCATGAAAACACTAGAAAACCATCAAATAGACCCGAAAAGGGCCAAAGTAACACATATGGCACGAGATAGAGTAGTTCAGTGAATATTCGCTATTCTACCCTAAAAACCATGTCTTAAGCAAGGAAATGTCGCTTAAATGAGGCTGATAATCACGTCAAATCGAGTGTCATCAACTAGCATTTAAATCTGGATTATTACCAACTCAAACACTCTAACCCGCAACTTCTTCGAACATCCAGTGTGGGGTGACTTATGGCTCCTCTTAGCGGCAGAGTTCTTGCAAGCCAACTCCTACAATTTGAACATTCAATTCATATCACTATTAAAACAGAATCAAAGTCATAAAATACTTTTAACTCATTTCCAATTTCAACTCTACTTACCACCATATCCGGCCTCAGTCTCAAATCCACGAACTATGCCCACATAGGAGGAGGCATCCTAGACGGCTTGTGCTCTAGTGCCCACGCCCTCGAAGGAACCACAAACTCACCCATGTCAAACTCCTCGCTAGCGGCTTCAGCATCCTTCTTCATCCTTGCCTTAAGCGTGTTAACCGCATGTCCGGTCCACAATTTGGTTTTGAAGTCCCACCATTTCTTGTTAATATCTTACAAGATGTAAGTATTGGCCCATGATTTCATCTCTGGCGGCTCAATCATGATACATCGCTACATCAAATTCAGTATGAATTCATTAATAGTATTCAACTCAAACTAATTGACTAAAAGTTAACAATTTTAGAGTTTATCACTTACCCATACGATCTCCATCAAATCATTCTTCTCTTGATCTGTTACTTTCTCCCACGACTCGTAGGTAATCAGAATGTAGTTGTGGTCCTTAGCCAGTGCGCCTAAGAACCCACCCAACAAAGAAGCTTGACCAATACCCTCAGGTCCTAGGCGGCTAAAAAGGATGACAGCCTTCTTACCATCTCGAAGGCAGCTCAACAACTGGCTCCCGGAGACCTCACCTAGAGTCTTAACTCTAGCAAGATCAACTAGCTCAACCTTCCACTTATCTCTACGTGCAGAAGCCATGTCTGCATAACAAAAACAAACCGAGTTACGTAAAACATGCAATCATTGTTTGGAGATTAATAACTTTGTCATATGTATGGACTCAGTATGTAATTGACGAACCTTAATTAATCATCAAACTCTGCAGTTCTAGGCCTGGTTAGGGGTACAACAGTGGCATTATCAGAATCCAAAAACTCTGGATTCCCAAGCATATCAGATTCATGAACGGAGCTCCCTTCGTGCTCGCCCATGTCATACACTTCTCTAGGTTTGATATGTACAGGAACACACCATCCCTTCTCCACTTTATCTTTGACATAGTAGACCATTCGAGCATCCTTTGCTTCAATATATGGCTCATCGTCTAAACTAAGTCCAGGGAAATCACTGATTTTCCACATTAAAGCTGCCCTCAACAGAAATGGTCCTTTCTTCACTGCATCATATGCTTATACGCCTTCCCACAACATTCTTAGCTCATCAACTAAAGGTTGTAGGTAGACATCGATATCATTTCTACGAGCTTTCTTTCCTGGAATAATACTAGACAACATCATACCTGTTGATTTCATACATTCCCAAGGAGGCGTGTTGTACGACATAAGTATAATTGGCCAAGTGTTGTGACTAAGACTCATATTCCCAAAAGGATTGAAACCATCAGTAGCCAGACCAAATCTAATATTTCTAGGATCTGAAGCGAACTCAGGATACCTATTGTCAAAGTCAATCCACGCTTGACCGTCTCGTGGATGTCGTGAAATTCCATCAGTACTTCTCCTATAGAATGCCACCCATACTCTCAACTGTTGTAGGGCACATGAACAATCTGTTCAGTCTTGGAATTAGAGGAAAGTAGCGATATATTTTATTTCCCTTTCGTGTCTTCTTATTTCCAACAACTACCTCATCACCACCATCATCCTTGTATCTAGACTGCTTACAAATTCTGCAAATAGTCTCTTTCAAGGAATTTCCCCAATACAACATACAACCATTCTCATAGGCATCAATCTTAGTGTACCCCAGACCAAGGTTTTTGATCATTTTTTTGGCATTGTATCCTATTGGTGGTATGTTGGCAAACCCAAAGGCTTCGTGCAACAACTCAATAATCATCAACATTGCTTTGTCGTTGATGTTATGCATCCCTTTGATATGATAAAGCCTTAAAATGAAGGATAGTTTTGAGTACTTTGTACATCCTTCGTATAATGATGTTTCCCCATCTTTTAGCAAATCCCTCAAATTAATATTCTCATCAACTGGCTCCTCTGCGTCATTAGGGATGTTAATGTCAATGTATTCGGGCATGAGATCATTATCTTCATTCATTTGATGATCATCCTCTATTATACCTTCAGGAGCGAGAAAGTTATTAGAGGTACCTCCTCAGTAACGACACCAAAAGCATCATTAATCATTGCACGGGGGGATCCTGTATGATCATAGTCATGAACTATTGTAGGTGGATTAATCCGAGAAGACGATGCGAAGTTACGTTCTCCATGTTGATCCCAAATAGTATAGCCTTCAGGAAATGGCTTTCGAAGTAAATGTTCGTAGACATCATCCCTACATAGCCATTTCTTAAATCCACATTTTGGATAGGGGCAGATAATTTGTTCCCCGCCATTGTTATTGGAGAAGGTGAAATTCAAGAAGCTTTCTAAGCCAACCATGTACTCCCATGACAATCTCGGTTTGTATATCCAAGATTTGTCCATTGGGAGCTACCTAATTTAGTTTAGAGCATAAGTGTTCAGTAGTGGAAATCCTAATTGTAACACCCAACCCGAATCAACTCGGTGAAACCCATGTTGAACTGGTTTTGAGTATTACAAAGTGAAAATCGACAGAAATAGCAATTAAAACCAAGCTTTAAGTGAAAGTCAAAATGAGAGGCCTCCATAAACCATGAAAACGTAAACTGTTTACAATCCTAAATCCATCATCAAACCCATAAAATCCAACGTAAACCCAAAGTACATAAATCCAAATAACCCCCCCCCCAAATAGTCTAGGTCAACTGAAAGAAAGAATGAGTCAGAGTAAGCTCCAGTCTTCACCTCATAGCTTCAGTCCTGCACTTCTCGAAATCCACTCTCACTTCTGAACACTGACACCACTCTCACTAGCCACGAGATCCTGAAAGGGAGAAAGGGATCGATTTCCTATTAAAATTGTGTGAACCCACCAAGCCTACCTACACGTTGACATATTCTATGGAGCAGTTCCAACTCCGCACAAGACATCCAACAATGGAACCAAACTTAACCCCTTTTCCAGATTTTAACTCCCTAAAGCAGTCTAGGTGATCACGTTAGTCAGTTCTCGTTCTCAAGCACATTTCTTAGCAATAGAATAACATAGAACAGTTACCTCAATCCACGTCACACACAACATCATCACATCACATCCATCAACCAAGACACTACCACAACCACAAGCACGCAAACATTCACATTCATATTATCTAGGTGAGTTATTAGGAGCCAAGGAGTTGTCCACACAACCACCGCGGCCATCTCATCAACTAGACGCATCCACTAGGGATCCTTCCATGAAGGAGAACAACATCGTACGCATCCTCAAGGGATCCTTCCACGAAGGAGAACAACAACCATCCTTGGTATCCGACCAAGGGATTCACCCCAGTGAATCAGACTCAATCCATCGATATTTCAGGTGGGGTAGTGTGGGCTCCTTCAGGTTCTACTTTCACATACAAGTTTCAACATCGGATTTCCAACCCATCACATCTCATTTACAACTGATACACAATTCACAGTACACAATACACAGCACATCCCATCCATTCCACGCTCCTGTCACATCACAATCACAACCAATCAAAGGTAACCGGCTAGCTCACCGTCCACCCCCACCTGCAAGTACAGGGGAGGCCATGTCATGAGTCTAGGGGTCACCCACCTGTTCCTCATACTCAGAGCAACCCCACATTGGCAGGGCCACTCTCCTGCATCCACAGCTGACAATTCATAACATCATAGCACTTGCACCCATTTCCCAATCATCCTAACTCTCATTTCTATGTCAATCCATTAGTCAATTCATTTCAGTCCAAACCCAACCCCACGTCACAGCAATCAACCACAACAATCCCCAACATCAACCAAGCACATCCACAGCACAATTTACCCCTTTTACAATCATCATTTTCATGCATCACCTAGGTTTCATTTAAGTCCAAATTGGAACTCCTCACGCTGTCCAAACTACCTACACAACGCTAAGCCCTCACCTGGAATAGAAGACGAGGCTCTAATCGTCTTCTAGTTCCTCAGAAATCAAGTTTCCCCAACTCCAAACTCGTAGCCTAACCTTCCTCACTACTGCAACCTATACTAGAAACCAGAAATTGAAGTTATCGATTTCTTCTGCTTGTCGCTACGAACTCATAGCAACAAACGGAACTCTATTCCGACCTCTACAGTCCCCGGAATCACCTTCTGAAGTTTGCTCCGAAATGGTTCGTCAATGGCTTTTTGGGGAGAGAGAAGGGAATGAGAAGTTACGGATTTCCGTGCAAAATCCATCTTTTATTGTCAGGGCACGATACACAGCGTGTATCATGATACACGGCGTGTATCTCAACACACGGTCGTGTATTTGCACATGGCAATTTCGACGAGCTCCTGTAACTTTAGTAGTTAAGGGACACGCCGTGTATTGTGAATACACGGCATGTATTGTGATACACGGTCGTGTACTCTACACTGCACCATCAGCCACTTGTAACCTCAACCCGACCTGACCTAAGTACGGACGTCCTGAACCTCAATGGGACCTCCAAGGCACTGATTCCAGCACTCTAGTCAACCGAACTTGAGTTCCAAACCGTTTGGTTGGGCGGGGATGTTACACTAATCTACCAAAAGTAGCTAATAATTAGCTAAGAATACACTAGTAACAAGTGTTTGTAAGAAATTATCACTTAAGGAAGAAACTAGTAATAAACTATACTATATACTAAATTAAACAGTTTTCTTTAAAGTGTAACAATTCTTCAAAGTAGAGTTTGTTACAAAGAAGATTAAATAAAGTTTGTTAAACTTCTAATTAATTAATCCTCCAGCATATATTTCAATTGTAGTTGAAATTAAGAGAGCCCAAATACTTCACAATTACTTGCACCTAAGTCCTAAACTAGTCACAATTTAGGCAGACTTGCATGTTAATTATGAAATCGTAGCTTTTATAATATTATTCGTAAAACAAATATTTTATAGTAATAAACAAGAATTATAGTCCGCAAGAAAATCCCATTCAACATAAAGACTATTCATACACTTTTTCATTCACATAAAACGACATTCCACATAAAACTGTTAATAGATATCCAATTGACGACAACATACCTTTTCAAAAGAAGATAGTAGGAGGTTTTCAAAGCTTCTGGATTGTGTACCTTCAAGAAAAGACATGAGAGCAAACTGTTAAGTATGATGCTAAGCATGATTGATTCAACATATAGCAAATTCAATCATATCTATCCAATACATGTGGAAACCATAGAAAGTCGATCTTTAGTTAGTCCCATAGTCTCAAAAAAATTGTAGCAAGGCTACCTAAACCATAGAATCAGATCCTTAGATCATACATTAACCATTATCAGTCCAAAATGTTGTTCAATGCCTACCTAAACCTTATTAATCTAACGAAGCAAATAAAAATCTAATGTCACAAGGATACATAATTCAGAACATTTCACAAACACATACCGTAGAGTGTGCTTTAGATATATCACTCAACTTGTTTGCCAATCCAAAGTCACATAGCTGCATTGCAAAAAATATAGCAAACTCAGTTCATACACAAATCAACAACAATAACTCAATTAATTGATGAAACAACGAACTGGATAGGGATGAAAGATGAAGGGAATCCCAAGTACAGACCTGGAAACGAAGGAGCGAAGCACAATGGCGGAGAGACGGCGGTCGGCGGCGAGATGGAGGTCTAGCGGGGAGACGGTGGCGGCCGTCCAGAGGTTGAGAGGCGAAGGGAGAGATGAGAGGCGGAGAGAGAGATGAGAGGCGCAAATGAGCTGTTTCATTGGAAACCAGCCTTTATAGTTAAGGAATGTTGCATCGGTCGACAACCGACGCTAAAAATCCATGTATATAGCATCGGTTGCAACCGACGCTATTTACTTTCTCAAATACACGCTAAAAACCCGTGTAAATAGCGTCGGTTGTAATCGACACTATTTACTTTCTCACAATCGAAGTTATTTCATTCGTTGGTTCAACCAGCGTATCTGACCGGGATAGTACATAGCATCAGTTGAGTCATACGCATTTAGCATCGGCTAACCAACGACCGATGCTATTTACACGGGTCAAAGCGAATTCTGCATATTGCGTCGGACTTTGACCATCCGACGCAATTTACTTTCCTTTCAACTGACGTAGATCCCCCTTTTTTGTAGTGCTTGATTGGATGTGTTGTGTGAATTATGAGTTTGATCGAATGAAGTGCCAATCTGTGATTAGTTGGATTGGGTGTTTGGGTGTTATGTGTGATGGTGAGTGATAATGTGACTGGTGGCATTGTAATAACGTTGGGTCTGAATGTGGATTAAGAAATGATATAGAAGAATGAGGGTGTCGGAATTGGATGAATTGTGGCTAGAATTTGAGTTAAATGGAATATGTAGAAATAGATGGATTATGTAGTTGATGACACTCGATTTGACGTGATTTTCAGCCCCATTTAAGCGACATTTCCTTGCTTGAAATGTAGTTTTAGGGGTAAAATAGCGACATTTCCTACCGATATGGTTACTTTGGCCCTTTTGGGTCTATTTGATGGTTTTCTAGTATTTTTGTAAGAGCGCGGGTTTTCACCGTCAAATACGTAACCACAGACGTGTTCAAGACCTCAAGGAGCGAACCAGAAATCACCGGAGTTAGAATCGAAGATCCAACTGCCCAGCACAATGTTTTCACCAAAATACTACACAGCTTTCGTCAAAAATACCATCAGAAACCCGTGGCCGATCGCGAAGAAGTTTTCGGCAAAAAGTCAAAGTCTTCGCCAAAAACTATTAAAGAAATACACACAGGAGGATTCAACTGAAGTTGGAAAACCCTAATCTACCCTATTTAAACAGAAGCAGCGGCTACAAGGAGGGGGCGATTATTCTATCAATCATTCATTTACACATTCAATCTTGGATTAATTTCCAGACCTAGAGGGTCGATAGAGAGAGTTGAGAGCATCCTCGGAGAGCTCGAAGCTGAGAATTGAAGATCGTCGAGATTGAAGCTTCACAGATTCGTCAAATTAGGTTTTACGGTTCTTCTATGTTCTTCCTACCTGAGATGTATTCCTTGTTTGTCTTTAATTCTCTTGTATCTAATATGAGTAGCTAAACTCGTAGAGCTTAGATTAGATGAACCCTAAATGACCAAGGGCTTTAAAGCGGTCACGGATCAGCGGTGATTAGATTCGAAGTTCAATCAGTTTTCCTTGCATGGTTGTTTTGTGCTTAATTGTTTTACTGTGTTTCTTGTCTAGCTAACTCCTATATTAGTTTTGTTGTTCCTGTGTTTCTCTCCTAGTTGGTCAGCTAGATTAGGTTTGTGCAAGTTAGGGTTAGTCGCTAGACAGTTCCTTACTTTGGCGCATAAACTTATCTTCCTTGATCACCTAGTTTAGATTCTTGTTAAGATAAGGATAGAGCGAACGTTTGCCTTACTTTAGAACATCAATTCAACCAATTAACCTATTCATTGGAGTGTGCCTTTCGTAGGAACCAGTTAGGGTTAATCCACTTCAAGAGTAACTCATTAATCATTAGTAATTGCACCAGTTAGTTCTTCCGTCGCAAGAAGCAAAAGCTCGGGCGGCTAATTAATCTTGGTAGTTAGATCAGATAGAGCGAACGTTTGCCAGTCTTAAACCTAAGGGTAAGGAGTTATGGTGGTGTTTAGAAATTGATTGAATGAGAATCGAAAACCGCTGGTCCTGTGATTGCCAATGTTCTGATTATCTTAGGGGGATTCGAAGTCTAAGCTTGTCTGTCATCTTTGTTAAGTCAACCAATCAATCTTTCTGCTTGTATTTTCCTTTTCAATTCCCTTGCATTTTAGATTAGAAGTCGTGGAACTCACACCACGCGCAACGTGTTTAAACCTGAGTAATTTGCCAATTTCTTTGAGTAGTCAATTGAAAGAAACCTCGAGAGATACGATCTAGTCTGCTTCTATAGATTAGTTATTTGGCACACACGCTAGAAAGCATTCATCAAATTGGCGCCGTTGCCGGGGACTCTTCTATATTGTTTGAAAGAAGAGTTGGCATTTTATTCTTCTACCTTTCCATCTTTCATCACACTTCGATTTTACGCCGGTTATGTTTGCTTTTGTTGCTTGTAGGTTGTTTTACAGGTTTATGAACCGCCCGCTCACTCATTCTCAGTTTAAGCCGGGTAATTCTGCTCCGCCAAAGCAACCGCGAGTTCAGAAGCAAGTTAGAATCGTCCCGCCTACACCTCCAACCCCTATCAAGATCGAGGAGTTGAAGGAGAACTCTCGTCTGCTTCATCCCCTACTTCAAATTCGCCTCTACCTTCTCCTACCGCAATGGCTTCCCAACGCACCATGGCGGATTACAATAAACCAAGCGCGACTAATGTTTGGTCTAGCATCACTATGCCGCGCAACGATGATGATCCGGACTATGAGATCAAGATCCCCTCCTGGAAATGATCTCTAGGAATGTTCAGTTCAAAGGCAAGCCGCATGATAACCATGCACGCATTTGGCGGACGTCCTAACCATGTGTGAGACGTTCAAGAGTGGTAACCTCGATAAGAACACATTATGCTTACGAGTCTTCCATTCTCCCTTAGAGGCGCCGCGAAGAGATGGCTCAGTAGCAAGCCACCTGGCCACTACACCGATTGGGATAATCTAGCTCAAGACTTCGTAGAGGAATACTTTCCTCCTTCAAGTACTACAACTTATAAGGACAGCATTGCCAGATTTGTTCAGAAGGAGGGAGTAAGTCTATATTATGCTTGGAACAAATTCCAAAAACTCCTCTACGATTGCCCTCATCATGGATTCGAGCAGAGACAGCTAGCTGAGATCTTCGCCCGAGGGGTGAATGAAGAATCGGCTAAATGGGTTAACTCCTTAGCTGATGGAGACTACACCGCACTCAGTACAGAAGCTGCTCTTCTTCACCTTGCAAACTGTGCATCTAAGTCCAGGAATTGGAGAAACAGTTTGAAGCAGCTAAGAGCCGACCAAGCCTTGAAGATCAGATCAAGATCAAAGTACAGAACACATAAAGAAGAATTTTGGTACAGCAGATGTCTGGTCTATAGAGGAAGTGAATTTTATTGATCAAGCCTTCACCAACAATAAAAGAGGCTACTCCAACTACCGTCAATTCAAACAACCTCCTCAACAACAAGGAAGCTTCCAAGAGCGTCCTTTTACAACTTCGGATTCAACCAGAGCCAGAATCAGTACTTGAGTAATAGTTATCAAGATCCTCCTGGATTCACCAGAGGATAGCAACTTCATAAATATGCGTTGGGGAACACTTGGGAGAGCAAAATGACCAAGAAGATTGACCTGATTATTACAAGACTCAACGATCATGTAACCTGTTCAAAGCCCGAGCTGCTCTTAACCAAGGATAGATCGCTCATGGTGAATAGTATTGCTAGCATGTTGGCTAACAGTCCCCTCTTCAGTCAGGCACCGTCTCAAAGCAACCCAGCCATGAAGAATAAGCATGCTAAAGCCATCACAACCAGGAGTGGTGAGCAGAACAACTTAAAGATGGAGAAGGAAGCACCTTCCACTCCCTCTAAGGAAAAATGCTCGGCTATCAAATCTCGATCACCACCCATACCTATTCCAGCTAAGTGGTCCGACCCTGGTTCTTTTACGTTACCTTTAATCATAATGACATTGAGGTCGAGCGTAGTTTGGTTGACCTAAGTGCATCTATAAACGTTATGCCTATGTGTTTATATAAGAAATTGAACCTAGGTGAACTACAACCTACTAGCATGCATTTAGTGTTCGCTGACACATCTCTAAAGGAACCTAGGGGATTCATCAAGGATGTAATCACTTGTTGTGGTCCTTTCACGTTCTTAGCTGATTATGTAGTAATGGATACTCAAGGGAAAATTTCTACTCTTCTCCTAGGCTGACCGTTGATGGCGGCAGCAGCATTAAGATTAATGTCCCAAATGGCTCGTTAACATTAAGGGTTGGAAAGGATACTACAACATTCCGTTTTAAGGACGGTATGAAATACATTGTTATGGGAGAAGCACATTGTTTACCCGTAGAAACCGTGGAGTTGGCCTCGGTCAACTCCGCTACTAATGTCATTCCAAGTGTTTTCCCCAAGATATCTATAACAGGTGTTGAACAGGCTGTCAAACAAAAGAAGACGACGACCACGAAAAGGCCGAAGAAGAAGGAGAACTGAAACCCTCCTCTTCTAAATAACCACAAACTAAGGATCCTGGCGAGACGAAGAAGAAAGGGACAGGAAAGACCAAGGAGGTTTGGGGGCCAATCATTAAACTGCCTTCTACCGAGCCACCGGAGAAGAATGAACCTCTGAAGGACGCTTCTTCGAAAGAACTGTTTGGGCCATTTGGAATTTATGGTGATCTTCCTGATGAACGAACCAAGCTAATTCACGCAAACGGGAAGAAGTTCACACTTGTCGGAGGATCCCCAAAGCTATATTTTATGAACTCCGACTCGAGCCTAAGAGAAATCCTGGGTTGGGATGTCTCTTGATCGCCATCCAGGTATCGTCTGGCTCAAGGACGTTAAGCAAGAGCGCTTCGTGGGAGGCAACACATGGCTGGAGTCCGTTTTCAATTATTGAGTCTGTCTTTTCGTCGTTCGAGTCGGTTTCGGGGAGCCATAGTGTCAGTTTTAATTTTCATTGCTTTTGATTTTTTTTACCAGGGTTTTCAAAAAGAAAAAAAATGTCAGTTTTCAAATAAGTACTCAGCGAAAACTTAAAAGTTTTCACCGAATACTTTGTTGTTTTTCAAATAGTGAGCGTCTGTTTATTTTTTGTGTGTTTTCGAAGAAAGTTTTCGGCAAAAACTTTCATAGTTTTCTCCAAAAACTTGTGTATATTCTTCAAAATTTAGTTTCCTTTTTTCGGTTCGATTCCAACGCATACTTGATCACCCAACTCGGAGCTCTATAGCTCTGGTTATCCCTGAAACAAGCTTTTCGTGTTTTTGGCCAACTTTGTTGCTTTCCGTCAATTTTCTTGAGTCATGTCTTCAAGGTTAGTTGTTGGGTTTTCAATTTCGAATCTTTTGACATGCTGATTGTTGAATTTTGATGAGTTTCATTTTGGTTGACTTTTCGGTCTACCTCGTTTTGCATGCCTGCTGTTTCGGTGTGATTTTTGCTGATCTGATTGAACTTAGATGTTCTAGACTTCTCTAGGAGTGTGGTTCCATGAATTTGTGTCGTTAACAAAAAGAGTCCAAATATTTTCAAAAATTTCCCCTAAACCTTCTTCGTTTCGACTTTTATTCTGTGTGGATCTAGGACACTTGTCCCGGTATCCTTTTGATCTTTTTGTTGTTTTTATTTTGTAGGAACTCGAGTAGCCACTCCGCTCTACTTGGGACGCTCCATGTTCATCCGCTACACCGACCATCACCTTCCAGGTTCTTCGTATCTCTCTACTCTTGTGAGGACACATAACCGTTTAAGTGTGGGGTAGTATTCTAGGATTATGCATGATCTTGCTTGATTTTATGTGATTCTTTGGTTCATTTTTGAAATTTCTCTAGCAGAGAATTGGTCAATTCTTGACTTGTGATGTTAAATTGACTTCAATTTTTCACAATGACGTCTAGACTGTTCCACTTAGAACCTGTAACCAACGTGTTGACACTGATATTGAATGAGTCTAGGTCAGAACAGATAATAAATCACTCTTGTAGTTGAAACTTGAATCAATTGAATTGTTTTGCTTGTTAATCACAAAGCTCGATAACACCGTTCTAAGATTATAAATGCTAGCTACTCCCATGTTTTTCACTCCATATTTGTTCACATGTGATTGTGGCTTGAGATTAGGCGAAAATCCAATTTGAAATCTTGTGTAAAAAGTTATAATAAGTGGCTAAATGGTTAAATCAAGTAATTAAGTTGTGCAAATCAATGCTAAGTTCTTAAAGTGCTGAAAATCAAAGCTAGGCAAGCCCGACACCTAAGTGAAGTGTTCGAGTTGACACTAGCATAGGCACAAATACTGTGAGCTAGGCAGGTCCTACACCTAAGTGAAGTGTTTGGCATCGAGCACTAGTATCCAGTAAATAAATTGAAGGAAGAAGTTGAAACTTGAAATAAATTGTTGTTTAAATCGGTCCTAGCTAGAACATGTAACGTACAGATCTAGAAACGGATGAAGTCGAGTCGATAGCCACGTCACTTTTCCTACCTCCACATCCACATCATGGCTAGAGCTTAAAGTTTTTTTATTAGAATTGGTGTTATCGTTGTCGGTTAACTATCATTAATTGGTTTGCCAAGAAACGAGCTTTGTTTAAACTACTACTTGAAGTGTGCAGAAAACAGTGAGATCGAAATTTGTTTGGTTGATGTTCTTGCATGTGTAGGTCACCTTTTCTACGTGGAACATTCTAAGCCAAATCGTTAGAAATTGATCTCAGGTTAATCTCGTGTCATTCGTGAATTTGAGTGTGTTCTAGTTTAGTTTGCTTTAGGACAAGCAAAAGCTTAAGTGTTGGGGTATTTGATAAAACTCGATTTGACGTGATTTTCAGCCCCATTTAAGCGACATTTCCTTGCTTGATACATTGTTTTAGGGGTAAAATAGCTAATATTCACTAAACTACCCTATTTCCTACCGATTTGGCTACTTTGGCCCTTTTTGGGTCTATTTGATGGTTTTCTAGTGTTTTTGTAAGAGCGCAGGTTTTTGCCGTCAAATACGTAACCACGGACGTGTTCAAGACCTCAAGGAGCAAACCAGAAATCACCGGAGTCAGAACCGAAGATCCAACTGCCCAGCACAATGTTTTCACCAAAAATACTACACAGCTTTCGGCGATAATACCTTCAGAAACCCACAGCAGATCGCGAAGAAGTTTTCGGTGAAAAGTTAAAGTCTTCGCCGAAAACTATTGAAGAAATACACATAGAAGGATTCAACTAAAGTTCTCAGCGAAAACTTCTTAAGTTTTCGCCGAAAATTCTTTCTTGTTTCGCGGCTGGGTTGGAAAACCCTAATCTACGCTATTTAAACAGAAGCAGCGGCTACAAGGAGGGGGACGGTTATTCTATCAATCATTCATTTACATATTCAATCTTGGATTAATTTCCAGACCTAGAGGGTCGATAGAGAGAGTTGAGAGCATCCTCAGAGAGCTCGGAGCTAAGAATTGAAGATCGTCGAGATTGAAGTTTCACGGATTCATCAAATTAGGTTTTACAGTTCTTCTCTGTTCTTCCTACCTGAGATGTATTCCTTGTTTGTCTTTAATTCTCTTATATCTAATATGAGTAGCTAAACTCGTAGTGCTTAGATTAGATGAACCCTAAGTGACCCAATGCTTTAAAGCAGTCAAGGATCGGCGGTGATTAGATTTGAAGTTCAATCAATTTTCCTTGCATGGTTGTTTTGTGCTTAATTGTTTTACTGCATTTTTGTCTAGCTGACGCCTAGATTAGTTCCGTTGTTCCTGTGTTTCTCTCCTGGTTCGTCGTCTAGATTAGGTTTGTGCAAGTTAGGGTTATTCGCTAGACAGCTCCTTGCTTTGGCGCATAAACTTATCTTCCTTGATCACCTAGTTTAGATTCTTGTTAAGATAAGGATAGAGCAAACGTTCGCCTTACTTTAGAACATCAATTCAACCAATTAACCTATTCATTGAAGTGTTCCTTTCGTAGGAACCAGTTAGGGTTAATCCGCTTCAAGAGTAACTCATTAATAATTAGTAATTGTACCACTTAGTTCTTCCGTCGCAAGAAGCGAAAGCTCGGGCGGCTAATTAATCTTGGTAGTTAGATCGGATAGAGTGAACGTTCGCCAGTCTTAAACCTAAGGGTAAGGAGTTATGGTGGTGTTTAGAAATTGATTGAATGAGAATTGAAAACCGCTGGTCCTGTGATTGCCAATGTTCTGATGATCTTAGGGGGATTCAAAGTCTAAGCTTGTCTGTCATCTTTGTTAAGTCAACCAATCAATCTTTCTCCTTTCATTTTCCTTTTCAATTCCCTTGCATTTTAGATTAGAAGTCGTGGAACTCACACCACGCGTAACGTGTTTAAACCTGAGTAATTTGCCAATTTCTTTGAGTAGTCAATTGGAAGAAACCTTGAGAGATTCGATCTAGTTTGCTTCTGTAGATTAGTTATTTGACACACACGCTAAAAAGCGTTCATCAGTAGTTAAATATAGGATTGCGTGAATTGGAGAGTTGAAATGGTAAATTGATGTCGTTGTGATTACAGATGATATGTGGTAATGAGTTTACTTGTTTGAATGGATGATCGACTTGTTGGTACGTATAGTTGACTTGTGTGAATGTATGGTTGACTAGGTGGCTAGAAATGAGAGTTCATTCCGAGTGTACATGAGTTATGTGGTTGTGATTAGCTTAGCGTTGATAGGACACTATGAGTGACGTGAGAAGCTGAAACTCGACTTAGAATGAAATTAGGTTTTGCATTAACCTATGAGAGTGAAACTGAATAACTGTCTTGTGATTACAATATGATGATTGTGTTGATTGACGTGTTATGCGGGGATTGGGAATGAAAGGTGATGGTTAATGAATTTGAACTTGAAATGTGGAATGGGATGTGATGAATTTCTATATTTGTATCTATCGTTGCCAGTTGGGGTTTAGTGCAGAATTATAACAAGGAATTGGTACATGGAATTATGACATGGAATTGTGAGTAGAATTGTGATGTGGAATTGTGTTGTGGAATTTATTGAATTGAATTGGTTGAATGGAATTGTTTGTTTGATGTGTGTAATTGTTGTGATTGTGTAGAATGGAATTAAAGAGATAGAACCGGAAGGAGCCAACGTTACCCCTCCGTAATACCATTGTGTTAGAGTCCGATTCACTAGGGTCAATCCCATGACATGGAGTCATGGTGGTTGAAATCTCCGTTGAGGAAGTATCCCTATGGGATGCGTCCTGATAGCTCCGTGGAGGAAGGATCCCCTTGGGGATGCGTCATGTGATCTCCCTGCGGGGAAAGATCCTGCGGGATATAAATGATGTGATGGCCGGCGAGGTAGCAGGGGAACAACTCTTTATGGCTCCTAATTAATTCACCTAGTTAAACGAAGAGTGATCTATGTGTGTGTTTGTGTGTTGTGCTGGATGAACTTGTGAACTGATATGTGAAGTATTGTGGTTTGTGTTGGATTGATTTGTGAACTGAGTTGTGTTTATGTGCTAAGCTGGGGATTGATGTTGAATGGTTTATGATTATGATGAGAATATGAATTGTGAATTGTTAGTATGGAGAACTGCACTTGAGTGATAACCTACACTGCTCAAGGATGCCTAATAACTTACTTAGTAATTGAAATAAGAATTGTAGTGTATGTGAGTGTGTGTGTGTGTGTGTGTGTGCGTTATTGATGGTTATTGCGAGATGACTTGTGGTGCGATGCTGAACTGTACATAGTTGTAATGTTGAACTGTATGTATGTGATCTAATGTTGAACTGTATGTATGTGATGTAATGCTGAATTGTATAAATGATGATCCTTGTATATTGATGTTGTAGTGAATTGAGAATGTTGAACTGAGAACTGCACCTATGTGATCACCTAGACTGTTTTAGGATATTAAAACTGGTTAAGGTTGAGTCTGATTCCATTGTCAGTGTTTCGTGAGGAGTTTGGAACCGCTTCTTTCGGGATAGGTTTGACGCGTAGTTAAACCTAGTGGGTTCACTCAATTTCATTAGGAAATTGATCCCCCCTCTTCCCCTTTCAGGCTCGCGTGGTTAGGAAGAGTGAGTTAAATTTCAGGTGTTTCAGTTGCGTGTCGAGTGTCGGTGTGTTGTTGGCGGTTAGACGGTAGCAGGAAGCATGGAGAAGATCTTTAAAGGCTTGGACCAGGAGTTGAACATATTTTGATTATGTTGACTATTTTGGGTTGGGATGTTTTTTTTTATGAATAATATAATTTTATTCACCAAAGAGCAAAGAATAAGGGAGTGTCCCTTATCCTAAAACCCACTAACCCGGTTTACACAATTGACAAGTAAACACGGAAATAGCTTGGTGAGACTTTATCGCTTCTATGAAGCTTAGGACTCATTGCCAAACTAAGCCACCTAACCCTAAGTCAAGCATAAGTTTGATTCCATATCTCCCTTCTCAATCGAAGGTGTCCATTTCCTCTACGTTATACGAGCTTAGGGGACAATATAGAAAGGCGGCAAAATACAATCCAAGTTCAAAAATAAAATCAGCTACAAAAACAAGAACATTCAAAGATAATAATAGCGTGCAACTCGAGTTCTAGCCTTCCACCTGCATTTCTTCGACATCTCTCGCACCAAATCGAACTAGCTCCAGCACGCCAATATAGCCTCATCTTACCAACTGATGGAGAGTCTTCTGTAAGCTTGATGACACTCAATTTTACGTGATTATCAGCCTCATTTAAGCTACATTTCCTTGCTAGAATCTCGGGTATTAGGGTAGTTTAGGTTGTTTTCACTTAATTGCTCCAATTCTTGCCGTTTTGTTTACTTTGGCCCATTACGGGTCTATTTGATGGTTTTCTAGTGCTTTTAAGATTACACAGGTCTTTGCCGTCAGATTCGTAGCCACAGACGAGCTCGTGAAGCAAAGGAGTCTCAAGGAATTGACCCGAAATCAACCCAAGGAGCTTTCGAGTTAAAACATATCAACCCCTGCTTTGCACAGAAGTTTTCAGCGAGAACTCCCAAGTCTTCGCCGAAAAGTAATACGAAAGTCCTTTTGGTTACTGCCTGCCGGGAGAAAGAAGTCCTCGGGGAGAACTCCAGAGTTCTCGACCAAAACTAAGGCACAAACTGGTCAGTCGAAGACAGGAGATCCAGCCGGGATTTCACTTGAAGTTTTCAGCGAAAACTCCCAAGCTTTGCACCAAAAACTATTTCCTTTTTCGGCTGTGATTTGAAAACCCTATAAATACAGAATCGGCGGCCACAATGCAGATAGACTTTCCGAAGGATTAATTTCCTAGACTTCAGAAGACAGATAGAGAAAAAGAGAGTTCAAAGAGCCGGGAAGAGATCGTGATGCCATCCTTCCATCTCGGAGAGCTCGGTGCTAGGAGTTGAAGATCCAGGAGACTGAAGTTTCACAGATTCGTTTGAAATTAGGTTTTACAGTTCTTTTATGTTCTCCCTGTTTGAAGATGTATTCTGTGTTTGTCTTCGTTCCTCTTGTTTCAAATATGAGTAGCTAAAACTTGTAGAGCTTAGATTAGATGAACCCTAAGTGACCCAGGGCTTTAAAGCGGTCATGGATCGGCGGTAATTAGATTCAGATTCAGACAGTTCTTCTTGCATGCTTGGTTTGTTCTTCATTGTTGTGTTTCTTTTCTGGTTTGGCCACCTAGATTGGATTTTTGTTAAGCTGAGCATAGTAGCGAACGTTCGCCTCACTTTAAAACACCAAATCAACAGTTAACCTATTCATTGGAATAATTTCTCTTTGTAAGAACCAGTTAGGGTTAATCCGTTGCTAGAGTAACTCATTAATCACTAGTAATCGCACCAGTTGGTTTTCCGTTGCAGAAGCGAACGCACGAGCGGTCAATTAATCTTGGTAGTTAGATCGAATAGAGCGAACGTTCGCCAGTCTTAAACCTAAGGGCCAGGAGTTATGGTGGTGTCTGAGAACTGAATGAATCGGGATTGAAAACCACTGGTTTTGTGATCGCCAATGTCTTGGTGATCTTAGGGGAATTCAAAATCTAAGCTTGTCGGTCATCCTGTTAGTCAACCAACCAATCATTCTTTGTTTAGCTTTCATTTAATTTTTCTTGCATTTTAGTCTAGAAGTCGTGGAACTCACACCACGCACAATTTGTGAAACCTTGAGTAATTTGCCAGCATATTTGAGTAAACAATTCATCGAGACCCGTGGAATACGATCCATCTTGCTTTGTGCTTGATAGTTATTTGACTACACGAGCGTGAAAATGCGTTCATCAAAGCTTCCTAGCAGAATCCTCGATCTGCTCTTCCCAAGATATAGCCGTTGAATTCCTCCCAAACAGAAGCTGCTGAACAGCACAAGTGTAAGGGCAGGTAATCATGAGGTGATTAATCTCATCAATACCATTATCCCAGAGCAAACAGAAGATGTCCGTAGTAAACCCCCAATGAGACATAACTTCCTTCGTAGTTAGCTTTCCTTTGACTGCTAGCCAACTCATTAGACAGTGTTTTGGTATGCAAGGGTTCTACCAAATTAGATTCCCCCAAGAAACCAATGGACTATGTATTCTAAGAGGCATAAAACCTCAGAAACTGAGAACTTCAGCATGAGTTTTCCTTTCCAAAGGACATCTCCATCACCATCATAAGAAAAGCCAGTAGAGGCATAATTCCTTACCTTCAATATCTTCCTCCAAAACCAAGAGTGATATGGTCTGCTTAAGCAATGCCAAATATCACCCTTGTTGAGCCTGTATAGTTTGATCCACGCCACCCAGATTGAGCCAGCAGCTGCCAGAATGCTCCAAATATGCCTGATGACACAGCTTATATTCCATATCGCTAAGTCTCTTATACCAAGCCCCCCCTCATTCTTAGGGATAGTAAGCTTTGGCCATGCTATTTTTGCTTTCTTGCGGCCTCCTTCTTCAACTTTCCATAAGAAATCACTGCATTTCTTCTCCACCTGTTTGATAACTGATTTTGGTAGGAGAAAAATAGCCATCCAGAACTGACTCATAGAAGTAAGGAAAGACTTAACCAGTTGAAGACGACCAACATAGGATAGAGTCCTCACCTTCCAACCTCTAATTTTACTTGTGATTTTAGCTATTAATACCTCACAATCTTTTTCCTTAATCTTACCAGAAACAAGAGGAACACCCAAGTATCGTACAAGAAGATTACCTTCAGTGAACCCCGTTTGATCACAAACTGCTTGTTTCACATTCTGCTGTACAGAATAGCTATAGAAGACCTCCATTTTCGTAGGGTTCAACTGCAATCCAGATAACAGATAAAACTCTTGCAACACAGTGTTTATCTCTAACACTTCAACATCAGTCCCATTTGTGAAAACCATAAGGTCATCCGCAAAACAAAGATCAATGATTTTTACCTTTTTGCACATTGGATGATAAGGTATCTTTTTATACTCAGCTGCTTTACAAAAAAGGCAATGCAAGCCTTCCAAAACTATAACAAACAAGGCAGGTGACAGGGGGTCACCTTGCCTTAGACCTTTAACCCCCTGGAAATAGCCAATTGACCCTCCATTTATCCCTGCACTCAACATAACACTAGAGAGACGGCCCCTAATCCAGTCAACAAATCTCTTATGGAACCCCATTGCCAGCATAGAATTCAAAATGTAAGGAAGATTTATTGAATCAAATGCCTTACGAAGATCAATATTTATGGCATAACGGGGAGAGATATGTTTTAGGTGATAGCCGTTTACAAGCTCATGAGCCATAAGAATGTTATCCCCAACACTCTGCCCTTTATAAAAGCGGATTGAGTGTTACTTATAACCGAAGGAAGGCAGGAAGCAATTCTCGTAGCTAGGACTTTGGTGATACATTTATAAAGAACGTTGCAGCAAGCAATAGGACGATAGTTTTTTATACTTATTGCGTCAATCTTCTTAGGCACTAATGAGAGCAGGGTTGAATTTACTGACCTATGCAGCACACCAGTTCTGAAGAATTGCTGGATAGTAAGGCAGATATCCTCTCCCACCAAATCCTAGGAATGTTTAAAGAAACCTGATCCAAATCCATCTGGTCCTGGACTTTTGTCACTAGAAATACTAAACATGGCATCTTTTATTTCCTTGTTAGTAACTTCACAGCACAGATCAGTAGTCTCTCTAGGATCCAGTTTGAGCATAAGCAACTTCTCCAAGTTAGAAACTGAGGACTGAACAACCTTTAGATCAGTGGTCCCAAGAAGCATAGTGTAGTAATCAACTATCTCACGAGATATCTCCCCCATATCTGTAGAAACATTACTAGAAGCAATTTCCAAGTGATTTATCTGCTTCTTGGCCTGCCTAATCTTAATAGCTTTATGAAAATAAGAAGAGTTTGAGTCCCCTAGACGCAGCCAGGTTTATTTAGATTTATGTCGTAAGAAAGACTCCTTTACTTCAGCGAGGTCAGTCCACTTACTCTAGAACTGTCTTACCTCCTCAATGGTGATATGCCCTAAGTTATTAAGCAACTTCAGTTGAGCAGCTTTAAACAAGCTCTCTGCTTCTAATGTTCTCCGAGATAAATCAGAAAACTGGTCCTTGTTAAAGCTTCTAAGAGCTGACTTAACTTCTTTTAACTTTGCATAGACTCCATAGAACTCATTACTGTTGTCCCTAACATCCACCCTTCTCCATGCTTCCTCAACAGTAGTGTTATAATTTTTGTGTTTAGTCCAATAGTTGAAGAGCTTAAAGGCTTTCGTACTTACATCAGTTCTCAAGAAGATACCACAATGATCAGATAAACTGGGAGCCAAAAGATCATTCATACTACTAGGATAAGCAGATATCCAATCTAGGTTGACCAAACACCGATCCAATCTTCTATGTATCAACCCATCCCCCCTATTATTATGCCAAGTAAAAAGGGGGCCATTAACTCTATGATCAAGTAGGCTGTTTGAGTTAATCCAATTACCAAATTCCCTCATACTTGAAGTACAGCTACTGACATTTGACCCTTCATCCTGAGAGACTATAGCATTAAAGTCTCCAAGCACTGCAAGAGGACCTTGAACTTGGAATCGTAAGAGTTATACATAGAAACCCTTTCAGCCAAACTATTTGAGCCATACACAAAACAGAGATAGCAAGGAGACACACCTGGAACACTTACTAACACATACTGAATTGAATGAGAGATGATCTGGATTTGCATAGCACTTCTCCATAGGACCCAAAATTTCCCCAAAGGACTGCAATCATAAGTAGCAAAAGAGGACCAACCATTGAAGCAACTATCCAAAATAGCAACTGCATTTTGAGCAGAGACACGAGTCTCCATTATACCAACTATATCTATATTGTTTTTAACTAAGAAATCAACCAAACATTTTTGTTTATTAGTTAGAACCCCTTTGATTCCATGAGAGAATCTTCACTTCAACGTTTTCTACCACCTCTCTTATTACCCCTCTTAAACAGAGGGAAACTCTCTAGGGAGAAAGGACTTGGATCCTTTGGCAGTTTATCCCCCTCACTTGAGGACTGAGAGCTATCAGAAGCATCAGGAGACTCTCTATTTGTTTTTTTCCCAGTACCTGTAGAGGGACCCTTTTTTACAATACCAGCTGACGGCCTGCCAGGTTAATCCTTTTCCCCATAAGAGGATTTAGATTCATTGCCTGACCCAAACACATCATGCTTTTTGCCACCAGAAGTGTTAGGTACCTCACTGCCCACACCAGCTGCAGAGGCAGCAACAACAATCTTCTGCTGCCACTCAGTTCTAGGTTTTGCCTCTTTTTCCTTTGGTTTTGAGAAATCAGCATATTCTCTCGACTCCGAATACACCACCTCAATCTCATGCAGTACACCAGCAATCGTGACTTGGAGAACCGAAGGCTTAAACTCCTCAGGAGAACAGAGCACACAGACCTTAACTGAGGTACCTTGCCTAATGAACTTGCTGATAGGCTTCCCCACCAAGATAGACAAATGACTGATCCCAGGATGCGTGCACAAGGGCACTGGAACACCAACCAACTTTATTCAAACACGGATTTCAGAAGGAACTAAAGTAATTGGCTCAATCTCTAGGCTCCACTCCTTAAGGAAGAACGGCAGATTATGAACGTGCCACAAATGATTCAAAACCCAGTCACAGACAGAGATCGTAGGGAATTCAATCAGAAATGTGCGCTTGATAGCTCAGAAACATTCACATAGCCATCATAATTCCACAAATGATTTGCAAGCGACTGAAAAACCCTAAGGGGAGGAGCTAGCCCCAGAAATTGCCCAACCAAAGCACTGCGAAACTTTTCAACACCAAAATCAATTACCTCAGTAGGGATCTGCAGAACGGCGTCAACTAGAGTCGGAGGGAAGTATTCCAGATCTCACGACTTGATACTTCTGGTTCCTAGCTCTTTATAGCTAGTGGGTCAAAGTCCTAATCCGCCCCGGTTCCATAGGTTCTTCACGAGTGCTAGGAGATCAGCTTGTGGTGTTCAAGATCGTCTTCTCATGGTTTCAGTGGTTAAAATCAGTTGGTATCAGAGCTTCGGTTCAACACTAGAGTCAACCCCAATCCCAGTTTCCAGGTTCACTCTTTGATCCATATCCTTTACTTTGCTTGCATTTCAGAAAATTAGCTTTGAAAAATCCAATCTATTTCAGTTTCTTGTATTAAGTTTTCATTGTAAGGCAAAGAAAAATCGATGGCCATCAAGAAAAGATCAAAAGGCTAAGAAAAAGAAAAGAAAGCTAGGCCACCCTTGCCAACTTTGTTTCCTTTCATTGTAAGAGAAATTCTAAAAAGAGGGGATAGGAATTTGCTTCTGCTTGCTTGTAACTAACCATGGCAGACGAGAGAATGACAAATATCAACTCTAAAATCTTGGTGATCTAATGGCGGGAATACAAGAAGCCCTAGCAAGGATTGAGAGAAGAGGTCCCCGAGAAGATTATGAGGAAGAACCTGATGAGCTATAAAACAGTGATCAAATACTACTGAGCTAAAAGCTAAGCAGATCGTATTCCACGGGCCTCTTCTTCTCATTTACTCAAATATGTTGGCAACTTTATTCAGGATCAAATAGTTTGTGCGTGGTGTGAGTTCCACGACTTCTATACTAGGATGCAAGGAAACTGAAGTAAAATTAAAATGCAGAATGATTGGTTGATTAACTTAGACAGACGACAGACAGACTTAGATTTTGAATCCCCCTAAGATCCTCAAAACATAGGCGATCACAATACCAGCAGTTTTCAATTCTCATTCACTCAATTTCTAGACACCACCATAACTCCTTACCCTTAGGTTTAAGACTGGCGAATGTTCGCTCTATCCGATCTAGCTACCAAGATTAATTAACCACCCGAGCTTTCACTTCTTGCGACGGAGGAACTAACTAGTGTAATTACTAGTGATTCATGAGTTACTCTTGAAGTGGATTAACCCTAACTGGTTCCTACGAAAGGCACACTCCAATGAATAGGTTAATTGTTGATTTGGTGTTTTAAAGTGAGGCAAACGTTCGCTATTATCATCAGCTTAACAAGAATCTAATCTAGGTGGCCAAACCAGACAAGAAACACGGACAACAAAGAACAAACCAAACATGAAAGAGAAACTGACTGAACTTTGAATCTAATCACCACATATCCGTGACCGCTTTAAATCCCTGGTCACTTAGGGTTCATCTAATCTAAGCTCTACGAGTTTTAGCTACTCATATTCAATACAGGAGAACCAAATACAAACAAGGAATACATCTCCGGTAGGAAAGACAGAGAAGAACTATAAAACTTAATTTTGACGAATCCGTGAAGCTTCGATCATCTGGATCTTCAACTACTAGCACTTCAGCTCTCCGAGATGGCAGGATCGCGTCACGATCTTCTCATGGCTCTTCGAACTCTCTCCACTCTTCCTCTCTAATTCTAGGTCTTGGATTTTTCGTCCAAAGAGTAAGTTATTTCAAAATTGTGGTCGGCGGTTGTATTTAAAAGCTGCTCGTATCCGGCTGGGAAAGAGAAAGTTTTAGGCGAAAACATAGAGAGTTTTCGCCGAAAACTCTAAGTGGAATTTTTGGTATTTCTCCTGTCTTCTCTGTGCAGATTTGATTCAAAGTTTTCAGCGAGAAGTAAGGTGTTTTCGCTGAAAACTTTAGGTATGAGAAGGGGTGGTTTTGACTCCGACTTGATTGCTTCTTTGATCGATTCCGGGTCACTTCCTCGGGGTTCCAATGCCTTAGACACGTCCCTGGCTACATCATTTGACAGCAAAAACCTGTACTATCCAAAAACACTAGAAAACCATCAAATAGACCCGACATGGGCCAAAGTAACCAAAATGGCACGAGATAGAGCAGTTGAGTGAATATTCGCTATTCTGCCCTAAAAACCATGTCTTAAACAAAGAAATGTCGTTTAAATGGGGCTGAAAATCACGTCAAATCGAGTGTCGTCAAATATGCCACACTTAAGCTTTTGCTTGTCCTCAAGCAAATTAAATAGAAAGCGCTCAGGTTCACAAATGATAAGAGTGATTAAATTGAAGTTCAAGCATACACAATGAATTATTAGACAGCTACTTCTAGAACAAGAAACCTAACATGCGTACCGATCAACCAAACAACTCAATCTCACTAAAAACAACACATGACAAGGAGCAATCACCAAGCATGCACGAATTTGACCTGACCGACTAGACTTCCTCACACAGATAGTATTTGGCACAAGAGGAACTCTCATTCTCTGTGTTTAGGGACGTGTTTCTACTCTCAATCATTTTTTGTTACTGAATTTTGTCATAGGTTTGCAATTCGACCACATCTCCACCACGGTGACAACACGAGTAACTAGTCAAGAAGGAGTTCCTTGCTTTGGACTGTAACGAATTCTACACTACAAGGGTTTATAATGAGGTGGATGATGGGAATGTATGATGATGGCTTTGATGATGCATAGATTTCGACTAACTTCCCTCGAATCTAGCCTATGGCTTCCAACCGTCTAACCAAACACAGGTGGAATAATGTACGCTCGTCCTATGATACCCTCAAGCAACCTAGCACTTTATTCTGTATTATATATAGACATTTCTTTTTTTTCATTTTCTTTTGACTTCGTTCTTCCATATGTAGGGAGAAGAATATTATTGAACTCTACTATAAACTTGAAACTTTGAGCTTTTTTGTGAATTTTTCTTTTGAATTTTCTTCCTTTTTATTTTTATCTTTTGTGTCGATTTTCTTTTAGTTGCTAGAGGGGTTTACACGGTTGGACATAATAGCTAAGACCACCTGTTTAATGGCTATAAGCAAGTTACCACAAACCGACTTCCGGTAGGCTAATCTAGAACTACAACCACAGGGATCAACGGGGAATGAAAGAATGGGGATTTGCTGTAATGTATAGCGAACCGAAATAAAGGCCAAGCTCAAGGGTTTAAACCTAGAGGATTTAACGTTAGGTAGGCTGTCTGGCTTAGTGGCTTAATTCTAGATGCCCCAATCCTCCTAGAACTCGTGTCATCGTGTGGTCTCGAATAGGTCTCATGCAAATTCTAACTCATTCAAGAAAACAGAAAACCACTCAAAAAGAATTGAAATTGCAAGTTACGTGCAATGGATCAAAAGCTTACAGTTGGCTTGCTAGTCGGATTCGGTCATTTTCATGCAATCAGAGAGACAAACTACAAGTGTGTTGCTCAAAAATTCTATTCTGACCGGGCAATTTAGCATCAAAGTAGACAAGTTAGTTTGCCGGTTCTAGGTTAAGCAGTCTAAGCATCATTATGACATATTGAACAACAACTTATCATCAAGAATCAGGAACCGAGCAATTCTAAAGCAAGAGAAACTGGAAAGGCACCACGAAATTAAGGGCAATCAAGATCATGCATGGTTCTCTAACATCCTACCCCACACTTAGACCGTCCTGTGTCCTCACAAGAAAAAATTTGAGAGTTAGAGTTATGGAGAACCTGGAACTAGGTGGTTCATGTAGTGGAGGGGCTCGGACAGCGTGGAGGGGAGCAGAGCAACTACCATAAGAGACCTACAAAATAAAAACAACCAAAAGATCAAAAGGAGACCGGGTTAAGTGTCCCGGATTCACACATAAAAAAGTTGGATCGAAATCCAAAAAGAAGAAATAAAACAAAGGAAAGGGGTGGAAACGACCCGATCACCGTCCCTCAGGTGGGGTGGGGTGGAGTCGGGAAAGGTGAAATGCCGAGCTGCTGCTCAATCTGTTGTCGCCATGTGAGCTCAGCCTGGTATCTACTGTCCTGGTCGGTCATGAACTGCTGTAGAACGGCCCATCACGCATTATGTGTCTCCTCGTGCTCCACCCTATCCCTTTGCCATTGATGAGCGCTAGAGGAGTAGTCTTGTTGCCACAGATCTATGCGAGTCAGCTGCTCACCTCGTGGGTCGGGGACCTGCGATGCACGTGGAGGGGGTAGCTTGATGACACTCGATTTGACGTGATTATCAGCCTCATTTAAGCGACATTTACTTGCTTAAGACATGGTTTTTTATGGTAGAATAACGAATATTCAATCAATTGCCCTATCTCGTGCCATTTGTGTTACTTTGGCCCGTTTTGGGTCTATTTGATGGTTTTCTAGTGTTTTTATGGTAGCACAGGTTTTTGCCGTCAAATAAAGTAGCCAAGAACGTGTCTAAGGCATTGGAACCTCGAGGAATTGCACCGGAATCGATCCAAGGAGCCAATCGAGTCAAACCAAATCCTGCCCCGTTTTACACTGACATTTTCGGCGAAAATAACCTAAGGTTTTCGGCGAAAATCCATGAACAAATTGACTGAGCTTACCAAAGGAAGTTTTCGGCGAAAACCCTAAGTTTTCGCCGAAAACCACAGAAGAATCCAGCCGGCGGCCACTCCCTGTTACAAAGGAATTTTTGCCGAAAATTCCTTAACATTTTCGGCGAAAATATCATTAAAAATCCGGCAGATTAGGGTTAAGTATAAATACTTAACCGGCGGCCCAAAAGGGATATACGGGATAATATCAATCATAATTTCCAGACCTATGAGGGAGTTTAGAGAGTTCGAAGATCCGTGGAGAGATCGTGACGCCATCCTTCCACCTCGGAGAGCTCGGAGCTTAAAGTTGAAGATCTAGGAGATCGAAGCTTCGCCGAGTCATCAGAATTAGGTTTTTCAGTTCTTATCTGTTCTTCCTCTGTATGATGATTTCCTTTGTTGCCTTTGATTCTTCTGTTATCATTATGAGTAGCTAAACTTGTAGAGCTTAGATTAGATGAACCCTAAGTGAGCCAAGGCTTTAAAGCGGTCACGGATTGGCGGTAATTAGATTCAAAGTTCAATCAGTTTCTCTTTGCATGGTTGTTTTGTTCTTGATTGTTCATGTTTCTTTTCTGGTTGGTCGCCTAGATTAGGTTTTTGCAAGCTACGGTTAGTTGCTAGACAGTTCCCTGCTTTGGCGCTTAAACCTGTCTTCCTTGATCACCTAGTTTAGATTCTTGTTAAGTTGAGGATAGAAGCGAACGCTCGCCTCTCTTTAAAACATCAATTAAATCAGTTAACCTAATCATTTGAGTGTGCCTTTCGTAGGAACCAGTTAGGGTTAATCCGCTTCAAGAGTAACTCATAAATCGTTAGTAATTGCACCAGTTAGTTAAGTCATTGCGAGAGGCGACCGTACCCGGGCGGCTAATTAATCTTGGTAGTTAGAACGGATAGAGCGAACGTTCGCCGGTCTTAAACCTAAGGGTCAGGAGTTATGGTGGTGTATAGAAACTGATTGAATTAGAATTGAAAACCACTGGTCTTGTGATTGTCGTTGCCTTGGTGATCTAAGGGGGATTCGAAGTCTAAGCTCGTCTATCTTCCTGTTAGTCAACCGTTTTAATCTTTCTGTCTTTTATTTTCCTTTGTTTATTAGATTAGAAGTCGTGGAACTCACACCACGCACAAAGTGTTTAAACCTGAGTAATTTGCCAACATATTTGAGTATACAAGAAGAAGAGACCTCGAGTAGAATACGATGTAGTATACCTTGGTAGATTAGTTATTTGATACCGCTAAAACTGCAGCATCAAATTCACTACAAGAAATAGGGTCCATTGCAGGAGTTCCATTGTAGGGGTTTACCAACTGCTACAATGGAATCCGGAAACGGGGCATTTGTAGGGGTTATTGAAAACCGCTACAACGGAAACCGCTATAGAGGCATTTAACCCCTACAATAGAACCCTACAACGGATTAAAGTAATTTTATTGGTTCATTTAGTTTTACATGGATCAACAAAATACAACCGTTAGATCTAAATTAAAGAAACACACTCTCCACTCATCCTAGCCCTTGAATTTTGGAAACCCTATCTCTATTTTTTTCATCTAATTCTGCCGCCTCTCTCTTTCCCAACCCTAATCTCATAATCCTTAATCCTTTTTTCCTCCTCCTCAACAACCAGCACCAATGGAACCAACTCCACCAACCCTTCTTTTCTTCTTCGAACCAGACCTCTCCATTCAATTTCTTCTTTGGCTTTCCCCGATTCGCATTTCCCGCATCATCGATCTATTTCTTCGAAGCAGTTTCCTGCGTTGGTTTCTTGTTCTGCGAGGTTTGATCAGCATGTCTCCCTTCTCCATTTCAGTACAGAGCGTCTCCCTTCTCCATTTTGGTGAGCGACTTGATGGCCAGTGGCGACAGAGCCACATCGAAAGAATCGAGAGCGGCGGTCTTAAACCCTTGGAGATCTAGGGCGAGACCTTTGAGGATGTGAGCGGCGGCGTCCCTTGGATCGAAGGCGATGGCCTTGTCAGCCTGCTCTTCAGCCTGTTTGGCTAGGGAGGATCGGACTTGTTGGAGGAGGAGCTCCTTGCCTCTGCGAGTAGTTGTGCCCCTCGGACGAAGCAACGCTTGGCCTCGGTTTCGGTGGAGCAGCGGTTGTGATTTAGCAGCGGTTGTGAATAACCGCCACAATGACCGTTGTAGGGGTTATAACCCCTACCGGTGTCGATTCATAACCCCTACAACGGACACACTTTCTTGTAGTGATTGGCGCCGTTGCCGGGGACTCTTCTATATTGTTTGAAAGAAGAGTTGACATTTTATTCTTCTACTTTCCATCTTTCATATTCCATCACACTTCGATTTTACACCGGTTGTGCTTGTTTTTGTCTCTTGCAGGTTAAGAAAATTCAGAAGCAAATCACTTCCGATCCACCTTCCCCTACCGCAATGGCTGCTTAAAAGAGTCTTGCGGATTACGATAAGCCAAGTGCTACTAGTGTTCGTTCTTCCATCTTTGTGCCGCGCAATGAAGACGGTCCTAACTATGAGATCAAGATCCCCTTCCTGGAAATGATCTCTAGGGATTTACAATTTGAAGGCAGGCCATTAGACAATCCGTGCACGCATCTGGCGGATTTCCTTGCTCTCTGCAGCACTTTCAAGAACGGGAACCTCAACAAGAACACTCTTTGCTTGAGAGCTTTCCCGTTCTCTGTGAAAGGTGCAGCTAAGAGGTGGCTCACTGGCAAACCACCTGGCTACTACACTGACTGGGAGACTCTTGCTCAGGAATTCGTAGAGGAATACTTCCCTCCTTCCAGAACAACTGCTTATAGGAAAAACATCTCAAGGTTCAGACAGAGAGAAGGAGTAAGTTTACATGATGCTTGGAACGAATTCCAGGAACTCCTCCACGATTGCCCTCATCATGGCTTCACTCAGAGGCAACTAGCCGAGATCTTTGCTTGGGTATGAACGAAGAGTCATCTGAATGGGTTAACTCCTTAGCTGATGGAGACTACACCGCACTCACACCAGAAGCTGCTCTTCTTCACTTTACAAACTGTGCATCCAAATCTAGAAGCTGGGAGAGACAGTTTGGAGCAGCTAAGAGCCGACCAAGCCGTGAAGATCATATCAAGGTTGAAGTACAGAAAGAAATGAAGAAGATTTTCGGTAACTGGTCTTCAGAGGAAGTGAACTTTATTGATCAAGGCTTCACCAACAATCAAAGAGGCTACCCCGGCTATCGTCAGTTCAGACAACCTCCTCAACAACAAGGAAGCTTCTAAGAGCATCCTCCTTACAACTTCGGATTTAACCAGAGTCAAAATCAGTACTTGAGCAATAGTTATCAAGATCAACCTCAGAGATCTACATCAGGGAACACAAGGGATATCGAGGTAGACAAGAAGCTCGAGCTGATCATGGCAAGGCTCGATAACTATGAGGAGAAATTCAAGCTTCAAGCCGTCATAAATCAAGAACATGAAGCTCGAGGTCAACGAATGGAGAGCATGATTAATAACATGTTTAGCTTGCTAACTAGTAGCCCCCTCCTTAATCAATCATCGGTTCAAGTCGACTCTACCATTAGGAGGGAGCACGTTAAGGCCGTCTCCACAAGAAGCGACAAGCAACCAGCTGATACTGTAGCTCCTGAACCAGCCATAATCCCTGAAGCTATAGCCATTGACAAGCCAGAGATCGAGGGGGGATAGAGAAAAAGAAGAGGAGGTGACTGCCCCACCTTCCCTGACAAAGACAGCACCTGCGCCACCTCTTCCTCCATATCAACCTCGGATTCCGTTTCCTAAGGCCGCGCAATCAAAGGAGAAAGATCATGATACCCGGTACAGAAAGTGGTATAGATACTTGAAGAATACAGATATCAAGACACCAGTTACTGATGCTATCCAGGTGATACCGGAGGCTAACAAAATCGCAAAGGATCCTGCGAAGAACAAGAAGAAGGAAGAGTTGTCTTCCGTCTCCCTCGAGGAAGAATGCTCCGCCATCCAGGGCCAGGCGACACCCATACCACCCCCAGCTAAGTGTCGAGATCCCGTGCTTTTACTTTGCCTTGCACTATTAATGATGTGAAGATTGATCGTAGTGTAATTGATCTAGGTGCTTCTATTAATGTTATGCCTACTTGCCTGTTTGAGAAATTGAACCTAGGAGAGTTGAAACCAATTAGCATGCATTTAGTGTTTGCCGACAGATCTGTTAAACTACCTAGGGGAATAATAGAAAACGTGGTTGTCCGATGTGGTCCTTTTACTATTCTGACTGACTTTCTTGTCATGGATACTCGAGAGGAAGATGTCACTCTTCTCCTAGGCCGACCGTTTATGGCGATAGCCGGCATTACCATTAATGTCCCGAATGGCTCGTTGACATTAAGGGTCGGCAAGGACACCATGACATTCCGCCTCAAGGACGGTATGCAAGTCCCAGTCAAAGAAGAGATGCATTGCTTATCTGTTGAAGCTGTGGAGTTGGCTTCGGTCAACTCCGTTACTAATGAAAAAGCTAGAGTTTCTTCAGAAATTTGCTTGCCAGGTGGTGGACAGGTCCCTAATCTGAAGAATGAGCTGCCGGCACAAAAGCCGAGAAAGAAGGAGGATCTGACGGCATCTCCTCATGAATCGCCAAAAGTTAAAGATCCTGGCGAGATAAAGAAGGAGAATAAAGAGAAGACGAAGGCGGTTTGGAAGCCGATTGCTCAGCCCCGTCTACCGAGCCACCGGAGAAGAGTGATCCTCTGAAGGACGCTCCTTCGAAAGAACTGGTCGGGCCATTTGAAATCTCTGGTCATCGTCCCGAAGAACGAACCAAGTTAATTCACGCAAACGGGAAGAAGTTCACACTTGCCGGAGGATCCCCAAGGCCATATTTCATGAACTCCGACTCGGGCCTAAGAGAAATCCTGAGTTGGGATGTCTCTTGATGCCGACCAGGTATCGTCCGGCTCAAGGACGTTAAGCAAGAGCGCTTCGTGGGAGACAACCCACGGCTGGAGTCCGTTTTTGAATTTTTGAGTCAGTCTTTTTCGTCGTTCGAATCAGGTTCGGGGGAGCCAAAGTGTCAGTTTAATTTCCTTTCGTTTTGATTTGTTTTCGGTTGGGTTTTGAAAAAAAAAAGAAGAAGAAAACGTTTTAAATAGGTTTTCGGCGAGAATTAAAAGTTCTCGCCGAAAACATTTCACAATTTTCAAACAGTGATCGTCTGCATTAATTTTGCCGATTTTCAAAGAAGTTTTCGGCGAAAAACTTCTTAAGTTTTCGCCAAAAACTTGTGTTGTTTTGAAAATCAGTTTCCTTTTTCGGTCCGATTCCAACGCATACTTGATCGTCCAAATCGGAGCTTTGTAGCTCCGGTTATCCCCGAAACAAGTTTTTCACGTTTTTGGCAAACTTCGTCGCTTTCCGTCCATTTTCTTGAGTCGTGCCTAAAAGGTTAGTTGTTGGGTTTTCAATTTCGAATCTTTTGGCATGCTAATTATTGAATTTCGACGAGTTTAAATTCTATCTACCTCGTTTTGCATGCCTGCTGTTTCGGTGTGATTTTTTTTTGAACTGCTTGAGCTTAGATCTTCTAGATTGCTCTATGAGTGTCGTGCCGTGAATTTGAAAAAAAAAAAGAAAAAAAAGAGAGTCGAAATATTTTCAAAATTCCCCTAAACCTTCTTTGTTCGACTTTTATTCTGTGTGGATCCGGGACACTTGTCCCGGTATCCTTTTGATCTTTTTGTTGTTTTTGTTTTGTAGGAACTCGAGTAGCTACTTCGCTCTACTCCGGACTCTCCGTGTTCATCCACTACACCGACCATCTCATTCCAGGTTCTTCGTATCTCTATACTCTAGTTTAGTCTTGTGAGGACACAGAACCGTTTAAGTGTGGGGTAGGATTCTAGGTTTATGCATGATCTTACTTGATTTTCTGTGATTCTATGGTTCAATTTTGAAATTTCTCTAGCATAGAATTGCTCAATTCTTGACTCGTGATGTTAAACTGAATTCAATTTTGAACAATGACGTCTAGACTATTCCACTTAGAACCTGTAACCAACGTGTCGGAACTGATATTAAATGAGTCTAGGTCAGAACAGATCATAAATCACTCTTGTAGTTAACTTGAATTAATTGAATTGATTGACTTGTTAATAACAAAGCTCGATAACACCGTTCTAAGATGATAAATGCTAGCTTCTCCCATATTTTTCACTCCATATTTGTTCACCTGTGATTGTGGTTAGAGATTAGACGGAAATCCAATTCGAAATCTTGTGTAAAAAGTTATAACTAGCTAGGATCAAGTGGCTAAATTGTTAAATCAAGTAATTGAGTTGTTCAAAGTAATTGTTAAGTTCTTTAAGTGCTAAAATAAAGCTAGGCAAGGCTGACACCTAAGTGAAGTGTTCGGGTTGAGCACTAGCATAGGCACAAATACTGTGAGCTAGGCAGGTCCAACACCTAAGTGAAGTGTTTGGTAACGAGCACTAGTATGCAGTAAATCAATGAAGAAAGTTTGAATCTTGAAATAAATTGTTGTTTAAAGCGGTCCTAGCTAGAACATATAACGTACAGATCTAGAAACAGATGAAGTCGAGTCGATAGCCACGTCACTTTTTCTACCTCCGCACCCACATCATGGCTAGAGCTTAAAATTTTTTTATTAGAATTGGTGTTATCGTAATTAATTGTTTTGCCAAGAAACGAGCTTTGTTAAAACTACTACTTGAAGTGTGCAGAAATTAGTGAGATCGAAATTTGTTTGGTTGATGTTCTTGCATGTGTAGGTTAAGTTTGCACGTGGAACAGTCTAAACCAAATTGTTAGAATTGAATCTCAGTTTAATCTCGTGTCATTTGTGAATTTGAGTATGTTCTAGTTCAGGTTGCTTGAGGACAAGCAAAAGCTTAAGTGTGGGGTATTTTGATGACACTCGATTTGACGTGATTATCAGCCTCATTTAAGCGACATTTCCTTGCTTAAGACATGGTTTTTAGGGTAGAATAACGAATATTCAATCAATTGCCCTATCTCGTGCCATTTGTGTTACTTTGGCCCGTTTCGGGTCTATTTGATGGTTTTCTAGTGTTTTTATGTTAGCACAAAGGTTTTTGCCGTCAAATAAAGTAGCCAAGAACGTGTCTAAGGCATTGGAACCTCGAGGAATTGCACCGAAATCGATCCAAGGAGCCAATCGAGTCAAACCAAATCCTACCCCATTTTACACTGACATTTTCGGCGAAAATTACCTAAGGTTTTCGGCGAAAATCCATGAACAAATCGACTGAGCTTACCAAAGGAAGTTTTCAGCGAAAAACCCTAAGTTTTCGCCGAAACCCGGCGGTCCGAAAACCACAGAAGAATCCAACCGACGGCCACTCCCTTTTACAAAGGAATTTTCGCCGAAAATTCCTTAACATTTTCGGCGAAAATATCATTAAAAATCCGGCAGATTAGGGTTAAGTATAAATACATAACCAGCGGCCCAAAAGGGATATACGAGATAATATCAATCATAATTTCCAGACCTAGGAGGGAGTTTAGAGAGTTCGAAGATCCGTGGAGAGATCGTGACGCCATCCTTCCACCTCGGAGAGCTCGGAGCTTAAAGTTGAAGATCTAGGAGATCGAAGCTTCGCCGGAGTCGTCAGAATTAGGTTTTTCAGTTCTTATCTGTTCATCCTCTGTATGATGATTTCCTTTGTTGCCTTTGATTCTTCTGTTATCATTATGAGTAGCTAAACTTGTAGAGCTTAGATTTGATGAACCCTAAGTGACCTAGGGCTTTAAAGCGGTCACGGATTGGCGGTAATTAGATTCAAAGTTCAATCAGTTTCTCTTTGCATGGTTGTTTTGTTCTTGATTGTTCATGTTTCTTTTCTGGTTGGTCGCCTAGATTAGGTTTTTGCAAGCTACGGTTAGTCGCTAGACAGTTCCCTGCTTTGGCGCTTAAACCTGTCTTCCTTGATCACCTAGTTTAGATTCTTGTTAAGTTGAGGATAGAAGCGAACGCTCGCCTCTCTTTAAAACATCAATTCAATCAGTTAACCTAATCATTGGAGTGTGCCTTTCGTAGGAACCAGTTAGGGTTAATTTGCTCAAGAGTAACTCATAAATCGTTAGTAATTGCACCAGTTAGTTAAGTCGTTGCGAGAGGCGACCGTACCTGGGCGGCTAATTAATCTTGGTAGTTAGAACGGATAGAGCGAACGTTCGCCGGTCTTAAACCTAAGGGTCAGGAGTTATGGTGGTGTATAGAAACTGATTGAATTAGAATTGAAAACCGCTGGTCTTGTGATTGCCGTTGCCTTGGTGATCTAAGGGGGATTCGAAGTCTAAGCTCGTCTATCTTCCTGTTAGTCAACCGTTTTAATCTTTATGTCTTTTATTTTCCTTTGTTTATTAGATTAGAAGTCGTGGAACTCACACCACGCACAAAGTGTTTAAACCTGAGTAATTTGCCAACATATTTGAGTAGACAAGAAGAAGAGACCTCGAGTAGAATACGATCTAGTCTACCTTGGTAGATTAGTTATTTGATACCGCTAAAACTGCAGCATCATAGCTCCCTGGTGGGAGCGGGTGTCGGTGTGTCGGCGTCGAGGCTGACCGAAAGGTTGAGGCCACGTGCAACGGAGAGCTTCGCTCCGACGTGATCAATCTCAGTGCGGGGAAGGTCGGGGTCCCACTTGTCATCGATTTGGAGAGTGTCAATCAGGCAAGAGATGAAGGGGCCGCCAGGAAGAGTAGAATGACGCTTCTTGGTAGTTGTTCACTTATGGAAGAAGCGGGCTAGCCATTCCTTGATGGCACGTAAGAGAATAAACTCCTCCGAGGAGATGTGGTAGCGTCCTTCCTTACTGTAGTAGCACAAAGATCGAGTCCAGACATAATGAAAGAATTTGAAGAGTGGGTGAGCGATGTTACTAATGACACTCGATTTGACGTGATTATCAGCCCCATTTAAGCAACATTTCATACCCTTTGATGCCATTTTGATGAGTATTTGGTGCATTTATCATAACTTTGTGATTATCGCTCCTAGTGCGTACATTGGCTATTTCTTGGCTCCCAGGTTACCACATTATAGAGGAGTCTCTCACGAGTCCAGCGCTTCAAACCGAGACCAAATCGAGTTCAAACGGAGCGGGAATGATCGAAACAAGTCGGAGTGCTGCACAGCTCAAAACGCTGCGTTTTGGAGCTTACATGCCGTGTAAGCTCAATGCACTGTGAGCTTACACGCCGTGTAAGCTCTCCAGACGGGAAAATTCAGCCTTTTCCAACTTGTAAAGGGTTTCTAGGGTTATATATAGACTTTTTGAAGCCAGATTGAAGACACACGAATTTTGGCTGATTAGCCACGACCTTAGGGTCGATAGATAGAGTTTAGAGAGTTCGAATATCCGTGGAGAGATCGTGATGCCATCCCTTCACCTCGGAGACTCGGAGCTTGGATTGAAGATTACGGAGAGCGAAGCTTTGCCAGAGTCATCAGAATTAGGTTTTTTCAGTTCTTATTGTTCTTCCTCTGTACGATGATTTCTGTTTCTGTCTTTGATTCTTTTTTATGAACATGAATAGCTGAACTCGTAGAGTTTAGATTAGATGAACCCTAAGTGACCCAGGGCTTTAAAGCGGTCAGGATCGGAATTAGATTCAAAGTTCAATCAGTTTCTCTTTGCATGGTTGTTTTGTTCTTGATTGTTTATGTTTCTTTTCTGGTTGATCGCCTAGATTAGGTTTTTGCAAGCTAGGATTAGTCGCCAGACGTAGTAACTAGACGTAGTCGTTAGACAGTTCCCTGCTTTGGCGCTTAAACTTGTCTTCTTGATCACCTAGTTTAGATTCTTGTTAAGTTGAGGATAGAAGCAAACGCTCGCCTCTCTTTAAAACATCAATTCAACCAGTTAACCTTATAATGGGGGTGTGCCTTTCGTAGGAACTGGTTAGGGTTAATCCACTGCTAGAGTAACTCATAAATCATTAGTAATTGCACCAGTTAATTAAGTCTTGCGAGAGGCGACCGTACCCGGGCGACTAGTTAATCTTGGTAGCTAGATCGGATAGAGCGAACGTTCGCCAGTCTTAAACCTAAGGGTCAGGAGTTATGGTGGTGTATAGAAACTGATTGAATTAGAATTGAAAACGCTGGTCCTTGTGATTGCCGTTGCCTTGGTGATCTAAGGGGGATTCGAAGTCTAAGCTCGTCTATCTTCCTGTTAGTCAACCGTTTTAATCTTTTTGTCTTTTATTTTCCTTTGTTTAGTAGATTAGAAGTCGTGGAACTCACACCACGCACTAAGTGTTTAAACTTGAGTAATTTGTCAGCTTCTTTGAGTAGTCGATTAGTAGAAACCTGTGGAATACGATCTAGTCTACTTCGGTAGGTTAGTTATTTGATACCGCTAAAACTGCAGAACGAAATTGGCGCCGTTGCCGGGGACTTTCTAATTGTTTGAAAGAAGAGTTGGCAAATTATTCTTCTACCTTTCCGCCATTACCATTTAATTTTCCTCCATATTTCCATGATTTACCTGGGTAGTGCTTTTGAGTTTTGATTATGCAGGATTACAGGTGGGATGACCAGTACCAAGAGTGGCGCGTCAATGGAGCACCGAATATTGAGGATTACCAAGAGATGCTACATCAACAACAACAACAAACGGCGAGATTTGACTCCCTCTTTGATAAAATCTCTTCAATGCTACAAGGTTACCAAGAGACACACCAACAAGAGCATCAAAGTGGCGCTAGAGATAACCAAGAGATGCTTCATGAACATCAACAATGCTCGTCAAGAACCCAATCTGCCTTGGATAATATCTCTTCAATGCTACAAGCTCATCTCGCGACGGATATCAAGCTCGAGCAACCAAAGCAGTTAATGACAGAAGATGCTCAAGAGCTGTTCGAAGAAGAAGATGATGATCCTATCCATGACTATCATGAGCTAGAAGAATCCTTGGCGGTGGTGGTTGATGAAGACATGGAGCCAATCCATCTGAAGTTGAAGTCGAAGAGGAGCACATAGAGATTGAGGAGATACCCTCACCTACACTTCCGCCGAGTCAACCTGTAGAGAAGATGGAGCTCATTGACCATGCCGCGCCGTACTACCTCTTTCCTCCTCCGGTAGAGAATTCGAGAAGAACTGGTCATCCAACCAGAACCGCGATCTATTGGAGCACTACCGGCTATATCACCCTTCTGGAGTGCTACACGGCACTCAACCGCTGTCCTTGTAAAAGACGATTGACTTCAAGGAACTCCTAAGTTGGGGTCCCAAACAGGTATCGTCTGGCTCACGGACGTTAAACAAGAGCGCTTCGTGGGAGGAAACCCACAGCTGGAGTCAGTTGTTTTCATTTTGAGTCGTTCTGTTTTAAAGCCCCTGTTTAAAAAAAAAATTGCCGACCATTTTCAAGATTATTTTTGGCGAAAATTCACCCATATTTTCACCGAAAATATGTGTTTAAAACCGGCCTGTTCTCCTGTTTCTACTTCTCGACCGAAAACAACTTAACTTTTCGCCGAACCAAATTTTGATTTTACAAAACATTTTCACCAAAAATTTTCAATCATTTTCGCCGAAAATCTTGTGTTTTCCGCCGACTGTTTATACCGGTTTCGACTTCTGATTTTCACCCCGCCCTCGGAGCAGTGATCAGGTTGTTTCTATCCTTTCCATTTCTTTTCTTTCTTCTTTTCGGATCTCGATCCACTTTTCTTCTGTGTGGATCCGGGGCACTTGTCCGGTATCCTTTTGATCTTTTTGTTGTTTTTGTTTTGTAGGAACTCGAGTAGCTACTCCGTTCTGCTCCGGACTATCCGTGTTCATCCACTACACCGAACATCTCATTCCAAGTTCTTCGTATCTCTCTACTCTAGATTAGTTCTGTGAGGACACAAAACCGTTTAAGTGTGGGGTAGGATGTTAGAATTTTCCTGATCTTGCTTGCTATCTACGATTCTGTGGTTCAAATTTGAAAATTCTCTAGCATAGAATTGCCCAATTCTTGAGTTTTGATGTTAAATTGACTTCAATTTTAAACAATGACGTCTAGACCGTTCCAGTTAGAACCTGTAACCAACGTGTTGGCACTGAAATCAAATGAGTCTAGGTCAGAACAGATCATAAATCACTCTTGTAGTTGAACTTGAATTAATTGAATTAATTGGTTTGTTAATAACAAAGCTCAATAACACCGTTCTAAGATGATAAATGCTAGCTTCTCCCATGTTTTTCCACTCCATATTTGTTCACCTGTGATTGTGGCTTGAGATTAGGCGGAAATCCAATTCGAAGTCTTGTGTAAAAAGTTATAACTAGCTAGGATCAAATGGCTAAATTGTTAAATCAAGTAATAAAGTTGTGCAAATCAATGCTAAGTTCTTTAAAGTGCTGAAAATAAAGCTAGGCAAGCCCGACACCTATGTGAAGTGTTCGGGTTGAGCACTAGCATAAGCACAAATACTGTGAGCTAGGCAGATCCAACACCTAAGTGAAGTGTTTGGTATCGAGTACTAGTATGCAGTAAATCAATGGAGAAAGTTTGAATCTTGAAAAAAAAAATTGTTGTTTAAATCGGTCCTAGCTAGAACATGTAACGTACAGATCTAGAAACGGATGAAGTCGAGTCGATAGCCACGTCACTTTTCCTTCCTCCACATCCACATCATGGCTAGAGCTTAAAGTCTTTTTTTTATTAGAATTGGTGTTATCGTAGTCGGTTAATTATGATTAATTGTTTTCCCAAGAAACGAGCTTTGTTAAAACCACTACTTGAAGTGTGCAGAAATTAGTGAGATCGAAAACTTGTTTGGTTGATGTTCTTGCATGTGTAGGTCACTTTTTCTACGTGGAACAGTCTAAACCAAATCGTTAGAATTGAATCTCAGTTTAATATCGTGTCATTTGTGAATTTGAGTGTGTTCTAGTTCAGTTTGCTTGAGGACAAGCAAAAGCTTAAGTGTGCGGTATTTTGATGACACTCGATTTGACGTGATTATCAGCCCCAATTAAGCAACATTTCATACCCTTTGATGCCATTTTGATGAGTATTTGGTGCATTTATCATAACTTTGTGATTATCGGCTCCTAGTGCGTACATTGTCCATTTCTTGGCTATTTTTACCCTTTTTGCGAGCTTTTATGTTGAGCCCCCAGGTTACCACATTATATAGGACTCTCTCACGAGTCCAGTGCTTCAAACGAAGACCAAATCGGAGTTCAAACGGAGCGGGAATGATCGAAACAAGTCGGAGTGCTGCACAACTCAAAACGCTGCGTTTTGGAGCTTACATGCCGTGTAAGCTCAATGCACTGTGAGCTTACACGTCGTGTAAGCTCCCCAGACGGGAAAATTCAGCCTTTTCCAACTTGTAAAGGGTTTCTAGGGTTATATATAGACTTTTTGAAGCCAGATTGAAGACACACGAATTTTGGCTGATTAGCCACGACCTTAGGGTCGATATATAGAGTTTAGAGAGTTCGAAGATCCGTGGAGAGATCGTGACGCCATCCCTTCACCTCGGAGACTCGGAGCTTGGATTGAAGATTACCGGAGAGCGAAGCTTTGCCAGAGTCATCAGAATTAGGTTTTTCAGTTCTTATCTGTTCTTCCTCTGTACGATGAACTCTGTTTCTGTCTTTGATTCTTTTCTTATAAACATGAATAGCTGAACTCGTAGAGTTTAGATTAGATGAACCCTAAGTGACCCAGGGCTTTAAAGCGGTCAAGGATCGGCGGTAATTAGATTCAAAGTTCAATCAGTTTCTCTTTGCATGGTTGTTTTGTTCTTGATTGTTTATGTTTCTTTTCTGGTTGATCACCTAGATTAGGTTTTTGCAAGCTAGGGTTAGTCGCCAGACGTAGTAACTAGACGTAGTCGTTAGACAGTTCCCTGCTTTGGCGCTTAAACTTGTCTTCCTTGATCACCTAGTTTAGATTCTTGTTAAGTTGAGGATAGAAGCAAACGCTTGCCTCTCTTTAAAACATCAATTCAACCAGTTAACCTTATAATTGGAGTGTGCCTTTCGTAGGAACTGGTTAGGGTTAATCCACTGCAAGAGTAACTCATAAATCGTTAGTAATTGCACCAGTTAATTAAGTCGTTGCGAGAGGCGACCGTACCCGGGCGGCTAGTTAATCTTGGTAGCTAGATCGATAGAGCGAACGTTCGCCAGTCTTAAACCTATAAGGGTTAGGAGTTATGGTGGTGTATAGAAACTGATTGAATTAGAATTGAAAATCGCTGGTCTTGTGATTGCCGTTGCCTTGGTGATCTAAGGGGGATTCAAAGTCTAAGCTCGTCTATCTTCCTGTTAGTCAACCGTTTTAATCTTTTTGTCTTTTATTTTCCTTTGTTTAGTAGATTAGAAGTCGTGGAACTCACACCACGCACTAAGTGTTTAAACTTGAGTAATTTGTCAGCTTCTTTGAGTAGTCGATTAGTAGAAACGCTGTGGAATACGATCTAGTCTACTTCGGTAGGTTAGTTATTTGATACCGCTAAAACTGCAGCATGAAATTGGCGACCGTTGCCGGGGACTGTTCTAATTGTTTGAAAGAAGAGTTGGCAAATTATTCTTCTACCTTTCCGCATTACCATTTAATTTTCCTCCATATTTCCATGATTTACCTGGGTAGTGCTTTTGAGTTTTGATTATGCAGGATTACAGGTGGGATGACCAGTACCAAGAGTGGCGCGTCAATGGAGCACCGAATATTGAGGATTACCAAGAGATGCTACATCAACAACAACAACAAACGGCGAGATTTGACTCCCTCTTTGATAAAATCTCTTCAATGCTACAAGGTTACCAAGAGACACACCAACAAGAGCATCAAAGTGGCGCTAGAGATAACCAAGAGATGCTTCATGAACATCAACAATGCTCGTCAAGAACCCAATCTGCCTTGGATAATATCTCTTCAATGCTACAAGCTCATCTCGCGACGGATATCAAGCTCGAGCAACCAAAGCAGTTAATGACAGAAGATGCTCAAGAGCTGTTCGAAGAAGAAGATGATGATCCTATCCATGACTATCATGAGCTAGAAGAATCCTTGGCGGTGGTGGTTGATGAAGACATGGAGCCAATCCATCCTGAAGTTGAAGTCGAAGAGGAGCACATAGAGATTGAGGAGATACCCTCACCTACACTTCCGCCGAGTCAACCTGTAGAGAAGATGGAGCTCATTGACCATGCCGCGCCGTACTACCTCTTTCCTCCTCCGGTAGGAGAATTCGAGAAGAACTGGTCATCCAACCAGAACCGCGATCTATTGGAGCACTACCGGCTATATCACCCTTCTGGAGTGCTACACGGCACTCAACCGCTGTCCTTGTAAAAGACGATTGACTTCAAGGAACTCCTAAGTTGGGGTCCCAAACAGGTATCGTCTGGCTCACGGACGTTAAACAAGAGCGCTTCGTGGGAGGAAACCCACAGCTGGAGTCAGTTGTTTTCATTTTGAGTCGTTCTGTTTTAAAGCCCCTGTTTAAAAAAAAAATTGCCGACCATTTTCAAGATTATTTTTGGCGAAAATTCACCCATATTTTCACCGAAAATATGTGTTTAAAACCGGCTGTTCTCCTGTTTCTACTTCTCGACCGAAAACAACTTAACTTTTCGCCGAACCGAATTTTGATTTTACAAAACATTTTCACCAAAAATTTTCAATCATTTTCGCCGAAAATCTTGTGTTTTCCGCCGACTGTTTATACCGGTTTCGACTTCTGATTTTCACCCCGCCCTCGGAGCAGTGATCAGGTTGTTTCTATCCTTTCCATTTCTTTTCTTTCTTCTTTTCGGATCTCGATCCACTTTTCTTCTGTGTGGATCCGGGGCACTTGTCCGGTATCCTTTTGATCTTTTTGTTGTTTTTGTTTTGTAGGAACTCGAGTAGCTACTCCGTTCTGCTCCGGACTATCCGTGTTCATCCACTACACCGAACATCTCATTCCAAGTTCTTCGTATCTCTCTACTCTAGATTAGTTCTGTGAGGACACAAAACCGTTTAAGTGTGGGGTAGGATGTTAGAATTTTCCTGATCTTGCTTGCTATCTACGATTCTGTGGTTCAAATTTGAAAATTCTCTAGCATAGAATTGCCCAATTCTTGAGTTTTGATGTTAAATTGACTTCAATTTTAAACAATGACGTCTAGACCGTTCCAGTTAGAACCTGTAACCAACGTGTTGGCACTGAAATCAAATGAGTCTAGGTCAGAACAGATCATAAATCACTCTTGTAGTTGAACTTGAATTAATTGAATTAATTGGTTTGTTAATAACAAAGCTCAATAACACCGTTCTAAGATGATAAATGCTAGCTTCTCCCATGTTTTTCCACTCCATATTTGTTCACCTGTGATTGTGGCTTGAGATTAGGCGGAAATCCAATTCGAAGTCTTGTGTAAAAAGTTATAACTAGCTAGGATCAAATGGCTAAATTGTTAAATCAAGTAATAAAGTTGTGCAAATCAATGCTAAGTTTCTTTAAAGTGCTGAAAATAAAGCTAGGCAAGCCCGACACCTATGTGAAGTGTTCGGGTTGAGCACTAGCATAAGCACAAATACTGTGAGCTAGGCAGATCCAACACCTAAGTGAAGTGTTTGGTATCGAGTACTAGTATGCAGTAAATCAATGGAGAAAGTTTGAATCTTGAAAAAAAAAATTGTTGTTTAAATCGGTCCTAGCTAGAACATGTAACGTACAGATCTAGAAACGGATGAAGTCGAGTCGATAGCCACGTCACTTTTCCTTCCTCCACATCCACATCATGGCTAGAGCTTAAAGTCTTTTTTTTATTAGAATTGGTGTTATCGTAGTCGGTTAATTATGATTAATTGTTTTCCCAAGAAACGAGCTTTGTTAAAACCACTACTTGAAGTGTGCAGAAATTAGTGAGATCGAAAACTTGTTTGGTTGATGTTCTTGCATGTGTAGGTCACTTTTTCTACGTGGAACAGTCTAAACCAAATCGTTAGAATTGAATCTCAGTTTAATATCGTGTCATTTGTGAATTTGAGTGTGTTCTAGTTCAGTTTGCTTGAGGACAAGCAAAAGCTTAAGTGTGCGGTATTTTGATGACACTCGATTTGACGTGATTATCAGCCCCAATTAAGCAACATTTCATACCCTTTGATGCCATTTTGATGAGTATTTGGTGCATTTATCATAACTTTGTGATTATCGGCTCCTAGTGCGTACATTGTCCATTTCTTGGCTATTTTTACCCTTTTTGCGAGCTTTTATGTTGAGCCCCCAGGTTACCACATTATATAGGACTCTCTCACGAGTCCAGTGCTTCAAACGAAGACCAAATCGGAGTTCAAACGGAGCGGGAATGATCGAAACAAGTCGGAGTGCTGCACAACTCAAAACGCTGCGTTTTGGAGCTTACATGCCGTGTAAGCTCAATGCACTGTGAGCTTACACGTCGTGTAAGCTCCCCAGACGGGAAAATTCAGCCTTTTCCAACTTGTAAAGGGTTTCTAGGGTTATATATAGACTTTTTGAAGCCAGATTGAAGACACACGAATTTTGGCTGATTAGCCACGACCTTAGGGTCGATATATAGAGTTTAGAGAGTTCGAAGATCCGTGGAGAGATCGTGACGCCATCCCTTCACCTCGGAGACTCGGAGCTTGGATTGAAGATTACCGGAGAGCGAAGCTTTGCCAGAGTCATCAGAATTAGGTTTTTCAGTTCTTATCTGTTCTTCCTCTGTACGATGAACTCTGTTTCTGTCTTTGATTCTTTTCTTATGAACATGAATAGCTGAACTCGTAGATTTAGATTAGATGAACCCTAAGTGACCCAGGGCTTTAAAGCGGTCAAGGATCGGCGGTAATTAGATTCAAAGTTCAATCAGTTTCTCTTTGCATGGTTGTTTTGTTCTTGATTGTTTATGTTTCTTTTCTGGTTGATCACCTAGATTAGGTTTTTGCAAGATAGGGTTAGTCGCCAGACGTAGTAACTAGACGTAGTCGTTAGACAGTTCCCTGCTTTGGCGCTTAAACTTGTCTTCCTTGATCACCTAGTTTAGATTCTTGTTAAGTTGAGGATAGAAGCAAACGCTCGCCTCTCTTTAAAACATCAATTCAACCAGTTAACCTTATAATTGGAGTGTGCCTTTCGTAGGAACTGGTTAGGGTTAATCCACTGCAAGAGTAACTCATAAATCGTTAGTAATTGCACCAGTTAATTAAGTCGTTGCGAGAGGCGACCGTACCCGGGCGGCTAGTTAATCTTGGTAGCTAGATCGGATAGAGCGAACGTTCGCCAGTCTTAAACCTATAAGGGTTAGGAGTTATGGTGGTGTATAGAAACTGATTGAATTAGAATTGAAAATCGCTGGTCTTGTGATTGCCGTTGCCTTGGTGATCTAAGGGGGATTCAAAGTCTAAGCTCGTCTATCTTCTGTTAGTCAACCGTTTTAATCTTTTTGTCTTTTATTTTCCTTTGTTTAGTAGATTAGAAGTCGTGGAACTCACACCACGCACTAAGTGTTTAAACTTGAGTAATTTGTCAGCTTCTTTGAGTAGTCGATTAGTAGAAATCGCTGTGGAATACGATCTAGTCTACTTCGGTAGGTTAGTTATTTGATACCGCTAAAACTGCAGCAGAAATTGGCGCCGTTGCCGGGGACTGTTCTAATTGTTTGAAAGAAGAGTTGGCAAATTATTCTTCTACCTTTCCGCATTACCATTTAATTTTCCTCCATATTTCCATGATTTACCTGGGTAGTGCTTTTGAGTTTTGATTATGCAGGATTACAGGTGGGATGACCAGTACCAAGAGTGGCGCGTCAATGGAGCACCGAATATTGAGGATTACCAAGAGATGCTACATCAACAACAACAACAAACGGCGAGATTTGACTCCCTCTTTGATAAAATCTCTTCAATGCTACAAGGTTACCAAGAGACACACCAACAAGAGCATCAAAGTGGCGCTAGAGATAACCAAGAGATGCTTCATGAACATCAACAATGCTCGTCAAGAACCCAATCTGCCTTGGATAATATCTCTTCAATGCTACAAGCTCATCTCGCGACGGATATCAAGCTCGAGCAACCAAAGCAGTTAATGACAGAAGATGCTCAAGAGCTGTTCGAAGAAGAAGATGATGATCCTATCCATGACTATCATGAGCTAGAAGAATCCTTGGCGGTGGTGGTTGATGAAGACATGGAGCCAATCCATCCTGAAGTTGAAGTCGAAGAGGAGCACATAGAGATTGAGGAGATACCCTCACCTACACTTCCGCCGAGTCAACCTGTAGAGAAGATGCAGCTCATTGACCATGCCGCGCCGTACTACCTCTTTCCTCCTCCGGTAGGAGAATTCGAGAAGAACTGGTCATCCAACCAGAACCGCGATCTATTGGAGCACTACCGGCTATATCACCCTTCTGGAGTGCTACACGGCACTCAACCGCTGTCCTTGTAAAAGACGATTGACTTCAAGGAACTCCTAAGTTGGGGTCCCAAACAGGTATCGTCTGGCTCACGGACGTTAAACAAGAGCGCTTCGTGGGAGGAAACCCACAGCTGGAGTCAGTTGTTTTCATTTTGAGTCGTTCTGTTTTAAAGCCCCTGTTTAAAAAAAAAAATTGCCGACCATTTTCAAGATTATTTTTGGCGAAAATTCACCCATATTTTCACCGAAAATATGTGTTTAAAACCGGCCTGTTCTCCAGTTTCTACTTCTCGACCGAAAACAACTTAACTTTTCGCCGAACTGTATTTTGATTTTACAAAACATTTTCACCAAAAATTTTCAATCATTTTCGCCGAAAATCTTGTGTTTTCCGCCGACTGTTTATACCAGTTTCGACTTCTGATTTTCACCCCGCCCTCGGAGCAGTGATCAGGTTGTTTCTATCCTTTCCATTTCTTTTGTTTCTTCTTTTCGGATCTCGATCCACTTTTCTTCTGTGTGGATCCGGGGCACTTGTCCTGGTATCCTTTTGATCTTTTTGTTGTTTTTGTTTTGTAGGAACTCGAGTAGCTACTCCGTTCTGCTCCGGACTATCTGTGTTCATCCACTACACCGAACATCTCATTCCAAGTTCTTCGTATCTCTCTACTCTAGATTAGTTCTGTGAGGACACAAAACCGTTTAAGTGTGGGGTAGGATGTTAGAATTTTCCTGATCTTGCTTGCTATCTACGATTCTGTGGTTCAAATTTGAAAATTCTCTAGCATAGAATTGCCCAATTCTTGAGTTTTGATGTTAAATTGACTTCAATTTTAAACAATGACGTCTAGACCGTTCCAGTTAGAACCTGTAACCAACGTGTTGGCACTGAAATCAAATGAGTCTAGGTCAGAACAGATCATAAATCACTCTTGTAGTTGAACTTGAATTAATTGAATTAATTGGTTTGTTAATAACAAAGCTCAATAACACCGTTCTAAGTTGATAAATGCTAGCTTCTCCCATGTTTTTCCACTCCATATTTGTTCACCTGTGATTGTGGCTTGAGATTAGGCGGAAATCCAATTCGAAGTCTTGTGTAAAAAGTTATAACTAGCTAGGATCAAATGGCTAAATTGTTAAATCAAGTAATAAAGTTGTGCAAATCAATGCTAAGTTCTTTAAAGTGCTGAAAATAAAGCTAGGCAAGCCCGACACCTATGTGAAGTGTTCGGGTTGAGCACTAGCATAAGCACAAATACTGTCAGCTAGGCAGATCCAACACCTAAGTGAAGTGTTTGGTATTGAGTACTAGTATGCAGTAAATCAATGGAGAAAGTTTGAATCTTGAAAAAAAAATTGTTGTTTAAATCGGTCCTAGCTAGAACATGTAACGTACAGATCTAGAAACGGATGAAGTCGAGTCGATAGCCACGTCACTTTGCCTTCCTCCACATCCACATCATGGCTAGAGCTTAAAGTCTTTTTTTTATTAGAATTGGTGTTATCGTAGTCGGTTAATTATGATTAATTGTTTTCCCAAGAAACGAGCTTTGTTAAAACCCTACTTGAAGTGTGCAGAAATTAGTGAGATCGAAAACTTGTTTGGTTGATGTTCTTGCATGTGTAGGTCACTTTTTCTACGTGGAACAGTCTAAACCAAATCGTTAGAATTGAATCTCAGTTTAATATCGTGTCATTTGTGAATTTGAGTGTGTTCTAGTTCAGTTTGCTTGAGGACAAGCAAAAGCTTAAGTGTGCGGTATTTTGATGACACTCATTTGACGTGATTATCAGCCCCAATTAAGCAACATTTCATACCCTTTGATGCTATTTTGATGAGTATTTGGTGCATTTATCATAACTTTGTGATTATCGGCTCCTAGTGCGTACATTGTCCATTTCTTGGCTATTTTTACCCTTTTTGCGAGCTTTTATGTTGAGCCCCCAGGTTACCACATTATATAGGACTCTCTCACGAGTCCAGTGCTTCAAACGAAGACCAAATCGGAGTTCAAACGGAGCGGGAATGATCGAAACAAGTTGGAGTGCTGCACAACTCAAAACGCTGCGTTTTGGAGCTTACATGCCGTGTAAGCTCAATGCACTGTGAGCTTACACGTCGTGTAAGCTCCCCAGACGGGAAAATTCAGCCTTTTCCAACTTGTAAAGGGTTTCTAGGGTTATATATAGACTTTTTGAAGCCAGATTGAAGACACACGAATTTTGGCTGATTAGCCACGACCTTAGGGTCGATATATAGAGTTTAGAGAGTTCAAGATCCGTGGAGAGATCGTGACGCCATCCCTTCACCTCGGAGACTCGGAGCTTGGATTGAAGATTACCGGAGAGCGAAGCTTTGCCAGAGTCATCAGAATTAGGTTTTTCAGTTCTTATCTGTTCTTCCTCTGTACGATGAACTCTGTTTCTGTCTTTGATTCTTTTCTTATGAACATGAATAGCTGAACTCGTAGAGTTTAGATTAGATGAACCCTAAGTGACCCAGGGCTTTAAAGCGGTCAAGGATCGGCGGTAATTAGATTCAAAGTTCAATCAGTTTCTCTTTGCATGGTTGTTTTGTTCTTGATTGTTTATGTTTCTTTTCTGGTTGATCACCTAGATTAGGTTTTTGCAAGCTAGGGTTAGTCGCCAGACGTAGTAACTAGACGTAGTCGTTAGATAGTTCCCTGCTTTGGCGCTTAAACTTGTCTTCCTTGATCACCTAGTTTAGATTCTTGTTAAGTTGAGGATAGAAGCAAACGCTCGCCTCTCTTTAAAACATCAATTCAACCAGTTAACCTTATAATTGGAGTGTGCCTTTCGTAGGAACTGGTTAGGGTTAATCCACTGCAAGAGTAACTCATAAATCATTAGTATTGCACCAGTTAATTAAGTCGTTGCGAGAGGCGACCGTACCCGGGCGGCTAGTTAATCTTGGTAGCTAGATCGGATAGAGCGAACGTTCGCCAGTCTTAAACCTATAAGGGTCAGGAGTTATGGTGGTGTATAGAAACTGATTGAATTAGAATTGAAAATCGCTGGTCTTGTGATTGCCGTTGCCTTGGTGATCTAAGGGGGATTCAAAGTCTAAGCTCGTCTATCTTCCTGTTAGTCAACCGTTTTAATCTTTTTGTCTTTTATTTTCCTTTGTTTAGTAGATTAGAAGTCGTGGAACTCACACCACGCACTAAGTGTTTAAACTTGAGTAATTTGTCAGCTTCTTTGAGTAGTCGATTAGTAGAAACGCTGTGGAATACGATCTAGTCTACTTCGGTAGGTTAGTTATTTGATACCGCTAAAACTGCAGCACGAAATTGGCGCCGTTGCCGGGACTCTTCTAATTGTTTGAAAGAAGAGTTGGCAAATTATTCTTCTACCTTTCCGCATTACCATTTAATTTTCCTCCATATTTCCATGATTTACCTGGGTAGTGCTTTTGAGTTTTGATTATGCAGGATTACAGGTGGGATGACCAGTACCAAGAGTGGCGCGTCAATGGAGCACCGAATATTGAGGATTACCAAGAGATGCTACATCAACAACAACAACAAACGGCGAGATTTGACTCCCTCTTTGATAAAATCTCTTCAATGCTACAAGGTTACCAAGAGACACACCAACAAGAGCATCAAAGTGGCGCTAGAGATAACCAAGAGATGCTTCATGAACATCAACAATGCTCGTCAAGAACCCAATCTGCCTTGGATAATATCTCTTCAATGCTACAAGCTCATCTCGCGACGGATATCAAGCTCGAGCAACCAAAGCAGTTAATGACAGAAGATGCTCAAGAGCTGTTCGAAGAAGAAGATGATGATCCTATCCATGACTATCATGAGCTAGAAGAATCCTTGGCGGTGGTGGTTGATGAAGACATGGAGCCAATCCATCCTGAAGTTGAAGTCGAAGAGGAGCACATAGAGATTGAGGAGATACCCTCACCTACACTTCCGCCGAGTCAACCTGTAGAGAAGATGGAGCTCATTGACCATGCCGCGCCGTACTACCTCTTTCCTCCTCCGGTAGGAGAATTCGAGAAGAACTGGTCATCCAACCAGAACCGCGATCTATTGGAGCACTACCGGCTATATCACCCTTCTGGAGTGCTACACGGCACTCAACCGCTGTCCTTGAAAAGACGATTGACTTCAAGGAACTCCTAAGTTGGGGTCCCAAACAGGTATCGTCTGGCTCACGGACGTTAAACAAGAGCGCTTCGTGGGAGGCAACCCACGGCTGGAGTCAGTTGTTTCATTTTGAGTCGTTCTGTTTTAAAGCCCCTGTTTAAAAAAAAAAACTGCGACCATTTTCAAGATTATTTTCGGCGAAAATTCACCCATATTTTCGCCGAAAATATGTGTTTAAAACCGGCATGTTCTCCTGTTTCTACTTCTCGACCGAAAACAACTTAACTTTTCACGAACCGATTTTGATTTTACAAAACATTTTCATCGAAAATTTTCAATCATTTTCGCCAAAATTTCAATCATTTTCGCCGAAATTTTCAATCATTTTCGCCAAATCTTGTGTTTTCCGCGACTATTTATACCGATTTCGACTTCTGATTTTCACCCCGCCCTCGGAGCAGTGATCAGGTTGTTTCTATCCTTTCCATTTCTTTTCTTTCTTCTTTTCGGATCTCGATCCACTTTTCTTCTGTGTGGATCCGGGGCACTTGTCCCGGTATCCTTTTGATCTTTTTGTTGTTTTTGTTTTGTAGGAACTCGAGTAGCTACTCCGCTCTGCTCCGGACTATCCGTGTTCATCCACTACACCGAACATCTCATTCCAGGTTCTTCGTATCTCTCTACTCTAGATTAGTTCTGTGAGGACACAAAACCGTTTAAGTGTGGGGTAGGATGTTAGAATTTTCCTGATCTTGCTTGCTATCTATGATTCTGTGGTTCAAATTTGAAAATTCTCTAGCATAGAATTGCCCAATTCTTGACTTTTGATGTTAAATTGACTTCAATTTTAAACAATGACGTCTAGACCGTTCCAGTTAGAACCTGTAACCAACGTGTTGGCACTGAAATCAATGAGTCTAGGTCAGAACAGATCATAAATCACTCTTGTAGTTGAACTTGAATTAATTGAATTAATTGGTTTGTTAATAACAAAGCTCAATAACACCGTTCTAAGATGATAAATGCTAGCTTCTCCCATGTTTTTCCACTCCATATTTGTTCACCTGTGATTGTGGCTTGAGATTAGGCGGAAATCCAATTCGAAGTCTTGTGTAAAAAGTTATAACTAGCTAGGATCAAATGGCTAAATTGTTAAATCAAGTAATAAAGTTGTGCAAATCAATGCTAAGTTCTTTAAAGTGCTGAAAATAAAGCTAGGCAAGCCCGACACCTATGTGAAGTGTTCGGGTTGAGCACTAGCATAAGCACAAATACTGTGAGCTAGGCAGGTCCAACACCTAAGTGAAGTGTTTGGTATCGAGTACTAGTATGCAGTAAATCAATGGAGAAAGTTTGAATTTGAAAAAAAAATTGTTGTTTAAATCGGTCCTAGCTAGAACATGTAACGTACAGATCAAGAAACGGATGAAGTCGAGTCGATAGCCACGTCACTTTTCCTTCCTCCACATCCACATCATGGTTAGAGCTTAAAGTCTTTTTTTATTAGAATTGGTGTTATCGTAGTCGGTTAATTATGATTAATTGTTTTCCCAAGAAACGAGCTTTGTTAAAACCACTACTTGAAGTGTGCAGAAATTAGTGAGATCAAAAACTTGTTTGGTTGATGTTCTTGCATGTGTAGGTCACTTTTTCTACGTGGAACAGTCTAAACCAAATCGTTAGAATTGAATCTCAGTTTAATATCGTGTCATTTGTGAATTTGAGTGTGTTCTAGTTCAGTTTGCTTGAGGACAAGCAAAAGCTTAAGTGTGCGGTATTTTGATGACACTCGATTTGACGTGATTATCAGCCCCAATTAAGCAACATTTCATACCCTTTGATGCCATTTTGATGAGTATTTGGTGCATTTATCATAACTTTGTGATTATCGGCTCCTAGTGCGTACATTGTCCATTTCTTGGCTATTTTTACCCTTTTTGCGAGCTTTTATGTTGAGCCCCCAGGTTACCACATTATATAGGACTCTCTCACGAGTCCAGCGCTTCAAACGGAGACCAAATCGGAGTTCAAACGGAGCGGGAATGATCGAAACAAGTCGGAGTGCTGCACAACTCAAAACGCTGCGTTTTGGAGCTTACATGCCGTGTAAGCTCAATGCACTGTGAGCTTACACGTCGTGTAAGCTCCCCAGACGGGAAAATTCAGCCTTTTTCAACTTGTAAAGGGTTTCTAGGGTTATATATAGACTTTTTCAAGCCAGATTGAAGACACACGAATTTTGGCTGATTAGCCACGACCTTAGGGTCGATATATAGAGTTTAGAGAGTTCGAAGATCCGTGGAGAGATCGTGACGCCATCCCTTCACCTCGGAGACTCGGAGCCTCGATTGAAGATTACCGGAGAGCGAAGCTTTGCCAGAGTCATCAGAATTAGGTTTTTCAGTTCTTATCTGTTCTTCCTCTGTACGATGAACTCTGTTTCTGTCTTTGATTCTTTTCTCATGAACATGAATAGCTGAACTCATAGAGTTTAGATTAGATGAACCCTAAGTGACCCAGGGCTTTAAAGCGGTCAAGGATCGGCGGTAATTAGATTCAAAGTTCAATCAGTTTCTCTTTGCATGGTTGTTTTGTTCTTGATTGTTTATGTTTCTTTTCTGGTTGATCACCTAGATTAGGTTTTTGCAAGCTAGGGTTAGTCGCCAGACGTAGTAACTAGACGTAGTCGTTAGACAGTTCCCTGCTTTGGTGCTTAAACTTTCTTCCTTGATCACCTAGTTTAGATTCTTGTTAAGTTGAGGATAGAAGCAAACGCTCGCCTCTCTTTAAAACATCAATTCAACCAGTTAACCTTATAATTGGAGTTGCCTTTCGTAGGAACTGGTTAGGGTTAATCCACTGCAAGAGTAACTCATAAATCGTTAGTAATTGCACCAGTTAATTAAGTCGTTGCGAGAGGCGACCGTACCCGGGCGCTAGTTAATCTTGGTAGCTAGATCGGATAGAGCGAACGTTCGCCAGTCTTAAACCTATAAGGGTTAGGAGTTATGGTGGTGTATAGAAACTGATTGAATTAGAATTGAAAACCGCTGGTCTTGTGATTGTCGTTGCCTTGGTGATCTAAGGGGGATTCAAAGTCTAAGCCCGTCTATCTTTTTGTTAGTCAACCGTTTTAATCTTTTTGTCTTTTATTTTCCTTTGTTTAGTAGATTAGAAGTCGTGGAACTCACACCGCGCACTAAGTGTTTAAACTTGAGTAATTTGTCAGCTTCTTTGAGTAGTCGATTAGTAGAAACCCTGTGGAATATGATCTAGTCTACTTCGGCAGGTTAGTTATTTGATACTGCTAAAACTGCAGCACGAAATTGGCGCCGTTGCCGGGGACTCTTCTAATTGTTTGAAAGAAGAGTTGGCAAATTATTCTTCTACCTTTCCGCCTTACCATTTAATTTTCCTCCATATTTCCATGATTTACCTGGGTAGTGCTTTTGAGTTTTGATTATGCAGGATTACAGGTGGGATGACCAGTACCAAGAGTGGCGCGTCACTGGAGCACCGAATATTGAGGATTACCAAGAGATGCTACATCAACAACAACAACAAACGGCGAGATTTGACTCCCTCTTTGATAAAATCTCTTCAATGCTACAAGGTTACCAAGAGACACATCAACAAGAGCATCAAAGTGGCGCTAGAGATAACCAAGAGATGCTTCATGAACATCAACAATGCTCGTCAAGAACCCAATCTGCCTTGGATAATATCTCTTCAATGCTATAAGCTCATCTCGCGACGGATATCAAGCTCGAGCAACCAAAGCAGTTAATGACAGAAGATGCTCAAGAGCTGTTCGAAGAAGAAGATGATGATCCTATCCATGACTATCATGAGCTAGAAGAATCCTTGGCGGTGGTGGTCGATGAAGACATGGAGCCAATCCATCCTGAAGTTGAAGTCGAAGAGGAGCACATAGAGATTGAGGAGATACCCTCACCTACACTTCCGCCGAGTCAACCTGTAGAGAAGATGGAGCTCATTGACCATGCCGCGCCGTACTACCTCTTTCCTCCTCCGGTAGGAGAATTCGAGAAGAACTGGTCATCCAACCAGAACCGCGATCTATTGGAGCACTACCGGCTATATCACCCTTCTGGAGTGCTACACGCACTCAACCGCTGTCCTTGAAGAAGACGATTGACTTCAAGGAACTCCTAAGTTGGGGTCCCTAACAGGTATCGTCTGGCTCACGGACGTTAAACAAGAGCGCTTCGTGGGAGGCAACCCACGGCTGGAGTCAGTTGTTTCATTTTGAGTCGTTCTGTTTTAAAGCCCCTGTTTAAAAAAAAACTGCCGACCATTTTCAAGATTATTTTTGGCGAAAATTCACCCATATTTTCACCGAAAATATGTGTTTAAAACCGGCCTGTTCTCCTGTTTCTACTTCTCGACCGAAAACAACTTAACTTTTCGCCGAACCGAATTTTGATTTTACAAAACATTTTCACGAAAATTTTCAATCATTTTCGCCGAAAATCTTGTGTTTTCCGCCGACTATTTATACCGGTTTCGACTTCTGATTTTCACCCCGCACTCGGAGCAGTGATCAGGTTGTTTCTATCCTTTCCATTTCTTTTCTTTCTTCTTTTCGGATCTCGATCCACTTTTCTTCTGTGTGGATCCGGGGCACTTGTCCCGGTATCCTTTTGATCTTTTTGTTGTTTTTGTTTTGTAGGAACTCGAGTAGCTACTCCGCTCTGCTCCGGACTATCCGTGTTCATCCACTACACCGAACATCTCATTCCAGGTTCTTCGTATCTCTCTACTCTAGATTAGTTCTGTGAGGACACAAAACCGTTTAAGTGTGGGGTAGGATGTTAGAATTTTCCTGATCTTGCTTGCTATCTATGATTCTGTGGTTCAAATTTGAAAATTCTCTAGCATAGAATTGCCCAATTCTTGACTTTTGATGTTAAATTGACTTCAATTTTAAACAATGACGTCTAGACCGTTCCAGTTAGAACCTGTAACCAACGTGTTGGCACTGAAATCAAATGAGTCTAGGTCAGAACAGATCATAAATCACTCTTGTAGTTGAACTTGAATTAATTGAATTAATTGGTTTGTTAATAACAAAGCTCAATAACACCGTTCTAAGATGATAAATGCTAGCTTCTCCCATGTTTTTCCACTCCATATTTGTTCACCTGTGATTGTGGCTTGAGATTAGGCGGAAATCCAATTCGAAGTCTTGTGTAAAAAGTTATAACTAGCTTGGATCAAATGGCTAAATTGTTAAATCAAGTAATAAAGTTGTGCAAATCAATGCTAAGTTCTTTAAAGTGCTGAAAATAAAGCTAGGCAAGCCCGACACCTATGTGAAGTGTTCGGGTTGAGCACTAGCATAAGCACAAATACTGTGAGCTAGGCAGGTCCAACACCTAAGTGAAGTGTTTGGTATCGAGTACTAGTATGTAGTAAATCAATGGAGAAAGTTTGAATCTTGAAAAAAAAAATTGTTGTTTAAATCGTCCTAGCTAGAACATGTAACGTACAGATCTAGAAACGGATGAAGTCGAGTCGATAGCCACGTCACTTTTCCTTCCTCCACATCCACATCATGGCTAGAGCTTAAAGTCTTTTTTTTATTAGAATTGGTGTTATCGTAGTCGGTTAATTATGATTAATTGTTTTCCAAGAAACGAGCTTTGTTAAAACCACTACTTGAAGTGTGCAGAAATTAGTGAGATCAAAAACTTGTTTGGTTGATGTTCTTGCATGTGTAGGTCACTTTTTCTACGTGGAACAGTCTAAACCAAATCGTTAGAATTGAATCTCAGTTTAATATCGTGTCATTTGTGAATTTGAGTGTGTTCTAGTTCAGTTTGCTTGAGGACAAGCAAAAGCTTAAGTGTGCGGTATTTTGATGACACTCGATTTGACGTGATTATCAGCCTCAATTAAGCAACATTTCATACCCTTTGATGCCATTATTATGAGTATTTGGTGCATTTATCATAACTTTGTGATTATCGGCTCCTAGTGCGTACATTGTCCATTTCTTGGCTATTTTTACCCTTTTTGCGAGCTTTTATGTTGAGCCCCCAGGTTACCCCATTATATAGGACTCTCTCACGAGTCCAGCGCATTCAAACGGAGACCAAATCGGAGTTCAAACGGAGCGGGAATGATCGAAACAAGTCGGAGTGCTGCACAGCTCAAAACGCTGCATTTTGGAGCTTACATGCCATGTAAGCTCAATGCACTGTGAGCTTACATGCCGTGTAAGCTCCCCAGACAGGAAAATTCAGCCTTTTCCAACTTGCAAAGGGTTTCTAGGGTTATATATAGACTTTTTGAAGCCAGATTGAAGACACACGAATTTTGGATGATTAGCCACGACCTTAGGGTCGATAGATAGAGTTTAAGAGTTCGAAGATCCGTGGAGAGATCGTGACGCCATCCCTTCACCTCGGAGACTCGGAGCTTGGATTGAAGATTACCGGAGAGCGAAGCTTTGCCAGAGTCATCAGAATTAGGTTTTTCAGTTCTTATCTGTTCTTCCTCTGTACGATGAACTCTGTTTCTGTCTTTGATTCTTTTGTTATGAACATGAATAGCTGAACTCGTAGAGTTTAGATTAGATGAACCCTAAGTGACCCAGGGCTTTAAAGCGGTCAAGGATCGGCAGTAATTAGATTCAAAGTTCAATCAGTTTCTCTTTGCATGGTTGTTTTGTTCTTGATTGTTTATGTTTCTTTTCTAATTGATCGCCTAGATTAAGTTTTTACAAGCTAGGGTTAGTCGCCAGACGTAGTAACTAGCGTAGTCGTTAGACAGTTCCCTGCTTTGGCGCTTAAACTTGTCTTCCTTGATCACCTAGTTTGATTCTTGTTAAGTTGAGGATAGAAGCAAACGCTCGCCTCTCTTTAAAACATCAATTCAACAGTTAACCTTATAATGGAAGTGTGCCTTTCGTAGGAACTGGTTAGGGTTAATCCACTGCAAGAGTAACTCATAAATCGTTAGTAATTGCACCAGTTAATTAAGTCGTTGCGAGAGGCGATCGTACCCGGGCGGCTAGTTAATCTTGGTAGCTAGATCGGATAGAGCGAACGTTCGCCAGTCTTAAACCTATAAGGGTCAGGAGTTATGGTGGTGTATAGAAACTGATTGAATTAGAATTGAAAACCGCTGGTCTTGTGATTGTCGTTGCCTTGGTGATCTAAGGGGGATTCAAAGTCTAAGCTCGTCTATCTTCCTGTTAGTCAACCGTTTTAATCTTTTTGTCTTTTATTTTCCTTTGTTTAGTAGATTAGAAGTCGTGGAACTCACACCACGCACTAAGTGTTTAAACTTGAGTAATTTGTCAGCTTCTTTGAGTAGTCGATTAGTAGAAACCCTGTGGAATACGATCTAGTCTACTTCGGTAGGTTAGTTATTTGATACCGCTAAAACTGCAGCACCAGTTACCAACAGTGTCGTTCTCAGGTTTGGCCTTGGATTCCCCAGAGATGAATCGACAGATATCAGGATATGGAGCTTGAGCGACGAAGCTCATCTCTTCAAAACCTAGGGAGGCGTCCATGGTGGTGGCATTGGCGTCGAGGAGGAGTGCGAACTCATCGAGGGTCTTCTCGTACTGGACTCCCTCGAGACGGAAGCGGATACACTTGAGGAGGCGATGGGGTCTCTGAGTCTTCCATTCAAACGAACTCCAAAACTCTTGGAGGGCGACCAGAGGGCATGTGGAATCGTAAGTAGTGAGAGCTCGCAGTCCGGTTTGCCCAAGAGCGTGGTCTACGCTAGCGTGCCATCTCGGGTTGTGGCTTATGAGGCTGTCGAGGGATAGGATTGCCACCTTTGTCGGAGGGATGTCCTTGATCTTCATGTAGACTTCTAGTTGGTTCGGGGAGAGGGCGGCGATGAATGGATGTAGGGCCTCAGTAGTAGTGGCTGGAGCACTCGAGGTAGAGGTCACCGGAGCTGGTGCATCTTGTGGAATGAAGTCCGGTGTCACGGTTCTTCGGGCAGAAGACGCAGATGGTTGAGAGGACTGAGCCTTGTCCTGTCGAGCCTTGGTTCGTTTCTCTCTATCTACATCGATGTTCTTGAAGCACTTTGGATTCCTGTAATACAAAACTCAGAGCAGACCGGAATTAGATGCCAGAAATCCCACCCCACACTTAGTTCGAAACCTAAGTTCCATGAAGAACGGAGGGGACAAGTGGGGGTAAGAAAATCATTCAATTGACCATATTTGAAAAGCACGGGACAGGCGAGACAAGTCAAGATGATTAGCAGAAAAATGGCCAGCATGCAGGGGAAAATACGGCATTCAACACCAAGTAAGCAAAACTTACGCAATTTGATGAATGGCAGAGCAGAAGACAAAATATCGGCACAAGATCATGGAAAAGCACTCACAAGGGAAATCTAGACCATAAAGATTCCAAGAGCTGAGAAAAAACACACTGAAACAGCAACCACGCAAACCGAGGTAGACCGGAAAGTCAACCAAGGTCAAACTTGACAAAATCCGAAATTCAACACGCCAAAATTGAAGGCTCAACAACTAACCTTGAAGACATGACTCGAGAAAAATGGGCGGAAGTCGGAGAAATCGGCCAAAACTTGAAAAAAACTTGTTTCGGGTGGAACTGGAGCTATAGGGCTCCGAATCGGAAGATCTAGGCTGCAATCAACTCAGGAGGTGGAAGAGGCTTGAGCGGCAGTGGCGGAGAGGACCGACGGCAGTGAGCGGCAGCGGCGGGGTGAACAAAAGGTTGGCAGTGATGGTAAGAAAAAACGAACGGGTTGGGGCGTTTGAGTTGTAATTTGTCGAAAGTAAGCCGGCAAAAAAGAGGGGGATGGTCATTTAAATCAGAGAACATGGACCCAAATTTTTCAGTTTTAAAATATGTCTGGGGCACGAAACGACATCGGTTTAAAAATTCAGTTTTCGCCGAGAAGTCGGAGTTTACGGGGAGAAAATTTTCCGAAAACAACACAGGAGAAAACGGGGGTTTTAACGCGAAAGTTTTTGGCGAAAACTGCAGGAGTTTTTGCCGAAAACTTGTTTGAAAAATGGGTTACACGGATTTAAAAGAAAAACGAAAAGATGACTCAACAAAATCGAAAAATGACTCCAGCCGTGGGTTGCCTCCCACGAAGCGCCCTTGCTCAATGTCCGTGAGCTGGACGATACCTGGAATGGAGTTACGGGGTTGACGAGAAGTAATGCACGTCGATGAGGGTGACAGCTAATCCCTGAAGGCATTTCTTGAGCCTATGGCCATTTACCATAAACGGTTCTTGACTAGGGCCTTTAATTTGGACGCCTCCAAGTGTCGTGTGTTGAACAACGGTTAGGGGCCGGACCATCTGGATTTCAGCTTACCCAGGAAGAGCTTCAAGCGAGAGTTATATAAAAGGACTTCATCACCAGGGTAGAATGTTTTGACCTCTTTTAACTGAGCGTCATGGATCCTCTTGGTGCGTTCTTTATAAAGTTTCATACTCTCATACGCATGGAGACGGTGTTCCTCAAGCTCAGCGATCTGATCGTGTCGCATATTCCCTGCTACTGCATGTTTCATGTTCAACTCTTTAGTAGCCCAGAACGCCTAGTGCTCAAGTTCAACCGGTAGATGGCATGCCTTGCCATAGACTAGTTGATACGGTGAGGTACCGATGGGAGTCTTGTAGGCAGTTTGATATACCCATAAGGCATCATTGAGCTTCGATGACCAGTCCTTGCGAGACCGGCCAATTATCCTATCAAGAATCCGCTTGAGCTCACGGTTTGTCACTTTCGCTTGACTATTAGCTTGAGGGTGATAAGCTGTGGACATTCGGTGGGTGATGCCAAAGCGCTTGCACACCCGACCGAAGTGTCCATGGAAGTGGGTACCCCTATCGCTTATGATGAAGCGTGGTGAACCAAAACGCGTGAAGAGACGTGTAAGGAACCATCCCACCAGTCTTGAATCATTGGTGGGTAATGCTTCAGCTTCAGCCCACTTGGAAACATAATCAACGGCCACAAGAATGTACTTATTTTCGTTGGAGGGTGTGAATGGTCCCATAAATCAAAAATTTCAACAGTTAAAGAAATGTTCTGTGGCATCTCATTACGGTTAGAGATGTTACCTGATCATTGACATGCATCATAATGATGAGCAAACGTGTCACAATCACTAAAGAGAGAAGGCCAGTAGAATCTGATTTCGAGTACCTTTCACACAATACGGTTGCCGCCAAAGTATCCCCCAAACTGGCCTTAATGGCACTTGCGTATGATTTCAGCTGCCTCGATGTAAGAGACGCACCTCCGGATCATCCCATCAATTCCAATACGGTATAACAATGGCTCATCCCAGCAGTAAGACTTGGCTTCTTTAATGAGCTTCTTTCGCGCATTATAATCCAGTCATGGGGGTATTATGTCGCGGGGAAGATAGTTAGCTACGGTGGCATACCATGGCTCGTCTTATGTGGTTGCATTACTCAATTCTTGAGTGTGAGCGATCACCCAAGGCTCGATGGCTATGTTATTGACATGTTCATAGATTCCAAGTTGCAACAACTCGTCAGGGAAAGAATCATTGATAGGGGTAGTGGCAGACTTACCTGTATGTGATTCCTCGAGTCGGGAAAGGTGATCAGCTGCTAGGTTCTCAGCTCCTTTCTTGTCCTTGATCTTTATGTCGAATTCTTTAAGAAGGAGGACCCATCGAATAAGTCTTGGCTTCGAGTCCTGCTTTGCTAGGAGATGGCGTAGAGCAGCGTGGTCGGTGTAGACTATGGTGTGCGAGAGGACCAGGTACTGTCTGAACTTATCGAAAGAGATGACAATAGCTAGGAGCTCCTTCTCTGTAGTAGTGTAGTTCCTTTGAGCATCGTTAAGCATCTTGCTAGCAAAATAAATGGGATGGAATCTCTTCTCTTTTCTTTGTCCCAGAACAGCGCCAACGGCAAAGTCACTAGCATCGCACATGATCTCAAATGGAAGATTCCAATCTGGTGCTGTGAGGATCGGTGCGTGTGGTGAGTTTGGTCTTCATAATCTCAAAGGCCTCAAGACATGCCTTGTCAAAAACAAAGGGGGTGTCTTTCTCTAAAAGCTTAGTCATTGGAAGAGTGATCTTGCAGAAGTCTTTGATGAACCTCCGGTAGAATCCGGCATGACCGAGGAAGCTTCAGACTGTCTTGTCTGAAGTTGGCGGTGGAAGACTGGCAATAGTTTCAAGCTTGGTATGATCGACCTCTATTCCGAGCTTAGAGATCCTATGGCCAAGAACAATGTCTTTGGTAACCATAAAGTGACATTTCTCCCAACTAAGAGCTAAGTTGGTCTCCTCACAACGGGCTAGTACCTTTTCTAAATTGGCTAGGCATTTAGAGAATGAGTCTCCATAGACAGAGAAGTCGTCCATGAATACTTCCACCACATTCTCTACCAGATCCCCAAATATAGCAAGCATGCATCTTTGAAAAGTAGCGAGGAGCATTGTACAACCCAAAGGGAATACGAAGATAGGAAAACGTACCAAACGGGCAGGTGAAGGTCGTCTTTTCTTGGTCGTCGAGCTCGATAGGAATCTGGAAGTAACCAGACATCCCATCCAAGAAACAATAGTAATCATGGCCAGCTAACCTTTCTAGCATCTGATCAATGAACGGCAGTGGGAAGTGTTCTTTCTTTGTAGCATCTTTAAGGCGTCGGTAGTCGATGCAGACTCTCCATCCGGTAACTGTGTGAGTTGGAATGAGCTCGCCTTTCTGGTTAGGAATGACTGTAATCCCTCCCTTCTTTGGAACAACCTGAGTTGGACTAACCCAAGGACTATCGGTAATAGGGTAAATGATCCCGGCATCCAGAAGCTTAAGGACTTCCTTCTTCATAACCTCCTGCATTAGAGGATTTAATCAGCGTTGTGGTTGTCTGACTGGCTTGAATTCTTCATCTACAACTATCCGATGCTTGCAGAAGGTTTCGGAGATGCCTCTGATGTCAGCAAATTGCCAGTCTATAGCTCGGATGTGCTTCTTTAGTAGTATGATCTGTTGCTCTTTCTGTTTGGAAGATAGAGCCGAGTTGATGATGACTGGCAACTGGCATTCCTTCCCTAGGAATGCATACTCTAGATGGTCGGGGAACTCCTTTAATGCGAGTTCTGGCGGGTTCTCGTATGAAGTGGTGATCCGACTTGAAGTTGGTTCAATATGAGGTGGCGTAGAAGTGGTGGTAGATGTCGCCTTCTGGTCATCTAGTTCATCTTGCCATAGGCGCTGCTCTTGATCTTCTAACGCATTTTCAATTCCTGAAATCAAACACAACTCTAGTGGATCACTAGATAAGGCATTAGTGATAAAGTTGGCCGAGGCCAACTCCATAGCATCAACAGTGTAACATTTATCATCTTGAGCTACATAATATCTCATGCTATCCCTAATGCCCTGCCAACCAGTCCATGCCAAGAATGACATCAAACTCATTGAAAGGAAGCACCACTAGATCAGCTGGTAGCTCTTCTCCACCTACTAACACTCTACAACCCCATAACACGCTACTAACCCTTACAGAAGTTCCCAAAGGAGTTCTCACCCCCGAACTAGTCCCCAAACTGCTAGCTTCTACACCCAAACTACTTAAGCACTTTTCAGAAACAAAGGAGTGGGACGAACCTGAATCAAACAAGGCATAATGATGACACTCGATTTGACGTGATTATCAGCCTCATTTAAGCAACATTTCTTGGCTTAAGACGTGGTTTTTAGGGCAAAAAAGCAAATATTCACTCAACTGCTCTATCTCGTGCCATTTAAATTACTTTGGCCCATTTTGGGTCTATTTGATGGTTTTATAGTGTCTTCGTGATAGCACAGGTTTTTGCCTGTCAAATAATGTAACCAAGGACGTGTCTAAGGCATTGGAACTCGAGGAACCGTACCGGAATCGATCCAAGAGTCAATCAAGTCAACACAAATCATGCCCAGCTTTACAAAGAAGATTTCAGCGAAAAGACCTGAAGTTTTCGCCGAAAATCCAAGAAGAAATCGTCAGAGCTTAGAAGAAGAAGTTTTCGGAGAGAAGTCAAAGTCTTCACCAAAAACTATGAACAAAATCAACACAAGAGGAACAGCGACCGGGTCAGCCTTTTTCAAAGAAGTTTTCGACTAAAATTCCCTAAGTTTTCACCAAAAATCTTAAACCTAATCCGGCTGGGAAAGGGTTAAGTATAAATATAAACCAGCGGCTCAAAAGAAATATACACTTTTTCATATACAACCTATCACAAGTTCCAGACCTAAGAAATTCGAGAGATCAGAGTTGAATAGTTCGAAGAGCCAGGAAGAGATCGTGACGCCATCTTTTAACCTCGGGGACTCGGAGCTAGGAGGGAAGATTACTGAAGAGTGAAGCTTTGTCAGAGTCGTCTTAATTAGGTTTTACAGTTCTCATATGTTCTTCCTTTTCATGATGAACTCTGTTTCTGTCTTTGTTTCTGCTGTTATGAACATGAGTAGCTAAACTCGTAGAGCTTAGACTAGATGAACCCTAAGTGACCCAGGGCTTTAAAGCGGTCACGGATCGGCGGTGATTAGATTCTAAGTTCAATCAGTTTCTCTTTCATGTTTGGTTTGTTCTTCATTGTTTGTGTTTCTTGTTTGGCTTGATCACCTAGATTAGATTCCTGTTAAGCTGAGGATAGAAGCGAACGCTTGCCTAACTTTAAAACATCAAATCAATAATTAACCTATTCATTGGAGTGTGGCTTTCGTAGGAACCAGTTAGGGTTAATCCACTTCAAGAGTAACTCATTAATCACTAGTAATTGCACCAGTTAGTTTTGTCGTCGCAAGAAGCAACCGTACTCGAGGGACTAATTAATCTTGGTAGTTAGATCGGATAGAGCGAACGTTCGCCAGTCTTAAACCTAAGGGTAAGGAGTTATGGTGGTGTCTTAGAATTGATTGAATGAGAATCGAAAATCACTGGTCTGTTGATTGCGAATGCTCTGATGATCTAAGGGGGATTCGAAGTCTAAGCTTGTCTGTCATCTTTGTTAAGTCAACCAATCTTTCAATCTGTCTTTCAATTTAGTTTTTAATTTACCTGCGTTTCTAGAATAGAAGTCGTGGAACTCACACCAAGCACAACGTGTTAAACTTGAGTAATCTGCCTTTACATTTGAGTAGACGATTACTAGAATACCCGTGGAAATACGATTTGCTTAGCTTCCAGCTTAGTAGTTATTTGACTGCACGCATTACAACGTTCATCACATAAACAAAAAGATCAAAGATGGAGATCATACTGGTCACCACGTCACTCACATTCTCTGATGCATCCTTGGTAAGAGCGTACAATCTCCCTTGATCTCGCCCAGCTCCAACAGGTGTGGCATTAGCTCTTGTTCCTCTACCAGCAACTGATGCACCACGGCCAAAACTGCCTCTTCCTCCGTAGTTCCCAGACGGAGCTCTAGGTCCTTACACCAATCCCATAAACTGAGTCGGAGTAGCTCTCTTGGTTGGACAGTTCAAACTCTTATGACCACACTAACCACAGGTAAAGCAGCTCATATGCGCCAACATGTGACAAGCCCCAAAGTGTGGCTTTCCACACGTGCCGAAGATAGGTAACCTAGACGGCGCTCCTCCTGGATGAACTAAACCAGCGCCTCGAGCTGTGCAAGCCACACTCTTATGACCAGGTCAGCCACAAGTAAAATAGTTCACCACACTCCTCTGTGGAGCCGATTGAGCACCCTTGAAGCCAGAATAAGAACTTTGTCCCCTCTTAGTCGGGTGGCTATGAGTGGCCGAGTGGGTAGGCGGAGGAGACGATTTCCTCTTCTTCTCATCATTCTTCCTATTCTCCTACATTTCCCTCTCCAGCGCCGTAACCTTAACTGACACGAAACTACCCATGTCAGCAGAAGTGTCACCCTCCTGGATATCCACTCTCAACCCATTCTTAAACTTGTTGATGAGTTTCCTCTCCCGATGACGTGACCAGCCCTGCCCACGCCACAGCCCCAGGCCACGACCCTAGCACCAGCCCTGGCACAGCCCTAGGCCCCGGAACCAGCCCAGGCACCAGCCACGGCCCAGCCTCAAGCCCCAACCCTGGCACAGCCCCAGGCCCCAACACCATCCCTGGCACCAGGCACAGCACAGCCCCAGGCACCAACCCTAGCACAGCCCAAGCGCAACCCTAGTCCCAGCCCCAACACCAAACCCCGACCCCAGCACCATGCCCGGCGTCGTGACCAAACCAGCACCTGATCCTGATCTGAGAGATGATGACTGACCAGTATTAATGTTGGACATGAAGGAAAGATGCCAAAGACATCTAGACAGGAAATCCTAATCAGGCTAGTATATTTTAAAGAGGAATGGGAGAACCCCTAGACCAATCATTGAGCTATAAAAGGAGGCCTTCGGCCTTCTTGTAAACTCAGACTTGGATTAAATAGAATTTCAGAAACTTCAGTTTTCTTCTCTTCTTTGCATGAATTTGCAATTTTCTTCTTTACGATTTTCATGGAATTGATTGTTGTCTAGAATTAGGTTTATCAAGCTAGAGTATTCACCTCTAATTCGTGGCACCTCTCGTATTAAAGATCGCCTATGGATTCTTAGCTCAATAGCTATTGATCTCTTGGCCGATCTCCGCCCTATAGTCTAAGTTTTTGGCTTGTGTTTTGTGATCTCCAAATGATGAGCGGTCTAGTTGTGGAATCAGCTGTCCCGTTCACATCACTCGGTCAGCCTACTCATCGAACAACTTGGAAAGAATAGTGAATTCCATGTAGTAGGCAAGAACAAACTTCTCACCGTGCTCCAACTCCATGAACTCTTTGGACTTCTCCTCTCGCCAGATGTTCGGACAGAACTGGGTCCGGAACTCCTCAACAAACTCATCCAGACGCATCACAAGTGGCACCACCCTGCTATGGGGAATTGATGAACGCTGCAGAACAGGGTATTAAATAACTACTAAGCTAGAAGCTAAGCAGATCATATTCCACAGGTCTTCTAATAATTGTCAACTCAAATGTAAAGGCAGGTTACTCAGGTTTACACATGTTGTGTGTGGTGTGAGTTCCACTACTTCTTATTCTAGAAATGTAGGTAAATTAAAAACTAAATTGAAAGACAGATTGAAAGGTTGGTTGACTTAACAAAGACGACAGACAAGCTTGGACTTCGAATCCCCTTAGATCACCAGAGCATTGTCAATCACCAGACCAGTGGTTTTCAATTCTCGTTCAATCAATTCTAAGACACCACCATAACTCCTGACCCTTAGGTTTAAGACTGGCGAACGTTCGCTCTATTCGATCTAGCTACCACGATTAATTAGCCGCCCGAGTACGGTCGCTTCTTGCAACGACTAAACTAACTGGTGGAATTACTAACGATTTATGAGTTACTCTTGAAGTGGATTAACCCTAACTGGTTCCTACGAAAGGCATGCTCCAATGAATAGGTTAATTGTTTATTTGGTGTTTTAAAGTGAGGCGAACATTCGCTACTATCCTCAACTTAACAAGAATCTAGTCTAGTTGATCAAGCCAGAGAAGAAACATAAACAACGAAGAACAAATCAAACATGCAAGAGAAACTGATTAAACTTTGAATCTAATCACCGCTGATTCGTGACCGCTTTAAAGCCCTGGGTCACTTAGTGTTCATCTAGCCTAACCTCTACGAGTTTAGCTACTCATGTTCATAATAGCAGAAACAAAGACAAAAACAGAGTTCATCATGAAAAAGAAGAGCAGATGGAAACTGTAAAACCTAATTAAGACGACTCTTCAAAGCTCCGCTCTCTGGTAATCTTCACTCCTAGCTCTGAGTCTCTGAGGTGAAAAGATGGCGTCACGATCTCTCCCTAGCTCTTCGAACTCTTCAACTCTGTTCTCTCGAACTTCTTAGGTCTGGAACTTGTGATAAGTTCTATATGGGAAAAGTTGTTTTCAATTCTGCCGCCGGCCGGTTTATATTTATAGCTAACCTTTCCCAGCCGGATTAGGTTAATAGTTTTCGGCGAAAACTTCTTTGAAAAAGGCTGACCCGATCGACTGTTTCTCCTGTGTCGATTTCGTTTAGAGTTTTCGGCGAAGACTTTGACTTCTCGCCGAAAACTTTTTCTCCTAAGCTCTGACGGTTTCTTCTTGGATTTTCGCCGAAAACTCAGGGACTTTTCGCCGAAATCTCCTTTGTAAAGCTGGGCAGGATTTGTGTTGTCTTGATTGACTCCTTAGATCGATTCTAGTGCGGTTCCTCGAGGTTCCAATGCCTTAGACACGTCCTTGGTTACATTATTTGACGGCAAAAACCTGTGCTATCACGAAAACACTAGAAAACCATCAAATAAACCTGAAACGGGCCAAAGTAAACAAATGGCACGAGATAGAGCAGTTGAGTGAACATTCACTATTCTGCCCTAAAAACCATGCCTTAAGACAAGAAATGTTGCTTAAATGAGGCTGATAATCACGTCAAATAGAGTGTCATCAAATACCCCACACTTAAGCTCTTGCTTGTCCTCAAGCAAACTGAATAGAAAACGCTCATGTTCACAAATGATAAGATCGATTAAATTGAAGTTCAAGCATACACAATGAATTATTAGACAGCTACTTCTAGAATAAGAAACCTAACATGCATACCGATCAGCCAAACAACCTGGTCTCACTAAAAACTGGGGTTGGTAACATAAATAGTCACCGAACTTTGGCCAAATAACCCAGAAGTCACTAAACAAAAAAAAATTGATTCCCAACTACATCTCCGGACCTGACAGCCGATTTCAGCGGTTCTTGATTCCATCGCCTACAGTCCCGATGGCCACACCGACTCTCCCCATCACTAATCCCACATCTCAGCCAGAATCCCAGCCTCCGATCGCCACTCCTGCCTTCCGCAGCTTCATCTCCCGCCTCTCCTCTTCCACCAGTCAAGGCCGCTCCCCCGCCGCTTTTCTCTATGGCAGAACCCCGAACAAGCTCCGCTCCCCCTTCGCTTCATCTCCAGGAAGAAACCTCGACCAAGCTCCGCTCCCCCTTCGCTTCATCTCCAGGAAGAAACCCCGACCAAGCTCCGCTCCCCCTTCGCTTCATCTCCAGGAAGAAACCTCGACCAAGCCTTCTTCGGTTAAACGAACGCGGCGGCGGATCTTGGAAAAGGGGAGCTTGGACAAGATCTCGGACGGCGGGGAGCTTGGCGGATCTTGGACAAGATCTTGGACGGCGCGGATCTCTCGGTTAAACCAAGGGGAAGGTGGGAGGAGGAAGCCGCCCCTCAGATCCACCGCCTCTCTCTCGCTCTCCGTGCATCCCCACTTCGCCGACTCAGCTCCTTCATCTTCCTCTTCCCTCCTTCCTTCAGATTTGACCACCAGCGGATGAGTGCAGACACGGCGGCTGGCGGAGCTTCCTCGGTGGTGACGGTGACAGTGGTGCTTCCTCGGTGGCGGTGGCGAGGGTTGTGCGATTTCGGAGAAGGAGGAGGAGGAGGGAGGAGAGTTTCAGATCTGGTTTCCTGACCAGATCTGATTTTTTATTTGGTTTTTTGGTTAGATTATGTAATTGGGTCGGGTTGATAATTGGTTGGGTGCTTGGGTTAATTTTGTGTAGATAGGATCTGATGTGGCACTTTAAATGATGTGGAGGATGAGTTGGCAAGTCCACATAGGCGGATGGACGGAAAAATGGATGTCCGTAGCTAACAGTGACCTCTTCGAAAAATGGCTCAAAGTTTGGTAATGTCAATAGCAATTTTTTTGTTTAGTGACTTCTAGGTTATTTGGCCAAAGTTCGGTGACTATTTATGTAACCAACCCCTAAAAACTGCACAAGACAAGAAGTAGTAACCAATCATGCACGAATTTGACCTGACCGACCAGACTCCTCACACATATAATATTTAGTACAAGGGGGACTCTCGCTCTCTGTGTTTATGGACGTGTTTCTGCTCTCAATCATTTTCTGTTACTGAATTCTGTAATAGGTTTGCAATTCGACCACATCTCCACCACTTTGACAACACGAGGAACTAGTCATGAAGGACTTCCCTGCATAGGACTGTAACGAATTCTACACTACAAGGGTTTATGATAAGATGGATGATGGGAGTAAATGATGATGGCTTTGGTGCAGTGTAGCTTTCGACTAACTTCCCTCAAATCTAGCTTATGGCTTCCTACCGTCTAACCAGACACGGGTGGAATAGTGTACGCTCGTCCTATGATACCCTCAAGCAACCTAGCACTTTATTTTCTTTACACATTTTTTTTCTAAATTTTCTTTTACATTTTCTTTTGACTTCGTTCTTCCATATGTAGGGAGAAGAACGTTATTGAACTAAACTATAAACTTACAACTTTGAACTTTTTCTATTTTTGTCAAATTTTCTTATTTTCTCTTTTTTCATTTTTTTTGTGCTGATTTTCTTTTAGTTGCTAGAGGGGTTTACACGTCTGGACATAATAGCTAAAACCACCTGTTTAATGGCTATAGGCAAGTTACCACAAACCGACTTCCGGTAGGCTAATCTAGAACTACAACCACAGGGGATCAATGGGGAATGAAAGAATTGGGATTGGCTGCAATGTATATCAAACCGAAAGAACAGGCGAAGCTTAAGGGTTTAAACCTAACGGATTTAACGTTGGGTAGGCAATCTAGCTTAGTAGCTGAATCTAGGTGCCCCTATCATTCTAGAACTCGTGTCATCGTGTGGTCTTGAATAGGTCTCATGCAAATTCTAACTCATTCAAGAAAACAGAAAACCACTCAAAATGAATTAAAAATTACAGGTTATGTGCAATGGATCAAAAGCTCACAATTGGTTTGCTAGTCGGATTCGGTCATTTTCATGCAATCAAAGCGACAAACTGCAAGTGTGATTTTGAAATTTTGTTCTGACCAGGCAATTTAGCATCAAAGTATACAAGTTGGTTCTCAAGTTCTAGGTTAAGCCGTCTAAGCATCATTATGACAAATTGAACAAAAACTTAACATCAAAAATCATGTACCGAGCAATTCTAATGCTAGAGGAATTGGAAAGGCACCACAGAACACATAAATCACGAATAAGGGCAATCAAGTTCATGCCAGGTTCTCTAGTATCCTACCCCACACTTAAACCATTTTGTGTCCTCACAGGACTAAACTAGAGTCGAGAGAAAGTAGGAGAACCTGGACCGAGACGATCGATGTAGGGGATGAACACGGGTCTTCGGAGCTGGAAGGGAATCTACCAAAGCGAGAGGGAATCTACCAAAATTTTGCCTACAAAACAAAAACAAATGAAAGATAAAAATGAAACAGGGACAAGTGTCCCGGATCCACACAAAAAAAGTTGGATCGAAATCCGAAAAGAAAAAATAAAAAGAAGGGACAAGGAAGAGGATACAACCTGATCACTGCTGGTCAGGTGCATCGGGAGGTGGGAAATGGAAGAAGTTTGTGACCCGCTGCTGCCACGCCAGTTGTGCCTCATACCTCTCATCGTGCACACGTATGTGCCTCTAAGTAATTAGCCATCTGGCGTCTTGGGTGGCGTTGTCCTCTACTTGCCACTCCTAGAGTCGATCCAACATCTCGCCAAAGTCTCCTGGAGGCGGTCGGGGATGTGGATGCGACATCTGGAATGGATCCTTGAGGGGCGGCTACTGCTGATATGCGTACCCCGCAGACGGCTGTGGCGAGGGTATATGGTGGTGAAACTCCTGCTCTGGCTGAGGCTGAGGCTCCTCAGAATCATCTTCTTCCTCCGACTCGACCTCTTGAGGTGGAGGTAGAATAGCCGCCTCTTGTGGAATGTAGTCCAATTGGAGGTCGTATTCGACGGCTAAATCTCCACCGACGGTTTGTACTACACGGCGCGGGACGTCAAGTCCCCACGACTGGCTGAGGCCGAGGTTGATGATGAGGCGGCCCACGAAGTTACCGCCAAGGAGGGAGCGAGGTGTCTTGGTCGTCTTAGTCTTCTTGTGGAAGAGGCGTGCAAGCACCCATCCTCGATGAAGCGGATAGGCCTCTCGGATGGAACGAAGAAGTAAGAGCTCCTCTCTGTTGATGTGGTGGCGATCCTTCTCTGAAGTAAATAAAAGGGATCTACGCCAAACCATATGAATGAAACGAAAGAGAGGGTGAGAGAGTGACCTGACGGAGTTATAAGCCGTGGTCCAAGCACCTGGCACTCCAGTGATGTGGCTCCAGAGCACGTCATAGTCTGAGCCTTTGCCCGAGTTGTCCTCCCAACCCAGGTGGTGGCCTTGGTAGTGCTCTTGCAGGATGCCAAGGTGGGCTGCAAACTCGTCATATGTGAAGTCTTTGTACACCCCACCGAGATAGAAGGAAATGACCTTCTTGTGCTGCCTCCTCTTGTGCTTGTCGAGCTCAAAGGTAGCCCAGAATTCCCGAAGCGCGATGTCGGGGAAGTCATCAACTATGGTGGTCAGCTCCAAAAGACCTGCAGCTGCCATAGAGTTGAGCACGTTTGATGTGATCATATTTAGTGCATTATAAGTCCTCGATTAGCCTAGGGATCTCCCATGTTTGATCTCATTTTGCTATGATTTATAGGCCTTTATGGATGTTTTATGCAAAGTGCCCTTTTGTTGCCCGGTTGCCACTTTGAGGCCAATTCTATGTCTATTGGAGTTGTTTTCTTTGCATTTTCAGTTTTTAGCATTGAAGTACTGGTGACAAGGAGCACGTAGGATCAAACGGGAGGTCAATCGGAGCTAGGACGGAGGAGATATGATCGTTGAAAAATCGAGAAAAATGCACCCTTCAACTGAAGAAGTTTTCGGCGAGAACTCTAAGTTCTCGACCGAAAACGAATTACAGGAGACGGCCGTTCGATTTATGAAAAAAATTTTGGCGAAAACTCTTCAAAGTTTTCACCAAAAATCTGTGAAGAAAAGTCAAGCCGCTGGGTGTTTTTCAAAGGCATTTTCGGCGAAAACTCTGGGAAGTTTTCGCCGAAAATTCAAGGCTATTCTGGCGTGCTATTTAAAGAAGCAGCGGACGAAAATTAAGGTCATCAATTCATTCTAATTTTTACACAACTCGTCCGCCTCACACTCTCTCAATTCTCCATCATCGCCGATCACTCCTCTCTCTCAATCAAACACCATCCTCCCTCAATTGTTGATCAACTTGAAGACCAAGGATCTAAGTGAAGTCTTCCACACCTTGGATTGGAGCTTGAAGAGCCAAGTGGGAAGATCCTCCATGGAAGCAAGGATGGTCTCCTCTTCTCAATTTCAGGTTTCTTCCATGGTTAAGCTAGGCTAAGCTTAGGTTTAGCTTAGTGGGGGATGGATCAAGCTAGGATAGATGATTGATTGTATGGATTGAGTTTCTCTTAGCCATTTGTGTAAGATGATGATCCTAGGCCTTGTGCTTGTTGTTCGTGGGATTTAACTTTGTCCTTTGATATTTTGTTTTTGTCTTTCAATACATGAGAATGATTGATTGATGTTGATCTAAGGTCTTGGGATTGTAATTGGATGATTTGAGAGATTGGATTATACAATTGCAACCATTTTGAGCTTGTTTTCCTTGTTGTCATTTTATCAAACACTTGGTGTGCATTGAGTTTTCTTTCATTTGAAGGTTGAGAGACCCTTTTGATTGCTTAACTAGTGCTTCATGATTGACATGAGAGTGTCTTGCATCATTTACCTTGTGCTAGATGAATGTTAGCATAGAATTAAAGTTTTTGGCATTTCATTGAGCAAGTTAAGGCACTCCATAGCATGGTGCATTTGATCTAGGAGTAGAGAGTCAATTGTGCGAGAGTTCATTGATTCTACTTGAGTGAATTGCATGGTCATTAGTTTACACATCGTTGTTTGAGATTCAATCCAGCTTTCATGAACCTTGAGCTTGAAGAAACCCCTTGCTAAACTAAACTCCCTTCTCTCTTGTTTGATCCTCAATTTCACTTGTTAGTTTTTCCTTGTTTGCTTATGCTTTTGATTTGTTCTCTTTCAAAACCAAAACTCAATTATAAATATTTAGACCGTTCATGAACTTTGTGAGTATTAGCCTATGAGAGGACCTCGTGGAATACGACCTTGGTAAAATTCTTATCAACGTTCCTATGCCAATCCTCGTCATACTGGAAGAGGGACTCCAGAGAAAGTGGTTGCACGTTGGCGGCGGGAGTGTGTTGGAACTGCTGGTAGCACTCGAAGTAGTGCGCTGGCAAGCGGGCAATGGTGGAGTGGTGCCCGATGCAGTCTGGGAATGCTGGAGGAGGACCGTGGACGGCGGGTGTCACTGGAGCAGGTGCTCTAGAGCTAGACCCGGTGTCTAGTCTGGCCTTTTTCCTTCGCTCCTTGTCTACATGTCTAGTTTATAACAAGGAATGGAACCAGATTAGTCAAACTAAGAACCTACCCCACACTTAGTTGAAAAACTCAATTTCACAAAGAAATTAGGAAAACCGAGTGAGGGTAAGTAAAGCGAGTAACCGGTAAGCACATTTGGTCATAAAATACTTATAAGATCAGCTAGAGCGTCAGAATCACAAACTAAGTTCACAGGTCAACCCGACATTCAAAAAGTTAACATTATAGCAAATGGAACCCTAACCTTAGCAATCTACGAGCACGGAGCATTGAATCATTCAATAACATGGTCTCATAGGGCAAACACAGCAATATTAAATTCAGTGAATAAGCATGGCAGCCAAATAAGCAGCAACAGTTCATGGTCAAACCGATATTTCACACAAGTCAATACCACAACAAAATGAAGCTCTAAGCATGGAAATTCAAGGCTAAACGAGATTAGAATGCAGCATACTTCTCCCTAGACATGCTAGAACAGTCCAAAGCAATCAGTTCACCAAAATTCTCACGAAACAGTCGGCACACAAATCGAGGTAGACTGAAAAGTCAACCAAAGTCAACCCCGATGAAATTTAGCATTCTATATGTCAAAAGACTCGCAATGAAAAACTCTACAACTTACCTTGAAGTCATGGCAGCTAAAAACGAACGGAAGAAGAGGAATCGGTGAAAAACTTGAAAATTTAGGTTTTGGCGGAACTGAAGCTCTAGAGCTCCGAATCGGACGTTCTATAGCTCAAAATGGCCAGGGGAGGAAGAGGGACTGAGCGGCGGCAGTCAGCGATGGCGGCAGTGGCAGGAAACAGCGGCAGCGACGAGGTTGGTTCGGCGGCGAATTTTTTTGGTTCGAACGAAAAAGGGGGGTTTGCTTTTCGATCGAAAAATATAAGGGGGAGAGAGAAAATGTCCGGAAAAAAAAACAAAAAGGGGGAAATATTTTTTGATTTTTTGAAAGTTTTCGGTGAAAAGAGGTGCAAGTTTTCGCCAAAAAGTTTAGTTCAAATTGTCTGCCGAATTTCAAAGTGAGTTTTCGCCGAAAAGTATGAAACTTTTCGCCGTAAAGTTTGTCTAAAACTGGCCAGAAAACACAGTGGGTTTTAAAAGAGAGTTTTCGCCAAAAAAAGTGCAAGTTTTCGGTGAAAACTTTGACCTGCAGTTTTAAATTATTTTCGCAATTCCGGCAAACTTCAGAAAATCAGAACTGATTTAACAAAAATCGGAACAACCTCAAACAACTTGGAATTGAACTGAGGACACACAAATCACACACGAGAAATAAGAAATCATGCAACTGACACTTTTGGCTCCCCCGAACCAACTCTAAAATACTGAGTTTGACATAAACTAAGAACTGACTCCAGCCGTGGTGTGCCTCCCACGAAGCGCTCTTGATTAACGTCCTTGAGCTGGACGATACTTGGACGGTGTTAGGAGACATCCCAAGTCAGGATCTCCTTAACGCTTGCGTCATAATTCATGAAATAGAGCTTCGGGGTTTCTCCGGCGAGCGTGAATTTCTTCTCGTTAGCATGAATGAGCTTGGTACGTCCATCGGGAAGATAGCCAGTAATCTTGAACGGCCCGAACAGTTCTCTTGAGGGATCATCCTTTGCAAGTGTGACAGTAGAAGGAATGAGAACAGTCGGCTTCGTTTCTTCTTTAGCCTTCGGCTTCATTTCACCGGGATCTGTGATCTTTGGTACTTCTTTGGGAGACACTCTCGGCTTCTCCTTCTTTACTGACTTCTGCGCAGGCTGCTTAATAGGAATCGGTGGTGCAACTGGCTCGGAAGAGGATGGCGGAGCAATTGGCAACCAGACCGTTTTAGTCTTCTTTTGATTCATCCTCCGTAGCCTGCCGGGCTCCTTGCTTGGTAATGATTGAGAAGAGGAGGCTTTCAGTCCTTCTTCTGTGTCGTGGGTCCGGTCTTCCGCTTAATGACCTGTTCAGCGCCTACGACGACAGATTTTGGAGGAACACTAGAAGAGACATTAGTAACGGAGTTGACCGAATTCAACTCCACGGTTTCAACAGAAAGACTGTGAGGTTCTTCCTCCATAGAAGTCTATTTCGTACCGTCCTTAAGGTGGAATGTTATCGTATCCTTACCAACCCTCAAGGTCAAAGAACCACTCGGGACGTTGATTTGCATCTCGATAGTAGCATCCTCCTCTTGGGTATCTATAACCACAAAATCAGCTAGGAAAGTAAAATGACCACATCTAGTGACAACATCTTTAATTTCTCCCCTAGGCGTTTTCAATGATCTATCAGCAAAGATAAGTTGCATGCTAGTCGGTTTAAGTTCTCCTAGATTCAACTTTTCGAACAAACTCATAGGTATAACATTTACAGAATCACTTAGATCAACCAAACTGAGCTCTACTGCAATATCATTAATGATAAGAGGTAAAGTGAAAGAACCAGGATCGGGGCACTTAGCTGGATATGGCGAGGAAGGCTTCTTGCTACGGATGATAGAGCATTCTTCTTTGTTTCCCCACATATCGGTCTCGATCCTTGCGTTCGGTCGTACAGCGTTTGGGAAGGGAGGCTTCTGTAGTATGAAGCAAGAGGAGGATCGTACTCCTTTGGCACCTCCTTCTTTGTTATCTTCTTCTCGGAACTTCACTGGCCCTATATATGTTAGAAGAAGTATTAGTAGGTGAGTTCGTAGGACTTTGAATAGAGAACATCTTAGCTTGCTCCTTTCTTGGATTCGCTCGGTTTGGCTTGGGAGCTGGCCAGAAGGGCGGCCATTTGCTAGCATGTTGGAGATCTGGCTCACCACATGCTCTATTCTTTGTCCGGAAACGATTTGTTCTAGGTTGAGGAGAGCTTGAGCTTTGAACTGACTATCATGATTGATGACACTCGATTTGACGTGATTATCAGCCTCATTTAAGTGACATTTCTTGGCATAAGACATGGTTTTTAGGGCAGAATAGCGAATATTCACTCAACTGCTCTATCTCATGCCATTTTTGTTACTCTGGCCCGTTTCGGGTCTATTGATTGTTTTCTAGTGTTTTCATGATAGCACAGATTTTTGCCGTCAAATAAAGTAGCCAAGGACGTGTCTAAGGCATTGGAACCTCGAGGAATCGCACCGGAATCGATCCAAGGAGTCAATCAAGTCAACACAAATCCTACCCTGTTTTACATATAAGTTTTCGGCGAAAAGACCTGAGGTTTTCGCCAAAAACTCCAGAAGAAATCGACAGAGCAAAACAAGAGAAGTTTTCGGCGAGAAGTCAAGTTCACGCCGAAAACTCTAGACAACTAGCTCACAGGAGAATCAGTCGACGGAAGCCAGCATTTTACACAGAAGTTTTTGGCGAAAACTCCTGAAGTTTTCACTGAAAAATCCAGGCCAAATCCGACGCTGATAGGTTAAGTATAAATACTTAACCGGTGGCTAAAAACAGAGATATACTTTTCATAACAGAACTTTGACGAGTTCTAGACTTAAGGAGTTCGAGAGAGCAAAGTTTGAGAGTTCGAAGAGCCAGGAAGAGATCGTGACGCCATCCCTTCACCTCGAAGACTCGGAGCTAGGATTCAAGATTACCGGAGCGCGAAGCTTTGCCAGAGTCGTCCCAATTAGGTTTTACAGTTTCTATTTGTTCTTCCTTTTCATGATGAACTCTGTTTCTATCTTTGATTCTGTCGTTATGAACATGAGTAGCTAAACTCGTAGAGCTTAGACTAGATGAACCCTAAGTGACCCAGGGCTTTAAAGCGGTCACGGATCGGGGTGATTAGGTTCAAAGTTCAATCAGTTTCTCTTTCATGTTTGGTTTGTTTTTCGTTGTTTATGTTTCTTGTCTGGCTTGATCACCTAGATTAGATTCTTGTTAAGCTGAGGATAGAAGCAAATGCTCGCCTCACTTTAAAACACCAAATCAACAATTAACCTATTCATTGGAGTGTGCCTTTCGTAGGAACCAGCTAGGGTTAATCCATTGCAAGAGTAACTCATAAATCGTTTGTAATTCCACCAGTTAGTTAAGTCGTTGCAAGAAGCGACCGTACTCGGGCAACTAATTAATCTTGGTAGCTAGATCGGATAGAGCGAACGTTCGCCGGTCTTAAACCTAAGGGTAAGGAGTTATGGTGGTGTCTTGGAATTGATTGAACGAGAATTGAAATCCGCTAGTCTGTTGATTGCCGATGCTCTGGTGAACCAAGGGGGATTCAAAGTCTAAGCTTGTCTATCGTCTTTGTTAAGTCAACCAATCTTTCAATCTATCTTTCAATTTACTTTTAATTTGCTTGGATTTTCTAGAATAGAAGTCGTGGAACTCACACCACGCACAACGTGTTAAACCTGAGTAATCTGCCGTTACACACTACAAAAAAAACTCCTTTTAGCGTCGGTTGAAATGTAGCAATTTAGAGTCGGTCGGTCAACAACCGACGCTAAGAGGTTGACCTCGCGTTTTAGCGTCGGTTAATAGGTGACCGACGCTAAAATGGGACAAAGAGCTGACGCTATTTCCCGGTTTTGGTTTGATTTTTGGCTGACCGGATGGTTAAATTGACGTCGGTCAGCAGAAAGAGAATAGCGTCGGTCATAACCGATGCTAAAACGCGAAAAAATAGCATCGGCTGACACGCGTTTTAGCGTCAGTCATCGACTGACGCTAAATGCCGAAAGTATAAATACCCCCAGCCCAGCGTCAGCACTCATTATGCACCTCTCCCCACAGCTTCAAATCCTCTCAACTTCCCAAATCCTCTGAAATCCTCTGAAATTGCCGGCATTCGAGCTAGGAGCTGTTGTGACGCTGTTCTGATCACTCGTGCTTCCTTCACGTCTCCTCTTGTGTATCGGTGTAAGTTATTTAACTTTTTAATTTCTAGATTGTAATTTAAATTTCGTTTATTTGGTAGAGAATTAGAATTGTATATGTTCTGATTATTAGGATTGTAGAGAATTAGAATTGTATATGTTGTGATTATTAGAATTGTAGTGAAATGAAATTGCTGTGACTCCTAGAATAGTATTGAATTGTAGATTGTATGTGTCATTAGCATTGTAGTGAATTGAAATAGTTATTCTGATTAGTTCTAATTGTATATGTTGTGATTATTTTCTCAGTGCCCGTATCGAGTAGTTGTTCTGTCTTCTGTCTTTTTATCACTCACATTGGTGTAAGGTATGCATTTCTTAGCCTTTTTTTTACACGTAAATTAATTGATTGTAATATGCATGATTAAACTAGTATAATAATATGTATGTTGCCAAGATTAATCTAATTCCTAGTAATATGTATGTTTTCACTATGATCAGTTATAATTTGTTTTTATGGTTTAATGCGAATAAAAGTATATGATTTGTGTGTTATGTGTTTTCAGTACGAATTATGTGGTAGTTATAATTTATTTTTAAAATGAGAGTAATTAGTAGAATTGTTTGTTATTTGTAATTAATTGTTAGAATGTGATTAATTTTAGAATTCATTGGTTGAGTTAGGGTTTGTTTTTAAGTTAACTAAACTCAGTACCATATTGCTAGCTACTTCATGGTAATTTTGTAACAGTAGTTACTAGTATATTATTTGCTATTACATGATTCCAAATTAATGTTATAACATCTTAGCATTTTACCTAAGTTAACTTATATATAAATTATGATCTCCACTACTTCCCTACACTAAATAAGGTATCTCCTAATGGATAAATCTTGGATTAACACCCCAAGATTATCACAGATTGTTGGCACGAGGACCTTCTCGACAAGCTTATCAGTATACTAGTTACGACGTGAATGGTTATCGTTTCCGTACAGTTAGTCGTGATAAGGGTCTCAGTACTCAGAATAGTGGTGTGTACGACAGCTATGAAACTCATAGTTATTCTAGCTCAGTGGACAATCGACCTCACACAAGCGAACTCGCGTACTATGGAAAGTTAGAAGACATACTTGAGCTGAATTATTGTGGAGATTTCCTTGTGGTATTATTCAAGTGTAAATGGGCTAACACTCACAATCCAAGGTATGTGAAGAAAGATAGGTTGGGGTTCACACAACTTAATTTCTCACACTTGCTATACACGGGAAGTCGCTTAGATGACGAGCCATTTATTGAAGCAAAGGTGGCCCGAATGGTCTATTATGTGAAAGATAAGGTGGATAAGGGCTGGTGTATTCCTCTACATATCAAACCCAGAGATGTCTACGACATGGGTGATGAGGAAGGCAACTTAGTGCATGAGAGTGAGATGATTATGAATCCAGAGTTGTCTGATTTTGATAATTCCACTGATCTACCCCTAGCCAGGCCTGGAATTGCAGAGTTCGATGATTAACTAGTGTTTGGTAAAATTATTTTGATCTAAGTGTTATTGTTCTATATTCAATACTCGAATGTTTGACATGAATATTTGGATTTGGATTTGCAGATATGGCTCCTCGTTCGGGTCCTTGGATGGTAGAGCTCATCGATCCAGCAGGAGTTAGGACTCAGGAGCCTGTGGCTAGTAGCCAGATTTTGAGCCTTCGTGATGGCAAGAAGGTCATCATGCCTTGGGGGCCTCTAGGGCCTACGGCTGCGGGCCCCACCGCTCTGTTGAGCCAGTTCACGGGTTTGCTGGGTAATGACCAGAACCACATCCCACTACAGTATGAGGAGTGGCCCAACGTGACGGAGGGAGAGAAGAATGATTTGAAGGCTACTGTGTTTGTAAGTATTCAAATATGAAATTCATTCCGGTGTTATGTAAATTTAATAATAAGTACTAATTTATAATCATTGAATTTGATGCAGCGTTGTATCATGATTGAGCCACCAGAGCTGACAGACGCTGCGACTAAGTACATCATGGAGGATATTGGCAGGAAGTGGAAGGACTGCAAAACCCGCCTTTGGAGAAGTTATGTGGTTAACACATACAAGAATAAATTGAAGAAGGAAGCTGAAGAAGCGGGCCAGGACTTCGACTGGGATGAGTTTGTGGAGATCCCTAGGGCGTGGGCAATAGAACACAAGCCGGGTAGGATCTCTGCGCCTATGTGGGCACAGTTTGTGGATATCAGACTGAGACCCGATATGGTGGTAAGTCGATTACAAATTAAGCATTATGTGAATATATTATATCAACGTACATCATTTAAATGAATAACATTTTGTAGGCGAGATCTCGCAAGAATTCAGTCACCCGAAGGACTTACACCTCACCCCACACTGGAGGGTCAAAGAAGTTGCGAGTTAGAGGACTGGAGTTGGTAATAATTCAGTTCAAATTGCTAATAATTTTTTGTGTATTAGTACCTTTTAGAAAGTGTATTCATATTGTTTAGTTCGTACACTTGTAGGCAGCTGAAAGGGAGGAAATGCGCCCAGTAGAGGTGAGTTGTATGCTATCACTCACACAAAGAAGGATCAGACTTACACTGATCCTAATGTGGTAAGTACTTGATCACCTATTCCAATCTAACAAAATAATCTCCAATAGTGTCTGTTTAATTAACTTTGGTTTGTGAAACCCATTTGTGTCATCAATGTGCAGCCTCGGATTCTGGAGCTGACCCGTGACCCCACAGTCCCGACATTTCCTTCTGCGAACGATGCACTCGTACTTGTCTATCCGAAGGAGCACAATGGTATAGTTCGCGGTATGGGAACTGGCGTGACTCCCTCCCAGGTAATGTAATGTAGTATATGATATATGTAAATTTAAAATAGTCAAATTCTAATTATTTGTTGTCTTTGTCTATTCAGGTTAATATGAGTAGGAGACGTGGTGGAGCAGCCGGTGGATCAAGTCAGGGTAGTAGTTCAGCTACTACCACTCACGTCTTCGGCCATTGTCCCGCCGAGGATAGAGTGAGGGTGTTGGAGGCAGAGGTCCAGCGCTTGAGCCATCTGGAGGAGGAGGTTCAGCGGCTCAGTCAGTTGGTGGGTTCATCTTCTAAGGGAAAAGGGAGTATGCCCCCAGATATGGATGCCCAGGACATGGACTCGTACGATGACGAGGAGGATGAGTAGGTAGCATGTGTTTTAGGTGTTTTAGGGGGATGTTTAAGGTGCATGTGTTAGAACAATATTTTAGTAGAATGTTTTAGGAGGATGTTTTCGACATTTATAGAACAATGTTTATTCAGTATGTTTATTGATTGGAAAAGTGAATTGTGAAAATGAAATTGATGTATGCAGGGAAATTTATGCAGGTATTGGCACTAGAAGACTATGAGAAAACGAAAAAATTAAGCAGAATTCTGCCCACTGGAACCTATAATAGCGTCGGTCACAACCGACGCTAAATGCTACTGCAGGTCAATGCGTGGTTGACCAGACACCCGCGTTTTAGCGTCAGTCTAGCAATTTAGCGTCGGTCAGACGTATCGACCGACGCTATTTGCTAACCACTGAGCCAGTTGGTGGTTCGACCGAAATACTATAGCGTCGGTTGGCACACGTTTTAGCATCGGTTGACCCAACGACCGACGCTAAAGTTTAGCGTCACCAAATATGGCGTCGGTTTAGCCGACCGACGCTATTTATTTTGGCATCGGTCATGACCGACGCTAAAACGCGTGTATGACCGACGCCAAATAGCTGTTTTTTTGTAGTGACATTTAAGTAGACGGTTATTAGAAAACCCGTAGAATATGATCTGCTTAGCTTCTAGCTTAGTAGTTATTTGATAAACCTGTCATACAACGTTCATCAAATTGGCGCCGTTGCCGGGGACTTCTTTTAATTGTTTGAAAGAAGAACTAGCATCTTATTCTTCTACTTTCCACCTTTAATTTTTCCATCCACCTTTCATTTTTCCATCCACTTCGATTTTACACTGGTTGTGTTTGTTTTTGTTATTTGTAGGTTGCCTACAGGTTTATGCAGCATCGTTCTCTCACGCGCTCCTTAACCAGGGCTAAGAGTGTAGAGAAATCGGGTAGCTCTGCTCCACCGAAGTGACCACAGATTCCGAAGCAAGGCAGAACCAATCCACCTCCATCTTTCACTCCAATTAAGATCGAGGAACTGAAGGAGAGTTCCTCATCTTCATCTTCATCTTCATCTGCTTCATACACCGCATCACTCTCACCTCCTCCATCTCCCAGGATGGAAGATCACGTGCCACGCATCGAAGGATATCCTAACTATGAGATCAATATTCCTTTCTTGACCATGATCTCTAGGGATTTAGAATTTAAAGGCAGGCCACTTGACAATCTGTGCACTCACTTGGCGGATTTCATCGATCTCTGCGGCACTTTCAAGAATGGGAATCTCGACAAGAACACTCAATGCTTGAGAGCTTTCCCGTTCTCTCTTAAAGGCGCAGCTAAGAGGTGGCTCACTGGCAAACCACCTGGTTAATACAGAGATTGGGATACTCTTGCTCAAGACTTCGTCGAAGAGTACTTCCCTCCTTCCAGAACAACAGCCTTCAAGGATAGCATCGCCAGATTTTTTCAAAAGGAAGGCGTGAGCTTATATGACACTTGGAATGAATTCCAAGAACTTCTCTACAACTGTCCTCACCATAGTTTCGAGCAGAAACAGTTAGCTGAAATCTTTGCTCGAGGTCTTCGTGAAGAATCTGCTAAATAGGTCAATTCCCTAGCTGAAGGGGATTGCACTACCCTCACACCTGAAGCTGCTCTTCTCCATTTTGCGAACTGTGCTTCCAAGTCAAGGAACTGGGGACGACAATCAGAAGGATGAAGAAGCAAGCTCGATCTTGAAGCAACCATTAAAGCAGAAGTTGAGAAGCATCTGAAGAAGTCTACTACACCTATCAAGTCGCCAGCAGCCTCTGTCTACGTTGCTGATTGCGAGTGGTGTGGAGCTTGTGCTCATAACGGAGGTCGATGCTAGAACTTTGGCAAAGCAGAAGTCTGGTCTACTGAAGAAGTCAATTTCATCTCTCAAGGCTTCAGCAACAATCAACAAGGTTATGTTGGCTACTGCAACTACAGACAACAAGGGAATTTCAAGAATCGACCTCCCTACAATGCCGGCGCCAACCAGAACCAAGGCCAGAATCAGAATAACCAACCAACCGGTTCCGCTCAGGATCAGAAGCCAAACAATCCGACAGGAGGTATCTACCAGCCGCCGCACCAAAATCCGGGTAACTATGGAACAGCTCCTGGCAATCGCCAGAATCAATATTTGAACAATACTTATACAGGACAGCAGCATCAGAAGGACAACAACATTAGTGAACTCGACAAGAAGCTCAATCAGATCACCACCAGACTTGACGATCATGATAGTCAGTTCAAAGCTCAAGCTCTCCTCAACCAAGAACAGATTGCTTCTGGTCAAAGAATAGAGCATGCAGTGAACCAGATCTCCAGCATGTTAGCATCTGGTCGCCCGTCTGGCCAGCTCCCGAGTCAAACCGAGCTGAATCCAAGAAAGGAGCAAGCTAAGATGGTATCTATTCAAAATCTGACAAACTCACCTACTAATACTTCTTCTATTTTATATAGGGCCATTGAAGTTCCGGAGAAGAAGGAAGCAAAGAAGGAGGCGCCTAAGGAGTACGATCCACCTCTTGCTCCGTACTACGAGAAGCCTCCATTCCCAAATGCATTGCTACCGAACGCAAGGATCGAGACTGGCATGTGGGGAAACAAAGACGGATATCCTACCACCCGTAGCAAGAAGCCTTCCTCGCCATATCCAGCTAAGTGTTCTGATCCTGGTTCTTTCACACTACCTCTAGTCATTAATGATATTGAGATAGAATGTAGTTTGGTTGATCTAGGTGCGTCTGTCAATGTCATGCCTATGAGTTTGTTCGAGAAATTGAATCTAGGAGAACTTGCACCAACTAGCATGCAACTTGTCTTTGCTGATAGATCATTGAAAACGCCTAGAGGAGAGATTAAGGATGTTGTTACAAAATGTGGTCCTTTCACTTTCTTAGCTGATTTTGTGATTATAGATACTCGCGAGGAGGATTCTACTATTCTCATAGGTCGACCCTTCATGGCAACAACCGGAATGCAAATCAATGTTTCGAGGTGGTTCTTTAACCTTGAGGGTTGGTAAGGAAATGATAGCATTTCATCTTAAGGACTGTATGAAATACACTCCTACGGAGGAAGAAACTCACTGTCTTGCTGTTGAAACTGTGGAGTTGACCTCGGTCAACTCCGTTACTGATGTCTCTTCCACGGTTTCTAGATCAACTGTTGTTGCAGGTGTTGAACATATTATCAAGCAGAAACCCGACCCACGGCACAAAAGCCACCGAAGAAGAAGGAACTGAAAGCCTTTCTTCTCAATCACCGCCAAGCAAGGAACCTGGCAGGCTATGGAGGAAGAATCAAAAAAGACTCAAATGGTCTGGAGGCCAGTTGCTCTGCCATCCTCTTCCGAGCCAGCTGCACCACCAATTCCTGTCAAGCCACCGGCGCAGAAGCAAGTGAAGAAGGAGAAGTCAAAAGCATCTCCCAAGGAAGCGCCAAAAATCACAGATCCCGGTGAAATGAAGCCGGAGGCTAAAGAGAAGATAAAGCCGATTGTTCTCATTCCTTCCACTGTAACACTCGCGAAGGATGACCTCTCAAGAGAACTGTTCGGGCCGTTCAAGATTACTGACCACCTTCCCGATGGACGTACTAAGCTCATTCATGCTAACGGGAAGAAATTAACACTCGCCGGAAGTACCCCGAAGCTCTACTTCATGAATTCTGCTGCTAGCGTTAAGGAGATCTTCAGTTTGGATGTCTCCTAATACCGTCCAGGTCTCGTCCAGCTCAAGGACGTTAATCAAAAGCGCTTCGTGGGAGGCAACCCACGACTGGAGTCAGTTTTTAATTTGTGTCAAACTCAGTATTTTAGAGACGGTTTGGGGGAGCCAAAAGTGTCATTTGCATGATTTCTTATTTTTCGTGTGTAGTTTGTGTGTCATCGTTTCAATCGCAAGTTGTTTGAGGTTGTTTCGATTTTTGTCAAATTAGTTCTGATTTTCTGAAGTTTGTCAGAATTGAGAAAACGTTTTGAAAAAAATTGGAGGACAAAGTTTTCGCGAAAATTGCACTCATTTCGGCAAAAACTCTTCTTTAAAACCCACTGTGTTTTCTGTCCAATTTTTTATAAACTTTTTGGCGAAAAGTTTTCTACTTTTCGGCGAAAACTTACTTTAAAATCCGGCAGACGTTTTTTTTTTTTTAATTAAAGATTTCATTTCACCAAAAACAAATAGAGGACTTACAAAAGGAATGGAAAAACTACTAACAATTGGAAAGAAAACCTATACATATCTCAAAATCTGAGAACATTCTCTAGCTTTGTAAGCATAAGCTGAGATGTCCCACTTAATCTGTTCTATACTACTCACTATATCAGAATGCTTGTTCCCAAAAATGCAAGCACACCGACATCTCCACACCGTGTTTACAACCATCGCCCATTTAAGCTTTTTAACCTTACCTTCAACACTACCATCCGAAACAGCAGTAGCTTTACCATGGACCTCTTCCCAATTACTAAGTCCACTGAGTTCCGGTAGAAAGGCATTCAGTAGCTGCTGTGTGAATGAGCAATCATAAAATAGATGCTCCCAAGTTTCCAAGTACGACTGGCAGAGCACACAGGTTTGATCAATCTCAGCATCCCACTTAGCAACTTTGTCTTTGGTCATAATCCTCCTAATCATGATCAGCCACGCTACAAAGCTAAACCTTGGAATCGAATAACCTTTCCAGACCAAGGTACTCCATGGTACTTCATCGCCCTTCACCCTAATATCATTCCAAATAATGCTTGGCTTCAGCCTCTCAACAATTTTACCATTCCACATGTAATTCCCATCATCATCAATTGACATAAAGTCCCTTATAAGAGGTCTCAATTTCATCACTCTTTTCCAAATCCACGATCCATAATCTGCCTTAGCATCCCACATACTAACACTCTTAAGCCTGTACTTAGTGATCCATGCTATCCAGAGTGAGCCACCCCTTACAAACAGATTCCAGAGATGCTTAGCATCATTAGCCACATTCCAGCTCTGTATATCCCTAATACCTGCACCACCTTCAGCTTTAGGTCTAGCAATATGTTTCCAGGCTAACTTGGCCTTTCCCCCATCTATTTTTCCCCACAAAAAACTATTACAGGATTTTTCAATATCCTGCATTAGACTCCGAGGCAATAAGAAAATAGATAACCAGTACTGAAGTATCCCACCAACAACCGAAGTTATCAACTGCAGACGACCAGCATAAGAGAGAAACCTAGTCTTCCAATCTGCAATTCTACTAGTAATTCTATCTAAGAGACACTTACACTCTGCTTTCTTCAATTTCCCAGCAGTCAGAGGAATCACCAGATATTTAAAAGGCAAATTACCTCTCTTGAATCTGCTAACAATACAGATTTCAGCAGTGACATCTACCCCAACACCTGCAGTGTAAACTTCACTCTTTTCAGGATTACATTGTAGCCCTGAAATCTTATGGAACTTATCCAAAATGGAAATCAATCCCTTAACTGACTTCCCATTCCCCTTTGTAAAGATAATGAGATCATCAGCAAAAGCCAGATGAGTCATCAGTTTCTTGCATTGAGGATGATAATCAAAGAACCCCTCACTAGCACCTCTGTCCAGCATACGACTCAAAACTTCCATAGCTATAACAAAAAAGTATGGAGATATTGGATCTCCCAGACGAAGGCCTTTCCTTGCTTTAAAATTACCACAAAGAGTACCATTGATATTCACAGATAGCATGGTGGACCTAAGACAAGTTTCAATCCAGCTCACATAAATTGCAGGAAATCCATGGCCACCAGCACCGTAAGCAGATAATCCCAATTTACACTGTCGAAAGCTTTCATTAAATCAAATTTTAAAGCAATCCTTGGGGAAACATTCTTCATGTTATAAGTTCTAAACAACTCATGAGCCAAAAGAATATTATCACTTATAAGCCTACCCTTAATGAATGCTGATTGTGAAGAACTAACCAAACAAGGCAGAACAGCTCTCATTCTATTGGTAATCACGTTAGATATTATCTTATAGATAACATTACAGCATGATATAGGACGGTAATCCCTAATCTCACAGGCATTAGTCTTTTTGGGCAGCAAAGCTAGGATCACAGAATTGACAAAACCAGGGAGCTTACTTGTACTAAAGAAGTACAGCACTGCACTCGCCACATCTAGTCCAACAATCTTCCAATGCTTCTTATAGAAGGACACCGGGAAACCATCAGGGCCCGGGGCTTTATCCCCAGACATTCCATTCACCACTTCAATCACTTCTTTCTCTGTCACCTGATTCTCCAGGGCCTCAGATTGAGCATTAGAAACCTTCTTAACAATCAGTTCATCCAGAGAATAATCTTCAACCACTTTTTCCTCTCCCAAAAGATTTTTATAAAAATCCACAACAATACTCTTTAAATCCTCAAACTCTTCAACCATATCACCATCCCTATTACGGAGCTGACGAATTGTGTTTCGGAGCTGACGAGTTCTGACATGACTGAAAAAATACTTAGTATTTTTATCACCCTCCACAATCCAAAGAGCTCTTGATTTTTGCCTAAGAATACTTTCCTCATCTTTCTCAAGTTGCTCAAGCTCCAACCTACACCTTCTAGTATCATTAACATTTCCAGTGCTAGGATACTCAAAGACACACATTTGCTTTTCCTCAAGCTCTTTCCTCTTATCATGAACTCTCCTGCTTATATCAGAATAGCACTCTAAATTAAGCTTCTTCAGCTCCCGTTTTAGTTCATGTAACTTACCATACAACCTATAAAACGGAGTATCATTAGATCTCTTACCCCATATTGCATTAATTATACCATCAAACCTTGGATTCTCTGCCCAGCAATTGAAGTACTTGAAAGGTTTTGGCTGAGAAACCAGTTCTATCCCAGTGGTGATGAGCATATCACAATGATCTGATACATCACAAGGAATGATCACCACCGAACTAAAAGGGAACTTGACCTGCCAGTCATTACTAACCAATACTCTATCCAGACGTCTAGAAATCGGGTCCAAGGCTCTATTGTTAGTCCAAGTATAAAATGGCCCTGAAGAAGAGTGCTCCTCCAAAGAACAACCTTTTACCATATCCTTGAAATCCTCCATACTGACAAAGGAGCTTAGCCTATTAGAAGCTTCCCTCACGTCTAGAATAGCATTAAAATCACTACCTACTAGCCACGGACAGCCAGACTAATTAAGCCTCTGAATATCATCATAGAGCTCTCTCCTTCTATAAAGATCCGTGGAAGCATAGACAAACGTGCATACTAAAACTTTAGGGAGATCTATCCTGACATGAATGAACTGACTACCCTTTTGAATAACTCTCAATGGCACATCCGGCATCCAAACAAGCCAAATTTTACCAAGATTATCATCATAACAAGTATCAACCTTCCAGCCCCCAAAACGTTGGGCTATCAAATCATCTGCCTTATCTTTCTTGACTCTAGGTTCAAGCAGAGCAATAACATCAAGCTTATATTTATTAACATAAATAATTAAAGAAGAAAATTTATCAGGGGCATTAAACCCTCTAATGTTCCAAACCCAGACCTTCATTTCTTTCTTCTATTATGCTGCTGACGAGTCAGCATAAACATCTTAGCAGGAGGAGAAGCTAACTTACTCGGCTCTGGAAAATCACCGAAAGTGACTACCTTCGCAAACTTATCGTGCTGAGGTAAATTAGAGCCCAGGTTACTGGCCTCCACAAAAGTTTCAGAAGCAACCTCCTCATACGAGGACTCAGAAACATTGTCTACAGCTCCTCCAGCAGTAGCATCACTACTAATGGTCTCAGGTGCCACCTCCTTCCCTAAAGAGAATTTGGAGACATTGCATGAACCCCCTTAGTAGGAGCTGAAACAGCCTGCTGGGAATTACCTTTACCTTTACGCTTCTTCCGCTTCTTCCTTGACTCAGTTGCAGGGCTCAGGATTACCACCTCCTCAATTGATTCAGTGTCCTCCTGGTGACCTGGTGCTTCCTCCTCTCCTTTCGGAGACTCAGAAGCATTGCCAAATCCCCTCCGACAGGCAGACTAGTACTAAACTCAGGTGAATCCTCCCCCTCATCCAAGGGTTCAGCTTCATTGCCGGCAGACGTTTTGAACTAAGCTTTTCGGCGAAAAATTTCACTTATTTTTGCCGAAAAATTTTAGAAAATTCCAAAAATCTCTTCCCCTTTTCCTTTCTTTTTTTCGGTCCATTTTCTCTTCCCCCTCATAATTTTCGAACGAAAAACAAACCCCCCTTTTTGAAAACGCGAAAATGACCACCCCCTTTTCATCACCGCCACCGCCCGATTCTGCCACCGCACCCTTCCTCATCCTCCCCTGATCATTTTAAGCCGTAGAACGTCCAAATCGGAGCTCTAGAGCTTCAGTTCTGCCAAAACCTAATTTCTCGATTTTTCACCGATTCCTCTTCGTCCGTTCGTTTTCAGCACTATGACTTCAAGGTAAGTTGTAGAGTTTTTCATTACGAGTCTTTTGACATGTTGAATGCTGAATTTCATTGGGGTTGACTTTGGTTGACTTTTTTCGATCTACCTCGATTTGCGTGCCGACTTTTCGTGTGAATTTTGGTAAACTTATTACTTTGGACTGTTCTAGCATGCTTAGGGAGAATTGTGTTGAAATTTGATACCCTTTTGGTCATGATTTGCTATGCTTAAAGGAATGATTCTTTGTGGTGTTGACTTGTTATGAAATGTCGGTTTGACCATGAACTATTGCTGCTCATTTGGCTGTCATGTTTGTCCATTCACGTTCGTATCACTTTGTTGGTTGTCAGAGCTGATGTTATGCCGTCATTCCCCGATTTGTGCTAGTAATTGTCATGATTAATGTTCAATGCGTTCTAATGTTGACTTTTTGAATGTCGGTTTGACTTCTTGACTCTAATTGTGATGTTAACATTCTGGCTAGTCCTTTGCGTGTTTTGTGATTCATTGTAATTACCGGTTACTCGCTTTGCTTACCCCCCACTCAGTTTTCCTCATTTCTTTGTGAAATTGAGTTTTTCTACTAAGTGTGGGGTAGGTTCTTAGTTTGACTAATCTGGTTTCGTTTCTTGCTATGAAATAGGAATGTAACCAATGAGCGAAGGACTAAGGCCAGACTTGACACCGGCTCTAGCTCCAGGGCACCAGCCCCAGTCACTCCCACCATCCACGGCCCACCTTCGGCATTCCCAGGCCGAGTCGAGTACCACCCCACTGTTGCCCGCTTGCCCGTGCACTACTTTGAGCGCACCAGAAGCTCCAGCACATTCCCAGAGCCGATGTACGACCACTGTCCCTTGACTCCCTCCTCGCGCACGATGAAGATTGGCACCAGAATGTGCTCCACTCGTTGGCACCTTCAGGACTTCTGGAGCTGACCACCATAGCTGACAGCTTCCCAGACATCGTGCTCCAGGAATTCTGTGCCACCTTTGAGCTAGATGAGCACAAGAGGAGTTAGCACAAGAAGGTCATCTCCTTCTATCTTGGTGGGGTGTACAAGGACTTCACTTACAATGAGTTCGCAGCTCATCTCGGCATCCCACTGGAGCACTACCAGGGTCACCACCTCGGTTGGCAGAACAACTCGGGCAAAGGCCCGGAATATGCCGCGCTCTGGAGCCACATCACTGGAGTGCCGGATGCTCAGACCACGGCTCATAACTCCATCAGGTCACTCTCTCACCCTCTCTATCATTTCATTCATATGGTTTGGCGTAGATCCCTGTTGTTTGCTCCAGAGAAGGACCGCCACCACCATTGGCGGAGCCAGGATTTGACCTAAGTGGGGTCCCGTCGAAAAACTAAGGAGGCAAACAAAAAATATAATGTATAAAAAATCTGAAAAATATGCTATTATTATTTATTTATAGCGATCCACGTCGTGTTTTCATATTTTGGAAGTACTCTAAAATACATTCATTGCTCAAAGTATCTAGTACGTCTTTCTCGATGAACGCTATTAAACAATCACACATGAACTCATCACCCATACGATTTGAAGCTTGTTCTTCACATAAGTCATTGCAGAAAAAGCTCTTTCCACACTTTCAGTTGCTACCGGTAAGATCAATGCCATCTTCAGAAGCAAATAAACTAATGGATACACCACATGCTTTTTTGTCTTCACCATTTTCATAGACAACTCCTCAATGCCTTTCAATCCTTTGAAATCATCATTAGCTTGCATATCAAATATATAAGTCTCGAGTTGATGCTCAAGAAACATGATTTGCACATCTGAGAACTCAGTTGGATAAAATCTAGCAAGATTTAGCACCATTTGCTTGTCATAAGCAGCAAAAGAATCATTGGGACTTAAACAAGCCAAACAACATAGCAATTGTGTGTTGACTTCATCAAAACGACTATTCAACTCCTGCAACTGCATATCCACAACTGTATAAAATACTTCAACTTGATAATGATGTAAGTTTGTGACCTGTTGAGAATTACGTCTTGACCTTCCAGGAAGAACACAAACATCATTCATACTAGGAATATGAATGTTCTCCTTGTTGCAGAATAAGACTGCATCATGAAGAAGAAGCTCCCATCCTTGATCTCGCATTCCTTGTAATCTTAACTTGGCCACACGAACAAGTTGAATAGCATTAACTATATCTTGATCTTTTCTTTGCAATGCTATTGACAACTCATTTGTGATTGATAATACTTTAATCATCATGTTCAACATAAAAGCAAAACTGAATGATTGAAGTTTAAGCAATGTATCATAAGCCACAGCCTTTGTTTCACTAGTTCCTTCATGCAGCATGTCATCCAAAACTTCAATCACACTAGAGAATATGCTAGCCAAATTGATAAGAGTCCCAAAATGAGATCCCCAACGAGTCTCACAAGGCCTTTTTAGACTCATTTCTTGATTCAACCCTCTTCCTGTCTCCAACTCACCATTAGCTAGAGCAGCAGCAACTTTGGCAGTTTGGTGTTCTTTGATGCTGTCTTGTCTCTTACAAGATGATCCAACTACATTAATCAAGTGACTTACACTGTTAAAGAAGTAACTAACTTCACAGTGATTTTTGGCAACAGCAACAAGTGTTAATTGAAGTTGGTGTGCAAAGCAATGAACATAATGTGCAGATGGATTTTCAGCTAAGATCAAAGACTTCAATCCGTTGATTTCTCCTTTCATGTTGCTAGCCCCATCATAGCCTTGTCCTCTTATTCTTGATAGACTCAACCCATTCTTCACAAGCATAGCTTCAATTTCATTCTTGAGTGTCAATGCTTTAGTATCCTTCACATGAGAAATACCCAGAAATATTTCCACGACACTACCATTTCGTTCTACAAATCGTAGAACAATGGCCATTTGTTCTTTGATAGAAACATCAGGAGACTCGTCCACCAAGATACAAAAGAAATCATTTTAAGGTCCTTAATGATTTCTTTAGTTATTTCTGAGGCTATTGCGTGGACAATATCCTTTTGAATGTCAGGAGAAGTCATACGCTGATTCTGAGGGGCATTATCCAACACAACACGTTGAATAGAATCTCTACCACGGGCGTGAAATTCCAACAACTCTAAAAAACAACCTTTATTACTCAAGAATTCTGATTCATCATGCCCTCGAAATGGCAACCCATTATGCAAAAGAAACTTGATGCAGTTAAGTGAAGCTTCCAAACGAGTCCTGTAGTCCTTTTTTGCTTCATCTGATTGTCTACATAAGGCAACTTGGATGCTCTGTGGTTGTTTCATCAAATCTTCATATTTCCTTAGAGCTGAATTGTGTGCACTGCTAGTCCACCTACATGAACATCAAATCTGTTCTTTTTGTTCCAACAAGTAAACCCCTCACTAACAAATGAATCACCTGCACCTTTCTTACTTTCTTCATGCCTAAACAGATAACAAGGTAGACAATATGTTGCATCCTTCTCAATACTATATTCTAACCACCAATAATCATCAAACCAAGAAGCAATAAATCTCCGTTTCTTTCCACCAATTTCTCTAAACGGAAAAGAATGACCTTTAGGTCTTTGTATATAAAGTCTTCTAACCTCATCGTGCACATTTGGATGAAAACATTATATTTTCTTTCTTAACCCTGGATCAGCTTTTAACAAATTCACATCCACATCACCTTTAGGTGGTAAAGAAGACTCACATTGTTGTTTATGTCGATTCATCAAAGTAGGACTTGGTTGAGATATCATCGTCGGGGATGGAGGATGGCCGCTTAAGCATTGTTCACTGGCACTTGATTGCGATTCCACTTCTTGAGCAATTGGTAAATCTGAAGTTGAACTTCTTATTGATGAATAATACCTCTTCATAACTGAAAATTCAATTTCAATTAAACATGAACACAATTCAAACTACTTTCATGATAATTGATGAAATTGAAAGCATGAATCTATTAGTTAGAATTGAAATTACCTTTAGGGTTTAACTAATTGGCTAGAAGCTCGGAACTTGGAGTCTTGGAGATTAGGGATTCAAACTTTGTCTTAGGGCTGGAATTTGCAGCAGCCTGAAATAGTTGAAGAAGGAAGATTCGGTTGGAGAAGAAAAAGCGATGATGAGGATTGGAGGTTGAAGAAGGAAGAGTCGACGGAGAAGAGAGAGTTGGAGAATGGAGCCTCTAGTTTGAGGCTTGAAGGAGTCCACCGTCGCCGTCGGACAGAGATTTTTCGAAGAAAGAAATATAATTAGGGCTGCAGACTTGCAGTTGCAGAGACTCTGGGACGTTTTAATGTCTCTGTTTGCTTATTCTATTTCGCTTGAAGTACATATACGCGTAATATATAATCAGTAAAGCTTGTACGGATTGATGGTTGAAATGGCTGTCTCATTAACGCGAGGTCGCGTGTTCGATTCCTGAAGAGGCAGCCTTGGTATTTTATTAAGGTTTTTTTCCAAGTGGGGTCCCAGGACCCCACTAACTCACATGTGGCTCCGCCAATGGCCACCACATCAGCAGAGAGGAGCTCCTACTTCTCCGTGCTATCCGAGAGGCTTATCCGCTTCATCCAGGATGGGTTTTGCACGCCTCTTCCACCAGAAGACCCAGAAGCCGAAGCCGCCTCGCTCACTCCTTGGCAGTAATTTCGTAGGCCGACTCATCATCTCCCTCGGTCTCAGCCAGTCATATGGCCCGGACGTTCCACGTCGCCTAATACACACCGTAGGTGGTGATTTAGCGGTCGAATACTGTAACATCCCTGCCCAACCGAATGGTTTGGAACTCGAGTTTGAGTGTTTGAGACATTGGATACAATGTTCTTGAGGCATCATCGAAGTCCGGGACGTTCATAGTTGAGTCGGGTCAAAGATACAAGCGAGTACGCGAAAATTTGTCAAGGTGGGCAGACCATGATACATGGTCGTGTATCAGCAATACACATCGTGTATCATGATACACGCCGTGTATCATGGCCTGACTATTAAATGCTGATTTCCACGGAAATTCACAATTTTTCCCTCTTTCTCTTTCCCCGAAAATCCTTTTGACGAACCAAAAGCCCCATAGCTTCAATCCTTGATTTCGGGAGTTGTAGAGCTCCGATTGGCGATCTGTTTCTTGCTACACGTTCGTGGCAACGAGAGGAAGAATATATCCCTGAGTTTCTGGGTATTTCGAAGTAGGATGCTGTCGGTGAGGAGGAGAAAAGCTACGTTTTTTGTGTCTGAGAGCTTGGCTGTTCGAGTACTAGAAGTTGTTTTAGAGCCTCGTCTTCTTGTTAGGTGAGGGTTTAGCGTACGATAGGTAGTATGGTCGGAGTGAGGAATTGCAATTCAGACTTAGAAGAATGTAGGGCTTTGCATGAAATTGAAAGAGATTAAAAGGGGGAAACTGTCCTACAATTGACTGTTTTGTGAAATATGTTGTTTGATGATTGTTGGATGTTTGTTAATTGATGGATTGGTTGATGATTATGGGCTGTTTGTGTTGTGTTGAGATTGGGGAAATGATTAACATTGATGATTAATGGATCAGACTTAGTAATGAGTGTAGGAGGGTCGGGATGTGATTCTGTAAACTATATCTATACCTTGTGCTGTCAGTTGTGGTTGCAGGAGGGTGGTTTTACCAATGTGGGGTTGCCCTAATCAATGATGAACAAGTGGACGGCCCTGCCAATGTAGGGTCGTCCAATGAAGGATGTACAGGAGGGTAACCCTATGACTCATGACATGGCTATCCCTGTACTTGCAGGTGGGAATGGCCGGTGAGCTAGCCGTTTACCCTTAAACTATTTGTGTTATGTGAAATGTTGAATGTAGTGAAATGAGATTATGAATGTGAGATTGGACGAGTTGATGCTATGTGTTTTGAGATCAAGTGAATGCTATGTGCTGATTTGGGTGATATGGCTGATATGTGTAATGAGGGGTCTAGAATGTGATTGGGGTGTTGGTTTATGACATAGAATCGATTAAGGGAATTGAGTAATGGAATTGAGTATAATGGAATTGGGTGGTGTGATTACATGAACTGGTTGAATTGATGTCGTGTGATTGATTTGAATGAAATTGATGTTGTCGTGATTGTTACTGTTATGTGGTGTTGGTTGACTTGTATGATTGTATGGTTGACTTATGTGAGTGTATGGTCGATTAGATGGCTAGAAATGAGTGTGAGGAGTTGAAACTGGACTTAGGATGAATTAGGTCTTGCATGAACCCTTGAGAATAAAACTGGATAACTATCTTGTGAATAGTGTTTGATGAATGTGTTGATTGATGTGTGATTTGGGAATTGGGATGAAAGATGATAGCTAATGTATTTGACCTAGAAATGCGAAATAGGATGGGATGGGATGAGCTGAATTTCTGTGATTGTACCTATTGTTGTCGGTTGTGTTAGTGTGGAATTATAACATGGAATTGGTATGTGGAATTGGTTGAATGGAATTGTCAAGTGGAATTGATATGTGGAATTGGGGAATGGAATTGGTACACGGAATTGTGAAATGGAATTGTTTTGTGGATAAGTGTGATTGTTGTAGTTGCATTAAATGGAATTTTAAATAATAGAACCGGGGAGCCAACGTTACCCCAACCGAAATACCGTGCTGTTAGAGTCCGATTCACTGGGTGAGTCCTATGACAGGGAGTCATAGTGGTTGAAATCTCGTTGAGGAAGGATCCCTATGTGATGCGTCGTGATAGCTCCGTGGAGGAAGGATCCCTTAGGGGATGCGTTGTGTTTATCTCCCGACAGGGAAAGATCCTGCGGGATATGGTTGATGTGATGGTCGGCAGGGTAGCAGGGGAACAACTCCTTATGGCGCCTAATTAACTCACCTAGATAAATGAAGTGTGCATTGATGTGTGTGTGTGTGTGATATGTTGGTTGAGTTTTTGAGCCGATATGTGATGTGTTGTGGACTGTGTTGGATTGATCTGTGAACTGAACTGGGTTGTTGTGCTGCGATGTGGATTAATGTTGAATGATTTATGATCATGATGTTGTTGTGAATTATGAATTGTTAAAGTGAAGAACTATACTTGTGTGATAACCTAGACTATTTAAGGATGCTTAGCAACTCACCTAGTAATTGGAATAAGAAAGGAGGTGTATGTGATTGTGTGCATTTATGTGTAATGTGAGATGAATTGTGATGCGATGTCGAACTGTATGTAAGTGATGCTGAATTGTATGTATATGACCCAACTGTAGGGATGATGCATTTGTTGTAATGATGAACTGGTTGAGGATTGATGTGTGAGTTTATGCATGTTGGTTTCTCGTGTACTATTGTGATCATGATTTGAGTAGCACTCAAACTAGTTCGACCGCGGGTAAACCTGGGTTGGTTTGGGACGGGTGTTACAAATACGACCTCCAGTTGGACTACTGTCCAGAGGTGGCGGCAGCTCTTCCTCCCTACCACGAGGCCGAGTCGGAGGAAGAAGATGATTCTAAGGAGCACCTTCCTCAGCCAGAGCAAGAGTTTGACGATCATATACCCTCGGCACAGCAGCAGGCAGGGTATGGATATCAGCAGCAGCCGCCCCTTCAGGATCCATTCCAGATGTCGCATCCTCATCACCGACCACCTCCAGCTGACCTTGGAGAGCTATACGAGCGACTCCAGGAGTGGCGAGTCATAGACACCGCCACCCAGGATGCCAGATGGGTTATTATGCAGCAGCACATGCGTCGCGATGATGAGAGGTACGAGGCGCAGCTGGCGTGGCAGCGGCAGGTCAACGACGTCCTCCACATTCCACCTCCCGATGCACCTGGCCAGCAGTGATCGGGTTGTATCCTCTTCCTTGTCCCTTCTTTTTATTTCTTCTTTTCAGATTTCGATCCAACTTTTTTCTATGTGGATCCGGGACACTTGTCCCGGTTTCCTTTTTATCTTTCATTTGTTTTTGTTTTATAGGTGGTTTGGTAGATTCCCTTTGCTTAGGGTTTACTACTTTTCCCTTCGCTTTGGTAGATTCCCTTCCCTCTCCGAGGACCCGTGTTCATCCCCTACATCAGTCATCTCGGTCCAGGTTCTTCTATTTTACTCTCAACTCTAGTTTTAGTCCTGTTAGGACACAGAACGATTTAAGTGTGGGGTAGGATGCTAGAGAACCTTGCATGAACTTGATTGCCCTTAATTGTGTTCTTGTGTGTTCCGTGGTGCCTTTCCAGTATCTCTAGCATTAGAATTGCTCGGTTCTTGATTTTTTATGTTAAGTTGTTGTTCAATCTGTCATAATGATGCTTAGAATGCTTAACCTAGAACCAGAGAACCAACGTGTATACTTTGATGCTAAATTGCCTGGTCAGAACAGATTTTCAAAATCACACTTGTAGTTTGTCGCCTTGATTGCATGAAAATGACCAAATCCAACTAGCAAACCAACTGTGAGCTTTTGATCCATTGCACATAACTTGCAATTTCAATTCTTTTTGAGTGGTTTTCTGTTGTTCTTGAATGAGTTAGAATTTTCATGAGACCTATTCGAGACCACACGATGACATGAGTTCTAGAATGATAAGGGCACCTAGATTCAGCTACTAAGCCAGATAGCCTACATAAGATTAAATCCATTAGGTTTAAAGCCTTGAGCTTGGCCTGTTCTTTCGGTTCGATATACATTACAGCCAATCCCCATTCTTTCATTCCCCGTTGATCCCTTGTGGTTGTAGTTCTAGATTAGCCTACCGGAAGTCGGTTTGTGGTAACTTGCCCATAGCCATTAAACAGGTGGTCTTAGCTATTATGTCCAAACGTGTAAACCCCTCTAACAACTAAAAGAAAGAATCGACACAAAAGAAAAAAGACGAAAGAAAAAGAAGAAAGTAAGAAAAATTCGAAAAAAATATAGAAAAAGAGTTCAAAAGTTTTCAAGTTTATAGTTCAGTTCAATAACGTTCCTCTCCCTACATATGGAAGAACGAAGTCAAATGAAAATTCAGAAAAAATGTGTGTAAAGAAAATAAAGTGCTAGGTTGCTTGAGGGTATCATATGACGAGCGTACACTATTCCACCCGTGTCTGGTTAAACGGCAGGAAGCCATAGGCTAGATTCGAGGGAAGTTAGTCACAAGCTACACCGTACCAAAGCCATCATCATACATTCCCTTCATCCATCTCATCATGAACCCTTGTAGTATAGAATTCGTTACAGTCCTAAGCAGGGAAGTCCTTCCTTACTAGTTACTCGTGTTTGTCACAGTGGTGGAGATGTGGTCGAATTGCAAACTTATGACAGAATTCAGTAACAAAAAATGATTGAGAGCAGAAACACGTCCTTAAACACAGAGAGTGAGAGTTTCCCTTGTACTAAATATTATCTGTGTGAGGAGTCTGGTCGATCAGGTCAAATTCGTGCATGATTGGTTACTACTTCTTGTCCTGTGCAGTTTTTAGTGAGACCAGGTTGTTTGGCTGATCAGTATGCATGTTAGGTTTGTTGTTCTAGAAGTAGCTATCTAATAATTCATTGTGAAAGCTTGAACTTCAATTTAATCGATCTTATCATTTGTGAACATGAGCGTTTTCTATTCAGTTTGCTTGAGGACAAGCAAAAGCTTAAGTGTGGGGTATTTGATGACACTCGATTTGACGTGATTATCAGCCTCATTTAAGCGACATTTCTTGGCTTAAGACATGGTTTTTAGGGCAGAATAGTGAATATTCACTCAACTGCTCTATCTCGTGCCATTTGTGTTACTCTGGCCCGTTTCTGGTCTATTTGATGTTTTTCTAGTGTTTTCATGATAGTTGATGCTGCAGTTTTAGCGGTATCAAATACTACCAAGCTGTGAAGCTAGGGTAGATCGTATTCCACGGGTTTCTACTAATCGACTACTCAAAGAAGCTGGCAAATTACTCAGGTTTAAGCACTTAGTGCGTGGTGTGAGTTCCACGACTTCTAATCTAATGAGCAAAGGAAAATAAAAGACAGAAAAGTAAAAGGTTGACTAACGAGAAGATAGACGAACTTAGATTTCGAATCCCCCTTAGATCACCAGAGCAACGGCAATCACAAGATCAGCGGTTTTCAATTCTAATTCAATCAATCACTAAGACACCACCATAACTCCTTACCCTTAGGTTTAAGACCGGCGAACGTTAGCTCTATCCGTTCTAACTACCAAGATTAACTAGCCGCCTGGGTACGGTCGCCTCTCGCAACGACTTAACTTAACTGGTGCAATTACTAATGATTAGTGAGTTACTCTTGCAGTGGATTAACCCTAACCGGTTCCTACGAAAGGCACGCTCCAATTATAAGGTTAATTGTTCAATTCGATGTTCTAAAGTAAGGCGAGCGTTCGCTTCTATCCTTAGCTTAACAAGAATCTAATCTAGGTGATCAATCCAGACAAGAAACATGAACAATGAAGAACAAATCAAACATGAAAGAGAACTGATTGAACTTCGAATCTAATTACCGCCGATCCGTGACCGCTTTAAAGCCCTGGGTCACTTAGGGTTCATCTAGTCTAAGCTCTACAAGTTCAGTTACTCATATCAGAAACAAGAGAATCAAAGGCAACAATGAAGATCATCATACAGAGGAAGAACAGATAAGAACTGAAAAACCTAATTCTGATGACTCCCGCGAAGCTTCAATCTCCTGGATCTTCAACTTTAAGCTCCGAGTTCTCCGAGGTGAAGGATGGCGTCACGATCTCTCCACGGATCTTCGAACTCTCTAAACTCTATCTATCGACCCTAGAGTCGGCTGACTCTCAAAAGTCTGATTTGTGAAAATATGAATAATGAATTGTTTTCTCCCTTTTGGCTGCCGGCTGCTTCTCTTTAAATAGGTACGCTTAGGGTTTCCTATACAGCGCCGGATTTGGAAGATATTTTCGGCGAAAATATCAGATAATTTTCGCCGAAAACTTTAGGCAAAATCCCCTGTTTGATTTCTTCTATGATTTTCGGCGAAAACTCAAAGTAGTTTTCGCCAAAAACTTCAGTGTAAATCAGCCTGTGAAATTCTGAAGGTATTTTCGCCGAAAACCTCATAGTATTTTCGGCGAAAACATTGTGCTGGGCAGTTGGATCTTCGGTTCTGACTCTGGTTCGATTTCTGGTTCGATTTCGGTTCACTCCTTGAGGTCTTGAACACATCCGTGGTTACGTATTTGACGATAAAAACCTGCGCTCTTACAAAAACACTAGAAAACCATCAAATAGACCCAAAAAGGGCCAAAGTAACCAAATCGGTAGGAAATAGGGTAGTTGAGTGAATATTCGCTATTTTACCCCTAAAACCACGTTTCAAGCAAGGAAATGTCGCTTAAATGAGGTTGATAATCACGTCAAATCGAGTGTCATCAATAGCACAGGTTTTTGCCATCAAATAAAGTAGCCAAGGACGTGTCTAAGGCATTGGAACCTCGAGAAATCGCTCCGGAATCGATCCAATGAGTCAATCAAGTAACACAAATCCTGCCCCGTTTTACACATAAGTTTTTGGCGAAAATACCTGAGGTTTTCGTTGAAAACTCAGAAGAAATCGGTAGAGCAAAACAAAAAGAAGTTTTCGGCGAGAAGTCAAGTTCTCGCCGAAAACTCTAGACAACTAGCTCAGAAGAATCAGTCGACGGAAGCCAGCATTTTACACAGAAGTTTTCGGCAAAAACTCCTGAAGTTTTTGCCGAAAAATCCAGGCCAAATCTGACGCTGATAGGTTAAGTATAAATACTTAACCGGTGGCTAAAAATAGAGATATACTTTTCATAACAGAACTTTGACGAGTTCTAGACTTAAGAAGTTCGAGAGAGGCAGAGTTTGAGAGTTCGAAGAGCCAGGAAGAGATCGTGACGCCATCCCTTCACCTTGGAAACAGAGTTCATCATGAAAAGGAAGAGCAGATGGAAACTGTAAAACCTAATTAAGACGACTCTGGCAAAGCTCCGCTCTCCGGTAATCTTCACTCCTAGCTCCGAGTCTCCGAGGTGAAAAGATGGTGTCACGATCTCTCCTGGCTCTTCGAACTCTTCAACTCTGTTCTCTCGAACTTCTTAGGTCTGGAACTTGTGATAAGTTCTATATGGGAAAAGTTGTTTTTAATTCTGCCGCCGGTTTATATTTATAGTTAACCTTTCCCAGTTGGATTAGGTTAATAGTTTGAAAAAGGCTGACCTGATCGACTGTTTCTCCTGTTTCTCCTGTGTCGATTTTGTTCAGAGTTTTCAGTGAAGACTTTGACTTCTCGCCGAAAACTTCTTCTCCTAAGCTCTGACGATTTCTTCTTGGATTTTCGCCGAAAATTCAGGGACTTTTCACCGAAATCTCCTTTGTAAAGCTGGGCAGGATTTATGTTGACTTGATTGACTCCTTGGATCTATTCTAGTGCGATTCCTCGAGGTTCCAATGCCTTAGACACGTCCTTGGTTACATTATTTGACGGCAAAAACTTGTGCTCTCACAAAAACACTAGAAAACCATCAAATAGACCCGAAACGGGCCAAAGTAACACAAATGGCACGAGATAGAGCAGTTGAGTGAACATTCGCTATTCTGCCCTAAAAACCATGTTTTAAGAAAAGAAATGTTGCTTAAATGAGGTTGATAATCACGTCAAATCAAGTGTCATCAGGAATCGACCTCCACCAGTCCAAAGCATGACCTTTGAGCAAGAAGGTCATAGCTTGCATCTGCACTCCTTCATCAAGCTCCATTTGTAGGAACTTGTACTCGCACTCTTGGAGCAGGATCAGCCAACTCCCCATTGAACTCTCCAAAGTTCCAACCCTTCAACATGCTCGGTTGAAACCTAGGGCCTCTACCTCCATACCCTGAGTTGCCAGTCGATCGGCTTCCCATAGCTTGGCTAGATTCACTACAAAGGACATTAAACGTTTCAATTAACCATTTAAGACAAAACTCAAAACCGTTCAAATCACTTCCTCTTTCAAAACTTCCCACCCATTTTAAAATAGTTGAAAACCCCTTGAAAGTCAGTCATGTACCGATGTGCCATCCCTCCTCCTTATGAGGTTAATTACTCCCCGAGGAGAAAGAACGATTCATCGATACAGCAGCAACGTAACTAACCAGGCTTTGATACCATCTGTAACATCCATTCTGAATCAACCCAGTGAAACCCATGGTTGAACCGGTTATGAGTACTACTAATGAAACAATATAAAACCAAAATAGAAAACTAACGTTTAAAAATAAATAAAATGAAGGCGGCCTCCCAATGTATATAAAATCCGAGTGCAAAAACCAATAACCAATAAGTCCAATACAATCCTCAAAAAGTACATGATCCCCAAAATGACAATGGTCAACTGAAATGAAAAATGTAAATAGTCAACTCCGAGTATATCGCCAGCCTTCACCTCATAGCTCAGCTGCAACTTCCTCGAAATCGGCCCGAACACCTGAACTTCGACACCAACTACTAGCCACGAGAACCTGAAAGGGGAAGAGAGGGGGGATCAGTTTCCTAATGAAACTAAGTGAACCCACTAGGCTTAACTATGTGCTGAGCTATGCCTCAATAAGTTATCCCAACGCTTCATACATCACAATTAACAACGGGATCAAACCTAGTCTATTCCTCTTTTAAATTCCTACATTAGTTTAGGTGATCACATAGGTGAAGTTCTCTATTTTAGCATTCACAATTCACAGCCAACACAACCTATCCACATGAAACCATATTAGCACAAGACTTGCATCCAATATCAATCATCATCATCCATTCACAGCATCACATCACATGCATTCACATATAATACACAACTCACAAGGCACAATAAATCTATGTGTGCAATTAAGGTGCCTAGGAGTTGCTCCACACCACCACTGGTCGGCCAATGCACCTCCCTATCGCAAGAGAGGTCCTCGCGCTTCCCTACCGCATGGGAGGTTCTCGCGCTCCCCTACCGCATGGGGAACGCGTTATCATCAACATCATCATCATAAATCTCTCAACGAGAAGTTCAACAGCACCCTTGACACCCATGTCAAAGGGATCCACCCTAATGGACCAAACTCAATCATACTCGTATTTCGGGTGGGGCATTGTGGACTCCTACCGGTTCTAGCATTTACTATTAACAACCAATAACATCACTATCAATCATAACACTGCACTTTCTGTTCGATTCCCAACATCACACATCAGTCTCATCAATCCTTCACAACGATCTCCAACCATTTCTCACAATCATTTCCTTCATCATCACACATGTCCATAAACACAAAAAGAGTAAACGGCTAGCTCACCGTCCACCCCCACTTGCAAGTACAGGGATAGCCATGTCGCAAGTCTAGGGTTACCTCATGTTCATCACTCACACGACGATCCCACATTGGTAGCGGGTTACCTGGCGTAAGAACACATATAAGTGTTCTCATATTAGAACACCTATTAGAACCCTTAGATCAATTTCCTAACATCCAATGGTTGTTATAAAAAGGACAATCTTGTAATTGTACCTAAAATATGAAAGGGGTTCAGAAATCTGAAAAAAAAAACACATATCAGAAATCTAATCCCTAAACAAAAAAAAACCTAAAAACTCTCTCTTCGTCTTCGTGGTTCCTTCTTTGGGTTGTAACCACCAATTTCGATGCAGCCGCCTTGCCGGATGAAACAATAAAGGGTATCGGCTGCTGGTCGGCGAGGAGAAGTGGTTGGGGTTGATGGTGGATGGGAGCACGGCGGCGGCAGATTCCCTCGACGCTGCTATATATTTCGGTGGATGCAAGGGTGTTCAACTGGTCGTCGAGGCTACCCGTGGACGGAGCCGATCGCGATCTTTGGCGGCTGATTTGCCAACTTCAAGCGAGCCTACTTCAGATGAGGATTTCCAGGTTTTTATTGTTTTTGAAACTGTCATGTTCCTTTTCGATTCACCTGGTACATAGACTTGTTCCGGTCAAGTAATTCTGGTACGAAGTAAAAAACCCTAAAAACTCTCTCTTCGTCTTCGTGGTTCCTTCTTTGGGTTGCAGCCGCCATTTTCGATGCAGTCGCCTGGCCGGAGGAAAAAAAATTGAGGGTATCGGCTGCAGGTCAGCGAGGAGGAGCGGTCGGGGTTACTGCGGTGGATGGGAGCACGGCGGCGGCAGATTCCCTCGATGCGGATTCCGGTGGACGCGGGGGTGTTCAACCGGCCGTCGATTCTACCTGTGGATGGTGTCGATCGCGATCTTTGGCGGTTGATTTGCCAACTTCAGACGAGCCTACTTCAGACAAGATTTCCACGTTTGAGATTAGTTTTTGAAACCGCCATGTTCCTTTTTTATTCACCTGGTACATAGACTTGTTCCGGTCAAGAAATTCTAGTACGAAGTATGGATTTGTTCTTATTTCAATCTTTAATGTCTTGTTTCTTTCAAGATTTGTTAAGCACATTAGGTTCTTAAATTGATTTTGTTGATGCAGAGTGTTGTGTTGGTAAAATATTTGGTTGTAATTTGGACTTCAGGAAGTCAAGACTGTGGAATTTTCCTGCTTAATTGGGCTGAGGTATGGGAGGGGAAGGTGGAAGACTACATGCTTCGAGAGTGGAAGGATAAAGACTACTGCAAAAATCATCGCGACGCCATATGTCTTACTTTGCTCAATTCAAAGGACAACAGCTTGTTCTCTGAAGTGAATGAAGCAGCTACAAAATGGAACCATGGAATGGAGTGAGTTGTTAGTGTGTTGTAGGGGTGAGAATTTGGTTAAGGTTAATGGTTAAAACTGATTAACCGACCGAAATTGATTAACCATTGGTTAATTGATTATTCGGTCAGTCAACGAGGTGGTTAACCATTTTTAGCAAGTCGGTTAACGGTTAAAAAGCGGTTAACCTACTTTGACCGAAACAATAATGAAATAATGAGTTCTAGTGCAAGTGTTTATTTACATGGTGTATAATTTATGATATTATTTAATTTATATGGAATTTTAAGATTAAAAGATGATTAAATCGGTCAATTATCAGTTATCCGAATTTTGGTCTGTTTTTTACCGAATTTATTTCGGTCAATCATCGGTTAAAACTTCTTGGAGGTCGGTTAACCTATGATTAACCGATTTTAATCGGTTAATGACTGAATTAACCTATTCCCACCCTAGTGTGTTGGGTTAGATAGTTGGGGATATTTTGAAGAATGACCAAATTTTGTTGTTGCTACCTAGGATTTATTTGTTTTCTGTGAAGTTTCTTGGATAGTGGCCAACTTTGATAGTTTACTTGGGTGTGGAGATTTGAGGATGAAATATTTTGACAACTTATGTCATTAATGTGAGACAGGTGCTAGATGTTTTCTTGTTTTTAGTTTGGTGAAACATTGGTTAGGATAGGGTTTAGGTGGCTGTATGGAAAGGTAGGAGAATGGTTATATTTTATTATTATATATGTGTGTTGTGGTGTGTGTGTGTTGTTGTTTTATATATTGTGTGTGTGTGGTGTGTTCGTGTTCGTTAAGTGTTCCTGTTACGTGTGTACATAAGTTGGTACCTGAATCTGATTCTGGTTCATAAGCGAGAAGTTTAATGACTGGATCACACAATCGAAACGAAACCACATGGCTATTGAAGTTCGAATTCTGTAAAAGATTATAAACAAATGGCGGTTGCGGAGTTAAGCAATGGTGGTCCGATTTGATGCAGGTTTGAAGTTGTTGCCGTCGATTACCAAAAAATGCCATCGTCTCTTCCAAAAACAGCCGTCGATTCTTAAAAAATCACCTGCTCCGATGTGCCGGTTGAAATATCAGATTTAATAATACCGCCGACGATACTTGTAATTAGTGTTTTAGCCGAAGGTTGTTGTATTCCGTCAAGAAAGGGAAGTTCCAATATTTGCAATAATTGATTTCTTTTTTTAGCTACGATTAGTATTTTAGCATATTATTTTATTTAATGATTTAAATAAGAAAATTAATATTAATGTGGAAATTTACATAGATAACCATGATCTTTTAGCCCTTAGATTAGATTAGGAGAATGGAAGGTAGAGATTAGTGTTCTCATGGTGAGAACAAAATGGGTGTTCCCATACAAGATTTTCTGCATTGGCAGGACCATCCTCCTGCAATCACAATTGATAAATAATAGATTCACAAACAGTAATTCAGTTCATCCCATCTCATCCTATCTCACATTTCCAGTTCGAATTCATTAGCCAACATCTTTCATCCCAATCCCCACAACATACATCAAACAACTCCAACACATATCAATCACAAGACAGTTATCTGATTTTACTCTCACGGATTCATGCAAAACCTAATTCTAATCTAAGTCGAGTTTCAACTCCTCACATTACACATCTTGTTCTATCGACGCTAAGCCCTCACCTAGAATAGAAGACGAGGCTCTAATCATCTTCTAGAATTCCAACGAACAAAAACCCCTTTCTCCAAATTCGTAGCTTTTCCCCTTCCTCGCTGACAGCATTTCACTTCGAAAATCCAGAATCCAGAAATGCGATCTCTTCCTCTCATCGCCAGGAACGCACAGGAAGAAACGACACCTTAATCGGACACCCGTAGCTTCTGAAATCAACCCTCAAAGGTTTGTTGCACTTGGTTCGTCATAAAGAATTTTGTGAGGAAAGAGAGAGGTTGAAAGTGTGTGCACGTTTTGCCTAGAAACCACACCTTTTGACATCATGAATGACATATTCTAACAACTCAGAGGAACAAGTATGATTTCTAGCAAAATAGTGAAAACCAAACCTTTTCCCTAGAGACCACACTTTTGGTTACTTTTGTCAGATCCTTTGTCCAGTTGTTAGGCAAAGCTAGCATTCAACTAGGAATCATCAAAGGAAATGCATACTTTGGTACGAAAAGGCAAGGAAAAATATCCGTCACTTGCTTTTGACACTCAAGTGACTCAAATTGTACCTCACACCCTCGTTCTTTACGTCTTTTGGTCCGCCACGGACTTCAGATTTAATTGCGAAAATAACCATAATCATCATTGATGAAAAGTGAGTGGGAGCTCTTAAGAGGTCACTTTAGGAGGAGATTTTGAGGCGATTTGCAGAGAAGTCTAATACTAGAACATAAAGACCAAAGGAAAATCACAAGCAAGAAAATTGGAATTGAGGAACTTTGTCAAACAAAATATATCTTTTAAGATTTCTCTTAGAAGTCCTAGTTTAAATGTCTCTATCATCTGATTATAGTTTCTCTCCCTCGAACATAAGTGAGCAAACAACTTGTGCTTAGATTAGATAAATCCGAGAATTCTAGTGTGTTCAGATGATGATTTGACTTCTTGGTTTAGTGGACTTTCAAACTTGTTATTCCTATGCGTTGATGTTGTTCTTCATGGATGTTTATCTCAATCTTGTTGTGCGGCTCAATTAGGGTAACGATTAGATCTAGTTAGTCTCAATAAAGCACCTTGTCTTAGAACCTCAATGCTAACGACTAAACAAGTCGATACACTCAAGAGACGATAGTTGGTTGGTCCATCGTAAGGAGCAATTTTTAGAACAAACTTAGAGCATCAATATCATTTAAAATCAGTGTTGTGATAGCACTTGATCGTAAGATAGAAACAGCAACAGCATGTGAATGCATGTTAGAAATCCTATTTAGACTTATATCATTATCATTTACATTTTACAGAACATCCAGACACTTGGGGGATTCACGTTTAACCATTTATCAACTTGATTTACTTGCTGGACTGATATTTAATAATAGTATAAATACGTACAACTCACAGCACACAACTTGTTTAAAGCACAAGTTTTTTTTTTTTTATGAATTAAAGCAAAAGTTGTGTACCCAGTCTAGAAAGACCTTAGAGAATATGATCTTATATTACTTAGATGGTCTCTAGGTATCTTTCACGGCTGGTTACAAATGTCTCCAAAATGTTAAATGATGTTCTGAATAAATAAATGGGAACGAAACTAAACTGCATAAAATGTTGGGTTATTTACAAATTAAAAAAAAAAGGTGTTAGTTCTGTAACATTAACGAGACATCAACTTCAATCATGTGAGGATAAATCCTGTACTTGGCAGAACTGAAAACTGTGTAGTAGCCAAATGAAAGATATGCTCATGCATATCTCATCAGTCTGTTCTATTACAAGGATTTTTGGAATATGATGAAATCTTCTTTTGCAATTCCAGATTTGACATCCGCTCAGCCTCCAGTGCTCGCTCAAGCTGTGAATATAATACAATTTAGGTCATTCACTGCACCAATTTCCTTGGTTTGGAGGTCGTGCCACAGCATCACATGTAAAACGTGGATATTACATTACCTTGGCAGCACGAGTACTCCATTCTCCTAAGATAGCTCTCAGCCTCTCGTTCTCTTCTACATACTGCTTCATTCGTTTGAAGCGAAATCATAAATGAAATAGAACATGAAGCCTATATATCTAACTATATATTCCATGGACATAATAATACTTGCCTGATTATTTGCAGCTCGTACCCGCTGGAACTCAGACTCCCTATCTGCTATCACAGACCGAGCAAGCCTTAGCTCAGATTGTAGTTGATTCATCTAAAGAAGACAATTGTTTGGAGTTAATCAACTGGAAGACTATTCAAATATCGAGCGCAATAAACTCAAGCCATTTTCTGATGAAGGTATTAGCTACTAAAGCACTGAACACTTGCTACATTAATGTATTTACCTCAGCAGTTACTGTCCTTAACTCCTGTTCACGGGCACCTAACAAATGTGCAACATCAACCTGGAATACAAATTAAATAAAACCAATAATTGTCATCTTAAGAATGAAAACATTCATTCGAACTCAGAGAATCCAGCCAGGAATCAGGATGGCTATCACCTGAGGTGTGCTCCCATCGCTAGACCGTTCATATTTGCTTAAACATTCTTGCAAGCGTAGGACCTGAATCAAGACATTTTTAATGGCAGAGACTAGTCATAATTTAAACTACCAACTGACCAATTACATGAGTTACAGCAGATCTATTCAATTATCACCAACTAAATGCCAAATATCTAAAGGTGAGGAAAAAATCAGTCAAGTAGGCTTCGATATTGCATACCTCTTCACTCAGAAAATGGAGATTCTCACGCTGATATTGCAGTAATGCCATTTGCTGATCAGAAAGTCTACCACCTTCTTGGTACCTGTTGCACAAGCCACAAAGTGGTTCTCAATTCATTATAAGGCATTGTTTCCTGCCTAATGCTAGTTACCAAAAGGAAACTTGAAATGTATTATTTTTACAAGTATTAATCATGTTATTTACACGAGTACTTTGTATGCAGCAAAAGAAAAGAAAAGTACACACCTCTACAATCATATAGGTTAACAGTTCATGATAAGATGATCTACCATTAATATAATCCAATCAAATAAATGATTACCTCAAACCTTCTAAGGGACTTGATTGTTGAAGTGGAGAATACAGTGACTTCAAAATATCAGGCTGAGAGTTTACAGAATTGTACTGATGCAAATATCCTGCAAGGTCACAAAGATATAAGAAGAATATTAAAGACAAGGTTTGAGTAACTTGGATGCATGCAACTCATTAGCTTCTAATGTGTTATCTAAGCACAATACAGAACAAAGTTAAGAAAAAATACAACTGTTTTAGACTATGAATGCCAGAGTTATTCATAAAAAAAAATGCCAGAGTTACTGATGAAAGCAAATGCCTTGCTCCTTTCCCGGTGTTTATCTTTCCAAATAAACCAATCCCCCCCCCCCCCCCCCCCTTCCCTCTCTCTCATTTTAAACAGTTTCAGTTTAAAAAAAAAAACAACAACTTCGCTACTTGAGAGTCGCCCAGGCAAGATTAAGAAAGAAGAATCATAATATGGTAGGCAGTGTTCCAAAAAGCGGTATTAATCGGCCGATTAAGCGCTATAAAGCGCTAATCGATAGCCCACCGCCTCGCTTTTGATGTAAGCGGCAATATAAGCGGTGTGGCCGCAATTTCACTGATTAATCAGCTTTTTTTGGTGCTTAAGCTCCGCTTTTTGTTAAAAAAAAATTCTCTTTCTAATATATTAAACCTAGCGTGTAGGAACAAATGGACAGAAGTCCCTCTTCTTCTCTTCTTCTTTCCACCCGGCTGGCTTCTTTCAGCAGCTGTTTCTGCTTCCTCCAACCGGAACGGCTGCTGCTACTTCCTTGTTGAAACATGAACCTAATTAAGTTTGAACTTTGTTTGATACAGAATTGTATTTCTATGAACCTGTGAACTATTATGCTTGTTATTAAGTATTATGTACGCTATTGTAAACTATTTCTTACAATTTTGTACTAACGCTTAATCACGCTTAATCTTAAAAAGCTCTAGTCGGAGGCTCACCGATCGCCTAGCGCTTAACGCTTACTTGAACATTGATGGTAGGAAAGAGTAGATGAATTATAGACAACTATCAAGTGGCCAACACGATAAACAGAATCATGTACATAAAATTGGTTATTGAGTGCTGTAAAGCAGGAGCATAGACTCACCAATATAAACACTCATAAAGGACGTAGCACAAACTGCCTCAGCCAACATGATAATTCTGCAGCGAAGGTATGATGCTCTTAGTAAGTTGCATATATTTGTACACCAGATGAAAGAGCATGAAAGTAGGAAATTATACCCAAACGAAAAAATGATAAATAATGTACTCAATATGGAAGATGAAAAGCAATACCTCAGTAAGGCAGGGGTCGTTAGGAATTCGATTTGGGGATCCCATACAATAACCAGTAGCATTAGTCCAGTTCCTACAGTAGTTACAAATCAATGAGACATTCTTTTATGAATTATATATCCGTCTATAACACTTATATGAGCAGTTCAGGAACTATAACTGCAATAGAAAACCTATTAGACTAGTCACAATATCAGAAGAGAGTAAGATTTAACACAAAACTTTGTTCGAACCCTTTTCTCTATATAACATAATTGAGAGGATAATAATCCCAAACATATGGAGAAAGTGCAAATCTGTTCTAAACAGTGAACCTCCAGATAGGATTAGTACTTACCACAGAAGTTATTGAAGTGATAAGCTGAAAGTAAATTAGTAATTACCATAAGCAGTAATAGCAAATGGCAGGCGAACAATGTGTTTCAGCTTCTGGCTAAAACTATAATAACCCTGCAGAACAAAGCAAATCATGAAACTGAAACCCATAGAATTGAAATGGGGTCGTTTGGTATAGGGGAAATCCAGCTGTGTTTCTTGAAAACTCTGTATTCTGAGATATCATTGTTTGTTTACTGTCTAATGGAGATGAGGTTTTGTATTTCAGATACCCAGAGCTTTTGATTGTCTCCAGAATGTGTATTCTGACAATTTCTACTTTTATCAGAAATTCTGACTTCCCCAAATAGAATAATGGGTCTCACTGTTCCTACTATTTTCTTTACCCAATATACATACCAAACAATGTAATTTAACATCCTCCAACTTTTAACAAACATTTTTCCACCATTCTCCTATTTTCATTTTTTCCCTTATTCTCAATCCCCTGTACCAAACGACCCCGGGAGAAGGAGTGCAGTAACAGACATTGTTTCTGCTCTGTTGTTTGAGGAACCGATCAGTAAAGGATTCACAACCATGCTTGAATTGAATGATATATATGGTATCTCATTTAAGACTGAACATCCAAGTTTGCGTATTTTGTAAAGGTTCCAAGCACAGTGAATAATCCATTCCAGGCAGGAATTCAACAGTAACGAAGCACACTGGTTTCAACATAAGATCTCTTCAATTGGGAAAATATGAGGGGGGGAGGGGTGTGAAGGAGTAGTACCTGGAGTCGTATTTTCTGGACTTGAGAAACAAAATATTGCTGGAAAATACCTAGAGAGTAAAATAAGTTTGTCAACTGTATGCATTCCATTCCGGATATATTCAGCTAAACAAAAATTCCAATTAAAGCTATGTCTGTTAATTACGAGAAGAAAAGGAAGCACTAGAGCAGACAAAGTGAAAAATGGATGATGCAATAACAAATTAGGGCGAATTGAATTGGGGAAATATAAAGAGGGAAGTGAAAATGACGATGATGGGGTTGCATTGCATCAGTGAAGAAACCTGTGACAACTAGGAGAAGAACATCACAACTGCAAAGTAGCGAAGGAACCCAATTGTTGACAGAGTGGAAGAGGTAAGGAGATGCAGCGCCGAGAACAGCATAACCTGCCTGTTGTAGTTCCAAGAACAACAACAACAACAGGAAGAAGAGTAATCGTCAGGGTTTCCTTTGGCCGGTAAAAGAAATTGAATGAAACCAGAAAGGGATCCGGATGATGTACTTGCCAGTAGGAGAGAGTATAGAATGGCACCAAAGAGACTTCTGGATTTGCGGTGGCCAAGCAAAGGGGCTTCGTGGAGGATGTCTAGGAACCTAGAAAAAAAAAAGAAGCAGAAGACGAAATTAATGAGGGTTTAGAGAGGAGGAGGAGGAGGAGGGAAGTTTAGGAAAGGGAATTTTGAGAACTAACAGAGCGTCGTCTTCACGAGAAGTGGAGGGAGGATGAGCGTGCCTCTCCGTAGACATTTTTCTTCTTCTTCTTCCTTCTTCTGGTACACTATGAGAGCAAGTAAGAGGAGATCACAAGTTTTGATGACTTTCAGTTTCAGATGCAGTGCCAAACAGTACATCACTATTGCTAATTACATTTTTATGGGTAATTAGCTTTAGATTTTTTTTTTTCCCCGAAGACAACTTCCGCAGGAGAGAAGGAGGCAACCATACAAAAGGAGATATTAAGTACCACCCCAAGCCGAAAGGTTAACCACTCCTTGGCTTGGGAGGTAACTAAGCGCTTGGCGAGCCACATAGTGGGCTGCCATATTAGATTGACGAGGCACAGACCGCAATCTGAGTTGGGGAAGACCGTCCACAAAATGCAGGATGTCCGCAACAATGGCACCACCGTCTCTAGAGAAGACTTGACGTTGAGCAACAGCAAGCGAGACCTGAGTAGCATCCCCCTCAATGTCAACCTCTCTCCATCCCATTGAATGACACAGAGCACAAGCATCCCTGACAGCCAACAATTCAAGAATAAAAGGTGAAGAAATACCAGGGTAGGAAATACCTGTCGCGAAGAGCTGACCACCTGAGGAGTCACGGACCACTAACCCAATTGCCCCTCCAGTGTCGGCTGCAACTGCTCCATCCACATTAATCTTTAGACGAGGGTAGCGGGGCGCCTGCCAGGGAAGGTCTCTAGAGGAAGGGGCAGCTGGAGGAGTCGGAATGGGGAGGAAGCGGAGCTTGTCTTGATCGAAAGTGAAGTGTCGCTGAAGCGCCGACATCGAGTATTGCACTCTTTCAAAGACCACCCAATTACGAGATTTCCAAAGTCGCCACCAAGCTAAAACCCACAACTCTGCCTCAAGGGGACGAGATTCAGTGATGAATCTCCAAACAACGGCTGGGTGGGTATGAGGAATATCCCCTAGGTCTAGGACAAAAAAGGCAAAGAACCGCTTAGCAATCGAACAAGAGAAAAGAATATGTTCAACAGTTTCATCTTGCTCTAGGCAGGATGGGCAAATAGGGTCCAAATTCATATCTCTTAAATTTAACCCTTCAATTGTTGGTAAAATTCTGTGACAGAGTCTCCATAAGAAGAAACGCAATTTCGGCTGAATACGAAGAGACCAAACTGATCGCCATAATTTCGGATCAGTAGTGGGAGCTAAGGATGGCGGAATTTTCTTTACTTTCCTGAAACGACAAGCCAAGTCGTACCCAGAAGAAACAGAAAAACGGCCACTAGGGGAGAAAAACCAGATTGGTTTATCTGTGAACAAGGAATGCAGTAAAGGGATGTTTGCAATTGCTTGAACCGAGATTGGATCAAAAAATTCTTTCAACCTAGGAAAATCCCAAACCCCGTTCCAAAACAGACTCGAAATTCGTAAGTGACGAAGTTGAAGCACCGGAACCCTGGGAGCTGGGTAAGTTGGGCCGTCAGGACCCGGGACCCAAGGGCGCTCCAGTACATAGAGACGCGTGTGTAAACCAATCTGCCAAATTAGCCCAGGGAGGAGGAGATCTCTACCATAGAGAATACTCTGCCACCCCCAGGACGGGTGGGACCGCTTAGTTGCATTTAAAAAATTACTAGAGGGGAAGTAGCGACCCTTCAAAACCCTGGATAAAAGAAGGTTTGGTTCAGTTAGAATACGCCAACTCTGTTTTGCCAGTAACGCTTGGTTGAAAGACTGGAAGTCTCGGAAACCCAAACCCCCATCGTCCTGAGGGGTACAAAGCTTTTTCCAGCTCCTCCATTTAATTTTTCTTTGGTCTCCAACTTCACCCCACCAAAATTTACTCATCAAAGCGTCTAGGGCTGAGCACACAGTATTGGAAACCCTATAACAAGACATTATGTGGACCGGAAGTCCTGAAATAACCGACGTGAGCAAAGTGTGAACTCCTGCTGGGGAAAGACTTTGTCTCTTCCAACTATGAAGTCGGGTGGTGACTCTATCTTCCAAAAAACGAAATGTCTCCTTTTTGGATTTCATAACTACACACGGCGCTCCCAAATAATTCGGAGATGCGTTTAGGATCTCAATTTGGAGATATCTTGAGTATTCAATCCGTAAGTTTCTAGAGACATTCTTACTAAACAGGATCGAGGATTTAGAGTAATTAATCCGCTGACCGCTGAGAAGCTGGTATCTGGTGAAAAGTGCCTTTAAGTGGACCAAAGATGGTCGAGTCGCCTTAATGAAAAGCATCGTATCATTAGCAAACATCAAGTGGGTTATCACTGGACAGTGACTATTCAACTTGATGCCATGAATATGTTTGTGACTCACCGCCAAATGCAATAAATGGGACAAACCTTCCGTGCAAATAGCGAAAAGGAGGGTGGTAACGGATCCCCTTGACGTAAACCTCGAGTCGGAGCAAAGTATCCATGAGGAGTACCGTTTAAAAGGACTTCCATTGTGGCTGAAGAAAGACAAGAGTGAACTAGGGATATCCAATCTTGTCGAAATCCCAGAATGTGAAGCAGGGGGAAAAGAAAATCCCACTCAACACGGTCATAGGCTTTTTCCATGTCAACTTTAACAGCCATAAAGTGCTGACCACCTGCCATATATGTCTGAAGATGGTGGATCAATTCGTGGGCTATAAGAATATTGTCAGTTATACACCATCCCTGGACGAAACCATTCTGGGCTGGATTGACAAAGTGGGGTAAAATTTTCCCCAAACGATTCGTTATGATTTTAGAAATGATCTTATAGAACACAGTGCACAGCCCAATCGGCCGTACTTGAGTCATATTCTCTACATCCGAAGTTTTGGGTATCAAGGTTAACCAGGTGTGATTTAGAGTGCGCACATATGCCCACGTCTAAAAAAATCTTTCACCGCACAACTGACATCATCGGCAATGATGTGCCAGTAACGTTGGAAAAAAAGCCCCGTAAAACCGTCCGGGCCCGGTGCCTGAGTAGGGCCGATAGAGAACACCGAAAGCCTAATCTCCTCATCCGTTAATTGGCTTTCGTACAAAAGCATGTTATAGAAAACTAAAAGGGAAGAGATAACAAGAGAAAGTGTGAGAGATGTACGTCTTATTATGTGTCAAAAGGTTACAAAGTAGAGCTCTATTTATAGGCTCAATAATTCATAACATATACAAAATTACATAAATATAAAATTATACACAATGAATGAGAATCAATCATATGATCAATGTATAAGAGAGGTTACACAATGGGCATTCAAATGTAATGAATACAAATATTCATAGGGTCAAAAATACTGGTGGTCATCTAAGTATGGGTCATGTAACAGCGTGGTCACCTAACTATGTTTTGTAACAGCGTGGTCACCTAAGTTTGTAAATCATAACCGACAAGCATCTTCGACGATTTTTCACCGTATCTCCTATGAATTTTCTAGCTCAAAGGGCAACATCAACCTACAAAATAATATTGTTAACATGGACAAGATGGAATAAAAATATTTTGTTGTTGATGTGACCTTATGAGCTGGCAAATTCACTTGAGATTCGGTAAAAAATTGACGGAGATGCCTGTCGGTTACGATTTACAAACTTAGGTGACCACGTTGTTGCAAAACATAGTTAGGTGACCACGTTGTTACGTGACTCATACTTAAGTGACCGCTAGTGTTTTTGACCCAATATTCATAACACTCCCCCTTGACCATTGGTTACATACGCTATCTAATACTGCCTCGTTAAAAACCTTACGAAGAAAACCCAATGGGAAAAACATGGTTAAGGGAATAAGAGTGCAGTGTGTATTGACTCCCCTTCATGATGATATCACTTGAGATCCTTCAGTCGTCGAACTCCAATTATCCGGACGAGTTTTTCAAAAGTTGACGTAGGAAGAGCTTTGGTGAACATATCAGCTAAGTTATCACTTGAACGTATCTGTTGAATGATTATTTCACCATTCTTTTGAAGGTCATGAGTGAAAAAGAATTTGGGAGATATGTGTTTCGTTCTATCTCCTTTGATGTATTCATCTTTCAGTTGTGCGATAAATGCAACATTATCTTCATACAAGAGTGTAGGAACCATCTTTTCTAAAGATAATCCACACGATCTTTGAATATATTGTATTATAGACCTCAACCAAACACATTCACGACTAGCCTCATGTATTGCCAAAATTTATGCATGATTAGATGATGTGGTTGTAATCGTTTGCTTCACAAATCGCCAAGAAATTGTTGTATCGCCATTGTGAACAAATAACCAGTTTGTGATCGGCCAGTATGAGGATCAGATAAATATCCAGAATCTGCATAACCCGCTAAATCTATATATGATTCACTTGAATAAAATAATCTCATATCGTGTGTTCCTTGAAGATAACGAAGTATATGTTTGACACCATTCCAATGTCTTCGTGTTGGAGAAGAACTATATCTTGCTAATAAGCTAACATCAAATGATATATCTGGCTGTGTATGACTAGCAAGATACATTAGCGCACTGATTGCACTGAGATGGGGTATTTCAAGACCAAGTAGTTCCTCATTGCTTTCTCGAGGTCTAAATGGATCTTTATTTACATCTAGTGATCTAACAATCTTTGGAGTGCTCAATGGATGTGATTTGTCCATGTAAAAACGTTTCAACACTTTAGTAGTATATCCTTCTTGATGAACAAGAATTCCTTGGGTAAATGCTCTACTTGCAGTCCAAGACTATATTTTGTTCTTCCCAAATCTTTCATCTTAAATTTTCTTTTCAAGCAATCGACTGCTTTAGTAAGCTATTCAGGAGTCCCAATAATATTTATATCATCAACATAAATAGAAATGATGACAAATTCAATTCCTGGTCTTCTTAGAAAAACACATTGACATATAGGATCATTTGTATATCCTTCTTTGAGCAAATATTCAGTTAGACGATTATACCACATTCTTCCAGATTGTTTTAATCCATATTAAGATTTATTCAAATTGATTGAATAATGTTCTCGAGAACTTGATTTATTTTCTTCAGGCAAATGAAATCCTTCAGGAGTTTCATATAAATGTCATTATCAAGTGAGCCATATAAATAGGCTGTAACGACATCCATTAGACGCAAATCCAATCCTTCTCGAATTGTCATACTAATTAAATAACAAAAAGTAGTTGCATCCACCACTAGAGAATATGTTTCTTCATAGTCAATACCAGGTCTTTGTGAAAATTCTTGGGCAACAAGACGTGTTTTATATCTTGTGATTTCACCATTTTCATTACGCTTTCTAACAGAAACCCATTTGTAACCTACTAGTTTAACACCTTCAGGTGTAAGGACTACAGGTCCATAAACTTTTCGTTTTCCAGAGAATTTAATTTTGCCTCAATCGCGTTTTTCCATTTTGGTCAATTCTCTCTTTGTTTGCATGAATTCATGGATTTTGGCTCATGATCCTCGTTCTCGTTTACATTCAGCGCTACATTATAAGCAAAATTTTCGTTAAGGACGACTTCATTTCGGTTTCATTGTTTACCATCCAAGACATAACTAATTGAGATCTCTTTATTTGCAATATGTTCAGGTACCTGATGTTGTTATAGAGTTGATATATCAGTTATGCTCGTAACTTTTCCAGAGTTATCGTATCCTCAACTTGACCATCTTGATTAATTGTTCCTTTTCTTTTGCGAGGACTTTTATCTTTGTAACCAACAGGTCTACCACATTTCATGCGTGCTTTAGACTCATTTACATTTTCATGTTGTCCGATTGGGACATCAACTTTTGCTGGAGCATTTATCGCTAGTACATGAGACTTGGTTACTCGATTTGGATCAGTAAAAGCATATGCAGTTGATTTGCTATGCTTTGCAAATGAATTATCTTATGAACTTCTAGTTCACATTGTCTACAACGAGGATCAAAATGAGATATTGATAATTCATTCGAACTGATCTCTTTGTCCAACTTTTTATTTTCTCCCCCTAATGTTGGGAAAACTGATTCATCAAAATGACAATCAGCAAAACCAGTTGTGAATAAATATCCTGTTAATGGTTCTAAGTATTTTATGATTGATGGAGACTCATAACTGACATAAATTTCAACCTCCTTTGAGGACCCATCTTAGTACGTTGTGTGGTGGAACAATTGGGATGTAAACATCACATCCAAATATTCTTGGGTCTAATACTTAATTAGTCCCGAAACTTTGGGCCCAGTTACAAATCAGTCTCGAAACTTCAATTTGTTACAGACACGCCCCGTTAGTATGGAATTCGTTACGACGTGATCCTATTAACGCCAACGGGGACTCTTTCTGGCAGTTTTGCCATGTCAGCCGGTCCACATCACTAAAAATATAATTAAATAATATTATTAACCCGTTTCGAATTAAACCCTTTACTCGAACTGATTTTATAACCTAAAACCAAAAATATTGAATCTCATCCCTTTCTAATTATATTTTTAGTGATGTGGACCGGCTGACATGGCAAAACCGCCAGAAAAAGTCCCCGTTGGCGTTAATAGGATCACGTCGTAACGGAGTCCATACTAACGGGACGAGTCTGTAACAAATTGAAGTTTTAGGATTGATTTGTAAATGGGCCCAAAGTTTCGGGACTACTTAAGTATTTACCCAAATATTATTAGATGGGATATGTTTGGTTCCTGGCCAAAAATCGATTTCAATGGAGAAAACTCATGATAACTTGTTGGCCTAATGCAAATTAATGATGCAGCATGTAAAATAGCATGCCCCAAACATGAAGCGGAAAAATTTGTTTTCATTAACAATGGTCTCGCTATCAGTTGTAGACGTTTGATAAGTTATTATGGTAGACCATTTTGTGTATGAACATGTGCTACAGGATGTTCAACATCTATTCCGATGGACATACAAAAGTCAGTGAAAGTTTGAGATGTAAATTCTCCAGCATTATCAAGGCATATCTTCTTGATTCGATAATCAGGAAAATGTGCTCGTAATCTAATTAATTGATCAAGTAATCTCACGAATGCCATATTGCGAGTAGATAATAAGAACACATGTGACCATTTTGTTGATGCATCAATCAAAACCATAAAATATCTAAATGGTCCACATGGTGGGTGAATTGGTCCACATATATCACCTTGAATGCGTTCTAAAAATGTGGGAGATTCATGTCTCACTTTTGTTGGTGGTGGTCGAATAATCAACTTTTCTTGAGAACATGACGTACAAACTAAATCTTTCGATTGAGGAATTTGATTGCTCATCACTAAATATCCACGTGAATTTTCAAGTATCTTTCGCATCATTATAGATCCGGGATGGCCTAACCGGTTGTGCCAAACAACAAATTTGTCATGATTCATAAACTTTGAGTTCATTGTTGCATGAGATTCAATTGTACTTATATATATGTGTAATATAATTTGGAAGAAATAGCTGGTTATCTTTCATGTGTATGTTTGTTGCCCGATATTATACTTGTGATAACAAAATATTCTTTATTTTCTTCCTCCATTGTCTCAATATGATATCCGTTTCGACGAATATCTTTATAACTTAATAAGTTTCTACAAGATTTTGTAGAATATAATGCATCTTCAGTATGCATTTTTGTTCCTCCATGCAATAACACATTAGCTTTCTCACATCCTTCAATTAAATTAGTACTCCTAGATATAGTACTAACATTGGCTTCTCGCATTACTAGATAAGTAAAATATTTCTTATCTTTGAGAATTGTATGAGTCGATGCACTATCAATAATACACATATCTCCATTATTGATGTTGTTGTCGATGAAATTGATACTAATTCTATAACAAGAAAATAATAATTGAGGTTAGGAAAAATTTATTTAAATATCTAAAAAAAACTATTAGAAAATTTCTATAAAAAAATTACATCAGGAAATAAATTATAAAAATTTTCTTTACTAATACCAAACTAAAATTTATTTAAGGAGATACTTGAAACAAACAAAACAGAAAATATTAAAGTACAAACATCAAGGCACCAAAATCAAAAAAGAAAATATGAAGATTATTTTTGAACATGTTCATCACTATTGAGATTATCAATTTTTCCCCCAGGATTGACGAAGAAATCAACAACATTCAAATGAGTAGTATCATAATTTCCAATGTTGTCAAGACCGGACCGGACATCGAACCGGTCCAGTAAGAGGTTCAAGGGTTTGAGGTCCGACCGGGATCAGACCGTAAACCCGGTATTAAAAACCGATTTTGTAATATATTAAATTTAAACAAAACCCTATCATCTAATAATTCACTCACCGCCGCTCAAACCCTCATAATCTCCTCCTTTTCTATTATCTTCCATCTCTTGTAACAAAACCCTATTTTCTTCCTTTTCTAATGTCTCAATCCCTCCGCCGCCCGCCGTTCAATCACTCTCATCTACCTATTTCTTCTTCTCCTTCTTAATAACAAGATTAGTATCAACTCACACCATGGAAAGCCAGCAAAAAGAAGACAGCCACCAGGAAACCAACGTCCAAACAACTCCACAAAAAAGATGAGAACAATAAAATCATCTATCCAAGAAAAGAGGCTGTCGGCGACGGAGGATGAAAGGACGCGAGGTTTTTCGTTTCCCTACAGAGAAGGGAGATGATTTGTGACGGTTGAGAAGATTTGATGACTGAAACCGCTAAAAATCGTCATTTCAGGGTCGAACGATTTTACCGGTTTTACCGGGTCGACCCGGAAAATCAACCTAATTCGCCCGTTAACTATTTTACTTCAAATCGGACTGGAATCAAGGCCGGTCACTGGTTTAACTGGTCCGACCGGCCGGTACCGTTTTGATAACACTGATAATTTCCATGGACAAGAGCACCTTCTTCAAAAGCCAAATTTGTTTCAATCTTCTTTCCTCTTCTTGACTCTTGGTATAGACTGACAAGGTGTTTTGGTGTACAACAAATGCGAGTCCAATGATTTCCACCACATCTAGTACACATATTGTGATGATGTTGATTGCTAGGCCCACCTTGGTCCTTAATCATTCTTCCTTCACTTTTGGAATTTGGACGAAAATATGAATTATTAAAATTGTTACCATAACCACGTCCACAACCACGACCAATATTGCGATTACGCTCATTACTACGACCACGACCATAATTATGACCACGACCACGATAGCTATCAACATTTTGGCCATATGTTGTTACATTCACTTCTAGGTATGGAGCGGTACCCGGTTGGTCGAGATTGATGATTCTTCAATAAGAGGTCATTTTTTTGCTCAGCAACCAAAAGGCAAGAGATCAATTCTGAATATTTGGTAAAGCCTTTTTCACGATATTGTTGTTGTAGAACCAAGTTAGATGCATGGAAAGTGGATAATGTTTTTTCAAGCATCTCTTTATCCGTTATATTTTCTCCGCATAGACGCAATTGGGAGAGAATTTTAAATAGCGTCGAATTGTACTCGCTCACGGATTTGAAATCTTGTAGGCGCAAATTGACCCAATTATCTAGAGCTCTTGGGAGAATCACCACTTTTTGGTGGTCGTACCTCTCTTTCAAATTATTCCATAAGATAAGAGAATCTTTTATGGTGAGGTATTCATTTTTCAGCCCTTCACTGAGGTGATGGCAAATAAAGATAAATCTTTTGCTTTGTCTTGATCGGATGCTTCATTATCATCTTTGATTGTTTCTCCAAGAGCATTCGCTTGTAAATGAATCTGAGCATCCAACACCCATGATAGATAATTGTTTCCAGTAACATCAAGGGTCACGAAGTCGAGTTTTATAAGGTTTGACATACTATAAACATAAATAAATAAAATTAGATCATATAGTATGAAAATATAAATTAGCAAAATAACAAAACATATTTATTATCGTGCCGTTAATATACTAAAGTTTGAAAATTAGTAAAATTGTATTTTAAATAATGATAAAACAAATATATCCATCCTAATAAAAACATTAGTAATAATAATTAGGGAAAATGGTACTTTGCCCCCCTCTACTTTGTCAAGTTAACCAACAACCCCCTATACTATGAAACGATCAATTTACCCCCTCCTATGCCAACCAAACAAACAACCCCTTCCATCCAAAATTCTGTTAAGTGATGATTCACCAATATGATTCAACCATAATTAATGACAGTGCATTGCCACATCATCGACTTTCATCGATATTTGTTAGTGACTCAGCTAAATTAAAAAATAAAAAACAAAAGGAAAAAAAACAATAATTTTAAATTTACAAATTAAAAAATATATATTTAATTTTTAATGGATTTTTATTTTTAATTTTTTTCAATTAAATTTAATAAATATCTTGTATTTAAAAGTTTCAAACTTATTTTTAGAAAAAACTGTATATTTGTTTTAGAAAAAATGTTATTTTATTTTTTAAAATTAAAATCCATAAACAAAATATTTTTTATATTTTATTTATAAATTTAATTTAATTCTTTTTATAATTTTTGTTCTTCTCTTTTTAGTTTAGTTGAGATGGATGATGTGGCAATGGATTGTCATTAATTGTGGATGGGTCATATTAGTTAGTCATCACTTAACGGAATTTTGGATGGAAGAGGTTGTTTGTTAGGTTTGCATAGTAGGAGGGGGTAAATTGATCATTTCATAATATACGGGATGTTTGTTAACTTGGCAAAGTAAAGGTGGACAAAGTACCATTTTCCCTAATAATTAATAATGCATTCAATTTTTTTAACATGTCCAACTTAATCATTTTCACAACAAGAAGAAACATCCAATATATTAATGAATAAAAAAAGCAGTGAACAATAAAGGAAAACGCTCTAGTACCTACAAGGTATCGTACCCTTGCCACGTGGCATTGTTTAATTAACTAATTAAATTAATCAACAAAATTACAGTTTTGATACCCAATTAAACAACAATACATTCTTTAACCCAAAATTGTAACCCCGTTTCCTTCCACCCCAACATACATTTAACTTGTGAAGAAAAATCTCCACAAACAAAATTGCAGCTCAATGGCAACTGCTTCAACTTCTTCCCACTCCCTGTCTCTCCCGCTCAATCCCCAACACCCACCACCTCAGTTCACCCCTCCATTCCTCCCACTCCCTCTCTTTCCTAATCAAAGCCGTCACCGCCCATCGCTGATCATCATGGCGACGATTGAGCTCATCCGTTGTAGTCCGTGTTGCGGCGGTTGAGACCCTGCAGAAGGCTGACACGGAGTCGGTGGACAAGTCGGTAAACACGATTAGTTTCCTAGCGATATCGATGTGGCCGAGAAGGCCAACTCGGGTCACCCAGGTCTGCCCATGGGTTGCACCCCGATGGTCATGTTTTTTTATGACGAGGTTATGAGGTTTAACCCTAAGAACCCTTATTGGTTCAACAAATATAGGTTTGTTCTTTCCGCTGGACATGGCTGCATATTGCAGTATGCTCTTCTCCACCTCGCTGGCTATGACAGTATTCAAGTAATTTCAGTTTTGAATATGTTCATAGGAATTTGTAAAGGTTCTTAATCATTAACCCCAACAATTCTAAGTTATTGGAATGTCAGATTCTTGATATTATTAGCATCAAATTCAGATTGATTATGAGCCATCTTCTAAGAATTCTGTATTGCTGGGATGAGATGTGACAAGTACTTTTTTTGTTTTTATGAAAATTGAGTAACTATATATTAACAGAAGAAAGCCACAAAGAAATAACAAACTGTACAAGGACAGTCCTATCCCCGCATGAACAATTAACATCTGAAAAAATATGCAGCCAAATTGCCAGCTGCTGCTACAAAATCCAATCCACCCAAAATCCAAAATTAGCCGCACTAAACCCCAACAGCAAAGAGGATACGACCTATTAGCCAGTGATATAATGGAAGAGTGATTGCATGAGAGTTAGTTGGATTGTTGTCTAGAAAATTGATGAATGAATATAGAATCAGATTCTTAAAACAAAATGAATATAACAAGTAATGATTGAATGAGCTGATAATAGTGTCTTTAAAATCTGGGTATCAAAAGTGAATTTTTGCGAATTATTTTACCCAACCAATCATACAAAGCCATGTGTCAGAGGGTACCGGTACCCTGCGGGTACCGGAGCGCTTGCCAATGAACAAACATATGTATACATAGTGAGCACTTCGGTACCCGTGGGTAACGGTACCCTAGCTAGCATAAGAATTCACATTTATATACTTTAAAATTCAAATAATGAGTCCTAAACCTATTGCAACAAACCTGAGCGCTACTTAAAATGCTAACCCTAAACACTAAATCTTAACCCTCAACACTACATTATGACTCAAAAGTCTAAATCCTATTCCAAACTCTAACATTTGACGATAAGTCCAAATTAAAAGATCACAAAATCTAACAAAATAAACTCTAAACTCCTAACATTATATCCTTAAACCTCATCAATAGGGCGTGGCTAATGGGACGGGCTCAGGTACCCATACCCATTAAGGAACGGGTAGTGGGTACCCATTAGCCTCGAAACTCATCCCGTAGCCCGAACCCGTTCGGCTAGTGGGTACCCATTAATGATAATGGTATCGGGTCAGGGTACCCACTAAAACCCACTATAAAAATCTATATATAAATAAAAATTACGTTGATTAATTATTTGATAAATTTTAATATTAAATAAATTAAACACCTTCCAACTAATTGCACCAGCCAAATGAATAACCAAATTTGATGTTGAGGAGGTGATATAATGGGATTAAACCAATGAGTTTTTCCCTAGCAGCTACGCCGGAGTGGGTGATGTTTAAGAATGTCCCGCCTGTGTTGGTTACTATTGAGGGGATTAGCTGGGTGTCTAGTAAGATAGGCAAGCCGCTTAATAAGTTTGTGAGAGATGGATTGAATGTAAGGGTTTGTCTAGTGCGTGATGGGACTAAGCCTTGCCCCAAAGTAGTTAAAGTTGAAGTCGAGGATGGTGTAATTGAAATAATTGATGTCCTGCGTTTTCAAGCAAGAGAGTATATGAGGGTTGATAATGAGGTAAGTAAGGAATCTGTACCAGTAATTGTGGAGAAAGTTTGGGTGGTAAAAGATCCTGGGAAGAAGGTGGTGCATGATGTTAATGGTGCTTCTACTTCTGGAGAAAAAGATATTCCTGAAGGTGCTACTGTGCTTTGTGACACACCTAAATCTGGTGAAAAAGGCACTGAAGCTACTATGGGTACATGAACAAGTAAAACTAAGAAGAGAAGGAAGAATCGAAAAAAGAATTTGGAAAAGGTATTGCAAGCAGCTTCTGCATCCCAGCCCATTGTCTTACCTGTGAATGGAGTTCGACCTGGCAATGCCTCTGCATCTCCTATGGGAGGGACAGAAGCACCATGGGAGAATTCTATTGTGCAGGGGGCTGGAGGGGGGTCAGGCAATGGTTCCAAAACTTCTCTGGAAGTAGAGGAACCACCTGGCGAGCTTAGTTCGCTAAGTAGCCCTGTTAATGAGGATAATATGGTAGAAGGAGTACCTCAGAGTTGTGCTGAAAATTAAGGTGAGGTGGTAAGTGAGGATTCGTCTGATAATGAGGTAGTAGTGAAGGAAGTAGTTAAGGTCAAACAGAGGGTAGTGACAGGGGTAAAGACTCGAAATAAAAGAAGATGAAGATATTAGCCTGGAATACAAGAGAGTTCAACAAACATTGTAAATACACAGCTTTAAATGATTTCATTAAGTTCTATAAGTTAGACATAATTTCCATTTTAGAGCCAAGAGTTAGAGCAGCAAAGACTGTTTCTCTTTTTGAAAAACGATTTGAAGGATGGCTTGCTGAGTTTGCGTTTGAAGGTGATTTGGGGAAGACCCGGATGAACGAATACCCTTCTTAAAAAACATGGTTTTTCCCCTTCCTTACCGACAGCCCTCAGCAACACCACTAAAAAATCCAAGAAATGGGATCTGTTCTCCTCGTCACCAGGAACACACGAGAAGAAATTGTGCCTTAATTAGACACTCATAGCTCTGGAATCAAGCTTCAACGATTTGTAGAGCTTGGTTTGTCAAAAGAAATTTTGAGAAGAAAGAGAGAGATTAAAGTTGCAAAAATCCGTCAAAACACGTCCTTTTATATGTAGATCAAACAACACGACGTGTTTCACAACTACACGAAAATGTGGTTTTAAAAGCACTTCTCGGACAAGGGTTTCAGGAATTACAGCATGGTCGTGTTTCATAGAAACACGACGTGTAGCTTGAAGAGACACAGACGTGTAGTTGGTTCCCACTGTATAGCATACTCAATTGTAACCTCAACCCGACTTAAACACGAATGTCCCAGACTTTGATGGGACTTCAAGGGCACTAATTCCAATGCCTCGATCACCCGAACTCGAGTTCTAAGCCGTCTGGTTGGCTAGGGATGTTACAATATATAATTAATTTTCTATGGTCACCAGTTTTTTTTTGATGAATTAGTTGGCTATATATCATCAAAAAGCAAGGAATCACAGAACGAGTTCGACAAAACTTACAAAGGAAAACTATCTAAGTTATTTACATATATCTAACTATTTGTTTCTCATCTCTATGCCCCTTTGAATATATCAAAATCTCCTCTTTAATGAGATTGCTAATCTCCTCCTCCTTTACTGAAACACCAGTGAAATATCGTTTGCATCTCTCAATCCATACAACACTAACCACAATCCTCCATATCAGTCTCTTGATCTTAAAAAGCACCATGCTTGAGTTCCAACCCTTAACAACAACAATCATCCTACTCTAGCTGCTGCCAACTAGTTCTGGGATAAACTTCTGCCAAATAGCCTGTATATAATCACACTCTGCAAAAATGTGATCTCTCGTCTCATTACTGCTATCACACAGCAAGCATCTAGCATCAATACCTGGATTCCACTTCTTTATAGTATCTCTAGTAGTTAGCCTTCCATTTAAGATAAGCCAAGTTGTTATAGATTGCTTTGGGATCCTATATCATGTCCAAACTAGATCATACTATCTTTAGCTCGAATCTCCTCCCAAACTACTGACAATTGAAACTTTGACATTATTTTTCCATTCCAAAGCATATCCCCATCCTCATCAATACTGATATAAGCTCTCACTGAATCACGTACCTTCAGGAGCTTTTTCCAGTGCCACAATCCACAAGGAGACTGCACATTCCACAAACCAACTCCTTTCAATCTATAAGCCTTAAGCCATGCTATCCAAAGTGAACCAGACTGTGACAAAATTTCCCATATATGCCTTATAATATTAGCAGTATTCCATGAACGAAAATCCTTCACCCCAAACCACCTTCACTTCTAGGTCTTGCTATAATATTCCAAGCAACCTTAGCTCTTCCTTGACCAACCTCAAAACCCCAAAGGAAGCTACTGCGCACTATTTCAACATTTTTTATAACTGATGCAGGAATCACAAAGTTTGACATCTAATAATTCAGAGTACCTCCTATAACAGTCTCTATTAATTGAAGTTTTCCAGCATATGAAAGTTTTCGAGCTTTCCAATCAGTAACTTTCCTAATGATCCTATCCACCAAATTCTTACAATCATATCTTCTAAGTTTCCTAGAGGTAAGAGGCATACCTAGATATTTAAAGGGAAGACTCTCTTTGCAGAATCCAGACAACTTCACAATCCTGTCTTCTTCCTCACCCTGAATTCCAGCAGTATATATCAAACTCTTATCAAGATTAAACTGCAAACCTGAACAAGCATGGAAAGCTTGGAGGATGTCTGTAACTTCTGAACAACTCTGACATTTGCTTTAGTAAAAATCAATAGATCATCTGCAAAGCTCAAATGGCAAATTTTGACAGCTTTACATTGTGGATGCAACTGGAATTTCCTATCTCTTATGGCCTGCTCAAACATACAGTTAAGAACCTCCATAGACATCACAAACAGGTAGGGTGATATTGGATCACCCTGCCTTAATCCCCTTTGTGCAAAAAGTACCCTTTAAGAGTACCATTAATGTTAATGGAAATCATCGTGGATTTGAAACAAGCTTCAATCCAGTTCACATACTGTTCAGGGTCCTGCATTGCTCTAAGTGTGCTAAGAACAAAACTCCATTCTACTGAATCAAAAGCCTTCATGAGATCAACCTTCATTGCACACCTTGGTGAGATTCCTGCTTTCTTATAGCTCTTTAATAATTCATGAGCTAACAAGATCCCATCACCAATTCTCCTCCCCTTCACAAAGGTTGTCTGAGTTTTACTTATCAGATCAGGGAGTATAGCAGACAATCTGTTAGCCAGAACCTTAGACACTATTTTATATAACACATTGCAGCAAGATATTGGCCTATAATCCCTCATCTCTGTTGCATTTGTTTTCTTAGGAATTAAGGCTAAAATCACTGAATTAACTTGGGATGGGATCACACCCTGCTCAAAGAAGAAATTCACAGTGTCCATGACATCAGTACCAATCAACCCCCAACTATTCTTAAAAAAGAAAGCATTATAACCATCAGGCCCTGGGGCTTTCTCATTTGCTATTCCAAACACTGCCTTCTTAACCTCAGCCAAAGTAACAGACCTCACCAGATTATCTTGTTGTTCATGATTCAATTTTCTTTGAATAATGGAGTCCAAATCAAGTTCCTGCACTTCCTTACTACTACCTAGAAGCTTGGTATAAAAATTCACAACCACCTATATCATCCAAGTTCTCCACCATCACTCCATTCTCATCTCTAATCTGCCTTATAGTATTAACAGTATGCCTTGCCTTAACATAATTATAAAAATACCTTGTATTAGCATCCCCAAGCTTAATCCAATCCACTCTACCTTTCTGCCTCAAGATACTTTCCTCAAACTCCTTAACTTGCAGTAGATCCTCTTTTAAAGCCTGCACAACACTAAGATTAGCTTCTATAGGATCATTAAACAATCTCCTCTTAACATCAACAACCTCTTTATCTTTATCTCTCACCCTTTTCTGAATATCAGAAAAGCTACTAGCATTCAGCTTCTTCAACTCTTCCTTCAAAAGCCTTAGTTTCTTACAGAATCTATAATAAGCATCACCATTAATCTTTTTCCTCCAAACATCTTCAATAATATCTCCATAGCTAGGATGCTTAGTCCAGCAAGAGTAAAAGTTGAAAGGCTTAGGCTGAGTAATACTTTAAAAAGTAGTATCCAAATAAATGGCACAAAGATCTGACTCGTTTGATGGCAAAATGTTAACTTTACTTCTCTGAATAGCATTTTGCCACCCAATATTGATAAGGGCTCTGTCTAGTTTCCTTGGTATAGGATCTGCCAACCTATTATTCACCCAAGTATAAGCAGAACCATCAGAAATATGCTCCTCCAGCTCACAGTCTCGAATACAATTTCTAAACTCATCCATGCTGTCAAAACTAGATGGATAGTTTGAAGTTTCAGCAGGATCTAAATAAGCATTATAATCTCCCAAAGCACACCAAGGAACAGCAGGTTGACTCAAACTTTTCAGCTTAGCATACAACCTCCTTCTCTTTGTCCTATCATTAGAAGCATATATAAAAGTACACATAAACGGTGAAGGCATCTCAATTATCACATGAATATATTGACTCCCCACATCCAAAACCTTAAGAGGGACATCTTTCTTCCATATCAACCATTAGGGGTGGGAAATGTGTTGGGTATGGGTACCCATACCCATATCTCATGGGTACCCATACCCATAATTCCAAAAAATTCATCCCAAACCCCATACCCATATGGGTAATGAGTACCCACTACTTATATGAAATGGGTAGTGGGTAACCCACACTACCCATATTACCCATAATAAACATACGACGAAAACTAAAATTTCAATCAACTTCAAACCCGACTAATCTACGTAGCTGATAATCCCGTACAAGTTTCATCACTTAACCACGTTCATTAAACCATTACATGAACCGACAATTCCACTGTCAAATATCAATTTCAAAAAGAAAAGAAAGGTGATGTGCTCTTCTGACTTCCTTCCTGTCCATGTTGATGATTTGGGTGGTATATTAACCAATAAGCAAAGGAAATCGAGAAGGAAGAAATAGAAATACCGAAACGAGAGAGCGGGAGTCGGGAGATGACACTAGAGAGAGTGGATGTGGCTGTGCTGCTTAGGAGTGAGGAGTGAGGAGGAGTCATGACTTAGTAACTCACGACTGGATGAATTAAGAATTAGTTAGGACTTTTGTTAGGAGATTGGTCTGGGAGGAGATGTGGGATGTTGGTGCCTAAATGCTAATGGGCAATGACTAATGAAAATTAAATTATTGTGGGTATTATGGTACCCATGGGTAAACGCACCCACTACCCAAAAAAATGATTAGAGCCTCGTCTTCTATTCTAGGCGAGGGCTTAGCATCGATAGGTAGTATATGGTAATGTGAGAAGCTGCAATTGGACTTAGATAAAAAGCTAGGTTTGCATGAAACTGAAAGAGAGTAAAATGGGAAGAACTGTTCTATGATTGTTAGTTGTTTGATTGAAATGCCTTGTTCTCTGCCTCGGGATATTATGATGAAATGAGTTAATTAATGAATTTTAGTTAGAAATGAGAGTTAGGTCAAATTTGGGTTCAATGGTGATTGTGCAGGTGCATGTGATTGTTAGTTCTGGTTGCAGGAGGATGGTTCTGCCAATGTGGGATCATCCTATGAAGGACGAACAGGTGGGTAATCCTAGACTTGAGACATGGCTACCTCTTCCATCTTGTATGCAGGTAGATGGCCGGCAAGCTAGTTGTTTACCCTTGTTGTGGTTGTGAATAGTGAAGTGAAATGGAATCGGATGATGGAATTGGTGATACTCATAACCGATTCAACCACATGTTTAATCGAGTTGATTTGGTTGGGATGTTACATATATATATTTCAAAAGGTCAATAATGAAAAATTTCGACCCAACTTAAACCCTAAAAACCCTAAACCCTAAACCCTAGGTCACCTCACTTTTATTTTGTAGTACGAACACAAGAAGAGGGGTAACATTATAGCTTTTGTTGTTTTTGAACTTCAAAGACCCTTTTTTTCTAAAATTGTTTTGGTGCTTGGTGATCGAGTCATAGAAAGGAATCAATTTTTTCCTAGAGTCAACCCTAGGTTGAGTTTGATTGTGTTTTGCATCACATTTTCACTAACTAGAGAGTTGTGCAAAAACTTGCAACTACTAGAACTGAATTTTGAACTCTTGTTTCTGATTTAAAAACCTTACTTTGAGTGCCTACTAAATTCTAAAAATGAGCGGTAAAATCAGAGTGCTTGTGAGATTAGTTCATTATTTAGGTTGAGAGATTTTTGGTGTTCGCCTTGAAGTTGTGGAGGCACTATATGTATGGTGAGACGTTTAAGATAATGACGGATCACAAAAATCATAAGCATGATGGATCAGAAAGAGCTCAACAGTAGACAGAGGCGTTGGGTAGAAGTTCTAAAGGACTACGACTGCACCATTGACTACCATCCTGGTAAAGCCAATGTGGTAGCCGATGCTCTAAGTCGAATGGAGTTGGTCGATCTAAGAGCTTTGAGGGTGGAGATGTAATTAGAGGGCGTCAACAGTTTGCTTGCTAAGCTCACTATTCGTCCCTTGTTGAACGAAAGAATTGGAGAAGAGCAACTCAAGGATGCTAAGTTCATAGCTATCAGGGGGAAGGTCGAGAAGGGTTTGGATAATGGTTTCGAAGTGTTGGGTAGTTTGTTGAGGTGCAAGGGTCGTGTGTGTGTGCCAGGAGTGGAAGATTTGGGGAAGGAGATTCTCGAAGAAGGTCATTCTTTGATGTATGCTATGCATCCTGGGATCACCAAGATGTATAACGACTTGAAGGTGAGATTTTGGTGGCGGGGCTTGAAGAAAGATGTGTCTCAGTTTGTTTCAACTTGCTTGATCTTGCAGAAGTTGAAAGCTGAGCATAGAGCTCCAGGTAGTTTGTTGCAATCTTTACCCATTCCAAAGTGGAAGTTTGCAGATATCACTATGGATTGTGTGTCAGGTTTTCCGCCAACCAGAGAAGGGAAGAATGCAGTATGGGTTATTATGGATCGCTTGACGAAGGTCGCCACTTTATACCCATCCGGTATAAGCCATGCGTGGAAGAGTTGTTTGATCTGCATATAAAAGGACGGGTTTTGTCGGATTTCTAAAACTTTAATCTCTCTCTTTCTTCCCGAAATTTCTTTTGACAAACCAAGCTCTACAAATATTTAAAGCTTGATTCCGGAGTTATGGCTGTCTAATAAAGGCACCGTTTCTTCTTCGTTCCTGGCGACGAGGAGAAGAGATCGTAATTCTTGGATTTTGTTGTGGTGTTGATGAGGGTTGTCGGTGAGGAAGGGGAAAAGCCACATTTTTTGAAGAAGGGGATGCGTTCATCCGAGAATCTAGAAGACAAGTAGAGCCTCGTCTTCTACTCCAGGTGAGGGCTTAGCGTCGATAGGTAGTAATTGGTAATGTGAGGAGTTGCAATTGGACTTAGATCAAAACCAAGGTTTGCATGAAACTAAAAGAGAGTACAATGGGAAGAACTGTTATGTGATTGTTAGTTGTTTGATTGAAATGCCTTGTTGTGTGCCTCAGGAGATTATGATGAAATGAGTTAATTACTGAATTTGAGTTTGAAATGAGAGTTAGGTCGAATTTGGGTTCAATGGTGATTGTTCAGGTGCATGTCATTGTTAGTTGTGGTTGCAGGAGGATGGTTCTGCCAATGTGAGATCATCCTATGAAGGTAGAATAGGTGGGTAACCCTATTCTAGCAACATAGCTACCTCTTCCCTCTTGTATGCAGGCAGGGTGGCCGACAAGCTAGCCGCTTACCCTTTTTGTGGTTGTGAATGGTGAAGTGAAATGGAATCAAATGATGGAATTGGTGGTATGTTGTGATATGTTAATAATGGGTTGTGAATTGAACTGTTTAATTGTGGTGTGAATATGGAATGTAGAACCGAAAGGAGCCCACACTACCCCACCCGAAATACCATTGTGATAGAGTCTGATTCACCGGGGTGAATCCCATGACACGGTGTCATGGTGGTTGAAAACTCTGTTGAGGAATGATCGCTATGGGATGCGTCGTGATTACTCTGTGGAGGAAGGATCCACTTGGGGATGCATCGTGTTAGCTCCCTACGGGGAAAGATCCCGCGGGATATGGATCATGTGATGGCCGGTGATGGTGGTGTGGGATAACTCCTTGGCGCCTAATAACTCACCTAGGAACTATATATGTGATGTGATTATTTGTCATTGTGTTCTTGTTGCTCTGTGAATTGGTTGTGCTATGATGATGAACTGTGGAATTGAGTTGGTTGTATCGTGTATATGTTGTTTCTTATGAATTATGGAATTGAGTAGAGAACTTGATGTGAACCGCCGCAACCGTGGGCAGACGACCCTAACCACCGCAAGTTGATGCTCCTAACTATGTGCTGAACCTATGGAACCGGGATGGAAATCGGACTTTGACCCACTAGCTATAAAGAGCTAGGAACCAGAAGTATCAAGTCGAAGGTGCCACTTCAAGGGGTGAATACCCTAGACGATAAGCCGATCTAGACAGTCAATTCCATGAAAGTCGAAAAGAGAATTGCATAACAATGCAAGAAGAAAACCAAAGTTTAAGAGTTTATTTGATTCAAGGAAGTACAATTCGGATTTACAATCTTACAAAGGAAAGTATTCTTCCTATACAAGAACTCTAACCTTGGGAGCCAAGTTTCCCCAAAAACAGCTGAAACGGGTTCTGGAAATATTAGCTAAATAAATATCAAACAAATTCTTAAAATTAAGCCCTTTTTCAAATCATTAGTAGACTCCATGGTCTAAAACTTTCATGTTGGACATCAGCCCAAATTCTGTCTCCAGGTAACCCATATTCGTCAATCTTTATCGTGCTACGAATCTGTCCAGAAATCCAGATTTGGCCTTTTATTACTTTAGTTTTAGCCCGTAGCTGCTTGGCCATGGGCTGGCCTCTTGGCCCTTCTCCATGGCTGGATTCTCCTCCTTTCTATCCTCTTGGATCAGGCTCAGGTGGTGTCCTGATCATAGCTCCTAGCATGGGCTTCCTAGGATCAGCATCCGTGTTGTGCTATTTAATGCTCCCTCCATGCTTTACTAGGACTTGACCTAGCTCTATCTCCTTCAATTCTCCTCCAAATTCAGCACCGTTTGTTGGAGGTTCATCCTGGGGACATAAGAATGCCAATGCCTTTGGAAAATCCCAAAAGGCACGGGCCAATTGTTGGCTGGGCCCAAATCGCTTCTCGAACGGGTGCTGGCATGGGCCCTGTGCCTGTGGCAGGCTTAGCTTGGGGCCTTCTTCAAATCTGTCCAGGCCTTTTGTCTTATGTCTGAGCCAGGCTCTCAAGGATGTATCCTGGGTGTCTTTAAGTGCTAGTTGGGCTCTGGAGCTCGTAGGATTCGGTTTGGGGCCTAGACTTGGTGCTAGGCTCGACCCGAGGTCCAGGTCGGGGCTTGGTATCAGCATCAACTGCTGGAGGGTCATCAATCTAACTCTGGCGGGCGTAGGAGCTGGCATTAGTGCCTGGCTGAGGATCAGCATCCTCCCAGGTGTGTCTTCTGGCTTCGGGGCTCGGGCTCCGAAGGTGGTGCTGGTATAGGCCTGGGGTCGGTGTACTCTCAGTACGGTATCAGTGTTGGGGCCAGCTCGGCATCATCCTCAAGGCTTGTTCTTTGAGCACCGAGTGTGGGGTACTTTCCTTCCAGCAAGGGAAATCCTCTCCAATTCTTTTTACCCGGGGAGGTTCAGGCCTGGTGCCCGTGATGTCCTGTCCACGTCGGGCATGTGGTTGGGATCACATCAGAACTGCACTAACGTGATCAAATAGACTGCTCCGGGTTAATAAAATGTTTAAGGCATAAGTTTTGTTCCACTGTCAGTTTTTTGTGTGGAGTTTAGAACCGCTCCTCTTGGTTAGTTCGACGCATACTTAAGCCTAGTGGGTTTACTCAGTTTCACTAGGAAACTGACCCCCCTCTTCCCCTTTCAGGTTCTCGTGGCTAGTGTGTGGGTTGGAGTTCATGAGTTGATGTTTGAGTTCAGGAAGGTTGCCTTTTGGAGTTATGAGGTGAAGACTAACGATTTACTTGGAGTTGACTATTTACTTTTTCTTCATTTCAGTTGACTATTCACATTTGGGTGATTTTGTACTCATTTGAGGATTGCTATTGAATTTATTGTTTATCGGTTTTGTATTCAGATTTCATTTATTAGATGCCTCCTTTCAAATTATTCACTTAAGTGCTGGTTTTCTATTGTATTGTACCGTTAGTGATACTCATAACTAGTTCAACCACAGGTTTAACCAGGTTGATTCGATTGGGATGTTACACATATATTTTTGAAAAGGTTAGAAATGAAAAATTTTGACCCAACCAAAGTCTAGGTTACCTTACATTTGTTTTGTAGTAGGTCCGAACACAAGAAGAGGGGTAACATCATAGCTTTTGTTGTTTTTGAACTTCAAAGACCTTGTTTTCTAAAAGTGTTTTGGTGCTTGGTGATCGAGTCATAGAAAGGAATCGAATTTTCCCTAGAGTCAACCCTAGGTTGAGTTTGATTGTGTTTTGTGTCAGTTTTTACTAACTAGAGAGTTGTGCAAAAACTTGCAAATACTAGAACTGAATTTTGAACTCTTGTTTGTGATTTCAAAACCCTACTTTGAGTGCCTACTAAATTCTAAAAACGAGTGGTCAAATCTGAGTGCTTGTGAGATTAGTTCATTATTTAGGTTAAAAGATTTGTGAAGTTTTGTTCGTTTGCTAATTTGTTCCTAAATGATGGCTGATGACATGATGGACATAATTGAGGCACATACGTATGTTAGGGCTCAAACTCTAGCCACCATGGCTATGAGACTGGAGGGAGCGTTGGAAGGAAATGAAGATCTGAATGGAGATGCGAATCGAAGATCGAGAAGGAATGACCGAAAGTTTGATGATGACAAAGTTTGCAGGAAAGGCCAATGGTGACGTTTACCTAGATTGGGAGAGGGATATGGAGGCTTTCTTCGAATTCCACAACTATTTCAAAAGGAAATAGGTAACCGTTGCTACTCCTGTTCGTCCTTCATAGGGTGACCCCACATTGGCAGGGCACTCAGGGCCATATAACATGCCACCATGGTTGTGCATGAAGCAAACTGGCTTAATACTGTCTGGCATTATCCCAGGTCCAAAGATGCATGGTAATGATTTGGATGTCTACTTGCAACCATTGATAGACGAGCTAAAAGAGTTATGGGTTGGGGTTGAAGCGTACGATGCATCAAAGAAGCAAACTTTCACATTGAGAGTTGCACTAATGTGGACTATAAGTGACTACTCTGGGTTGTGTAATTTGTCTGGTTGGAATACATACACCCGGTTGTCATGTCGATCATGCAATTTTGATGCTGATAATCTGAAATTACCTGCTTCTAAAAAGTGGTGTTTCATGGGTAGTAGAAGGTTCCTACCTCGTGGTCATCGTTTTCGATTGCAGAAAGTGAAGTTTGATGGTAGGGATGACAATAGAGATCCACCAATATTGTTGTCAGGTACTGAGATTTTGGCGCAAGTGTCAGAGTTAAATGTTACCTTCGGCAAAACTCAAGTGCAAACGTCTGGACCAGCTTCTCAATGGAAAAAAAGAAGCATCTTCTTCGATTTGCCATATTGGGAGTTCAATATGTTACGTCACAATCTTGACGTGATGCATATTGAGAAGAATGTGTGCGACAACATTTTATACACATTGTTCAATGATTCAAATAAGAGAAAAGACCATCTGAAAGCTCGTCAAGATTTGAAGGCTTTGAAGATAAGAAGAGGATTGTGGTCGTTAGATGAGAAAAAGTGTCTTCCAGCTATCTTACTTTGGATCGACATAAAATTGATCTTCTACTAAGATCATTGAAAGGAATGACATTTTCAGATGGCTATGCAAGCAACATATCTCGGTGTGTAGATTTGAAAAATCACAAAATGTTTGGACTCAAAAGTCATGACTCACACATTCTGTTGCACGATCTTCTACCATTGGCTATTCGGAATATACTTCCAGTTGGTGTGACAAGAGTGTTGGTGGAACTAGGATCTTGTTTCAAGGAGTTATGCTCTCCAGTCGTAAATAATGATGGGCTAGGTAAATTGCAAGAACGATTTGTTCTTGTGTTATGCCATATGGAGATGATATTTCCACCATCATTTTTCACGGTAATGATGCATTTAATTCTCCACCTCGTTGCGAACTATGAATAGGAGGACCTGTTCAATATCGATGGATGTATCCAATAGAGAGGTATATCCCTCTCCAAATTCATTGTCAACTTGGTATTTTCGTTCCTCTAAATTTTAACACTTAAATTTTGATTTCTCCAGATTTTTGGGGAAATTGAAAACTTTTGTAGGCAACAAGGCACGTCCTGAGGGTTCAATTGCCGAAGGGTGGATTTCTGAGGAGTTGTTCAATTTTACATCATTTTATTTCGATGATGAAGTTGAAACACGGTATAATCAGTTGAAACGTATCGCTTCTGAGCCAGAAGGGGATGAACCTGGTAAAGGCGTGCCTGTTGGAGAGGGGAAACCGTTTAATCTCTTTGATACATAATGGAAGCAAGCTCACCGTTATGTTCTCGTTAATTCTCCTGTCGTAAAGCCATTCATGCGCGAGTGTGAAGCAGAGATGAGAGTGAATATGGACGGATGACATGCTAATGAAACAGCAGTCCAAAAGGCCGTCCACAGAAAATTTGTGGACTGGTTTGCCACTCATGTAAGTCGATTGGTTTGCCACTAATACACTTAATTTGGTTTCATCTTAATTACGTGTATTAACAATATTCCTACTTCTGGTTCTTTCAGATTTTACATGATCGAGCCACTGAGCATAGCGATGAGCTTATGATGTTAGCGAGAGGGCCAAGAGGATCTGCTCTGAGATACAATGTGTATGATGTCAATGGTCACCGTTTTCAAACTATTGACCGTGACACGCCACTGAAGACTCAAAATTGTGGTGTTGCTGCTGCATTTGGAACTGATAGTGTGGCTAGTGCTTCAGACAATAATCCAATCAGGAGCGACCAATGGTTTTATGGAAAGCTAGTCGACATTGTTGAGTTAGACTACTACTCTCGTCCAATGACATTGTTCAAGTGCAAATGGGCCGATACCATAAGTCAAGCATGGAAAAAGAAAGATGCATTAGGCATGACACTAGTAAATTTCTCACATTTTAGAGATGTGGGTGATAGAGAAGAAGATGAGCCTTACATAAGTGCTTCTAATGCACTCATGGTCTTTTATGTGGATGACACAAGTAACCCAGAATGGTGTATTCCAGTGCATTGCAAGCCAACAGATAATTATGAAATGGGCGACGAGGAAGACATATCGTGGGAATATTGTTTACTGTTAGCTCATCAAAATTTGACAGTAGCTGACAACATTCCTGAGTTGCAAGTTCGTGTCAATGGTGTAATTGATTTCGAATGAATGCTTGTAGAACTTGAATGCTTGTATTTGAATAAATTGATCAGATTGTATTTGGATATGAGTGAATGGATTTTTCCAATTGTTTTTTTTTAATGAATTAAAGGTTTCATTTCATCAAAAAGAAGTTAAGTACAAACTATAGGCAAGTACAAAAAAACTTAAGCTATATACAACTCAAAATCCTATTCTCATCTCTTCTACCTTTGTCGAAAGAAACAAGATCCAACTCAATCTGAGTAATACAGTCTTCTACCGATATCTTAGCACACCTACTTCTCCACACACTATTGATTATCATAACCCATTTCAATCTCTTAACACAACTAATAACTCCATTGCCTTTCCAAGAAATAGCTTCATCAACAAACTGACTCCAACTCAAGGTTCCAACACACTCAGGCAGCAGCTTCATTTTCATTGCCTGAATGAAAGAACACGACCCAAACAGATGGTCCCTCGTTTCTCCCAGCTTGTACAAAGCAAACATCTGCTGTCAATGTTAGGCTCCCATTTAGCAATCTTGTCTTTGGTAGTAATACGGTCAATCACTATTAACCAAGCAACAAAATTAAGTCTAGGGATTAGATATCCTTGCCAAACAAGCTCACACCAAGGCACTTCGGGGGCTTTCTCTCTGATGTCCTGCCAAATTACTCTAAGCTTGAACGATTTTTCCAATTGTAATCTAAAAGTTTATAGTCATTGTCGTGAACATTTCCGTCCGCGGCGCACGATCCCCCGGCTTCGCGTCGGTCTCTTCGGTGGGTTTGGTAAAAAGTTGGAGTTGCCACCAATCACTTAAAGTGGATTGGACACTTAGAGCCCGATTTAGATGATTTTAACCTAAACCGGGCTTGGTCTGCGTTCAGAGATCTAGATAAGGGGGACGGTTACGTGAGGGGAAGGATTAGCACCCCCACAACGCCCGGTAAACCGGTACTACCAAAATCGATAAGTCATTTGATGTGCTTTATGTTAAGATTGTGTTAATTTGTAAAATGGGAGGTTCATGTGTCAGGACAAGCACTACTAATCCCGATGATTTTGGAATAAAATAGTTTTAAAGTTGGACTCGAGTCTAGTGACTGCCTACGTATCCGGAAACCGGAATCAAAGTCCACGTAGTTCGATTTGAAAAGTTGATTTGAGTTGGTTTGCAACCGAGTGTCGCAGTTTGTTTTGGTTGTTTTGTGTTTTTTAAGTTGTGAGCGTTTCACGTGACGTTACTAATCTCACTTTATATTTTAGTTCACATTCCATATAAATGTGATTTTTAGGAAGAAATAGGTTCGTGCGCCTTTACAGTTGTAAAGACTAACACTACTAATCTTATTTATTTTGGTTTATATAAAAAGAGTTTTGATTTAATAATTTTTAAAAAGGTGGACTTGTGCCTTTCGGCTGCCTACGTACCCAATTAGTATTGGGATCAAAGTCTGCGTAGTTCGGGCCCTTAGAATACGCGGATTGATTTGATAGAGATTCTTTATGATTTAGTTGATTTTTGGTTTAATAATTTTTGGGAGTGGGAGGTTTTTACGCGCCACAGCTAGTGTAGAGGCTAACGTTACTAATTCTCACGAAGAGAGCAACTAAAATGATTCTTGTTTAATCAAGAATTTTCACGAGTTTCGCTAGTGTAAAACTTGCGTTACTAATTCTCTTAATTTAAGATATTTTAGCGCGATTCTTATTTTTTAGACGAGCAATTTCATGATATTTCACTAGTGTGAAATGATCGTTACTAGTCCCGTTAATTAGGAGGTTGGTCTTACTTCAACTTTTAAAGGAAATAACAAGATAATTGGCTATGAATTCGCAGCCCATAAGGCCACAAATTCGGCCCAACCCATCCGATGGCAGACTTGTAATTATGGACGCGGTGGCAATTTTGTAATTAAAACGACCGGTGGCATTTTCGTAAATAAAAAGGACGGTGGCAATTTTGTAAATATGAAAACCCTAATATAAGCGATATATAAACTAAAAAAAGTCAGAAATCAGCCTCCCTTCTCTCTCTTCAGCGGCTGAAACTAGGGCTGGCAGTCGGTTGCCGGTTTTTCGATTTTAACCGAAAACCGGACCGGAACCGAGGTGACCGAACCGAGAAGAAACCGAGTCGGCTCGGTCGTCGGTTGATTAAATGAGCTATTTTCGGTTTCTGTCGGTTTTCGGTTAAAACCGATAAAAAACCGAAAACCGAGATTACAACCGAATTTCTCACTTCACTCTCTCTCACTCACGCATGGGTCTGCCGACCCCCTCTGCCCAATATTAACTCTTCCGGCCAGCAACTCTCCACCCGACCTCCGACCACCCCCTATTCCCTCCTCTACCTGAAATCGCCGACCAACATATCCAAATCCCTAATTCTCCTCCGACTCTTTTCTCCCTGTCCTTCCTCCCATCATCGGATCTGGATTTGGATCTAGGGATTATGGAGCTCTGTCCAACAATCAGCTTACCGAGATTCTCGAAGGCTCTCGATTCGTCGGTCCTCGGGAAGTTCCGACAGAGGAAACTCGAAGTCCTCGAGAAGTTCCATCGTGATTTTGAGTGTTGAAGACGGCGACGACGACGTGCGATGTGGGTGTTGGAGAGCTAGTAGACGCAGAGCCGATCCTCGATCTAGAGAGTGGTCGGTGAAGAGGGTGTCGAGGGTGGCGGCGTGGTTGATTTGTGGTGGCGGAAGTAGGCGAGGAAGAGTCCCCGATCCAAATCCAGATCCGGCGATTCCGCTGCAAACCCACCCACCGTACATCACACTGATTGGAGACGAACTACAAGACGACGTTCTGTTTTGAGGCGAATCGGGCCGGAGCCCGATGGTGCCGCCGAGGTGGTTGCGGACGAGGTTGAGGACGGTGAGGCTACGTTTGGACCAGAGACTGGTGGGGAGGTGATCGTGGAGGGAGTTACGGAGGTGGCCGTGGAGGGAGTTACGGAGGTGAAGGCCTTGGAGAGGAGAAGGTGGTTGGTGGCGTTGGTGAATGTTGATGATGATGATTGGGTTTCATCGTAGATTGGGAGGAAGACGAACCAGGCGGAGGAGGGAATTTTTTTAGCAAAACTATCAGCAGCAGTTTTCCGGTCACGGCTCGGTTATAAACCGAAATCGGCCGTTCGGCTCAGCTAAAAAAACCGAACATTTTCGGTTCGGTCGCCGGTCATGCCTTCGGCCACAATTCGGCTTCGGTCAACCGACCTTTCGGTTCGGTTTTTGACCGAACCGGGCCGACTGCCAGCCTAGCTGAAACCCTCTCTCTCATTTTCTCTCCACTTTTCCTCTCAACTTCTTTGGAACCCTCTTCTTCCTCTCCTCTCAACTTCTTCCTCTCATCCAAAACAAACTTTTCCTCACCTGATAACGACGTCGTCGCCGCTCCATCTCCTTGTCGCCGTCGATCTGAGTCGAGATCGCCGCCGCTTCGCCTGACGAGCCGATGCAGCATGCCGCCGCCGCCGTGTCTCGTCCGCCGTCATCTCCGAGTCCGCGATCACCAATCTAAGGCTGTCGTTACCGGCTTCCGCCGGTGCTCCTCGTCTCCTGCCTTCGCCAGACCATCGCTGACCGCCGTCGCTCATTTTCGCTAGCGCCGTTCTCCCTGTCATCTGTCGCCACCGTTATCGGCCGCCGACATCACCGTCACATCCCTGGAATACAAGAGAAGGTGGGGTGGTTTGGGTCAGTTTGTTCTCTTTTTTTTCTTCTGTGTTTCAGGAACACTTAATCCAATTTGAGTTTACTTTTGGATGATTTCAGGTTGGATGATGACTGGCTGATCATGATAATGGGAGGCAGCAACCAGAATCGAGCTCAAAGCTTTTGGTTAGAGATAAACAGTAAGGTAAAAACACTTGATTTCAGGTCAATTGGTTTTGGTTGATTTTAATGACTTGCAGAATTGATTTATGCTATTGATATGCAGTATGGATCATGGTTACAAACACTATAAATGCATAGATTGTTAATTAGTGTGAATTGTGTGATGAATAGTTATAAACTAAAACAATATCATACAACACTCAAAATCATTAACACAAGTATAAGCTTGAAATAAGATTGTTAGCTATTAGCGTACTGTAATATAGATAAAATAACAAAGATTATAAAAACGGCTCCTTATATGAAAGGACTATAGATAGAAATCATTGAGTTTCGAAAACCAAATCCGAAACTCAAATATCCCTATCAATTTCCGGCCATACAACTTCTTGTGGCTTCTTGCTTGTACTGACTACTTATTATCTCCTTGCTTTGTTTTCTGTAGGTGAAGAAGGAGGGGAAGGGATGAAGAAGAAGAAAGAAGAAGCATAGCTTCAAAGCTAGAAGGAGAAGCAGGGGTCTATTTCTGCGTGGGGATGTCCTCCTTTATGCTGGTAAACATGGTGTAGGAGATGAAGAGAGGATGAAAGGAAGGAAGGCTTTGAGAGAATGTTTCTTTGAGAGCTTGAGAGCTTGGTTTCTGTAATGTGGAGGTCTTTTTGTCTTGTGCTGGTTTTGCTTTGTTGGGTCGTTTGGCAAGGGAAGAAGAAGAAGAACAGCAGTAGAAGGGAAGGTTGTTTTTTTGTGTTGTGTCTCCTCCTCCTCCCATTGCTTTGGGAGGAGGAAAAGAGGGAATTTTGCTATTTTTTATTTTTTCTGTAATTTTTATTAATTAATTTTTGCTTAAGGCTTGAGCCCAACTCATAATCATTAGGAAATGGGGCTAGAGCCCAATTCGAAATCAATTGAAAATGGGCCAAAAGCCCAATGACTTAAAACTTAGTCTCGAGCCCAAATTTAGAGATTCGACTCCTCGATAATTATATTAAACGAGATAGCTCTATAATACAATTACGTAGTCGTATGGATAAGAGGCTAAAATAGTGTATAAATTCGAGATAACTCAAGGAGCACAAAAGAGATCATTTTTGTCATTTTTTCTTAAATAGGAGTAAATATGGCCAAATTTCGATAAATAAAAATATGCCTAAAACATGGAAACAATTCGAGAAGCCGGACAAAATTTGGTTACTACAGTTGCCCCTCTTTGTATTACTTTTGTTGGTAACCAAAAGTGATGCAAAGACAGAAACCTAATTTTGGAAGGCTTCTCGATTCCTCTTATTGACAAATGTGGAAAAGTTATTTTTATTTTTATTTTTGGTGTACTAGGGTCTCAGCTTGACTTATAACCCGTTCCGAAATATGCGATCCATTCTGACCCTGGATGCCGAGGTTTGTGTACAAGGGTCTCAGCTTGACTTATCACCCGTTCCGAAATATGCGATCCATTCTGACCCTGGATGCCGAGGTTTTTTTTTTTTTTTTTATAAGGGCAATCAGTTTATAGTCTTGATGCATGGACAAATATTTTTTGAAAATTTTCAAAATAAGAGCAATCAGTTTATAGTTATGATGCATGGACTATTTTTGAAATTTTTTGAAAAATAAGAGCAATCAGTTTATAGTCATGATGCATGGACTAATATTTTTTGAAATTTTTGAAAATAAGAGCAATCAGTTTATAGTCATGATGCATGGTCTATTTTTGAATTTTTTTTGAAAACAAGAGCAATCAGTTTATAGTCATGATGCATGGACTAATATTTTTTTGAAAATTTTCAAAATAAGAGCAATCAGTTTATAGTCATGATGCATGGACTATTTTTGAAATTTTTTGAAAATAAGAGCAATCAGTTTATAGTCATGATGCATGGACTATTTATTTAAAATTATGTTTGAAAATAAGAACAATCAGTTTATAGTCATGATGCATGGACTAAAAAATTTTGATGGATAAAAAGAGCAATCAGGTTATAGTCATGATGCCTGGACTAAGTTTTTGAAATTTTCGAAATAAGAGCAATCAGTTTATAGTCATGATGCATGGACTAAAATTTGAATATTTTTTTTGAAATACACAATCAATTTATAGTCATGATGCATGGACTATTTTTTGAAATTTTTTCAAAATAAGAGCGATCAGTTTATAATCATGATGCATGGACTAAAAAATTTTGATGGATAAAAAGAGCAATCAGTTTATAGTCATGATGCCTGGACTAATTTTTTTTTGAAAAATGTTCAATGCGTTTATACCCAGCACGCAAGGGTAAATTTTGGTAAAACCAGATGAGTTATTTGAATGCACAAAGGATGCACGAATTTGGTTTTGTAAAAATTGAGATAATTTGGATGCTTTAAATGTTTACCAATATGGTAATGAGATTAACATGTCAAGTCATGCTATGGTGAACGATTAACCTTGAATGATATGATATGTATGAGAACAAAAGTCTCAAAGCGATTGTGATGCATGATCCTAGATTTTTTTTTTTGAAAAATCGAATGAATTTAGATGAATGGAGTGTTTATGATGATATGAATAAATTTTGAATTTTCTTTGTTTGAGCGAGAACGAAAGACTCAAATTGATTTGAATGCATGATTCAAGAGTTTCTTTTGGAAAACGAATGAATTTAGATGCATGAAATGTCTATGATGAGATGAATGGATAATTTTTTTTTAACATGGGTGAGAACAAAAGTCTCAAATTAATTTTCATGCATGATACTAGATTTTTTTTTTTGAAAAATCAAATGCATTTTGGATACATGAAATGCTTATGATGAATGGATATTTGTTTTGGAATTTTTGACTATTTATGTGAACCAAAGCCTCTCACCGATACTGATCCATGAGTCTGGATGAACACATAAACGGTGTGATGTATGATGTAGGATGCATGCTCAATGATTTTTCGGAGAGATGAAAATTTTCCAAGATGAGTGTGTGACATAATTTTTTTGAAAATATGATATATTATGAAAAATATTTTTTTCTTAAAGAAATGAGCAAGTTTCTTTTTATGGACACAAATGTAGTGAGATGAATAAATATGTTTGCTCAACATAAAAATTTTGTGATTAATGAATGCACAAAATATGCTGAAATTTTAATTTTATTTTGAAAATATATACACCGGAAAATCACTTTGAGGGTTATCTTTAATTGTTTATTAGTAATTGATTTTGTCGATTTAAATTTGGGCGCGAGCAAAGGCTATTTCTCATCTCGGTTTAGCTCGAGGCTTGGGTTCTAAATAGTACTTTGACTTGATAGTTTCTCGACTTGGCTAGAGACTCGAGGATTCCTTCATACTGGTAGCATTTGAAAAGAATCTTGAAGAGGTGATGATTTCCTAGATGCTCTCTATTGATGTTTACGCAAACTTTGCAAGGTGGATAACTTTGACTGATCCTTAAAGAAGACGATGATTCTTAGTAACTGGGTGACCGATGAATTTCTGATGATAATAATTTATTTTTACAGCTCTATTCTGTTTTTTTAGCTTTATTTATTTTTCTTTATTTTTCCTGTTTTTTTTTCATTTTTTTCATTTTTTTGTAAACGAATAAGTGCATTCGTCATGGAAATAAATCTCATTTTTTCTGATTTTTGAAAGGTTGAAATTGTGTCTCAACGACATTTTGGGTGTAACTACACTATGAGACAAGTTAGTTAAGAACAAACTTTCACAGTTTAAAGGACACTTGATGTCTGTTTTGATTAATGAAAATCGATGAAAAAATTCATCTCAATGATTGATTTGCATATTTAACTAGAAGGAAAGAGCATATCACCGATTGAGTTTACTAGACTTCTCATAAGGATGAAAATGTACGTGTAAGTATCAAACGTACTAACTCTCACGTGTTTCTCTCATTTTTCGGTCGATGTTTATCTCATTCATTTTTCTTGCTGAAGGCAGTCACCATATGCTTGTAATGCAACCGAATCTCCACCACTTTGTATAATGCAACGACACATCAAGAGGTCTTTAAAGGGTTGTAATGATCGAGGGGATTGGGTAAAGGTGGGGATGATTGTAGATTTGTTGTTTGTGTGAGAGGGGTGTATTGAGTCATGACAACTATCCAAAAGTGTGCTAGCCTAGACCAACTTGATTGGTGTTGACTAGAATGTGTATCTATTGTGACCCATTTTGGGTCTGTCAGCTTTAGTTTGCCCCTGTTGCTATCTTCTTGTGCGCAAATATGAGACTTCTATAGCCAACATTAGGAAGCAAAAACTTCAAACTTTGTGAAATATTATTTTTTTCTTCTTTTTTCTTTCTTTTTTTTCCTTTCTCTTATTTGATCTGCTAAGAGTTGACTCTCTTTTTATGGTCTTTACTATCTAAGCGATTTGTTGGCTTTTCATTCATAGCCGCTAATGTGAAGTTGATCTTGACTCTCGCGCATACTAGGCAATTGACACGAACTCAAGGTTAAAAGGACATTGGAGGGAAGGTGGTGAGCTTGTAAATTGTGTGCGATAAACGATTTTGGCTCACAGGGCTGAACTAAGTGGTGATGAAGGGGTAGGCTTCTTTTGTATGGGATGAACCTAATGCCTCTATCATTTATGCCGTTGCAAAATCATGTGGTCTTGAACCGGTATCATGCAAGTTCTAGGAGTGTTTCAGCAAGAAAAACCTCTCAGAAGGAAAAATATCATATTTAAGGCTCGAAACTCGCATTGGGTTGCTAGCGATACTCCATGATAATATGCATCATTCCTTCTTGCTAAATGAGCAATAATTTTCAATGAATCAAAAGAAAAATCAAATATACCTTTAAATTGTGAAATTACATAGATAATCTCAACTTTGTAGGTGGATTGACAATTTCATTCCACCATTGAAAAAATGGCTAGCAAGATGTTGTTTTGTATACATTAAACAACTTCTATCATCTAATATTACAACAATCAGCTATACTACTATGTATATTTCTCTTGCGCCGAAAGTTATTGACTTCAAGTTTGATGCAAGGCATGGGTCTCAAAACCTTCAACTGAACCCTAGTGGAAAACCCTCAACCCACAAGAAAAAAGCCAAAAATAATAGAAAAATGCGGGGTAAAAAGTTTATGACAAAAATGCACTTATTTGTATGTCGAAGTTCGAATTTTTTTTCAATTTTTTTTCAATTTTTTTTTATTTTTTTTTAGAAACTCGCAGTCATCCAGTTACTAAGAATCAGGTCTTAATTTGACCGGTGGATAAAAGTAGTGACTCTACGGTTCTAAATGCTTTTGTCCTCGCAAATTGGTAAAATGTGTGATGGTTCTTCATAAACAGTTGGTATTCACTCATGTTATTTTACTCATCGCCCCATTAGTAGGCAAATAAGTGGGTACGGAGTATGTCCTTGTTGGTTGTCCCTTAACGAGAAATAACCTTCAACTTTGTCCAATTTTAAACTAACAAAATCCTTTGTTAACAAACAATTGAAAGTAGCACTCAATTTTCAAAATTTGGAAAGAAAGGAGGATTTTTTTTGTTCAAAATAGAAAATGAAATGATAAATTCAAGAGTTTATGAGGTTTATTGAGTAGATAATTTTTAAAAGATATTTATTTAGCTAATAACCAAAATAATTCGATTTGTGTGGTTGTGAAAACACATTGCTTAAAAAATTTCTATTTGAATTCCCTGTTGAGAGTTTGGCGGTGGCCGTCTGGTCGGCTAGGTCATGGCGTCTTCTTTGAAAAATGGCGTCTCATGGGCATCGATAGTGTCAGATGGGAAAGCGGAGCTTAAGTTTGTCAAAGAATCGAAAGAGGCGGTGGTGAATGGGTCTTGAAGATTCCTTCATCGGTGATTGAGGATGGGCGAGCTAAGCTCAAATCGGCGATGGTTGCGCAGTTTCTAGGTAATGTTCCCCCGGTCCGTGTGATTAGAAGTATGATTAATAGATTGTGGGGGTATGAAGGGGAAGTACTGCTGTCAGTAATCTCGGAGGGCTTTTTCCTGATTGAGTTCGCATCGGAAGCTCTGTGTGACTGGGTTCTAGCGAGATCGTGGCATATCCACCACTCTGCGATGGTGTTGAGGAAGTGGAAGAGTGGGATAGTCCCCATCGATTTTTCCCCAACGGAGCTGCCGGTTTGGATTGTTCTGAAAGGAGTTCCTCCGGAGCTTATCACCCCAAAGGGTGTGAGCTGGGTTGCGAGTCAGGTTGGAAGCCCTATCAATAAATTTGTTAGGGATGGTTTCGATGTCAAGGTGTGTGTGGTGAAAGATGTATCTGAAGAAGTTAAGTCGGAGGTTGTGGTTGAGCTTGAGAATGAGGAAATAGTGACAATTAAGATTGAAGTTCCTTCAGTAAGATCATACAAGTCTAAGGAAAAACAAGTGTATGTGGAGAAACAGGTTCCCCAGGTTAAATCTAACGCAGCCGAGAAAGGCTCTCCAGGCAATGCACCTGAGGGTTCTTCTGAACCGAAGGGGGCACCTGGATCCTCTACTGGTATGCAATCTGGAGGGGGGGAAGGCAATGAGACTGAGCCTTCTAAGGAAGGGGAGGGATCACCTTCTCAACAGGATGAGTCTGAACCTTCTAAGGGAGGGGAGGATGTCATTCTGAGCCCTAAGGCCTGTCATGATGAGGAAGATGGTGTGGTTTACTGTGATGATGAGATTCCTGCTAACTCTAAGTCAGAGAGGGTTGTGATAATGGATGGTGAAGAAGGGCAGAGAAGGGTTACCTTAACTTCTGCTTCATTTGGTGATTTTTTTAACCCATCTAAAGTGGTTTCTCCCAGGGGGATTGTGACTCGTCCAAAAACAAGAAGAAGATGAAGATATTCCTATGGAATGTGAGGGGATTTAACTCCCATGATAAGTATAATGAGTTGTTATCTTATATAAATAAGTTCTCAGTTGATATATTTGCAGTTTTGGAACCTAGGACCCGCTTGGTAAACACTAGTAGTATGTGCTCTATTCGTTTTCCTGGATGGTGTTCAGATTTCTGTTTTGATGATACTTTGGGGAAGGTGTGGTTAGTGTGGAAGCCTAATGTTCCGTTAAAGGTGATTAGGAAGAGCTCACAATATATACACTGTCTGGTAGAACTGCCTGCTTCTTTTTATTGTACGTTTGTCTATGCTGCAAATTCAAATAGTGAGAGACAAAAGCTGTATGAGGATCTTAGTGAACTGGTCCAACAAGATGTTCCTTGGATGATAGGGGGGATTTTAATGCTATTTTGAATGCAAGTGAGTCTTCAGTATTGCCTACTAACTGGGGGAGTATTGATGATTTTTCTGAGTTTGTGAATGAAAGTGAACTCCTTGAGCATAGTAGTCAGGGCCCTGACTATACATGGGTCAACAATAGAGAGGATGGGGGTCTGATTGCAAGAAAGTTAGACAGGGTGCTTATTAATCTGATTTGGCAGCAACGATTCCCTGGTAGTAGAGTTACGGTGTAGATTTGCAAAGGATCTGATCACTGCTCAGTCCTGGTAGATACTGGAGGTTTGTTGTTTAAAGGTAAAAAGCCGTTTAAGTTCTTTGCCTTCTGGACTCTAAACCCACTCTTGATGGATTTAGTAAAGAAAGTTTGGAGTGAGAAAAATACGTCTGGTAAGCCTTGAAAGGACAAGATCGGATTAATAGGGATTTTGATAACTCAATATAGAAATCGAACAATACAGAGTGAAGAGATTTGTTAGGGTTTGAAGTGTGAAGTCGCAGCTTCACATCGATAAGGAAAGCCGATGGTTTCCGTCTTTAATCTGAGAGATTAAATCAAAACAACTTATTGGGCTTAAGTTGTTTTTCTAGGCCCAACTCGCAACTTGAACAGCTAGTCCAGATTCAGCTTCGACGCTGCTTGCAACCTTGAGAGTGCAGCAACTGGAAATGATAGCAGCAAACTGCTTCAAGGCTCAGAGGGGATGGAATCGACACAAACACAGTTTTTAACGTGGTTCAACACTAGCGTGTGCTAGGTTTACATCCACGTCTCGAGACGAGCTCGAGAGAGTCACTTGGATTAATCCAACAGCCAAGACTCCACACCGGAGTCAAGATTACAACGCCTGAACTGATCACACAGACTCAGGACTTAACAACAGCTCACTCTCCTCACAATACACAAATGTGAGTGACACAATACACCTTTCAGCTATTCTAATCACCAGAATCAAGCTCTCCGAAAAGTCATTCTTCTTTCGTTTAAGCACCACTCTTATAGGAAAGGATTGCAGCTACAAATCCTCTTTACCGTTGGCTCCAGAGTGATTTGCTCCAGCCTTCCATATCTGTTCAGCATGATTACAGGATTCTGCAAAATAGACTTTCCTTACATAGAAGACAACTTGCACAGATTAGTCAGTCAAGTATTTGGAAGTATTGTCATCATCTTCCATTTTATGAGAAATGCAAAGATGGTCATTGAACTGTTATGAAAAATACAATTCAATCTTTCTATTGATCCAACAATCTCCCCCTAAGCTTGATATTGCCAATTTTTCTTAACAGTTTATTGACAAGCTTCTAAGTGTTTTAAGAGCAGACACAGATTGGACTCAGCTGCTGGATAATTTTATTATTAAAGGAAACAACACAACAAGATTATAAACCACAACTTTAAAAGAAAACACCAGAATAGAAATGCTAAAACAGAACAACAAAAAGAAAGACAACTTAGCCGTACTAAGTTTTTTATTCAACAAACAGGACTCTCAAAAATCTGCTTCGGGGTCACTTTCATAGTCGGAGCAGTTTCCTATAGCATCCTTGTTATCAACCAATTCAAGAAGTTGAGTTTTTGTTTTCTCAGCAATCTCAGATTTCCCAAGATTCAGCTCCTCAATATTTTCAATGTCCCAGTCGCCCCTCTGACGTAGGATCTTGAGAAGCCGAGTGATTTTTGAATTGAGTTCAGCTTCCTTGAGATTCTCAATGAACTCCCAGCTTCCATAGTTCCCAACTGTGTGAATGAGTTGCTCCAGCTTGTGACCTACTTCGCCAGTTTCACAGCAATATTCTGGTGGTTCTCCCCCTTTGACAATATCAAGCAGACACTTACGCGGGGCCTTTTGAGAACCTATTTTGCGAAGAATGGACTGAGGGCGGAGAGTGTGAATGTTGAAGCTCCGGATCTGCTGAGAGAGATCAACTCCTAGGAAGTCCAGCATTCGAGTGATAAGACCCGCAAACGGAAGGTCTCCAGTAAAGCGAGTAGAAGCAGCAGTCTGCATGGCTCGAACGATAAGATGAGGAAGACAAATGGGATGCTGAGAACAGTAAGCATTATAGAGTACCCAGATATCCAAGGGAGTTAATTCTTCTCGGTCAAGAGAACGAGGCAGAAAATGACGAGTTATGAAGAAGTGAAGAACACGAAGATGATCTGGTAGACAGAAAACAGATGGATGCATCAAATCCTCAATGGGTAATATTGCCATGGATTGAAGAGCTCTGATGTGATTAAAACCATGCTCTATAAGATCATAGTTGTCAGAAAGAATGAGACCATACATCTCCATTGGTACGATAAACCCAAGAAATTCAGGAGAGATTGTGAACTCCACTCCATTAACTACAGTTTGAAGTAGGAGAGGAGAGGAACGTATCACCTGAAGATTGGCATAGAACCGTCGAATAGACTCCGGGCAGAATGATTGAGGATAGGCTGGCAAAGCATTCATCCAGCCAATGTTTTGGAACAGGCGCTGAACTGAGATGTTATACTTGTCAAACCTTCGAAGCGGAAGACATAGGAAGAATGATGTCTTTTGAGCGGAAATGATTGATGTAGCGATGATGAGCGTCAATAGAAGAGTGGATGTTTCCAACATAGCGGGCAGAGTTGAGGAACGCAGCCATGTTTGTTTGGGAAGAGGAAGAGCAGATTGGTAGAGAGGAGGAAAGGAAAAGAGAGCGTGAGTAGAAAGGAGCAGAAGAAAGCAGTTTATAAGCGAAAGATAAATGCAGAGAAAGGTAACTGAATCGTTCCTAAAGAGAAAGAGGAATCAAGGAAGATGAAGAAGGGTAAGGAGTTAATGAGGAATATTGGAAGAATCAATCATTCCTAATTCACTAAGAATATAATTAAAACGATCTTCCTTTAAAGGCTTTGTGAAGATGTCAGCCAATTGTTCATCAGTCCTAACAAATTGGATATCTACTATCCTATTTTGAACTAAATCCCGAAGAAAGTGATATTTTATTTCAATATGTTTTGTTCTCGAATGTTGAACCGGGTTTTTGGACATGTTAATAGCACTGTATTGTCACAAAGAAGAGGAATAGAGGAGGAGGAAATACCAAAATCTTCAAGTTGAGACTTAAGCCAAAGAAGTTGGGTACAAGAACTTCCTGCAACTACATATTCTGCTTCCGCCGTTGACAAAGCAATGGCTGATTGTTTTTTACTTGACCATGAGATAAGAGAGCGTCCAAGAAAATGGCAACTTCCTGAAGTGCTCTTTCGATCTGTTAAGCTCCCAGCAAAATCAGCATCGCTGTACCCTAGAAGAATGGAATCGGAAAGGGCTGGATACCATAATCCTAGAGATTGAGTTCCTTTTAAGTAACGAAAAATCCTTTTGACTGCTGTCATATGGGATTCTTTTGGATTTGATTTGAATCTTGCACATAAGCAGACACTGTAGAGAATGTCAGGTCTACTGGAGGTGAGATAAAGCAAAGACCCAATCATCCCTCGAAACAGTGTGTGATCAACATCAACACCTGTAGAATCTGAGTGAAGCTTGGTGGTGGTGGCCATTGGGGTTACAGCTGATTTTAAGTTTACAAAACCAAATTTGGTGAGGAGAGAGCCTATATATTTAGTTTGATGAATGAAGCAACCCTTAAGGTTTTGAGATACTTGAAGCCCAAGAAAGTATTTCATTTCACCCATCATACTCATTTCGAAAGTTTTTGTCATAGTGGAACAGAAATCAGAACATAAGGAGCTGCTAGTTGATCCAAAAATTATATCATCTACATAAATCTGTACTACCAGAAAATCCTTGTTCGAGTGTTTAATGAAGAGAGTGGTGTCAACTTGTCCTCTGATGAACCCTTCAGAAAGTAAGAAGAGAGATAGCCTATCGTACCAAGCCCTTGGAGCTTGTTTCAGACCATAAAGTGCCTTCTTTAGTTTATACACATGGGAGGGGTTTGTAGAATCCTCAAAGCCAGGTGGCTGAGCTACAAAGACCTCTTCTTTTAGAAAACCATTTAGAAAAGCACTTTTTACGTCCATTTGAAAGAGTTTGAAACGAGAATGACTTGCAAATGCACATAGAAGCCGTATGGCTTCCATTCGTGCAACAGGTGCAAATGTTTCATCGTAATCAATCCCCTCCTCTTGATTGTATCCTTGTGCCACTAGACGAGCTTTATTTCGTACTACATCTCCTTTATCATTAGTTTTATTTCGAAAAACCCACTTAGTTCCGATAATAGATTTTCCTGCAGGACAAGGAACTAGATCCCAGACTTGGGATCTTTGAAATTGAAGCAATTCTTCCTGCATTGCCGAGATCCAGAACTCATCTTTTAGAGCTTCTTTAATATTTTTAGGTTCCAGAAAAGAGATCAAGGCTTGTTCTTCGGAGGGAAAGAGGGATCGTTTGGACCTAGTAACTAATCTCTCAGTTGGATTTCCAATAACTTGTGAAGCGGGATGACGTTTCTGTATGTGAGGAGGAGCTTGTGGTTCTGTTAAGTTATTAAGTGAGGGTAAAACAGAGGTAGAAGATGAGTCTGAAGGAGGGGGAAGAGATTCCAAGGTTAAAGGAGAGGGCTGAGAAGGATCCTCAGATGGGGAAGAAATAACAGACGATTCTGAATAGGTAGAGTTTTGAGGTAAGACAGTTGAGAGAGCAGGAGGTGATAAGAAATCTGATGTTTCTTCATCAGAGTTTGAAGAAGTCTCAGACTTGTCATTGAAAACAATGTGAACTGATTCTTATACCTTAAGAGTATTCTTATTAAAGACACGATAGGCCTTACTGTGGTCTGAATAACCTAGAAAGATAGCTTCAGAAGAGCGAGGATCAAATTTTCCTAGACTATCTTTTGTGTTAAGCAAGAAACAACGACAACCAAAAGGATGGAAGTAGCTAAGATTAGGAGTACGTTGCTTTAGTAACTCATAAGGAGTTTTAAGAAGGGTTTTTCGGATTAGTGTTCGGTTGAGTACATAGCACGCAGTGGCAACAGCCTCTGCCCAAAACTGCTTGGGTGTGTTGTGATCTAGAAGCATGGTCCTAGCCAGATCAAGTAATGAGCGGTTCTTGCGTTCGACTACTCCGTTTTGTTGAGGAGTACGAGGAGCTGAGTAAGTGTGATTGATACCTTTCTCTTGGCAGAAAATAGAGAAGGTTTCAGAGGAGAATTCCCCTCCGTGATCACTACGAATTGAGGAGACAGTGAAACGAAAAGAAGATTCAATTTTTAGAACGAAATTTTTGAAGGTTTGAAGACTCTCGTTTTTCTTTGCAAGAAAGAACACCCAAGTAAATCTTGAAAAATCATCTACCAGAACAAAAGCATAATTTTTTCCTCCTAGGCTAGAGATATTAGTTGGTCCGAATAAATCGATGTGAATTAGTTGCAGAGGTTTAGAAGTGGAAATGAATGAAGAGGATTTGAACGAGTTTTTGGTTTGTTTTCCCCTCACACATGTAGAGCAGAAAAAAATCTTTCATAGGAGAGAACTGTGGGAGTCCTCTGACTAATTTAGAAGCATTAAGCTTAGAGATCCTAGAACAGCTAATGTGACCTAGTTTTCTATGCCAGATATTTTGTGGAGAATTATCTACAGCAGCAAAGCATTTTTCAATAAAAGATTCAGTATCCTTCAGATTAATAGCATAGATATTATCATGACGCTTTCCACTAAACAAGAGCTTATTATCAGATGCTCTGACAATTTTGCAGCAAAAAGGTTCAAAGATAACTTTATTACTGGTTCCACACAACTGACTTATTGAAAGCAGATTATGTGTTAGGTTTTGAACAAGTAAAACATTATTGAAAACAGGGTTAGGTGCCAAACCTACAGATCCTTGACCAAGGATCCGTCCTTTCTTGTTATCACCGAATGTTACTTTCCCTCCTAGCTTTAATTTTAGTGAAGTGAATAGTCTCTTGTCACCAGTCATGTGATGCGAGCACCCGCTGTCTAAATACCATTCATGATTTATCTGCACAATCACATTTCGTTAATACTTTAGGAACCCAAACTTTCTTGGGTACCCTTTGTTTAGGCAGATAATTAAAAGTGCAAGTGGAAGTAGAATGCTCATAGGATTGACAGAAAAAACAGTTTGTTTGACCCTTGTAGTTATGTGTTTTTCCTTTATGAAGTAATTTAGACTGATTCACATTCTTGCTTCTATAACCTGTAGAGAACGAAGATCTAAAGACAAAATTCTTAGGCAAGTTTGAATAGTACATCCTTTCTTCTAGAATACCAACTTGTCTTTTGAGATTTTCTGTTTTAATCTGCAATTTTTTTATTTGGCCTTCATATTCTGAGCACGTACATTGATCAGAAAGGATTAATTCATCTTTTAGAGCAGAAACTTCTTTTCTGAATGACTTATTTTCCTGTTTTACTTTCTTATATTTCATTTTAACATTAAGCAAGTAATCAGACAGTTGAATAAACGCAGTAATGACATCATCTTTAGTCATATCATGTAGGTTAGAATCACTTACATCATTGTCAGATGGACTATCACTGTTTAAATCTTCATGTTCCATGTGTGCCATATATGCCTGTTCTTCATCATCTGATTCAGTGTCGCTCCATGTGACTTTCATGGCTTTATCTCTTGATTGAATCCTGTTGGGACACTCAGAACGCATATGGCCAGGACGACCACATCTAAAACAGGTAATAGTATCTTTTTCATCACTTTTAGTATCTTCTTTTGTTCCTTTCGAACTAAGTTTTCTAGAACTAGATCCATTTTTAAACTTTTCTTTGTTTTTATTATGTTTATGTTTTAAGAACTGCCTAAATTTCTTAGTCATGAGAGCTATTTCAGTTTCAGAATCTGAACTACTATCTTCTTCACTAGTCTCTTCTTTATGATTTGCTTTAAGAGCAATATTTTTTCTTCACTTTATTTCATCATTGAAATCACTTTGCTTTAGAACAAACTCATGGGCAATTAGAGATCCAATTAGTTCTTCCAAACTCAAGGTTTCAAGATCTTTAGATTCTTCTACAGCAGTTTTCTTTGGCATCCAGTCCTTTGTTAAAGATCTAAGAATTTTCCTAACCAGTTCAGGTTTACTAATAATCTTACCTAGAGATTTCAGGTTACTAACAATCAGGCTGAGTCTATCATACATCTTTTTAATTGACTCATCTGACTGCATTCTGAACATTTCATACTCATGAACAAGAAGATTGATTTTAGTTTCTTTAACCCTAGAAGTTCCTTCATGAGTAGTTTCAAGCATTTTCCAAATTTCATTTGCAGTATCACAGCTGCTAATTCTATTATACTCATCTCTACACAGCGCACAATAAAAGACATTCATTGCTTTGGCATTATTTTGAGCCTTAGTTTTCTTATCATTTTCCCAGGTATCGTAATCTCCAGTTAAATCAACTCCACCCTTATCAACAATTTTCCAGATATTGAAATTCATACCTTGGAAGAAGACTCTCATTCTGTTCTTCCAAGCTTGATAATTGGTACCGTCAAACCACGGTGGTCTGCTATGCGACATTCCTTCTGCTCCTGGAAGTTGTCCTTGTTCTCCGTTCATTCTTCTGGATCTTTATTTTCCGGCGATGGTTAGTCCAGTCGGAATCCTGCTCTGATACCAAATGAAAGGACAAGATCGGATTAATAGGGATTTTGATAACTCAATATAGAAATCGAACAATACAGAGTGAAGAGATTTGTTAGGGTTTGAAGTGTGAAGTCGCAGCTTCACGTCGATGAGGAAAGCCGATGGTTTCCGTCTTTAATCTGAGAGATTAAATCAAAACAACTTATTGGGCTTAAGTTGTTTTTCTAGGCCCAACTCGCAACTTGAACAGCTAGTCCAGATTCAGCTTCGACGCTGCTTGCAACCTTGAGAGTGCAGCAACTGGAAATGATAGCAGCAAACTGCTTCAAGGCTCAGAGGGGATGAAATCGACACAAACACAGTTTTTAACGTGGTTCAACACTAGCGTGTGCTAGGTTTACATCCACGTCTCGAGACGAGCTCGAGAGAATCACTTGGATTAATCCAACAGCCAAGACTCCACACCGGAGTCAAGATTACAACGCCTGAACTGATCACACAGACTCAGGACTTAACAACAGCTCACTCTCCTCACAATACACAAATGTGAGTGACACAATACACCTTTCAGCTATTCTAATCACTAGAATCAAGCTCTCCGAAAGTCATTCTTCTTTCGTTTGAGCACCACTCTTATAGGAAAGGAAGAAGCAGGATAAGCGGTTGAAGGACATGGCTTGGAGGAATTTGGCATTGGTAATAATCGTCTTATGTGGTCATTTTACTGAATTATTTATGAGTTATAATGAAATAACTGTTTTTGGTGTATGTAGCCCATTTACCATATCGAGCCACAAGATTTGGAACAATTTTGTCGTGTGTGGGAAATGAAAGTCGGCCAGTCATGGTCCAAAAGTCGGTTGCGGCTTTAGGAGAAATTGGTGAAGGAAGCTCGCGCAACTGGGAAGGATGAAGATTGGATCAAATCGTCCAATCCACGTGGGATTACTCTAAATGATTGGACAATCTACATGAGCTACGTGTACAGAGAGGAGTTTCAGGTACATATTAAATCTCAATAAGTATTAAACTCAACTAGGTGTACTACATTATGTGAGATTAACTCCAAATTTATTTTTGTAGAAGAAGAGTTCGAGGGGTAAGCGCGCTCGAAGTAATCAAGAAATTAATCATCATGGGGGATCAAGACCGTGGGCGCGATACATTGAAGAACAGATTGCCAAGACTGGAGTGAAACTGTCTAGAGGTCAATTGTACATCAAGTTCTACAAGCTAGACATGGGTGACGAGAAGGACCGTAAGCTTGCGGTAAATATCTTCAACTACTAGAAATAATTTGTTATGAATGATCTTTACAATTAATTGTATTCATTATTAAGGATCTAATTCGGGAGTTCGAGGCTAATGGGGCCTCCATGACTCATTAGCACAAGCGTTGAACAAGGATGAGTCGCGTGGTGGATTTCGGGCGGGTGGTGTGGGGAAGAACAAGACTTTGGTAAGTCCACAAGATTTTGACTTAGTAATAGTATAACCTAGATTTAAGTACTATTTATTATTCGTCTACAGGTATATGGTAGTATGAGAGGTCATTCTAAGTCGTCATCTTCTTCTGCGGCGTCTATCTCATCAGCGGCCCCATCTTCTATCGCGCCATCTAGAGATGAGTTCAATAAGTTGTTGAAGAATGTGAAACAACTTGTGAAGAATATGGTTTTTTCCCAAGTATTGGCGACTCAGCCACCATCTTACCAGCAGATGCCACCACCAGCTTACTAGCATATGCCCCCACTAGCATACCAGCAGATGCCCCCACCAGCATAACACCAGATGCACCCACCGGCATACCATCAGATGCCCCCACCAGCATACCAGATGACGCCTCCATCGTACCCTTATCCACCACATGGGTATATGATGTCATCGCCAGCTCACTTGCATCCACTGATAGTACACTCGATGCAGCAGCAGACTCCCATGCATGTACCACCTATGTTTGAGCCGCCGCTGCCAGGGACATATCGTCAGTACCCTCGTACCCCAGCTCCAGGTCGTACCCCATCTCCAGCTCCAGCTCGTACTCCAGGCCAGTTGTAGGATCCACTCTGTTGTACTCTCCAGCTCCAATTCGTACTCCAGGTGCTAGATTATTTGAAGACATGTTGGTTGAATCAACTCAGGAGGATGGATCAAATGAGTTTAGTGAGTATTTGGGAAGTTTGGGTCTGTAATTGTATTATTAATTAGATATATTATCGTATCGTATGTTTGTACTCGAATTATTTATCAAATGTTTGTGGATTGTATTTAAATTGAATCGGAACTAATGGCATTAATCAGCAATTTGACACTATTAGTGTATTTAAATTATCTAGTAATGCATTAATCGAATTATTAAATCTAATTGGTTTGATTAATAAATTAGTCAGGGGCCATTTAGTCGGGAGCAACGCCCCCGACAAAATTTTTTCAGGTGCACAGCCCCCGACTAAATATCTATACAAGTATTGAGTGTTGACAACAATGTCAATGTTGAGACTGATGCTGGATCGGACATTGAGATGGACGATGGATCGGATGTTGGATTGAACACTGAGATGGATCCCAGATCGAAAGCTAGAGTCGATGCCTAGGTGGATTCCGGATCGGATGTTGATGTCGATGTAGAGGCCGGCGCTGGAGCGGATGCCAAAGCGGATGCAGGAGCTTATGCTGATGCCGATACTTGTTCGGGCCCTGATGTCGAATCAATGTCGGATCATACGAGAAAATTCTCGGTCATGTTCCGAAGATTGTTGAGCGCTCAACCCTCCCAAGAAGGCAGGGAGCAAAGGAAAAACATATTCCACACCATGTACGTCAGCCATAATATAGTGTGCAACATGGTGATCGATGAAGGAAGTTGCACCAATGCAGTGAGTGAAGCTTTGGCCGATGGAATGGGGCTTTAAACCATCAAACATCTGAAGCCCTACAAGTTACAATGGTTGAGCATTAGTGGGGAGCTGAAGGTGACCAAGCAAGAATACATGCCTTTTAGCATTAGGAGATATGCCAACGTCACACTTTGTGATGTCGTGCCCAAGGAGCACATGTATGAGCAGCACATGTACGAACTCACCCATGGAGCCATAAATTCAAGCTGAAGCCACTCAAACCATTAGAGATCTTTCAAGATCAAATGGCTAGACAAGCCTTCCGTGCAAGACGTGAGAAGAAAGAGAGAGAGAGAGCTCAATAAATGAGAGATGAGAGAAGAAACGAATGAACCCTTGAGTGCAAAAACATAAGATACCATTGTAAGAGCTCAAAAGAGAAAGGATGAGAGGAGAGAAAACCTATTAGGGATGCCGAGTGAGATCAAAGAAGCCTTAGTTTCTAGGAATTCTCTTGTGGTTTTCCTTTAGAAGGAATGCCTTAATGCTAACATCACCTCTTCGTTTCCTAGTGTTGTTGAACCTCTTTGCAGGAATTTAAGGACGCCCCCCCAAGAAACACCAAGTGGGTTTCCTCCCATACAAGGCATCGATCATCAAATTGACCTAGTGTCGGCGCCTCACTCGCAAATAAAGCTGCGTATCGTACCAATCCGGATGATACCAAGGAGCTTTAGAGTTAAGAGGAGGAACTCATGGATAAGGTCTACGTGAGGGAGAGCATGCGTCCTTGCGCCGTCCTGATTATCCTAGTGCCCAAGAAGGATGGAACGTGGATGATGTGCATTGACTAGCAAGCCATCAATAATATCACTGTAAAGTATCGACATCCTATACCTAGACTTGATAATATGTTAGATGAGCTTCATGGTGCTTCGATATTTTCTAAGATTGATTTAAAATGGAGCTACCATCAAATTAGAATAAGGAAGGTGGCAAATGGAAAATTGCTTTTAAGACTAAACACAAATTGTATGAATGGATGGTCAAGCCTTTCGGTTTAACTAATGCACCTAGCACATTCATGAGATTAATGAATCATGTTCTTAGGACGTTCATACTCAAATTTGTTGTGGTGTACTTTGATGATATTATGATATACTCACCTAGCTTAGAACATCACCTCGGTCACATTAAAATGATCCTACAAACCCTAAGGAAGGAACACTTGTATGCTAACATATCTAAGTGTTTCTTGATTTTTTTATTAGTTCTACAGAGATACGAGTGGATGAGGAGAATATTGAGGCCATCAAGTCGTGGCCAATCCCTAGTCGCATCACGGATGTCCGAAGCTTTCATGGTCTTGCAACCTTCTATCGGAGATTCGTCCAAGACTTTAGCACTATTGTTGCCTCTCTCACGATGGTGATCAAGAGGAATATGACATTCCATTGAAAGAGCCTCAACAAAAGGCCTTCAAAGCCTTGAAGGAAAAGTTGATCGATGCACCCTTGTTGATGTTGCCGTATTTCACAAAGACAATCGAAATCCAATATGACGCATCGGATGTTGGAATTGGAGCCGTGCTCATGCAGGAGAAGAGGCCCATTGCCTACTTCAGTGAGAAGCTCAGTTGAACTACCCCACATACGACGAGGATTTATATGCCCTAGTTCGAGCAGTGGAGACATGGAAACACTACCTTTGGTCAAAAGAGCTTGTTGTCCACACTGATCACGAGTCGCTCAAGTTCTTGAAGGATCAACACAAGCTCAACAAGAGGCACACATGATGGGTGGAGTTCATAGAATCATTTTTCCTATGTCATCCAATACAAGAAAGGTAAGGACAACATAGTTGTTGATGCCCTATCTCGGAGGTATGCATTGATTTTGACCCTAACTGCTAAGTTCATTGGATTTGAGTACATTAAGGATTTATACACTAACGATGCTGACTTTGGAGATGTGTTTGAGGCATGTGACAAGGGAGGATTTCATTGATTTTACAAGCAAAATGGTTATTTGTTTCACAAGAATACGCTTTTTTTACCTAACAGATCTTGTAGGGTTGTTTTGGTTCGAGAAGCCCATGGAGGAGGCTTGATGGGACACTTTGGAGTTGCCAAGAATTTGTCTTGCTTGAAGGAACACTTCTACTAGCCACGCATGCACCATGACGTGGAGAATTGCATAGCTCAATGTGCAACATGCCAAAGGGCCAAGTACCATGTCCAACCACATGGGTTATATACACCTTTACCTATTCCTTCTAGTCCTTGGATTGTGGCACAACCTTTCTAGCAGTTGAAATGCAAGTGTCTTATTCCCCGAGGATCCTCTCAAAAGATACTACTAAAATCACTCGTGTATGGTCTAGCCTTTTGGAAAAAGAGTTTTGGTTCATTCAACATTCAACTATCAAATAATAAGTAAATAAGTAAACAATAAAAGGCAAAAGAGAAAGAAGGAGTTTTGCAATCAACTATGAGGGAAAGTCACTAGGACAGATTGTTGACCAAGCTCAAACGCACCTAAACTCGAGGAATTGAACTAATCGACTTAGAAAGTAGAGAATGAACATGTATTTATCTTAACTAGACTTGATTCACTCTCGTGGCACCGAATCCATATCCTCTCTAGGGGTTGAAATGCAAGTGTCGTATTCCATGAGGATCCTCTCAAAAGCTACTACTCAAATTAGTACGGTCTAGCTTTTTGGAAAAAGACTTTTGGTTCATTCAACATTCAACTATTAACTACTAAGTAAACAAGTAAACAATCAAAGGGAAAAGAGAAAGAAGGAGTCAACTAGGAGGGAAAGTCACTAGGATAGATTGTTGACCAAGCTCAAACGAACCTAAATTCGAGGAATTGGACTGATCGACTTCGAAAGTAGAGAATGACCATGTATTTATCTTAACTAGACTCGATTCACTCTCGTGGCACAGAATCCCTATCCTTGGGCCACTCGAATTAGGCTCTCACACTCAATTCAAGCAAATTAAGGTCGCACCAAAGGTGCTCGACAAAATGCGAATGAGTTTCAATCACCCTAGAGACCTTATCTACACCCAAAAAGAATCACAACATTGATATGTTGCTAACCAAACACCTTACGCTCACTCAAAGTGATCAATTGGGAAAAATGCTTGATGCCCACCAAGTGTTCGATGAAAGTCCTCTAAAGGATTTCAACATATATAGTGCAAGAATGGTGCCCTATATATTGGTACAACACTCCTACATCCTTCTAAGCTAGCACCAAACATGGTTGTACACTTTCATGCCACAAATCAATTGCAAACAACTATCAAACATGCATATAAACACAAATGCTCAAGATTGTATAAAGCAAAGAAGAACCATTCATTACATACTTGGTCAATCATGTCCAACCCTCTCATTTTAGGGAATAATCATAGCTAAGTCATCTCATCTACCCTACAAACCAAAGAAATCAGCCAAGCATGGCAAGGGGAGAGAATTACATGGTATCAGAAATGAGACCTCTACCCATGGAGAGGATAGTCCTTGGAGAAATCTTCACCTTCAATCCAATCATTGACTCCTCTCCATGCTTCCATGCTCCAAATCTAGATCCAATGTGACTTTAGATGCTCCAAAGGATGACCAAAAAGTTCTTCTAGGGTTTGTATGTTCGTCAAGGGGTGTTTGGGGCTCCAAAAGAAGTGGGAGAAGTCTCAAAATGAGTAAAATGTGTGTATTTATAGTGCATCCTTGCACTCTATAGAAATCCTGATTTTGCAACACATGCATCTCCCTCATCCGAGCTCTGATTAAGCTCATATTTGATCTTATGGCTTCATTTTCACCTCTATACCATGTCATTTCCTGAAAATGCACAAACACAACTAAAAGGCACATCAAATAGGGACCACAAGCGACAATAGTGTGAAATGTGCAAAACGACTTAGAAAGCACGCAAATCATGACATAAGGGGGTCAAACACAGGGCAAACATAGGAAAATCATAGGATAGATATACCTCTAATAAACTCACATCAGATTGATATTTCTATGGCTTTCATGCTAGGACTGCCTAAGACTAGGAAGGGTAGAGATTCAATTTTTGTGGTTGTGGATAGATTTTGAAGATGGCTCATTTCATTCCTTGCCATAAAACTTATTATGCTTTATGTACGGCTAGCTTATTTTTTCCGAGAAGTAGTAAGGTTGCATGGCGTGCCCAAAACCATAGTGTAGGATAGGGATTATAAGTTCCTTAATTACTTTTGGAAAGCCCTTTGGGGTAAACTAGGAACTAAGTTGTTGTTTTTACTACTTGGCACCCTCAAACTGATGGTCAAACGGAAGTAGTTAATCGATCTTTGTCTCAATTGCTTAGGGCCATCATAAAGTCTAACATTAAGACTTGGGAAGATTGTTTATCCCACGTTGAGTTTGCTTATAATCGTTTTGTTCATTCTACCACTAAGTACTCACCTTTTGAGCTTGTTTATGGGTTTGATCCCTTAAATCCATTGGACCTTTCACCTTTGCTTGTTCATGAGTTTTTGGATGAAGATGGGAAGAAGAAGGCTAATTACATAAAGAAGCTAAACGAGGAAACTAGGGAAAACATCGAGAGACGAACCACCTAATAGATAAGGAATGCCAACAAGGGCAGAAAAGAGAAGGTGTTCCAACTAGAAGATCAAGTGTGGATCCACTTTCAAAAGAAGAGATTGCCCGAACAAAGGAAATCCAAATTGCTACCTAGAGGAGAAGGACCCTTCACGATCTTGTAATTTAATCAACAACAATGCTTATACTATTGATTTGCCTAATTCTTATGGTGTTACTGCCACATTTAATTTTTCTGACTTGACCCCCTTTTTATGATGATTTTTTAGATTTAGATTCGAGGTCGAGTCCTTTGCAAAAAGAGGGGAATGATGCACTTGTCATCCCTTGGACACGACCAGACAAGCATTGTACTCAAAGCCAATATAAAGTTTCAAGACCAAGGTCAATGCATATGTGGATGTTTGGAGTCGGACCGGGAATGACGAGGATGGCCAAAGGATGATGAGGAACGAATGCATGATGCTGGAAATGATAAAGTTGGGCGCCGCACCAACTAATGTCGGATAGAGGATTGAAGTTGTTGATGTTGATGTCGAACATTGTTGAGCCGGATGCTGATGCTGAGTCGGGAGTTGATACTGAGCCGATCTAGACACTAATGCCGAGTCGGAGGATGATGCCAAACCGATTACTAATGCCAATCCGAGAAGCCTTGTTGGGCCGAGACCTTGATGTTGGGCCGATATTGGGCACCAGACCGATGTTATGCGTTAAGAACTTAGGAGATGAGTTAAACTTCCCTCCGTGTAGGATAGTTCGTCCAGGGTCTCGACGTTGATGTTACGCCTTTAGAAATTTTGGAGAGGAGTTAGACTTCCTTTTGCATAGGAGAGTTCACCCAAAGCCCTCGCGTTTAGTGCACGCCTTAAAAACTTCGGAGAGGAGTTAGGCTTCCCTTCGTACAGGAGAGTTCACCCAGAGACTCAACATTTAGTGCACGCTTTAAAAACTTCGGATATGAGTTAGGCTTCCCTACGTATAGGAGAGTTTGCCCAGATCCTCGACATTTATGTTACGCCTTAAAAACTTCAGAGAGAAGTTAGACTTCCCTCCATATGGAAGAGTTCTCCTAGAGCCTCAGCGTTTATGTTACGCCTTAAAAACTTTGGAGAGGAGTTAGACTTCCCTCCGTATAGGAGAGTTTTCCCAGAGCCTCAATGTTTATGTTACGCCTTAAAAACTTTGGAGAGGGGTTAGACTTCCCTCAGTATAGGAGAGTTAGACTTCCCTCCGTATAGGAGAGTTCGCCTAGAGCCTCGACGTTTATGTTATGCCTTAGTAACTTCGGAGAGGAGTTAGACTTCCCTCCGAATAGGAGAGTTCGCCCAGAGCCTCACCCTTAAGAAATTTGGTCTTCTGAACGTGAAACGTTTGTTATTGTGTGAGCCGAAAACTAATGCAATAGTAAATCCAAGAACTAACCAAGACTATTACACATGCAAAATAAAGGAATGAGAATTTCTGGAGTTGCATAGCATTCCACATCTTCGAAATCGGTTCTCCTGAGACACTCCCCAGTTTGAACGTACTTGGACCAACTACTCCTTGGATCTTGTATGGCATGTGACACCCTAGGAAAATCACACATTAACAAAGCACATAAGATATTCATGGTCGATGAGGAATAGATCAACATTAACTAACAAGACGCGTTTTGGGGTGTAATGGAGGAGTACTTGTAAGAACTTCAAAGTTAAATGTGTTCAGGCTGGAGCACTGCAAAATGGGTGACCTCTTGGGAAGTCACTGTAACATCCCAACCTCTTCTCACAAGATATTGTCCGCTATGGGCCCACCCTCACGGATTTGTTTTTGGGTGTTGGTGGGATTCGAACCCATGACCTCCTCCTCTCAAAATCAAACCCCTACCACTACGCCCCAAAACGCGTTATGTTAGTTAAGGTTGAACTATTCCACATAGCCCATGGATCTCTCCCGTGCTTTGTCGATATGGGATTGGCGTAGGATGTCACATACAACCCCCCTCAGAGACTCAACATCCTTGTTGAGGTTTGCCCCACCATCGTTCAAGAGGGACGGAAAGAGGCTCTGATACCAATTGTAACATCCCAACCTCTCCTGACAAGATATTGTCCGCTCTGGGCCTAACCCCTCATGGATTTATTTTTGGGCGTTGGTGGGATTCAAACCCATGACCTCCTCCTCTCAAGATCAAACCCCGACCACTACACCCCAAAATGCGTCATGTCAGTTAAGGTTGAACTCTTCCACATAGCCCATGGATCTCTTCCGTTCTTTGTCGATATGGGATTTGCCTAGGATGTCACAGTCACTATTATGCACCCAAAAGAAAACCCGTGAGGGCCTAAGCCCAAAGCGGACAATATCTTTTCGGAAAGGGTTGGGGTGTCACAAGTGCACCCAAAAGAAAATCCATGAGGGCCTAAGACCAAAGCGGACAATATCTTGACGGAAAGGGTTGGGGTGTTACAAGTGGTATCAAAGCGTCTTCGCGTCCCTCTTAAACGATGGTGGGGAAAACCCCAACGAATACATTGAGTCCCTGATGGGGGTGTATGTGACGTCCTAGGAAAATCCACATCGACAAAGCACAAGAAAGATCCATGGTCGATGTAGAATAGTTCAACATTAACTAACAAGACGCATTTTGAGGTGTAATGGAGGAGTTCTTGTAAGAAATCCAAAGTTAAACATGCTCGAGTTGGAGCACTGCAAAATGGCTGACCTCTTGGGTAGTCATTATTATGCACCCAAAAGAAAATACAAGATGGCCTAGGCCCAAAGTGGGAAATATCTTTTCGAAAAGGGTTGGGGTGCTACACAACCCTTCCTAATTTGCATTCAGCTTTTCGTACTGGGGAATTCGGGTGTCTAGCCCAGAAATATCTTGTGGTGACCAGGCGAACAACTTAACATACTCTCTAATTAACGCAATTAGGTCATTCTTATGCTACTGTGTAGCATGGGTGGACAGTCATACAACCTTTTTAGGATCGTTTAGATATAAAGGGACCTCCTCGTCCACCTCAGCTGGTTCGAGGCGTTAGATCTCGAATTCTCTCATGCCACCACGAGACATGCTTCCTTCCTCTTGAGTGGCACATCATAGCATTTACGTGTGAGCGTATGATTTTCTCGGGCCATCTAGACTCCCTCTTCCACTGGGAACTTCATGACTTGGTGTACTAGAGAAGAGATAGCCTCGAATCTTTCTAGACTTGGACGACCGATTATGGTGTTGTACACCAAGGCTTGTTTAGTGACATGAAACTTAATTTCTCTAGTCGCCTGGTATTCTTCATCTCCAATGGTGACGTCGAGAATAATGATACTTAGGACTAGTACATCATTCCCGGCAAAGCCGGCTAGTGTAGTATTCGTTCGTCTGAACCTGGCTGGGTCAAGACCCAGCTTCTCGAAGACGTCCTCTGCCATGATGTCTGTTGAGCTTCCTTCATCAGTGAGGACCCTTTCGGCTCGACATTCATCGATGACTACACCAACCACCATTCCTTTCGTGCTTGGATCTCCTGCCTTCTTAAAGTCTGAGCCGTCAAAGGCTATTGAGGAGGACGCTCTTACTTCATTGACTAGAGAGCATTCGCCCACTACCATGGATTCTTTTAACGTATTTCCTGTTTTACCTCCATGAATGGTGGCGATCATTCCTTTGAACTTCTTTTGCCGCTTCCGTCTAATGGTTATTGGGCATACCGGTCTTGTCAAAGATGTTGCCCGTCTTTTCACCTGGCTCTTTGTTTGTGTCCCTTGTACGCTCATCTTCTTTATCAATGTTATTTCACACCTTTCGCATCGCCCAAGGTTCGCCATTAGCTCTATTTTGAAGAATGTATTATCTCAGCTTGCCATTCTCTAGCAGCCTCTCGATCTGTATCTTCAGCTTTCAACAGTCGTCCATCGAATGACCAGGTTGTGCTTGTGAAATTCGCAATAACTTGAAGAGTCACACTTCTTTTGTGCCCCCTCCAATGGTTTCGGCTAGCAGATATCATATTTTTTGAACCATGAGGGCCAGCAATTTGTGTACGCGCTCAATCAAGAGGGGTGTACTTGGGATGCTGATGGCTTGATCGTCCTTCATGGTTTCTTCGTTCGCCATTGTCATCACGCCTTTCTTCTTTTCTAGGATTTTGGTAAGACAAGCGCCCACGGTCGGAGTCCTCCAACTACTTTGGCGTATCTTCCCTTAGGCGTCCATGCTTTCCTCCACCTTGATACACTTTTGTATTCTAGACTCCAGGTCTGAGTGGGACTTAGGTTTCGCCCCATGAAATAGATTTTATCTTCTTCGCGTTCTTCATGGTGGATTTGATGTGTTGGACCGCCATGGGTGAGTGAGAGCCTAAGCCCAAAGCGGACAATATCTTGTCAGAAAGGGTTGGGGTGTTACAAGTGCACCCAAAAGAAAATCCGCGAGGGCCTAAGAACAAAGCAGACAATATCTTGACGGAAAGGGTTGGGGTGTTACAAGTGGTATCAGAGACTCTCCGCGTCCCTCTTAAACGATGGTGGGGAAAACCCCAATGAATACATTGGGTCCCTGATGGGGTGTACGTGACGTCCTAGGAAAATCCCACATCGATAAAGCACGGGAGAGATCCATGATCTATGCAGAATAGTTCAAGCATTAACTCACAAGACGCATTTTGAGGTGTAATGGAGGAGTTCTTGTAAGAAATCCAAAGTTAAACGTTCTCGAGTTGGAGCACTGCAAAATGGTTGACCTCTTGGGAAGTCATTATTATGCACCCAAAAGAAAATCCATGATAGCCTAGGCCCAAAGCGGGAAATATCTTTTCGAAAAGGGTTGGGGTGCTAAATAACCCTTCCTAATTCGCATTCAGCTTTTCGTACTGGGGAATTCGGGTGTCTATCCCAGACAAATCTTGCGGTGACTAGGCGAAAAACTCAGCGTACTCTCTAATTAACGCAATTAGGTCATTCTTATGCTACGGTGTAGCATGGGCGGACAGTCGTACAACCTTTTTAGGATCGTTTAGATCTAAAGGGACCTCTTCGTCCACCTCAACTGGTCCGAGGCGTTAGATCTCGAATTCCCTCGTGCCACCCGAGAGATGCTTCCTTCCTCTTGAGTGCCACGTCATAGCATTTACGTGTGAGCGTATGATTTTATCGGGCTATCTAGTCTCCTTCTTCCGCTGGGAACTTCATGACTTGGTGTACTAGAGAAGAGATAGCCTCGAATCTTTCCAGACTTAGACGACCGATTAAGGTGTTGCACACCAAGGCTCATTTAGTGACATGAAACTTAATTTCTCTAGTCGTCTGGTATTCTTTATCTCCAATGGTGACGTCGAGAATAATGATACTTAGGACTGGTACATCATTCCCGGGAAAGCCGGCTTGTGTAGTATTTGTCCGTCTGAACCTGGCTGGGTCAACACCCAGCTCCTCGAAGACGTAGCTTTTTTGTAGACGTCCTCTGCCATGATGTCTGTTGAGCTTCCTTCATCAATGAGGACCCTTTCGGCTTGACATTCATCGATGACTACACCAACCAGCATTCCTTTCGTGCTTGGATCTCCTGCCTTCTTAAAGTCAGAGCCGTCAAAGGCTATTGACGAGGACGATCTTACTTCGTTGACTAGAGAGCATTCGCCCACTACCTTGGATTCTTTTAACGTATTACCTACTTCACCTCCATGAATGGTGGCGATCGTTCCTTTGAACTTCTTTTGTCGCTTACGTCTCATGGTCATTGGGCATACCGGTTCTGTCAAAGATGTTGCCCCTCTTTTCGCATGGGTCTTTATCTGTGTCCCTTGTACGCTCATCTTCTTAATCAATGTTATTTCACACCTTTCTCATCGCACGAGGTTCGTCAGTAGCTCTATTTTGAATAATGTATTATCTCAGCTTGCCATTCTCTAGCAGCCTCTCGATCTTTATCTTCAGCTTTCGGTAGTCGTCCGTCGAATGACCAGGCTGTTGATGACACTCGATTTTACGAGATTACCGGCCACATTTAAGCTACATTTCCTTGCTTGAATCTCGGGTTTTAGGGTAATTTGGTGTGTTTTCACCTAACTGCTCTAATTCTTGTCATTTTGGTTACTTTGGCCCGCTATGGGTCTATTTGATGGTTTTCTAGTGTTTTTGAGATTACACAGGTTTTTTCCATCAAATACGTAGCCACGAATGAGCTCGAGAAGCGAAGGAACCTCAAGGAATGGCCCGAGATCAATCCAGAAGTCAACCAAGCCAGAAGAAAGCACTGCCCCAGTTTTAACTAGAGTTTTCGACGAGAAGTCCAAAGTTCTCACCGAAAACTAATGCAAAAATTGCATAGTCGAAGACAGGAGATCCAACCGAGGTTTCCATTGAAGTCTTCGGCAAAAACTCTCAAGTTTTCGCCGAAAACTAATTCCTTTCCGGCTGGGATTTTGAAACCCTATAAATACTAAACCGGCGGCCACAACCAAGCAGGAGACTCTTTTTCGAAAGAACCCTACCAATACTACTTTTTCCAAGGATTAATTTCCAAACTTCAAAGTTCGAAAGATAGAGTTTGGGGAGTTCAAAGAGCTAGGAAGTGATCGTGACGCCATCCTTCCATCTCGGAGACTCGGAGCTAGGAGTGAAGATTGCTGGAGATCGAAGCTTTGCCAGAGTTGTCTTAATTAGGTTTTGCAGTTCTTATCTGTTCTTCCTTTTCATGATGAACTCTGTTTTAGTCTTTGTTTCTTTTGCTATAAACATGAGTAGCTAAACTCGTAGAGCTTAGATTAGATGAACCCTAAGTGACCCGGGCTTTAAAGCGGTCACGGATTGGCGGTAATTAAATCCAGTTTCAATTAGTTTCTCTTGCATGTTTGGTTTGTTCTTAATTGTTTTTGTGTTTTTTTTTCTAGTTTGATCACCTAGTTAAGCTGAGGATAGTAGCGAACATTCGCCTCACTTCAAAACACCAAATCAACAGTTAACCTATTGGGTTGGTTACTTAAATGATCACTAAACTTTGACCAAATAACCCGGTGGTCACTGTTCTTCAAAAAATTTCCTAGCACTCACACAACTTTGGCTGATTATGCTAGCAGTCACTACCGTCTACGGACATCCAATTTTCCATCCATCTGCATACATGGCGATGCCATCAAGGCAGCCACATCATCTAAACCAACACAACCAAACCCAACAAACTTGAACACCCACCCTAATTACCAAACCAAATCAACCCAAATCAACTCCTTCCTCTTCCCTCCTTCTCTTTCCTCATCCTCCCTCTTCCTCCACCACAACCTCCAGAATCCGCCGCCGCCAAGCCGCCCATCACCGAATCCGCTTCCACCCGGCTTGGCGGCGGTGGATTCTGGAGGTTGTGGTGGAGGAAGAGGGAGGAGGAGGAAAGAGAAGGAGGGAAGAGGAAAAAATTGATTTGGGTTGATTTGGATTGGTAATTAGGGTGGGTGTTCAGGTTTGGGTTTGGGGTTTGGTTTAGATGATGTGGCTATTTAGATGATGTGGCTGCCTTGATGGCATCGCCACGTGATGCGCGAGGTTTAACTCACAACAATCAATGTCGTATTCCACGAGGGCTCTCTCAAAAGCTAATACTCACACGGTTCATGGACGGTCCATTCAATTAAAATAAGTTTTGGTTTGAAATAAGAACAAATGAAAACATAAAGAAAACTTAAACAAACAAACAAAGGCGGTGCAAATCAAATGTAAAGGAGGTTCACTTGGAAAGATAGCTTCATCATGCTCAAGAGGTATAAATGCACAAACAAGCCAAACATGATCGAGGATGCAATCAAATGACCAAGCAAATCCCTTCTATAGACTCAATGCACTCTCGTCGCACTAAATCCCTATCCTAGAACCACTCAACCTAGGCTCTCGCTCTCAAGCTAAGTGACTAAGGATGCATTAAAGGTGTTTGATGAAATGCCAAGCTACAAAACCCTCTCCTATGACCCTATGACCACTAGGATAAACACCCACTCTCATGTCAATGTCCTAACACTAAGAGAATCATCCAAAGACTAATCAAAGTTCAATTGAATGAAAAACCTAATGCACACCAAGTGTTCCATAAAATGCACAAGTGAGAAATCATGCAACTATGGTTGAATTGAGATGATCTAATCTCTTAGAACACACTCCCTTCAATCCCTAGACCTACAATCCATGTAATCTAAGCACTCTCATGCATTACATCACAAATGATAGACCAATCAAGCCATAGCCATCAATGGAATTAATAACAAGTCATAGAGACCATCTTCTTACAATCCAAGATCAATCATGGTATATTTGTACAATCAACCTCTATCCTAGCACAACCATCTATCAATCCAAGGAAACCTATGAAATCAGCCACACATGGCCAAGGAAATGAAGGAAAGAGAAAGAAAGATGATCACGAAGAACACCATGGCAATCCTCCTCTTGCAAGCTCATCTTCCAAGGTTGTGGACTTCAATCCAAGCTCCTCTACTTTGATTTGCACCTTGCTCTAGGGTTGTGGATTGGATTGGAGATGAGGAGGAAGTGTTGGAGAAGTTGAGAGAAAAAGAGAGTGATCGGCAATGTGTGTAAAATTAGAATGAGCTGCCTCTTTAATTTTCGCCCCCTTCCTCTTTATATACTGCACCGGACAACACTGGAATTTTCGGCGAAAATTATATAATATTTTCACCGAAAATACCCTTGTAAACACCGACCGGCTGAAGCATTTCTTCTAAAGTTTTTGGCAAAAACTTTCAATGTTTTCGCCGAAAATTTCTTCAATTATCAAATGCTCGCCTCCTGTTTAGAGTTTTCGGTTCGAGAACTTAGAGTTCTCGGCCGAAAACTTCTTCAGCTGAAAGTGCATTTTTTTCAATCTTGAAACTACCATAACTCCCCCGTCCTAGCTCCGATTGACCTCCCGTTTGATCCTACGTGCTCCTTGTCACTAGTACTTCAATGCCAAATCCTGAAAATGCAAAGAAAACAACTCTAATAGACACGGAATTGGCCTCAAAGTGGCAACCGGACAACAAAAGAGCACTTTGCATAAAACTTCCATAAAAGCATATTAATCATAGCAAAATGAGATCAAACATAGGAGATCCTTAGGCTAATCAAAGGCTTAAAATGCACTAAATATAGTCACATCACCACGTATGCAAATGGATGGAAAATTGGATGTCCGTAGACGGTAGTGACTGCTAGGATAATCAGCCAAAGTTGTGTGAGTGCTAGGAAATTTTTTGAAGAACAATGACCACCGGGTTATTTGGTCAAAGTTTAGTGATCATTTAAGTAACCAACCCTTAACCTATTCATTGGAACAATTTCTCTTCGTAGGAACCAGTTAGGGTTAATCTGTTGCTAGAGTAACTCATTAATCACTAGTAATCGCACCAGTTAGTTTTCCGTTGCAGAAGTGAACGCATGGGCGGTCAATTAATCTTGGTTGTTAGATCGGATAGAGCGAACGTTCGACAGTCTTAAACCTAAGGGTTAGGAGTTATGGTGGTGTCTGAGAACTGAATGATTCGGGATTGAAAACCGCTGGTCTTGTGATCGCCAATGTTCTGATGATCTTACGGGGATTCGAAATCTAAGCTTGTCTGTTGCTTTGTTAAGTCAATCAATCTTTCATTTTGCTTTCTGTTTTCATTTCAATTTTCTTGCTTCATAGACTAGAAGTCATGGAACTCACACCACGCAAACTTATTTTAAACCTGAGTAATTTGCCGACTCATTTGAGTAGACGTTTACACTACAAAAAAATGCTATTTGGCGTCGGTCATACACGCATTTTAGCGTCGGTCATGACCGACGCCAAAATAAATAGCGTCGGTCGGCAAGACCGACGCCAGATACGGTGACGCTATAATTTAGCGTCGGTCGTTTGGTCAACCGACGCTAAAATAAAACACGACCGACGCTAAAATATGGTTTGAACCGAGTGGGTGGCTGACCAACCCAATTTTTTCGTTTTTTGTTTTCTTATTTATTATTTTCATTTTTATTTTTATTTTTTTTCTAATCTAGGTTTTTTCCAGATCTTGGTTTTTTTCCCAGATCTCATTTCATGGCTGCGTCGTCTGGTGCACGGCGGATGTGGCCGTGGACGGCGGACGGCGGCTGGGATGTGGCCGGTGGTCGGTGGCTGTGGAGGAGAGTTGACGGTAGCGGCTGAGAGGGGGGAAGAGAGTTTGAAGAGGAGGAGGAGGAGGAGAGTTTGTTGAAGGAGGAGGAGAGTTTGGAGAGTTTGAAGCAGGAGGAGAGTTTGGAGGAGGAGGAGGAGGTTGGTGGGTTTGGAGGAGGAGGAGGAGGCTGGTGGCTGGAGGAGGAGGAGAGTTTGGAGGAGGAGGAGGAGAGTTTGGAGGAGGAGGCTGGTGGGTTTGGAGAGGAGGGGGAGAGGAGGCTGGTGGGTTTGGAGGAGGAGGAGGAGAGGAGGCTGGTGGCTGGAGGAGGAGGAGGAGAGTTTGGAGGAGGAGGAGGTGGAGGAGGAGGCTGGTGGCTGGAGGAGGAGGAGGAGTTTTAGGAGAGAGAGGAGAGGATTGAGAGAGGAGAGATTGAGAGAGGAGAGGATTGAGAGAGGAGAGGATTGAGAGAGGTGAGAATTTGAGATTAGGGTTAGGATGAGGGTTTAAATACTTACGCGTTTTAGCGTCAGTCGATGACCGACGCTAAAACGCGTGTCAACCGACGCTAAATACACGCGTTTTAGCGTTGGTCAGTGACCGACGCTATTCTCTTTCTGCTGACCGACGCCAATTTACCAATCTGGTCAACCAAAAATTGAACCAAAACCGGATAATAGCGTCGGCTCTTAGGCCATTTTAGCGTCGGTCGCCTATCAACCGACGCTAAAACGCGAGGTCAACCACTTAGCGTCGGTTGATGACCGACCGACGCTAAATTGCTACGTTTCAACCGACGCTAATTAGCGTTTTTTTGTAGTGTTAGAAGAAACCCTGTGGAATACGATCTATCTTGCCTTGTGCTTGATAGTTATTTGACTACACGCGCGTGAAAACGCGTTCATCATCTGTGCTTGTGAAATTCGCAATAACTTGAAGAGTCACTCTTCTTTTGTCAACCCTCCAGCGGTTTCGGCCAGCAGATATCATACTTCTTTTGAACAATGAGGGCCATCAATTTGCGTCCGCACTCAATCTAGAGGGGTGTACGTACTTGGGATGCTGATGGTCTGATTGTCCTTCATGGTTTCTTCATTCACCATTGTCGTCACTCATTTCTTCTTTTCTGGGATTTTGGTAAGACGAGCACCCACGGTCGGAGTCCTCCAACTACTTTGGCGTATCTTCCCTTAGGCGTCCATGCTTTCCTCCACCTTGATACACTTTTGTATTCAAGACTCCAGGTCTGAGTGGGACTTAGGCTTCGCCCCATGAAATAGATTTTATCATCTTCACGTTTTTCATGGTGGATTTGATGTGTTGGATCGCCATGGGTTGAGTGACGTCGGCCACCGAGGTCATGACCCTTGACATTCTCTCATAGTAGTCCATGAGAGACTCATTCCCTTTCTTGAGGTTACAGAAAATTGACATGTTGTCTTTGATTGCCCTCTAGTTGGAGAATTTCGTCAAGCCGAGCCTTGCGAAGTCCTCCTAGTTCTTGATGATGCCTTCTGGTAGCGCCTTATACCATTGCAGGGCATTTTCTTCAAAGGTTCTAGTGAACTCCCTACAAAATGTTGCGTCATTCAGCTTGTATTTCTGCATCGCGATAGTAAAAGCTGACGGATGGTCGTCGGGGCTGCTTGTCCCCTTATAGACGCCGATGAGAGGAGGGAAAAAGTTAGTGGGTAACTCCTCAGCTACGAGCATCCTAGCAAGAGGTTTCCTCAAGGCGATATTTGTCGTCTGTCCACCTGGTGTGATTGGAGAAATAGGCGAATAATCTCCTTAGCATTTACCATATATTGCGGAGAGGTGCCTACTAGCCACTCCCGTGTAGAGCTCTCCCTGGCAAAGCGCTTGGACTATATTCTCGTTCTGCTTCTGGAGTGTAGCGACCTGTTTGGCCAGGTCTTCAGTAGTGATGGAGGGTTCAACAGGCGAAGAAGCTATGTGAGTTCGCCCGTCTCTTCCCGGAGTTTGCTAGATGTTCCCAGAGGGTAACATAGGTTTCTTCTGAGCGATCCTTCGTCGTCCTTCAACCCTCTTGAACGGTGTCGGCCTCCGTCCACGTCTCGATGTTGAATCTGTCAACGTCAGTCATGAGAGGGATATCCACCAACATCGATTGTCTGTTGGGGTGCGTTGCGAGGTGTTTATGGCGCCGTTCGCCTCGGTTTTTTGTTGGCCAGCGCTCTCGCTGCCCCCGGTGTTCCTCGCCTTGCTTGTCGATGTAACTTCCAGCATTATTTTTCGCTAGCAATTGAGAACTGTGACGCTTAGCCCCTTATCTTGCACGCCAAGTATATAACCGAAGTAATAATGCATGCATAGAAAATTAGAATTTCATACAAACAAATAAAGTAATCACCAATTGGTTTGGCGTTTTTGGGATGATGTGGCAAAAATTATCTCTATTTTGGAATTAATTTAAACGCTTGGGAATTATGTTGTTGAATGAGCCTAAGAAAAGACCCCACCACTAATAATAACAAATATTTAATCTAAACTGTCAGATTAGTCCATAAAATTAGAACTGTTGGATTATAAGATTTCAGCACAAAAATGGCAGCCCCTGGAGGCCCAAATCTGCAACCGCGAGTCATCTTGTTCGAATAAAAAGGCCCAAAGTCGAACAGTACCGGTGATAAGTCAGTCTCAATCAAAACCGGTAGCAAGTACAGGTATGTATATAAAATAAAACTAGACAAGAAAAGAAAATATAGTTAAACAAAACAGAAGACCGGACTGATTAAAAAAAAGGGAGGTTGCTCTTGCTAGCTCTCTGTTCCAGCAGCATCAATGACGCACTGACTCACCACCTCTTCTTACTTCTTCTTCCTCCTCCTTGCTGATGGTCCTGTAACTTGCTTGCTGCCACCAACTCAACTCCCTCCGTCCCCGGCCGGCGTGGTGATTTCCACTCTGCACTTCTTTTTTCCACAAATGTATCTTCATTGGTTCACCTTTCTTTTTCTCCCGGTTTCCTTCCTTTACTTTCTATTATTACATTATGCCAACAACATAGATTAGATTGATTCCCTCCCTCATCGGAACAAAAAAAAAAATTTTTTTCATTAACAAAATGTCTCTCACCATCACTCATCCTTAATTTCTCACCGTTTCTCCTTTTTACAGTAATCGGCGATTTGAGTGATTCAACTCTCTTCTCCCCCGAAAATTGGAAGATGCTGACCTGTATAGCTCGATCCAAGCAAGCCGGAGATGACTCCCTCACTCACCCCGACGGAAACGCCAACGCTACTATTCCCAAAAACAACCAAGCTGTCAAATCCCTCACCTCCCAGGTTCTTTCCACCCCTAAACCCTAAACCACCACTCTGAATTTTTCTTTCTAAATTTCAATTTCACTTACTTGCATTTTTTTTTTTTTTTAATTCTGGCAGCTGCGGGACATGGCTCTGAAGGCGTCCGGTGCATACAGGCACTGCGCCCCCTGCTCTACACCTCAGCAGAACCGATTCCAACCAAACCCGGCAGAATCGGAGGCGGACGCGGACTCGGAGCGGTTTCGCTGGCCGCTAAAGAGGACAATGAGCTCTTCCAGCTCGACGACGCATAGGACATGGGGGAAGGAGATGGAAGCGAGGCTGAAAGGGATATCGAGCTCGAGCGGCGAGGGGACACCGCCCAGCTCCGTGAACGGTAGCGGGCGGCGCGTGGAACCGCCGATCGTGTTGGTGGAAGAGAGCGAGCCCAAGGAATGGGTGGCCCAGGTGGAGCCCGGTGTTCTTATTACTTTCGTCTCGCTTCCTCGTGGAGGCAATGATCTCAGGAGGATAAGGTTCAGGTACACACGCATTCATCGTATCTCCTCTTTTTTTTTTTTTTTTTTTTTTTTGTCTTTCTTTATTCGATTTCAACGGCTCCGATTTGTCGCTTATTAGTTAGATTATTCATATTTTTGGACAATAGATGCTTTGCCCTTTACTATTAAAAAGTAACAAATAAGTCCCTCCTCTATTAATTATGAGCAAATGAAGCTAACCTTACAACCAAATTCTTAATAAATTAATACAAGTTCAGTTCAGTCGATCATTATAGTTGGAAATTATATTGAAATGATGTAAGTGGAAAATGTGGCGGGCATGACATATTTTAAAATAGTTGATTTGAAGTTGTTGTGACAGATGAGGCATCTAGAACGAAAATGATATTCATAAACAATAAAGAAAAAAATAGGACCTTTAGACTCCTCATCTCCAGACTCCCAGTGACCAATTGTATTATGGTTGTTGATTAGAACACAATAGTATTATGTGTGGAAAAGCCTATTAATTAAGAAAAGATGACCAACTGTACAGTATTGTGGTAGTGATGGGTTGTAATTTCATTTTTAGAGTGTCTCATCTCTGACTTTTTTGTTTATGTAAACTTGATGTAAGAAAGATGCTTTATATTTGGTTTCTAGTTGCATATCTAATCTCACTATTAATAAATATAAATCAATCAATCCTGCACACGTAAATTTCGTTTGTTTGTTTGTATTTGTGGTGAAAATGGGAATGGGATTGAATAGAGAATTGGACTAATAAAGGCTTAAAGGGAGAAAGAGAGAGAGAGACTATGATGATGGTGTTTGGCCAAACCTTTATGTTTTTCATTGTCGGAGAAGGCTCTTTCTTTCTTTCTTTCTTCTGTCTTTGATTCCCTTTTGGTTCAAAATAACAACAATTCTTCACGCCGTTGAAGTTTGTCATCTTGTGTTCCTTCCAAATCATTTTGTTTCACTCATCTTTTCAATTTTTCATCCAACACAAAAGTCTGTGGCCCCCTCCTTCATTTCACCATCTCACCATTTGCAACACATAAGAATTTAGATGCTTCTTCACAGTTCACAGTAACCTTTTTCTTGCTTAACAGGGGACACTCCAAACTGTCTTTGCCTGCTACTGGCGCGGACACTCCAAACTGTCTTTGCCTGCTACTGGCGCTACCTCTTTCTGACTTCACTGACTCATTCCCCCCATTCCCCCTCCCCCCGGCCTCTAATAAGTCTCTATCCTAATTTCATCCTTCATCTTTTCAACTTCAATCAGCTCCTTTCAAATCCCATCACTATAGCTTTTATATGTTGCTTCTTTTTCTTCTTCTTCACTTCTTCTGTTAATGCAATGACTTGGTTTTCATAATTAGCGTGTTTTGTTTACTTATTAAAAATACCCCTTACCTACCCTCTTAAAGCTGAATTCATCATGACACCTTAGAGCAGGGGACTAAAAAGATGTTTGTTAAAGTAAGTGGCTGTTTGCTCTAACTTTGCAGCCGCGTCTAGTTACTGCTTATAGGATGCTTAAGCTATCATTTAACCACTTTGATTCATATCATTATTATAAATCTAATGTCTTAATTCATACTTTTATTCTATTTTTAGTTTTTCTTTTTAGTATCGTGGGGGGCATAATCAGTTAACTATAATGTTTTATATCACAAGACTTATTTCTTTATTTCATATCTAAAAATGTCAGCCTTGAAGTGTTCAGTATTTTTCCAACCATTTTTGTATAATGCATACCATTTTGGTAAAACGTATCTATGTGAGCCGAAATGTATGTCATAACATAATGAAATTACACCATAAAAATATGTATAAGGTTTGATGAAAAAAGGAGAGAGACAATAAATAAAAAGAAGACATTAGCCACCCTTAAGCTTCTAAACTCTTTTACAAGGTTCGTCTGCATATCCTGCTGGTAGACCTTTTCTTCTGCCAGAACATAAACGAGTGAAAACTGCTATAATCTTGAACGGTGACCCTAATTATGCTACTACGAGGATGGATTTTTGAATTTTTTTCTTTCCCTTGAAGCGATGTGAACTTTATATTCGTGAAATAGAAAGATTATGAAATTTGAAGCTTAATTTTGTTGTCTCCACCTTGGCTATGATATCTGCAAACTCCTGCGTAGCACAACCAGACATCCAGACTGGACTTAAATGTTTACTTTCTTTAACCAGCCGAGACATGTTCAACAAGTGGCAAGCACAGAAATGGTGGGCGGAGAACTATGACAAGGTCATGGAACTTTACAATGTCCAAAGGCTTAGCCGCCAAGCTTTTCCTCTTCCAACACCCCCAAGATCTGAAGACGAGGTAAGTTTGTTTCTTTGGAACTATTTTGGTTCAGTAGTTTTATATTACTAATGTCGAGAATACTTGGCAGAGCTCAAAGATGGAATCAGCTGAAGACAGTCCTGTAACACCACCATTGACCAGAGAACGCCTGCCTCGTAATTTATACCGCCCAACAGGAATGGGAATGAGCTACTCGTCCTCAGACTCACTTGACCATCATCACCCCATGCAGACACAGCAATACAGTGACTCAGTTGGTCTAACTTCTACCCCAAAACTCTCGAGTATAAGTGGGGCTAAGACAGAAATATCATCCATGGATGCATCAATGAGAAGTAGCTCATCAAGGGATGCAGATCAGTCAGGAGAGTTATCTATCAGTAATGCCAGCGATATGGAGAATGAATGGGTTGAACAAGATGAACCAGGCGTGTACATCACCATTAGAGCTATGCCTGGTGGAAAGAGGGAGCTGAGACGAGTTAGATTCAGGTATGATTTTCTCACCTAGTGATAAGCAAGCAAGCGTTTAGTAGCTAGCAGTGCTTGAATTCATTTTTTAGAACCATGAGGCATTCATCATCCTATATACGTACGTACGTAGCTTCCCATACCATACCACACCAGGAAAGATTAATTTTTTAAATCTGGGTCAGTGAAGAAATTTGAGATTCATACTTTACAGTGCTTGACTAAATGAATTATGAAGAAACAGTGATGATATGTATGAGAATTTGTAAGTTGAATTTGTGGGGATGGATGATCTTTATTCTTTAGAGTCAAAGGAGTTTGATTTGAAATCATAACACATATAATCAATGATCGATCTTTTGTTTTCCACTAACAGTTGCGTAGCCTAGGAACAGCATAAATTAAGGAAGGATAAATTATTGCGTGGTTCTTACTGCATACAATGATGAAATGTTATTATTATTAAATTAAATGTGGGTGGGTTGGTGCAGCCGAGAAAAGTTTGGAGAGATGCATGCAAGATTATGGTGGGAAGAGAACCGGGCTAGAATACACGAACAGTACTTGTAGACTTTGGAGAGAGACCAATGATCATATCAGCACCACAGCTGACCAAAGATTCTGATGAGATATATATATAATACATATGTATGTATGATAAATCATGTAAGTTTTTTTTTCTTCTTCTATGGGATACCTATTTTTGTGGTTGGGTCACAAAAGTCAGGAATCAAGTATCAATGAAGAAGTTGATTTCATGGTATCTAAGTTTGGATTTTTGACCTCTGTATGTCTCTTACCAGACCAAACTTAGAGCAATCAATTACAGGCGTGCTTGTTCTGTCGTCCTTTGACAAGCATTATTAGTGACACTGACAGCATCATATTCATATTCCTACTTCTCTGCCTCCCTTTCCTCACTAATAAATAACAATTTCAGCTGCTGAGCTAAAAAAACTAGATTAGACGCCATTGATATAGATGGCGATGTAGAAAGAGAGAGCTAAAAACAAAGTTCAATTAATTTTCTTTTTTCTCCTCCTTATGAGAGTTTTCCTCGTTTTTTAGGTTGTACGGCAGCTAAGATTTTTTCTAGGGGTTTCGCGTCTTCTTCCACGATCCTTGAAAACACCGTGTCATCAGTAACTTGGAGCATGGAGAGAGAACTGGGTGCGCTGGTTATTAGTGATGAGGAAGAGAGTGAGTTGGAGATTGAAGGGCTTAGCATCGACGATCTGACAGAGGATTATCCGCTGTGTGTGTGGTGGGGATGGTCCTAAATGATCGATAATTCAACTTTGAGATTATGAAAGCACATATGGCGGAGATATGGCGCCCAGGTAGAGGAATCTCGATTCGGGATCTTGGTGAGAAACTGATCCTGTTTAAATTCTATCATGAGATAGACCTGAGGTGTGTTGTCGATAACGGACCATGGACGCATAATGGGAACCTAATTGTTCTACATGAACTGAAACCAGGAGAAGCACCGACTGAGGTACTGCTGCTTTATGCTAACTTTTGGGTTCAGATCCACGGCTTAGAGCGCGGTTTCCTTGTGGAGACGGTGGTGCGAGCGCTTGGGGAGTTTATCAGATCATTCTTGGAGTACGATGATTACGTGTATGGAGAACTCCCGGAGCAGGTTATGCGGGTGCGGGTGATGTTAGATGTTTGACGACCGCTGAAGAGGGAGAAGAAAATAAAGCGCCCGGGAGGAGGTTGTATAACATGTAAGTTTAAATATGAGAAGCTCCCGACATTTTGTTATATCTGTGGTCTGATTGGGCACGTGGAGAGAAATTGTGAAGTCAGGTTTCAGAGACCGGAGGCTGAGATAACTCGATCATGGGATGCAACTCTTCGGGGTTTGCCTCTTCATAAGCACTCTAAGCCAATTTCGAGATTCTTGGTCGAAGGGAGGAGGTGTCGGTAGGAAAAGGCAAGAAGGAAGGGCTGACCGGAGAAAGAAGTGGGCGGATGGTGTTGGAAGGGAGTCGTAAGGTGGCAACCAATGTTAAACAACTGCACGCTAACCTAGGTGCAGGTTTTGGGGGGCAGGAAACACAGTTGGCGGAGGTGGAAAGAATGAAAATGTTGGAGGCAGAAGAGATTGTTGTGAGCATTGATAAGAAATGGAGGAGAGCTGAACGAGAGATACATGGTCACAACTCTTAAAGAGGGGCGGACGAGATGCAATGTAGTTCAACGAAGAAGCAAACAAATGGGAACCATTGTGGCTGGAAATCGGTGCGGTTATGGTTAACCGCACCGCAAAATCCCCAAACCTTAACTGAACCGCATTTGAGTTGCGGTTAACAATAACCGCACGCGGTTATGCGGTTAGGTTAGTGGTTAACCGCAATTAAAAAAATGCAGCATATCATATGTTTCTAAGAACCATCGGTAGTCAATATTAACTCGAAAATGTCCAATCCAATCCAGATAACCACGACTTCACGAGTCTAAATCCATAAGTTCAAAAATATCCATATTTTAACATATGTTATGCGTTACATGTTTCAAAATGTCTTCCAAAGAAAGCAAAAATAAACATAGGGAAATTAGGTTTGACCTTGAGAGTTAGGGAAATTAGGTTTCTTTATTTGACTTAGGGTCTGGGAAGTGGGAGGATTGCGGAAGAGTGGAAGATAGCACATGATTAGTCATTAGCCCATTCGGGAATTACTTGGTTTTTTACTTACGCGGTTAGTTCGGTTAAATAATGGTTAACTGCGCGGTTAGTGGTTAAACCGCTAACCACAAAATTCCCAAAATTACTAACCAAAATCGCACCACTAACCATGTAAATCGGTGCGGTTAGTGGTTATAACCACTAACTAGTAACCAATTCCCAGCCCTAGGAACCGTAACCCAAAAAACATGGTACAGACAGGTCTGACGGAGATGAGGACCTGTCCATCATCATGATCTTCCTAAGTTGGAACTGCCGAGGGATGGGCCAACCTCGCGCGGTTCAGGCGTTGAGTGAGCTGGTCAAAGCTCACAGGCTAGATGCGGTGTTTTTGGTGGAGACGTTTGCAGATAGGTTGAGATTGGAGGCGGTTCGGAAAGCTTTGAAATTTGATGGTTGTTTCACTGTGGATAGTGTTGGTCATAGTGGTGGACTAGCGGTGCTTTGGAAAGAGAAGGAGCAGGTCGAAGTGAAATTTTTCGCGAATAATTTTATTGGCATGGAGGTGGCGGATGAGAAAGCTCGTAGGTTTCGACTAACTGTCTTCTATGGGTTCCCGGAGAGAGGAAGGAGGAGGAAGTCGTGGGATCCGTTGAGATACTTGGCGGGCCGGTATGATGCACGATGGTGCGTGATCGGGGACTTCAATGATTTATTGGGTCACAACGAGAAATAGGGGAACACGAGCATCCGCTGAACCTTATACGAGGGTTCCGAGAAGTAGTGATGGATTGTGATCTCTGCGACATACCCCTGTTTAGATATCCCTACATGTGGTCGAGATTAAGAGGAACCGAGTGGAGTGTGGAAGAGAGGCTTGATCGGTGCATGGTGTCGTCTGGGTGGTTAAGTATATATGAGAATGCAGAGTTGCAGAACTTAGTGGCGCCAATCTCAGATCACAACGCCGATCCTCTTGGTGACGTAGCAAGCCGAGGAGAGAAGAAGTTGGCGACCGTTTCGGTTTGAAAATGTGTGGGTAGCGGAGCAGTCACTTATGCCGCTGATTGAGCAATGTTGGAGGAGTGAAGATAGTGGAGAGGTGCTGACTAAGCTACGTTTGTGTGCGGAGTAGTTGGAGAGCTGGAGCAGACGTATCGGGGTAAACTTTAAATTTGATATTCGGCGGATCAAGAAGCGAATGGAGGACCTGAGAGAAAAGGAGGATATTGTTTCATTTGGAGAGTATGAATAGTGCAGAGAGGAGTTGATACAGGTGTTGCAGAAGGAGGAAACGTATTGGAAGTAGAAAGCGAAACACTTTTGGTACAAAGACGGCGATAGCAATTCAAAATACTTTCATTCTGTTGCGAATGGTCGAAGGAAGAGGAAGACAATTAGGATGCTATTTGATGAGGACGGAGTTGAGCATTATTCACAAGCTGGAATGATGGAGGTTGCCAGGACGTACTTTGTAGATTCGTTCACTACAACTAACGTGGATATTGTGCAAATGATGGATGTGGTTCGGGAGAGGGTGACTAATGAAGATAATGAGCACTTAACAGCCCCGTTTACTAATGAGGAGTTTCGGAAAGTAATTTTTTAGATGAATCTGGATAAAGCGGCGAGCCCGGGCGGATTTAATCCGGGATTCTATCAAAAATTCTGTGATCAGATTGGGGAGGATGTGAGTAGTGCCTGCAGGAGGTGGCTGGAACACGAGGAGTTACCGAGGATGTTGCATGGGACTACCATTTTTCTCTTACCTAAGGTGCCATGCCCGTGAAACATGAAGGAGCTGAGGCCTATTTCCCTTTGCAACTTCCTTTACCGCTTGGTGGCAAAGGTATTGGCGAATCGGATGCGTAGGGTGATGGCGAACTTTATTGGGGGTGGAGCAATCAACATTATTGGTGGTCGAAGCGTAATAGATAATGTGATGGTGGCGTTTGAGACTTTGCATGCCATGAAGACGAAGCAACGTATGAAGCAAGAGATTGCTTCACTTAAGGTGGACATTTCTAAGGCATTTGATCAGGTGGAGTGGAAATTCTTATATGGCATGATGAAAAAGATGAGTTTCTCATATAAATGGGTACGGTGGATGATGATGTGTATGGAGTCGCTGGAGTATCGGATTCTGTTGAATAATGAGCTAGGGGAAGAGGTGCGACCATCTAGAGGAATTCGGCAAGGTTGCCCCCTATCTCCATTTTTGTTCATCATTTGTATAGAGGGGCTTACAGAATTAATTCGAAGGGAGGAACGGAAAGGTGGAATCCAAGGTATCCGGGTGGCTAATGGGGCGCCACGAGTCACTCATCTTCTTTTTGTAGATGATAGCTCTTTTTCTTCTGCGTTGGAATCAGAGATGCTAGAATCTTGAAAAGAGTATTTGATACGTATGAGAAAGCATCATGCCAACTTATCAACTACAACAAATCGGGTATTGCTTTCTCCCGACACACAAATGCTAAACTTAAGGAGGGGGCGGCGGCGATTATTGGTGTTAGTCAGGCGCTTAATACGGGGAGGTTGATATGACCCAGCCGAGCTGCCCTAGTACCATCCGGTACTTCTACACCCCACCCGGCTCACCTGGCCAAGACAGGACCCTAGGACCTCACAAGAAGCATATAGAGCCGAGGACAGGCCATCTTCAAGCCCTAAAACCAAGGTACGCCCTGAAATATCGGCTAAGTCCTTCCTTTGCAGGTAGAAAGGCTCAAAGAGATGGAATACTATTCCAAGCCATGCTGCTGGCCAAAGATATAAGCCCTAGCAAGGAAGAAAAGTCTCAACCTGCCCCTAGCCTGACCTCCAAGAGCCCTGAAGAAGTTGGCCCCTTGAGTGACCCTCTGGAAGCATTTCTGGAGTACAGAAGGGTAAGAGCTCAAGAGTACCTAGCCGAAAAAGGAGGACATCCAAGGACTGACCCCAAGCCGAGCCCTGAGAAGATCTGGAGTCCTTGGCTTCGAGGCACGAGACCTGGGCCGACCCCAGCTCCTGAGAGCCTTATCTGGAACTACTGGAAGACCTGACTGAAGCTTAAAGAGGAAGCCCCGAGCGGAAATGAAGGAAGCCTAAGGAAGGTCCAGCCCCGAACCTTAGACCGAGAACCGGGCCGATCCGAGGGATCCCATGAGGCCGGCCACCAAGAAGCCCGGCCACTGAACCAGCCCGACACACCAGGCCCCGCGACTGCCACCCATATCAGGCCCGGCGCCCTACCGGACAAGCCCACCAAGCCGCCGCCATGGCCCAACCGGCCCGAGCAGCCCAACCGCGGCCGGATTAGGGTTTTTGACCTAATTTAGGTCTTTTATTCTGCTTTAAAGACTACAACTATTATTTTATGTTTTATTCCTTTTTAGTAGGATTATTTAGGGGTTTTAGGATTCTTTTTAGGAATAGGACTCTTTATTTTATTATTATTCAGGAAGTAGTGTTTAGGGAGGAGAGCTTGTTCCCTCACCTATATATAGAGGCCACCGACCACCCATTGTAGAAGACTTTTATGAAATAAACAACCGCTTTTGATTAAATATATTTCAGAACTTATGTTCTTTTTCCTTCGAGTTAATGTGAGGAGCATTGCTTAAGGTTGACTTATCATCAAGAGCATCCATCTCTTGGCGTGGCGTCTTCGACTTGATACTTCTGGTTCCTAGCTCTTTATAGCTAGCGGGTCAAAGTCCTCTCTCCATCCCGGTTCTCGACGGTTTCTACCTCGTTGCACGATCATCAGCTTGCGGTGGTTAGGGTCGTCTGCCCACGGTTGCGGCGGTTCACATCAGAGGTACTTGGGATTGCCATCGATGGTGGGAAGGAAGAAGAAAGATACGCTCCATTTTGTTAAAGATCATATGTGGAATAAAATACAATGTTGGAGGCGCCAATTTTTCACAAATGGAGGTAAGGAGGTTGTAATTAAATCAGTGGCGCAAGCTGTTCCGATTTTTTGTATGAATGTCTTTCGTATACCACACACTATGGCAGAGGAATTGGAGAGGATGTTTAATAGTTTTTGGTGGGGTACGAAACAGAATGGAATAGGAGGGATTGTGTGGATGAGATGGGAGGGGTTGTGTGTGCGAAAGGAGTTCGGTGGGATGGGATTCCTGAACTTCGCTGGCTTTAATCTCGCTATGTTGGGTAAGCAGGGTGGAAACTATTGACGGACCCCAATGATTTGGTTTCAAAGGTCTTCAAAGCTAAATATTTCCCAGATGGGGACTTCTTGTCGGCTAAGGTCGGATATCGACCCAACTATGTATGGCAGAGCATTCATGCAGCTCAAGAGATAGTGTGGTCGGGGTTTCGGGGGAGGATGGAGGAAGGTACCACGATGTAGGTGTGGGGTGAGCCATTGTTGTGGGACGAAGGAAATTGTTACGTGGAAACAATTCCTAGTATGCAACTTATGAATTTGACGGTTAATGATTTAATTGTTCCAAACTCTAGGGTTTGGAATGATGACCTGCTGGATAACATTTTTAGTGACAGGGACATCGAGGTGATTAGAAGGATGCAACCGTTTGGACGCGAGGGGGTTAATGTACGAATTTGGCGAGGTGACAAAGGTGGCAACTACACGGTTCGATCGGCTTATCGCATTGTGACAGAGGACCTGGGGACATTGCCGAATTTGTATGAGCATAGAGAGTGGCGCAAACTTTAGGACGTCAACGTGCAAGAAAAATTGAAGCATTTTTTGTGGTGTTTGGTGAAGCAAGTGATACCCAGTCGGACGACGTTGAGATGGAGAGGCATTGCAGTTGACGATGTTTAAGGCCTTTGCTCAAGTCACGGGGAGACGCTTGAACACTTATTGTTGGAGTGCGCGGTGGCCCAAGATTGCTGGAGGGCAGCGGGCTTGCATCATTGGGTCTCGGAGCTGCGGATAGGGTGAGGTAGTGTTGCTGATGTGATCTTTGCAGCGATTAACTTAGGAGTGGAGGACAGGCTGCAACGCTTGGCAGCTATTATGTGGGTGATGTGGAGGAATCATAATGATCGTGTTTGGAACTCAACTGCGCTATTGGCGGCAACGAAAGTGTGGCTGGCCATTGATGAGCTGGAGAGTTGGAAGAAGGCGCGAGGAGAGAGGATACGGTGTCGGAGACGGAGGGACGACATATGCTCAACCTGACACATACCGAAACACGGGTATGTTAAATGCAATTTAGATGTGGCCACCTAGCAGGCGGATGCAAAGTGTGGTATTGGCCTTGTGTTGAGAGATGATTCGGGAAGGGTGCTGCATGTTCTCATGAAGATGAAGGATGGGTGCGCGGATGCGAGAGAAGAGGAAATGAATGCTTTGTTGGAGGCGCTATGGTGGGTACGAGATATGAGAAAGCGATCTTCGAGACCGACAGTTGGGGGTGGCTAATGCAATCTAGAGACAAGTGGAGTCGACGTCACAGAATTTGGGAGATGCGTAAGTTGTGTAGTGAGATTTTGGCTAGTAGACCATTCTTTGAGGTCGTTTGGGGTAGGAGATGTAGGAATGTGTTCGCTAATGAGCTTGCTTGTCGATCATGTTACCTCGTGAATCCCGTCTATATGGGATCACCACCTAGTTGGGTTTCTGATGATGTAATGAACTTTTGTGAGAATTTGAATCATTAATGAAGGTCGTGTGCCACCGTTTCGAAAAAAAATTAACAATTTTAGACTCAATTTCTTTTTGGCCCAATACCGGTATTTAGTCTAACTTCGACAAGCCTAATCCAAATTATGGAATATACTGAGATTAGCCCAAATTTGAATTTCATTCATTGTTTCGTCAACTTCATCCAAACTCTTAATGATGGAATGTTGACGTGATGATGACAAACCAATAAAAATGTAAATTAATAATAGATAATTTAAGAATAAAAATAAAAATTAATTATGACTAGACAGTAAAAGCTAAATTAAATAGATAAATTAAGAATAAAAAAATAATTAAGTAAAGAAATTGACTATGAAGCTAACAGCTTAACTAAGCTTGTTCTGAAAGAGCTTAGTTATCAAGCTTTAGGGAGAAATAGTTTCTCTTTAGCGGTTTTTTCTTTTGGCTTTTCACTCCAACTGTAATTATGTCTCTCTTTGGTTCTTATTTTGGTGGTAAGCTGTAAACTCTAAGGTTTGATCTTTGATCGCCTTCTCATTTTTGGAATGAAACTAACCTATTCATCCAAAAAAAAACTTAAATAAATATAAAAAATCATTGGAGACTTCGGTGAACTTTTTCAAGCATAGATGTGGTGCAGACTCTTGAGTGACCTTTGTCAAATACAGATGGTGACAGTGGTTTTGTCAAGCACAAATGCGGCGTTGGGTTCGTCTACGAACTCGTAAGACGGTTGAAATCAAGGGTTGGGTGAACCTGTCTCGAACCTTAAGCCACCTCATTGATGTTGTGTCCAACACCCAAATTAGAGCACCTTCGTCGACCACGACCACAAAAAAACAGAGAACCTCGTCTTTCCATCCTCGAACGATTCGAGATCTCCGTTGTCATCTTCTTGGAGAATTTCGTGGATTCCATTTGATGTTTGGAAGAGTGGCTACCATAGCCCAAAGTATGGATGAATTCAGTCATCAAATGTTGTCGATTTTCTACAAGGTGACCCTGTCCGACATGAAGGACGACTTTGTAAGCTACACGATTGTCGTCGATCTGTAAATTAAAGATTAGGCTAGCCAAATCTGAAAATAATTTCACTTTTGTAGTGCACTTGGATAATCCTCTCCTCTCTTTGCAAAATATCCCAACTAATTAAGCAATCAATCAAAACTAGTTTTCACCTCCTCCTTTTTTTTGATGAATTGAGCTTGGTTTATATTCATCAAATCAAAGAATAACAGTACAATAAGGAAGGAGAGACTACTAAACTAAACTACACTTACTATACTACTTTCATCTTTTCTACCAAAGGCGTAACTAACAATTTCGCCTTTAATATCCTCTATAACTTGGATCTTGGTTCTGTGATCTACCCCCCCCCCCCCCAAAAAAAAATCCTATCACATCTCTCCTTCCAAACATGACACATTAGCACTCTCCAAATAAGCTTTTCGGCTTTCTCTTTGATGGTTTCTCCCAACAAGCTGAACTGCTTAATCATATCATCAAAGGAGCAGAGTTTGTAATGTCGAAAGAAATGTGCAAGAATAGTTTTCGTGAACTCGCACTTCACAAAAAGGTGCTCTCTACTCTTTTCTTCCTCTTCACAAAGAACACATGTAGCATCTACTAAGGGGTCCCAAGCTTTTATCTTGTCCCTTGTAGTAATTCTGTCTGTAACTATAAGCCATGCCATAACTCCTCTTCTTGGTATATTGTAACCTGTCCAGACACACTTATACCAATCTACCTCAGGGTTCTTCTCTCTGATCGTTTCCCAAACATTGCTAACAGTCAGTTTCTTAACATACTTTTTGTTCCAGGATAACTCCCCATCAGCATCAATATCAATAAAAGGCCTTACCAAATCTCTTAACTTCAGAATTCTTTTCCAATGCCATGAACCTACTTCAGAAGACACTATCCAGAAACATCATCTTTTGATCTTGTAATACTCTAGCAAAGCAACCCACAAGGAACCAGCTTTCAACAGAATTTTCCAGATATGCCTTACCACATTTGCCTCATTCCAACTTCCAAGGTCTCTTACCCCAGCCCCTCCTTCAATTTTAGGGGATGCAACATTCTTCCAAGCCATCTTAGCACGACCACCCTCAAGTTTCCCCCATAAGAACTTATTGCAGACCATTTCAATATCTTTGATCAAACTTCCAGGAAAAATAAAAGCTGACATCCAATACTGTAAAATTCCATGAATAACAGAGTTACTTAGTTGAATCTTTCCTGCATATGAGAGTTTCTTGGCTTTCCAATCCGTTATACGTTTAGTGATCTTATCCAGCAAAACCCTACAATCTGCTCTTCTAAGCTTACCAGTTGTGAGAGGTATTCCCAAGTATCTAAAAGGAAGCTCACCTCTATTAAATCTTGAGACTCTAATGATATCATCCGCTTGTTCATCATTTACCCCTGCAATGTATATGTGACTCTTGTCTGGATTAAACTGCAGACCAGGCATCAGTTTAAAATCATCTAGTATCTTCTTAACAACACCTATAGCTTCAATATTACCTTTAGTAAACACCAGAAGGTCATCATCGAAGCTTAAGTGAGTAAGCCGATTACCTTTACACTGAGGATGCAACTGGAAATCTCCATTCAAAACAGCATTGTCAAACATTCCATTCGGGGTCTCTATAGACAGCACAAAGAGCATAGGTGATATTGGATCACCTTGACGGAAACCCCTCTTAGCTGGGAAGTAACCACTCAAACTACCATTAATATTTACTGAAAGTCTAGACGAATCAAAACAGGCCTCAATCCACTTAATAAACACCTCAGGAAACTGCATCACTCTCAAAGTATTCAATATGAAAGTCCACTCAACAGAATCAAAGGCCTTCATCAAGTCAATTTGCATTGCACATCTTAGAGAAACACTTTTAACCTTATACTTACTCAACAGCTCAAGAGCCATCAGTATACCATCCCTATGTGTCTACCTTTAACAAATGTTGTTCAGTTTAAACTAACAAGTGAAGGTAACACATCAGCTAACCTATTAACCAGGATCTTTGAGGTAGCTTTATAAATCACATTGCAACAAGAGATAGGTCTATATTTCCTAATATCATCAGCATTTTTCACTTTGGGGATTAGGGCTAGGGCAATGGAGTTCACAAAAGGAGGCAGATACGACTTATTAAAGAAAGAAGGTATAGCATCACAAACCTCATCTCCAATTATGTTCCAGCTGTCTTTGAAGAATCCTGCATTATAACCATCTGGTCCAGGGCTTTTTTCATTTTGGATGCTGAAAAGAGCCAACTTAATTTCATCTCTACCAACAGGTCTAGCCAAAGAATCTGCTTGAGCATCAGTCAAAGTGAGCCAAACAAAATTTTCCAAGTGTTGAGTCTGAACTACAGAACTTTCTCCCAACAACCCCTTATAAAACTTCACAGCAATATCTGCAATCTCTTTGTTACCTTCCATCATAACACCATCACTATTTCTAAGTTGTCTAATAGTATTAGAAGCTTGCCTGACCTTTACATAATTATGGAAAAAAACTGAATTGTTATCTCCAAGTTTTATCCGATTCACTTTAGACTTCTGTCTAAGTATACTTTCTTCATCAACTTTAACTGTTTCATACTCCAATCTGCAAACTTTTAATTTTCCCCTCCTTCTCTATACATGCTATGCACCACCTTTTCCTCACCCAACAGTCCTTCCTCGTAGCCACTGCTCTTCTCGATAGAAGAAGACAATCACGCTGAAGAGGACTCAACCTTCTCTAGTGGTGGAGTAAAAGCTACAAAAGTAGAAACACCGATTCCAATCTTCCACATCCACTGGCTCAAGAAGAAAGAAGCTAAAAAAAAGTGCACCTAGTGATGGTGGTTAAAGAACATGGAAGAGCGAGGGTCATTGGGGGATTTTCTACGTTTAGAAATATTTTTAAGAAATTAATTAAAAATTATATATATGGTGAATTCTCCAGTGCCCCCACTAAAAGTGGGGGTACCAGTTACCCCCATTGACGTTTGTGCTATCTAGAGTGGTAATTTCATTGAACCAAACTTTTAAATCAATAAGTTTAATCTTAATAAGTGTAAATTAAAAAACTTGAAGGCCTCTACATTTTTTTTCTCTCATCATGAGAGCCCTCTCCCTTGAATAAGGGCACCGTCATCTTTTAACCTAGGGTTTTCTAGGGTTTCTCGCTGATTTCGAGTTTTCTCGCCAGCTTTTACTGTTCAGCCAACTGCAATTCCCAACCTACAGCTAATCATGGAGACCAGCGTTGCCTAGTTAACGATCGACAATGACAGTGATGAAGAATTGGTTTTCACAAGGGACGCCGTCGACGTTGAGATCAACGATTACTCGCTCTGTGTTGTGGGTTTCCTAATGACAAACAAAAACTTCAATTTCCCTGCACTTGAAAGTCGCCTAGCGGATCTGTGGTAACCAGGAAGGGGTGTTACCATTGAAGACCTGGGAGAAAACCTACTTCTCTTTCGTTTCTACCACGAAGTTGATCTCTGACGAATGCTGGAGCTAGGGCCCTGGAATTTCGATGCCAACTTGATCTTGATGAAGGAGGTACACCAAGGGGAAAACCCTAAATCTATTGAGCTCTACGAGGCTGACTTCTGGGTGCAAGTCCATAACCTACGTGCAGGTTTCTACTCGATGATGGTTGGAAAGACTCTAGGCAACTACGTGGGTAACTTTCTTGAGTACGATGAAAGTAATATGCTCCCATACGATCGCGAGTATATGAGACTACGAGTGAGACTCGACGTTCGGAAGCCTCCAAAGAATGAGAAGAAGCTACGTGTGGAAGGTGGGAACAGTGTGCTTTGCAAATTCAAATATGAAAGGTTACCCAACTTTTTTTATATCTGTGGGAAAATGGGTTGCATCGATCGATATTGTGAGGTACTCTTCTAAGTTCCCATGGACAAAATCGTGAGATTATGGGATAAAGAGCTACGAGGTCCACCAAGAAAAGCGAGATCAAGACCTGGAGAAAAATGGCTGGTTCGTCGCGATATTATCCTAGAGACTGCTGATCATGACAATCATACTCGACCAAATAATGAGAGAGGGGATGGTCCAAGAAAGAAATTGTTCGATGACATCCCATGTGGCATTGCTGGTTTGATGGGCAACCTCGGGGCCACCCTCCGAACGGAGGGCATTCAGGTCCTGTACGGAGAAGAGTTGCCGGAGATGATGACGCCATAATTATTCATGACGAGAAAAAGAGGCGTCGAGAGGATGAGATAACACAACACATGGGGTTGACAATAGCAACGGAAGAAAACCGTCCAAATCACCAAAGAAGGGGACCCACAACCCAAAAAATGAGGCACCAGCAGGCCTGAATGACGTCAGGACCTAGCAAGCGTCATGATCATTCTAAGCTGGAACTGTCGAGGATTGGGCCAACCTCGAGCAGTTCAAGCAGTTAGTGAGCTAGTCTACGCTCTTAGGCCAGATGTAGTGTTCTTATCTGAAACTCTAGTTGGAAAACAAAGAATTGAGGGGATTCGAAGTCAAATCAAATTCGACGGGTGCTTAGCAGTTGATAATGATGGTCATAGCGGCGGCATTGCAGTCCTTTGTCGGGAAAGTGGATCAGTACACGTGAAATCATACACAAGAAATTACATCGACATGTACGTGTTTGACGAGAGAGGTGCTAAGAGCTGAATAACATGATTTTATGGGTTTCTTGAAAGGGGTAGGAGGCGTGATTCTTGGGAATTATTACGTAGCTTGAAGAGGGAATACTTGGATGCTTGGTGTGTTATCGGTGACTTCAATGACTTGATGAATATTGAAGACAATAAGGGGCAACACGAGCACCCCCAATGGCTGATGCGGGGCTTCCGTGATGTAGTCTCCGACTGCCAACTCCTGCATATTCCCTTGACTGGATACCCAGTTCACATGGAGCAGATCGAAAGGGAAGCCTACTTGTGTCGAGGAAAGGCTAGACAGGAGCCTAGTCCATGAGGAATGGCTCGAGCAATACCCGAACACCTCTCTCAAAAATCTGGTTGCGCCTGTGTCAGATCACACACCAATCTTGCATGCAACAGCCATGATTGATCCCATTATCAACAGGAAAAGATTCTGCTTTGAGAACCATTGGTGGGAAGACAAAGGCGCAACTCTGGCGAAAGAATGACCACAAAGACATCTTCGCGAAGTTGTCCGCCTATGCTACTGACCTGACAGCTTGGAGCAAAACCAATAATATCTCTTTCAAGCGAGACAAATACAATCTCAAATAGCAGATGGAGGAAGCTAGGTGCGGAGATACGGAGGAGAGCGCTCAAGCAAAACTGATTTGCTGAAGGTAATGCATCAGGAAGAAATCCTATGGAAACAAAGAGCAAAGCACTTTTGGATGAAATATGGTGAACGTAATACCAAATACTTCCACTCTATCACGTCGGGTCGGCGTAAACGCAAGCAGATCACTCGGCTTCAAAGAGAGGATGGCAGTTGGGCAGAGAAGAGGAGGATTTAGCAAGGGTGGCTTTTGGCTATTTTAACAATCTCTTCTAGCCGCAAGCTGTACACACAGACCCAATCCTCTGCAATGTGCATCCTAAGGTAATGGAGGAGGACAACCGACTCCTCACCTCGCCATTCTCAGATGACGAGTTCAAAGCTGCTATCTTCGACATCCACCCCAACAAGGCTCCGAGGCCTGTCAGATTCAACCCGAGCTTCTACCAGAAAATGTGGCCCAACATCGGCAAGGATATTAGCTCCGAATGTAGAAGATGGCTGGAAAAGTCGGACCTGCCACCTGGATTTCAAGACACGATGATTGTGCTTCTACCAAAGGTAACCAATCCTCAGAACATGAAAGAACTTCGCCCCGTCTCACTTTGCAATGTGCTTTATCATCTAGTTGCAAAAGTGCTGGCTAATAGATTGCTAAAAGATTGTCGCTAAGATTATCGGAGAAGAGCAGGCACCTTCATGCAGGGTCGAAGTATTATCGACAATGTCCTTGTCGCCTTCGAAACAATCCACTCGATGTAGACTAAACAAAGCACAAAAGATGAAATTGTGGCTCTAAAGATCGACATTTCGGAGGCATTCGATAGGGTCGAGTGGATATACTTGGAAGGCATGATGAGAAATTTGGGTTTTGACAGACAGTGGATCACTTGGATTATGATGTGTGTCCGGTTTGTAAACTATAATTAAGTGCTACTCAACGGGGATCTCGGTAATGTGGTGAAACCGGGTAGAGGGCTCCGTCAAGGATGCCCTTTATCTCCCTATTTGTTCCTTATTTTTGTAGAAGGTTTGTCACGGTTAATCAAACAGGAGGAAAAGCATGGGCGAGTGGTGGGCATGGGTGTGAAAAGTGGTGCACCGCGAGTCTCGCATCTTCTCTTCGCCGATGACAACTTTTTTTTTCCGAGCAGGCATACGAGATGCTCGGGTCTTTAAAAGAATTTTGGACATGTATGCTGTTGCCTCAGGCCAATTGATCAACAACAACAAGTCAGATATCCTGTTCTCCAGAAACACACACTTGATGTTGCAAGATGGGGTGAGAGGTATCCTTGATGTGAGAGAACTAGTCGAAAAAGGCAATTACCTAGGAATCCCACCTATTGTCAGCAGAAGGAAGAAAGACGGAGTGAAATTCCTTCATAACAGAGTCCGGAAGAAACTCCAAGGTTGGCAGCGGCATTTCAACATGGCAAGTGGTAAGGAAATTTTTCTAAAGACTGTCGCGCAAGCCATTCCGACCTATTGTATGAATGCATTTCTGATTCCTCCAACATCAGCGGAAGAACTCGAACGGATGATAAACAGATTCTGGTGGTGAACGAAACGTAATGGGGTGGGGGAGGAATCGCATGGCTGATATGGGAGAAGCTATGTGTCCGAAAGGAGTTTGGCGGGATTGGCTTTCGCAGCCTCGCCAATTTCAACCTCGCAATGTTGAGCAAGCTAGGGTGGAGATTACTCACGAATCCCGATGCTTTGGGTAGTAGAGTGTTCAAATTCAAATGTTACCCAAAAGGGAGTTCTTGTCAGCTAGTGTCGGAAAATGACCAAGCTATGTTTGGCAAAGCATTATTGCGGCTCAAGGTGTAGTGAGGGATGGATACCGGTGGAGGGTGGAAGACGGTTCTAAAATTAATATCTGGACGGAACCTTGGTTAAGGGATGACCACAACTGCTATGTTGAAACCATCCCTAGTCTGCAACTAAAAGATTTGACGGTCTCTAACATTCTTGTACCAGGTGGTGAATTATGGGATTACAACAAAATTGACGACATCTTCTACCCTAGAGATGCCCAGATTATTCGATCTATGCAGGTGCCCCAAGGAGATGATGAGAACACGCGCATCTGGAGACTCGAGAGGCGAGGAATCTTCTCTATTTGCTCTGCCTATCGTCTTGCTACATCACAACGTGGAAACCTCTCAAAGCTGGCAGTGGAAGGTGATTGGAAACATATCTGGAAGGCTCATCTTCCACCCAAAATCAAACAGTTGCTTTGGCGGCTCGCCAGAGGAGTGGTGGCCACACGAGAGAATCTACGTTGTAGAGGTATGGATGTCTACGATTCTTGTGGGGTTCGTACCGTAGTTGGAGAAAGCACCACTCACATTTTGCTTGAGTGCGAACTGGCAAGAGAATGCTGGTCAGTGGATGGTTTATGGGAGTGGGTTAATGAGCTACGCCAACCAAATCAGATGATGGGAGAGTGGATCTTTGCGCTCCTCGACACATGCGCAATTTACAAAATCCAGAGGGCGACGACAATCATTTGGGGAATCTGGAAAGAGAGGAAATCAAGGGTCTGGCAACTTAAATCTATGAATGTTGAGCTGGTAGTCCAAAGAGAAAGAGAAGATCTCGATGAATGGCTGAACACCCGATCTTGAGATTGTACAATTGGGAGAGCACAACAGCAGCAGGCGGACTGCCCGCTCTGGCATTTCCACCTCCAGGCGTCGTCAAGTGGAACGTCGACATTGCCACTTTCCCAAAACATGGAAGCCATGGCCTCGGAATGATCATTCGGAAGAGTACTGGTGAAGTCCAGCAATTCCTTATGCAGCGGCAGCTAGGTTGTGCTCACTCTCAGGAAGAGGAAATGACTGGGCTGCACACAAACATGTAATGGGTGCATAGCATGGGATATGACAATGTAATCTTCGAGATGGACAACAAGCTTGTAGCCGATGATGTGAATGGTATACCTTCCGATGTTACATAGTATGGAAAAATGGTGGAAGCTTGTTAGAACCTTTGCAGAGAGAACCCGAATTACAAGGTTGTTTGGATTAGGACGAATTGGAATGTGGTTGCCCACGAGCTTGCTCACAAATAATAATTCCTTACTGTGCCCACCACGGGTGCGGTACCTCCTAAGTGGTGTTTAACTTTTGTAAACTCAGCTTGTTTTGATGTTGATCATTAAGGAAATTACTTTCTTCCCTCGAAAAAAAAAGTGTAAATTAACCTTGGTCGAAATTATTAGTCATCATAATATAAGATTACACTCGATGTTCTTCAGTCACTACCGTCTACGAACATCCATATTTCCATCCATCCACATACGTGGAGCTGCCAACTAGGCTGCCACGTCATTTAAAATCAACATCATCTCATATCTACCCAAACCAAACTCATACACCCAATTCGCTACCCAAACCATTCTCAAACTCGAACCCAATCCTCCTCCTCCTTCCCTTCTCCTCCCCAACCACCCTCGTTCTAAAACACAAATTCACCTTAGTGAGTTTAAACTCGTTAAAATCAAAACCCTAATTATCAAGTGACTGAAATCAACCTGATCTGAAAAGCAAAAGAACCCAACTTTCCTTTAATTCTCTAAGAACCCAAAATTCATTTCATCCCCATTTCATTGACTATGGCCGAATTGAAATCAATCAACCATGAAAAGGGAAGAATCACAGAAATAAGGCACATGGAACTAAAGAAAAGGTAAGAATATCATACATCTTCATCAGTCAGCAGATGCACAACCAAATGAAGAACTGTAGGAGACCAGGCAAATGCAGAGCTTCAAATAAAAATCAACCAATTCGGTCCATTTTTTTACCGAATCCAGTGTCTCAACCATTCCTCAATCATGTCGCCAGAATCCAATCAAATTTATTCGACAGGAATAGTAGGGATACAAACAACTAAATTCAAAAACTAGATTGGTACATCATCTAGCCAAAAGATTATTGAAACCCTGCATGAAAACTTACCAGACAAAAAAACAGGAAACCAGAGAGCAATTTGACACAAGGATTTGTCAAAATTCAAGTGGAACTAAAGCATCATAGAGGAGAGGTCAACTTACTTCACAAACACCAAAGAGATGCAACAATAAGAGATTCTGACAAATTGAACTAAAGCCAAAGATGTGAACAAATTCAGTCACCAAATCGGCTCAATCACAAGGTCAAACCATAACTCCCACCTCTCTAAAACTGTGTGGGTGTAGATGATTAGGAAGGATGCTAGATTGAGGGTCGGCATTAGGCGTTGGGAGTTTGAGACGGATGCTGGGAGGTGTTGGTTTGAGTCGCGGGTGATGGGATTTGGAGGTTGGGGCGGTAGATCTTGGAAACTGAATCGGGAATCAAACCGCTGAGGCCGTAGAATCTGTTGTTGTGTGAATCGATATGCATCAATCTGGAGAGATTCGTGAACAAATTTGGAATCTGGCCGATAATTTGATTGTCGGCGACGTTAAGGAAGGTGAGGCGGTGGAGCCGGCCGATGTCAGAGGGGAACCGGCTGGTGAGGTAGTTTCAGATTAAGTCAAGGACGCGAAGGAAAGGTAGGGTAGCAAGGCAGACTGGGATGTCGCCAGAGATACCTTTCCAGTCGGTGTTTGTTAGGCGGTGGAGGGAGAAGGAGAAGGTGGAGGGTGGAGGGAGGAGGGGGAAGAAGAGGAAGAGGATTGGGTTGAGTTTCAAAATCGGTTGGGTAATCGAATTAGTTACATGGGTAATGATGATTAGGCGAAAATATGCCACCTAGGCTAAGTGGTATTGTAACACCCGCCCCGAATTGCCCGGGTTGAACCCAAGGTTAGACTGGGAACTGATTCTACTATAAATCGAACCAAAATAACCAAAATGAAATCAATGGAAAAGAGATCAATAAAATATGGTCATTGAAACAAAAGATGGGGATCCCCACTTAAATATATTTTAAGTCACAGACAACCAAAAACTTCTTAATTAACATAAACAACAAATCACATTTGAAAATTCTCCAAACTGTCAACTCAAATGAAAATACACAAAATGACATCCTCATCCTCGATCACCATCCTTTAGTCTTCTAGCTCAACTCCAAACTCCAATTGCTGATCCAGCTTAGCTCACCAACTACTTCTAACTGAAAAGAGAGACTAGGAGGGGATCAGTTTCCTAATGAAACTAAGTAAACCCACTAGGCTTAACTATGCATCGAACTACCTATGAAGCATCCCAGACTCCCAAATTGGAATACAACAATGGGAACCATACTTATATTCCATTTTAACATCCTAGTATAGTAGTTCTAGGTGATCAACCCTCTACCTCTATTCCCATCATGCATCACCCCCAACAATATCATCCAATAATCATACATAATCCAAACATCCACAACATCAACATCATCATAAATGAAACCAACATAAACACAATCTAGCAGCACATCACATATCAGCTCACAATCACATCCAGTAACACACACACACACACAATAGTTTTACATTCCATTTAACTAGGTGAGTTAATTAGGCTCCATAAGGAGTTTATCCTGCACCACCCCTGCCGCCCTGACGCACCTCTCTCCCTTGAAGAGGCCCAAAGACGCATCATCTCCATTGAAGGATACAACAAAATCTTTCCCTTCAAGGAATCGTAAACAAGACTCACAAAATAAAATAATGCATGTCCCCTGAAGACGTGACCGCACCCCTCTCCCTTGAGAGGCACTTAGCACCCATAGTGCAAATACGGGGGAAGTGCAGGCTCCTACCGTTTCTATCAATTTAATTACATTTAACACCACCACATCAATTACCACACATCAACAATACAATTCCAATAAACCAATTCCATGTCACAATTTCATGTCCCAATTCCACATACCAATTCCATGTCTCAATGCCATGTCATAATTCTACACCACAAATCACATCACACACTTATTACGGGTGGACTACTAGCCTTACCGACACCTATAATATTAAAAACAAAAGGGTGATAATGTCGCAAGGTCTAGGGCCACCCTCCTGTTCATCGTTCATAAGACGACCCTACATTAGCGGGGTCATCCTCCTGCAACCAACATTCTAAAATTCCAATAATCGCCATAAATATATATTGCACAAATAGGGATTAAACTCTCATTTCTAACCACATAATCAAACCAAGCATCCAACCAATTCAAATCATGCAATAGCACATCAACAATCAATAACCAAAACACATAATTAACTAGTTTCAACTCTCCAATTCATGTATCTGATGACACTCGAGTTGACGTGATTATCAGCCTCATTTAAGCGACATTTCCTTGCTTAAGACATGGTTTTTAGGATAGAATAGCGAACATTCACTCAACTACTCTATCTCGTGCCATTTGTGTTACTTTGGCTCGTTTCGAGTCTATTTGATGGTTTTCTAGTGTTTTCATGATAGCACAGGTTTTTGTCGTCAAATAAAGTAGCCAAGGACGTGTCTAAGGCATTGGAACCTCGAGGAATCGCACCAGAACCGATCCGAGAAGTCAATCAAGTCGAATCAAATCCTGCCCCGATTTACACTGCAGTTTTCGGCGAAAATTCCCCAGGTTTTCGGCGAAAACTCAAGAAGAAATCGGCTGAGTTCACAAAGAGAAGTTTTCGGCAAAAACTCCAAGTTTTCGCCGAGAACCCTAAGGTCCGAAAATCACAGGAGAAATAGCCGAGCATTCAAGTCATTTACAGTCAAGTTTTTGGCGAAAACTCAGCAGGTTTTCGGCGAAAACTCAAGGCAAAATCCGGCGGTATTAGGGTTAAGTATAAATACTTAACCGGCGGCCTAATTGCAGAGATACCACAAATACCAATTACTTTCAGAATTCTCACGAGTTCTGGAGTAGAGTTTAGAGTTTGAAGAGCCAGGAAGAGATCGTGACGCCATCCCTTCACCTCGGAGCTAGGATTGAAGATTACCGGAGATCGAAGCTACGCCGGAATCGTCTTAATTAGGTTTTTCAGATCCTTTTCTGTTCTTCCTCTGTTGAAGATGAACTCTGTCTTTGCCTTTGATTCTTTTGTTATGAACATGAGTAGCTAAACTCGTAGAGCTTAGACTAGATGAACCCTAAGTGACCCAGGGCTTTAAAGCGGTCACGGATCGGCGGTGATTAGATTCAAAGTTCAATCAGTTTCTCTTTCATGTTTGATTTGTTCTTCATTGTTTATGTTTCTTGTCTGGATTGATCACCTAGATTAGATTCTTGTTAAGCTGAGGATAGAAGCGAACACTCGGCTTACTTTAAAACATCAAATCGAACAATTAACCTATTCATTGGAGTGTGCCTTTCGTAGGAACCAGTTAGGGTTAATCCACTGCAAGAGTAACTCATAAATCGTTAGTAATTGCACCAGTTAGTTAAGCCGTTGCGAGGGGCGACCGTACCCGGGTGACTAATTAATCTTGATAGCTAGATCAGATAGAGCGAACGTTCGCCAGTCTTAAACCTAACGGTAAGGAGTTATGGTGGTGTCTTAGAATTGATTGAACGAGAATCGAAATCCGCTGATCTGTTGATTGCTAATGCTCTGGTGAACGAAGGGGGATTCGAAGTCTAATCTTGTTTGTCATCTTTGTTAGTCAACCAATCTTTCGATCTATTTTTCAGTTTTAATTTTTAATTTTCGTGCTTTTCTTAGAATTAGAAGTCGTGGAACTCACACCACGCACAAAGTGTTAAACCTGAATAAATTGTCAGCTTCTTTGAGTAGTCAATTGTTAGAAGACCCGTGGAATACGATCTACCCTAGGTTTCCAGCTTGGTAGTTATTTGATTGACCCGCTCTGCATCGATCATCAAATTGGCGCCGTTGCCGGGGACTCTTCTAATTGTTTGAAAGAAGAGTTGGCATTTTATTCTTCTACTTTCCATCTTTCACCTTTCCATCCACTTCGATTTTACACTAGTTTTTGTTTGTTTTTGTCATTTGTAGGTTGTTCATAGGTTTATGCACCGCCGCCCTCTCACACGCTCCCAATTCGACAAGGCTAAGAGTGTAGAGAAACTAGGCAGTTCTGCTCCACCAAGACAATCACAGATTCCAAAGAGAGGTAGAACCAATCCAGCTCCATCTGTCACTCCGATCAAAATCGAGGAACTGAAGGAGAGTTCCTCATCTCCATCTTCACCATCATCTTCATCCGCTTCATACACCGAATCACTTTCACCTCCTCCATCTCCCAGGATGACTGATTAGTTACCACCACCAGGCGGTCATCAACCACCACCACCGGTTGCACCGAAGAGTCTAGCTGACTACAATAAGCCGAGCACGACTAGCGTTTGATATTCTATCGTCGTGCCGCGCATTGAAGGAGATCCTGACTATGAGATCAAGATTTCATTCTTGACTATGATCTCTAGGGATCTACAGTTTGAAGGCAGGCCGCTAGACAATCCGTGCACACATCTGGTGGATTTCCTTGATCTCTGCAGCACTTTCAAGAGCGGGAATCTCGACAGGAACACTCTTTGCTTGAGAGCTTTCCCGTTCTCTCTGAAAGGCGCAGCTAAGAGGTGGCTCACTGGCAAACCACCTGGCTACTACACCAACTGGGAGACTCTTGCTCAGGACTTCGTCGAAGAGTACTTCCCTCCTTCCAGGAAAACAGCCTTCAAGGATAGCATGGCCCGATTCTCTCAGAAGGAAGGAGCTAGCTTATTTGATACTTGGAATGAATTCCAAGAACTTCTCTACAACTGTCCTCACCACGGTTTCGAGCAGAGGCAGTTAGCTGAAATCTTTGCTCGAGGTCTTCGTGAAGAATCTGCCAAATGGGTTAATTCCCTACTGAAGGGGATTGCACTACACTTACACCTGAAGATGCTCTTCTTCATTTCGCGAACTGTTCTTCCAAGTCAAGGAACTGGGAGCGACAATCTGAAGGATCAAGAAGCAAGCTCGATCTCGAAGCAACCATCAAGGCAGAAGTAGAGAAGCATCTGAAGAAGTCTACTACACCCATCAAGCCGCCGACAGCCGCTGTCTACGTTGGCGATTGCGAGTGGTGTGGAGCTTGTGCGCATAATGGAGGTCGATGCCAGAATTTTGTTAAAACAGAAGTCTGGTCTGCCGAAGAAGTCAATTTCGTTCAACAAGGCTTCAGCAACAATCAGAACGGTTATGTTGGCTACCGCAATTTCAGGCAACAGAGGAATTATCAAGATAGACCTCCCTACAATGCCGGTGCCAACCAGAACCACGGCCAGAACTAGAAAAGCCGACCAACTGGCCCAACTCAGGATCAGAAGCTGAACCATCCGCCGGCAGGTATCTACCAGCCGCCGCACCGCAATCCGGGTAACTATGGAACTGCTTCTGGCAATCGCCAGAATCAATATCTTAACAATACCTATACAGGGCAGCAACATCAGAGGGAGAACAACGTCAGTGAACTCGACAAGAAGCTCAATCAGATCATCACCAGACTTGACGATCATGACAGTCAGTTCAAAGCTCAAGCTCTTCTCAACCAAGAACAGATTGCATCCGGTCAAAGGATTGAGCAGGCTGTGAACCAGATCTCTAGCATGCTAACATCTGGTCGACCATTTGGCCAGCTTCCAAGCCAAACTGAACCGAATCCGAGAAAGGAGCAAGCTAAGATGGTATCTGTTCAAGAACCGACAAACTCATCTACTAACGCTTCTTCTAAATTATGCAGGACTGATGAAGCTCCAGAGAAGAAGGAAGCACCGAAGGAGGCGCCTAAGGAGTATGATCCTCCTCTTGCTCCGTACTACGTGAAGCCTCCTTTTCCAAGAGCATTGCTACCAAACGCGATGATCGAGACTGGCATGTGGGGAGGTAAAGAAGGATATCCTGCCGCTCATAGCAAGAAACCTTCATCGCCATACCCAGCTAAGTGTTCTAATCCTGGATTTTTCACTCTTCCTCTAGTTATTAATGATGTTGAAATAGAACGTAGTTTGGTTGATCTAGGCGCGTCTGTCAATGTTATGCCTATGAATTTATTTGAAAAATTGAACCTAGGAGAACTTGAACCAACTAGCATGCAACTTGTCTTTGCTGATAGATCACTGAAAACTCCGAGAGGAGAGATAAAAGACGTTGTTACTAAATGTGGTCCTTTCACGTTCTTAGCTGACTATGTGATAATAGATACTAGTAAGGATGATTCTACCATTCTCATAGGACGACCCTACATGGCAACAACTGGAATGCAAATTAACGTTCCAAATGGTTCCTTGACCTTGAGGGTTGGTAAGGACACGATAACGTTCCGCCTTAAAGACGGAATGAAATATACTCCTTTGAATGAAGAATCTCATTGTCTAGCTGTTGAAACTGTGGAGTTGACTCCAGTCAACTCCGTTACTGAAGTCTCTTCTAGTGTTCCTAGATCAATTGTTGTTGCAGGAGTTGAACAGATTACCAAGTAGAAACCAAAATCTTCTGCTCAAAAGCAACCAAAGAAGAAGGAACTGAAAGCCTCTTCTTCACAGCCAAGCAAGGAACCTGGCAGGTCCTAGAGGAAGAACCAGAAGAAGAAGACTCAAATGGTCTGGAGACCAGTTGTTCCGCCACCTTCTACCGAGCCAGCTGCACCACAAATTCTTTCCGAGCTACCGGCGCCGGAGCACGTAAAGAAGGAGAAGTCAACAGAATCTCCTAAGGAAACATCGACGATCACCGATCCTGTTGATATGAAGCCAGAGGTTAAAGAGAAGATGAAGCCGATCGTTCTCATTCCTTCCACCATTTTCCTTGTAGAGGATGACCCCTTAAAAGAACTCTTTGGTCCGTTCAAGATCATCAATCACCTTCCCGATGGACGTACCAAGCTCATACACGCTAACGGGAAGAAATTTATGCTTAACGGAGATGCCCCGAAGCTCTACTTCATGAACTCCGATGCTAGCGTTAAGGAGATCCTGAGTTGGGATGTCTCCTAATACCGTCCAGGTATCGTCCAGCTCAAGGACGTTAATAAAAGAGCGCTTTGTGGGAGGCAACCCACGGCTGGAGTCAGTTTTTCATTTGTGTCAAACTTAGTGTTTTAGAGTCGGTTCGGGGGAGGCAAATGTGTTAGTTTGCATGATTTCTTATTTTTCGTGTGTAGTCTGTGTGTCATCGTTGCAATCGCAAGTTGTTTGAGGTTGTTCCAATTTTTCTTGATTTAATTGTGATTTTCTGAAGTTTGCTGGGATTGCGAAAATATTTTCAACTCGTGCAGGTCAAACTTTTTGGTGAAAACTGTCCCATTTTTCGGCGAAAATTGCCCTTTAAATCCCACTGTGTTTTCTGATCGATTTTAGTTAAACTTTTCGGCGAAAACTCATTTTGAAAACCGGCAGACGATTTTAACTTGAGTTTCCGGCGAAAAATTGCCCAAATTTTCACCGAAAACCTGAGACAAAATTCACAAAATTTTCCCTTATTTTCCCGGTCACTCTCTCTCTCCCCCTCACTTTGCATTTTCGAAAAATCAAAAACTCTCTCCTCCTGTTTTCAAATCTGACCCCGCCGCCACCGCCGCCGTCGCCGCTGCACCTCTCCCCTCCTTTGTCCGATCGTTTTGAGCCGTAGATCATTCGAATCGGAGCTTTAGAGCTCCCTTCTGCCAAACTCTAGTTTTTTCGATTTTTCACCAATTTCTCTCTTTCCGTTTTCAGCACTCATGGCTTCAAGGTAAGTTGTAGAACTTTTCATTCCGAATCTTTTGACATGTTGAATGCTGAATTTCGTCGGGGTTGACTTCGGTTGACTTTTTCAGTCTACCTCGTTTTGCGTGCCAACTGTTTCGTGTGAACTAGGTTAGCTGATTGCTTTGACCTGATCTAGCATGCTTAGGGAGAATTGCGCTGAATTGTAATACCATTTGATCGTGTGTTGCTATGCTTAAAGATTGATTCTTTGCGGTGTTGAGTTTTGTGAAATGCCGGTTTGACCATGAACTATTTTATGCTCGTTTGGCTGCCATGTGTGTTCATTCACGTTCATATTACTGTGTTTGCCGTCTGAGTTTATAATTATGCCGTCATTTCCCGCTTTGAGCTAGTATTGCTATGATTAGGGTTCAATGTGCTATGATGTTGAATTTCTGAATGTCGGTTAGACTTCTGATCTCTAATTATGATATGAACATTCCGGCTAGACATATGCATGCTTTGTGATTTATTGTGATTACCGGTTACTTAATTTGCTTACCCCCCATTCGGTTTTCCTCATTTCTTTGTGAAATTGAGTTTTTTCTTCTAAGTGTGGGGTGGGTTATTAGTTAATTAATCTGGTTTCGTTTCTGGCTATAGGAATGTCACTCATGAGCGCAGGACTAAGGCGCGACTTGACACCGCCTCCAGCTCCCGTCACACCGGCTGCCCACGGCCCTCCACCAGCATTCCCTGGCCGTGTCGGGTACCAATCCATTGTTGCCCACCTGCCCATCCACTACTTCGAGCGCAACCAGAGGCTCGAGCATGTTCCTGGAGCCGACGTGCGCCCACTATCCTTGGATTCTCTCCTCGAGCTGACCACCTTAGCTGCCGACTTTCCAGACGTCGCTCTCCAGGAGTTCTGGGCCACGTTCGAGCTGGATGAGCATAAGAGGAGGCAGCACAACAAGGTCGTCTCTTCTACCTTGGCGGGGTGTACAAGTCATTCACCTACGACGAGTTTGCCCCCACCTTGGCATCCCCTAGGAGCATTAGGAGGGTCACCACCTCGGCTGGGAGAACAACTCCGGCAGCGGAGAGGAGTATGATGCGCTCTGGAGCCACATGACTGGAGTGCCAAACGATCGTACCACGTCACATAACTCAGTTAAGTCACTTTCTAACCCTCTCTATCGTTTTATGCATATGGTTTGGCGTCGCTCTCTTTTGTTTGCTCCAGAGAAGAGCCGCCACCACATCAGTAGAGAGGAGCTCCTTCTTCACCGCGCCATCTGGGAGGGATATCCTCTTCATCCCGGATGGGTGCTTGCCCGCATATTCGGCCAGAAGACTCAGAAGTCGAGGCCGCCTAGCTCACTCCTGAGAGGAAACTTTGTCGGCCAACTCATCATCTCCCTCGGTCTCAGCCAAGAATATGACCCGGACGTCCCACGACGCAGAATATACACCGTAGGAGGTGATTTGGCGGTCGAGTATGCCCTTGAGTTGGACCTTGGTCCCCAGGTAGCGGCAGATCCTCCCCTCCAGCACGAGGAACAATCGGAGGAAGAAGATGATTCTGAGGAGCCACAACCTCAGCCGGAGCCGGAGTTCGATGATTATATACCCTCGCCACACCATCAGGCAGGGTATGCATACCAGCCCCAGGTGCCGATTCCAGATCCATACCAGGCACCTCATTCCCAGCACCGACCGCATCCAGCTGACGTCGGAGAGCTGTACGAGCGACTCCAGGAGTGGCGGATCACGGATAACGCCACTCAGGACGCCAGATGGATTATTATGCAGCAGCACATGCTCCGCACTGACGAGAGGTATGAGGCGCAGCTGGCGTGGCAGAGGCAGGTTGGCGACGCCCTCCACATTCCCCCTCCTGATGCATCTGACCAGTAGTGATCGGGTTGTATTCCTTTTCTGGTCATTTATTTTTATTTCTTCTTTTCGGATTTCGATCCAAATTTTTTCTGTGTGGATCCGGGACACTTGTCCCGGTCTCCTTTTTATCTTTCCTTTGTTTTTGTTTTGCAGGCAGTTGGGAGATTTCCTTTGCTTCGTTGCGGTAGATTCCCTCTGCTCCGAGGATCCGTGCTCATCCCCTACACCAACCATCTCGGTCCAGGTTCTTCTACTTCACTCTTCACTCTAGTTATAGTCATGTGAGAACATAGTAGGATGCTAGAGAACCTTGCATGAACTTGATTGCCCTTGATTGTGTTTTTGTGTGCCTCGTGGTCCCTTTCCAGTCTCTCTAGCATTAGAATGGCTCAGTTCTTGATTTTTGATGTTAAGTTGCTGTTCAATCTTTCAAAATGATGCTTAGACTGCTTAACCTAGAACCTGAGAACCAACTTGTATATTATGATGCTAAATTGCCTTGTCAGAACAAATTTTTAAAATCACACTTGTAGTTTGTAGCCTTGATTGCATGAAAATGATCGAATCCGACTAGCAAACCAAATGTGAGCTTTTGATCCATTGCACGTAACTTGCAATTTCAATTTTTTTGAGTGGTTTTCTGTTTGCTTGAATGAATTAGAATTTGCATGAGACCTACTCGAGACCACACTATGACACGAGTTCTATAATGATAGGGGCACCTAGATTCAGCTACTAAGGCAGATAGCCTACCTAACGATAAATCCATTAGGTTTAAACCCTTGAGCTTGGCCTGTTCTTTCGGTTCGATATACATTATAACCATTTCCCATTCTTTCATTCCCCGTTGATCCCCTGTGGTTGTAGTTCTAGATTGACCTACCGGAAGTTGGTTTGTGGTAACCTGCCTATAGCCATTAAACAGGTGGTCTTAGCTATTATGTACGAACGTGTAAAGCCCTCTAGCAACTAAAAGAAAGAATTAGCACAAAGAAAAATAAAAGAAAAATAAGAAAAATTTCGAAAGAAAGCAGAAAAATCAGAAAAGTTTCAAGTTTAGTTCAATAACGTTCTTCTCCCTACATATGGAAGAACGAAGTCAAAAGAAAAGTCAAAAGAAAAAAAATGTGTAAAGAAAATAAAGTGCTAGGTTGCTTGAGGGTATCATAGGACGAGCGTTCACTATTCCACCCGTGTCTGGTTAGACGGTAGGAAACCATAGGCTAGATTCAAGGGAAGTTAGTCGAAAGCTACACCGCACCAAAGCCATCACCATGCATTCCCATCACCCATCTCATCATAAACCCTTGTAGTGTAGAATTCGTTACAGTCCTAGCAGGGAAGTCCTTCTTGACTAGTTCCTCGTGTTGTCACAGTGGTGGAGATGTGGTCGAATTGCAAACTTATGACAGAATTCAGTAACAGAAAATGATTGAGAGCATAAACACGTCCTTAAACACAGAGAGTGAGAGTTTCCCGTTTACTAAATAATTCATGTGTGAGGAGTCTGGTCGGTCAGGTCAAATTCGTGCATAATTGGTTGCTATTACTTGTCGTGTGCAGTTTTTAGTGATCCCAGGTTGTTTGGCTGATCAGTATGCATGTTAGGTTTCTTGTTCTAGGAATTATCTGTCTAATAATTCATTGTGTATGATTGAACTTCAATTTAATAAATCTTATCATTTGTGAACGTGAGCGTTTCTATTCAGTTTGCTTGAGGACAAGCAAAAGCTTAAGTGTGGGGTATTTTGATGACACTCGATTTGACGTGATTATCAGCCTCATTTAAGCGACATTTCCTTGCTTAAGACATGGTTTTTAGGGTAGAATAGCGAACATTCACTCAACTACTCTATCTCGTGCCATTTGTGTTACTTTGGCCCGTTTCGGGTCTATTTGATGGTTTTCTAGTGTTTTCATGATAGCACAGGTTTTTGCCGTCAAATAAAGTAGCCAAGGACGTGTCTAAGGCATTGGAACCTCGAGGAATCGCACCAGAATTGATCCGAGAAGTCAATCAAGTCCAATCAAATCCTGCCCCGATTTACACTGCAGTTTTCGGCGAAAATTCCTCAGGTTTTCGGTGAAAACTCAAGAAGGAATAGGCTGAGTTCACAAAGAGAAGTTTTCAGCGAAAACTCCAAGTTTTCGCCAAGAACCCTAAGGTCCAAAAATTACCGGAGAAACAGCCGAGCATTCAAGTCATTTACACTCAAGTTTTCGGCGAAAACTCAAGGCAAAATTCGGCAGTATTAGGCTTAAGTATAAATACTTAACCGGCGGCCCAATTGCAGAGATACCACATAATACCAATTACTTTCAGAATTCTCATGAGTTCTGGAGCAGAGTTTAGAGTTCGAAGAGCCAGAAAGAGATCGTGACGCCATCCCTTCACCTCGGAGATTCGGAGCTAGGATTGAAGATTACCGGAGATCGAAACGCCGGAGTTGTCTTAATTAGGTTTTTCAGATCCTTTTCTGTTCTTCCTCTGTTCAAGATGAACTCTGTCTTTGCCTTTGATTCTTTTGTTATGAACATGAGTAGCTAAACTCGTTGAGCTTAAACTAGATGAACCCTAAGTGACCAAGAGTTTTAAAGTGGTCAAGGATCGGCGGTGATTAGATTTAAAGTTCAATCAGTTTCTCTTTCATGTTTGATTTGTTCTTCGTTGCTTATGTTTCTTGTCTGGATTGATCACCTAGATTAGATTCTTGTTAAGCTGAGGATAGAAGCGAACGATCACCTTACTTTAAAACATCAAATCGAACAATTAACCTATTCATTGGATTGTGCCTTTCGTAGGAACCAGTTAGGGTTAATCCACTGCAAGAGTAACTCATAAATCGTTAGTAATTGCACCAGTTAGTTAAGCCGTTACAAGAGGCGACCGTACCCGGGCGACTAATTAATCTTGCTAGCTAGATCGGATAGAGTGAACGTTCGCCAGTCTTAAACCTAAGGGTAGGGAGTTATGGTGGTGTCTTAGAATTGATTGAACGAGAATCGAAATCCGCTGATCTGTTGATTGTCAATGCTCTGGTGAACAAAGGGGGATTCGAAGTCTAAGCTTGTCTGTCATCTTTGTTAGTCAACCAATCTTTCGATCTGTTTTTCAGTTTTAATTTTTAATTTCCATGCTTTTCTTAGAATTAGAAGTCATGGAACTCACACCCCGCACAAAGTGTTAAACCTGAATAAATTGTCAGCTTCTTTGAGTAGTCAATTGTTAGAAGACCCGTGGAATACGATCTACCCTAGCTTTCCAGCTTGGTAGTTATTTGATTGACCCGCTCTGCATCGATCATCAGTATCCCTATTAATCACTAAGTCGGAATGTAATTCCTCACGTCTCTACCTATCAAGTCTAAGCCGTCACTTTCGCCTAAAAGCATCCCCTGAATTATGTCTGAGAATGTTCATCTCGTCGTCCCAATTCTCCAGGTTCTGAAGGTTCGTCAATCAGAGCTCTAACGAAGATGTTACGCGTGAATCCCTGAATCACCAAGCGGAACCTCCAAACTAAGCTGACAAACAAACCCTTATTGTCAAACTTCCAAACAACACCACAGATTTCTGAATTTGGAGAAGGGCCACTTAAGTTTCTGAAATGGCAAAACAGCCCCTGAACTTCTTGGAAGGCACTGTTGGGTCCATCTTCTTCAACCTCTGTTCCGGTGAATCGTGCTCGCCACCGGCGAGCCTTTCAGCCGCTGCAGACGTCTCCAAGACTCCTGGAATGCCAATAAACCACCACCACCTCGTTTTCGCACCAGTAGCCCCTCTTCCTTCATCCGACAGTAACCTAACCCGCCGACACTCCCTCTCGCTCCAACGTCTCAACAAAGCTACCGCCGTCGAAGCTCTGACCCCACCTGTTTCTTCCTCTCGCTTCGGCCACGCCTCCCTTCCTTGAATCACGCCGACCTTTGGTTTCATTGCCCCGCCGGAGCTTGGAGTTCCGCGTCTTAACCCGCATCTGCCAACCACTCATCATTATTTTTCCCCCAATTGAACGAAGAAGAGAAACCCTTCTTCAATTGCTCCCATTTCCTGGAACAGAGTGATCCGTAATGGGTACTCCTCATTTTCATCAAACGAAGAAAGCAAGAGAAATTATTAAAAAAATAAAACGTAATCAAGGCTCTCCTCTCTCTCTCTCTCTCTTTCTCTAACAAACAAACAAGCATTCTCTTTTCCGATAGCTTAGTCTGTTTGCATGCATGCAATATCGCTGATTGTTGGTTGTTTTCGGCAGTTGACTATTGCAGTTGTTTTCCATTTTGGTGGATCTATCCTCCTGACAAGTGTCTTGGTCGCGATTTTTTCCGTGTTAACGCCTATTGGCGGTTTTCTCTGGATTATTATCCCTCCTACTTTGTAGGTTGATAACTAATTGCAGTTAGATATTCATGCCCTATTTAGTAGGGATATTTTGAGATTCTATTCTCATCTATCCTTATTTGTAGTACGTCTTCCCTTTTCCTCTGTCTTTCTTCTCTCTCCATTTCTTCTAAAAATGGCTGATGAAATTCCATCTTTTGAGATCCATCATGATGAAATTGAGGCAAGTAATCATCGTAAATCTTTGAGCCTGATTATCCTCTTTTTTGGTACGGTTTGCAAGACGATTGCGGCTTTGCAGTCCGCATTAGCCCGTATTTGGGGTCTTCATGGTCGCATTCGCTTCTTCAGTGTGGGGCATGTTCTCCTTCAATGCTACTTCGAATCTCATGATGACCGTTCGAAGATCCTCAGGCAGCAGCCATGGAATCTGGAAGGGCAGTTGATGCATCTAAGCCCTTGGAGTCAGCCATGTCAGGAACTTGCGGACTCGCTTTATTTCATGAACCTTTGGGTAACTCTCTCTAACGTGCCAACTGAATTCACTTCTGTTTCTTTTGGTCGTGATTTTTTGGTGGCACATGGGGTAGTCTTGGATGTTGGTGTATACAGGGTGGCTGATGCACCGGAGGACAGAATCCAGGGAAAACTCAATTTTAATCTAACCAAGGGTCTCATTGGACGACGAAAATCTTTCTCAAGATCCGGTGTTGAGTTCTACGTTGATCTTCATTTTGAAGAGGTCCCTCGGGTCTGTTTTAACTGCGGGAAACTCGGTCACACTCACTCTGATTGTCTAGCACCGGTGGTAGTAGTGGATGGACCACCTATCCGCGGTCTGTGGGTGTATCAACGTCACCGTGAAGTGCACCGCCGAAGAGGTGACTCGGTCTACTCTTCTCGCCGACCAGAGTCTGGCTTTGGACGTGGACGGCGTCCGGATCGCCGCTTCCGAAGTCGATCTCGACAAAATGATTTGCTAGCTTCAAGAGAGAGTTTTTCTGCTGATCATCGGGCTCCTCCAAGGGCAGAACCGTCTCCTGCTGATAGTGAACATCCTCGGCTACGTGCTCGACGGCTTGGAAAATGGCCTATGTTGATGGAGGAAGGTGACGAAGGTCCCTCCTATTCCAAACCGGCGGAAGGTGGTGCTGGGCCTGTTTTGCTGTGTCCGACTCGTGCTGATGGTGTTGGGCCTGCTCCTGTTGATGCTGCTATGGAGCTTTGCCCTGCCGAGCCAGTTCCGGACCAGCCTTTGGTCTCGTCAGTAGGGCTGGCAGTCGGTTGCCAGTTTTTCGGTTAAAACCGAGAACCGGACCGAAATTAGTGTGACCGAACCGAAAACAAACCGACTCGGTCCGGTCGTCGGTTGAATGATTTATGAATTTTCGGTTTTGGCCGTTTTCGGTCAAAACCGATAATAACCCGAAAACCGAGAAAGAAACCGAATTTGTGTACTCTCTCTCACTCAATCAGCTCTCTCACTACCACAGCCACGGTGGCCACTGGAATGAGCGGCAAAAGCCCAGCAGTGAATTATTTCCCGCTGCTGCAAATATTTTGACGGCAAAAATATATTTCCATTATTTTTTCCCTAACCAAAAGTTCTTTTAGTCTGAAAATTTTCTAGGTCAAACGCACCATTCTTCTTCCATGGCGATTTCTACAAACAAAAGTTTCTTTTTCTTACCGATTCTCAAGAAGATTAACACAGGTAAACTTCCTCATGTCTTCTTCTTGTCCGATTTATCTTTCATTTTCTTCCCATAACTTCTTTGATCTGAAATCCTGTGTCATTTGTGTTGCTTTTCTCCTTCCGACCTCCATCGATTCTCTCCGAATCCTAAACCGAAACCTTTCTGAAGTTTTAGGTCTTTGAGAAAAGGGGGAAAGCTTTGCAGGTCGTCATTTTGCTTTGTTCTTCAGTTTGGCGTGCCGAGTTACTTCCGACTTCAGCTCCTTCATTTTAATCTCACGAAGCTCTGTTACTGGTATGTTATATCTATCTTCATCTACTCTCTCCATAATCTGAATGATGAAAACTCCTTCACAATGGAGGAAATAATGGATTTATGTACTCTTGTCTCCATGTCCTGCTTTGCTTTCCATCGAAAAATCTGCTAGTTGTTCTGTTTTCACTTGTACATAGAATAATTTAAGGTTTCTGAGTTGCTTTTTTCATGATTCAAGCACTTAGACTAAAAAACGCTGAGTGCTATAACCACACCGTTGAGTAGTGTGGATGATAACATAATAAACCTCCCAGCAGCAACTCTGATCTGTGACCATTACATTTTGTAATCAATTTCTTTACTATACAGCTTGTTGTTGTTGCTTTTGTTATATGAGAAAGGGTAGCTGCTACTGTGCAGAATTTTGGATGTAGTTCAGTAGTGTAATTACATTTTTGGAAGAAAGCACCAATAATATAGTGTTCTCATATAGTGTTCCCTTGCTGGTGGATGTGTTTGTATAGTTATTAAGCCCTTTGGGTTCCTTTTTGGGATGGGGAATGGGGTGTTGGTTTGGCACATGTGTATGAACAGATTCTTGTTGTTGCTTTTGTTATATGAAAGTTCACCATTCATTCAAGAAATAATATAGTAATTCAGCTTCTTACTTTTAGTAATTCAGCTTCTAATATCATCATGGTATTTCCTTAGGAACACTGAACAAAACCCATGTTAGTGCTGCATATACCTGAGTGTTCCATCTAATCCTCTGTTTGTTGAAATTGGGATCCATGTTAGTGCAGCAGCACTGAACAGCAGCAGCACTCAGCAGCAGCAGCAACACTGAGCAGCAGCAGCAGAACACAGCAGCATCGGCAGCAGCAGCACACAGACACAGGTAAATCATTGTTGTTTGTGGTAATTGTTTTGTATTGGATGAGAATGGAATCGAAAAATCGATGGATGTTTGTTTACCATTCGAAGCTTGCTTGATTAATTTAATGGTTGCTTGTTCAATTCATATTTAGGTTTTGAATCTCATCCTTTCCCGCTGCTCACTCGAACACTCGAAGTAGCTCATACGAAATGTAAGTCTTCTTTCATAAATTAATTATATGATGTAAGTCTTTTTTCAATGGGTTCATATTGTATAATTGCATGTTTTGCATAATTTTAAAATGGGTTGTTATGGATGGATTGCAGGGATTCAGATCAAAGAAGAATGGAAGCGGGTGTGAATACGCGAAGTGGTAAGCGTAAAGGAATTCAGACTCAATCACCTGCACAGAAACGCACCAAGGGTAATTCACGACCTCCTATTCCAAAACAACCGAGTCGCAATCCGGCTCGCACTACTCCGGCTCCTGACCCTGAACCTGAGGTACCTGCTGCTGCTACTACTGGTACTCCTCCTACTCCTATCAGTGACAGTGCTAATAGTGCTAGTGCTAGTAATGCTCCCCAATCAACACATAAGTCATGGTCATCAGCGTGGACAGTTATGGTTAAGTTTGTCGATGAGGATGGGAATAAAAAAGCTAAGTGCAATATATGCCAGAAGGTTCTTGCTGCTGATCCTACCTTGAATGGTACTTCTACTTGTAAGAAGCATGCTTTAAAGTGTATTGCAAAGAGGGATGCAAGAAATGGACAAACTACTTTGATAATGAAGAAGAGTTCAACTGTTAGAGGGGAAGCAACTCCAGATGCCTGGCAATTCAGTCAAGTTGCTATAAGGTTGGCTCTAGCTGAAATGATAATAGTTGATGAGCTTCCTTTCAGCTTTGTGGAACATAGGGGGTTTAAACGTTTTATGGAAGTATGTTGCCCAGAGTTTGACATTCCTTCGAGGAGAGCAATACGAGAGGATTGTTTCAAACTCTTTATTGCTGAGCGTCAAAAGTTAAAGGATTACTTGAGGACAGCTTGTGCTGGTCGAGTGTCGATAACAACTGATACTTGGACATCTGTTCAGAATCTAAATTACATGTGCATAACAGCACATTTCATTGGACATGACTGGAAGTTGCACAAGAAGGTTATCAGTTTCTCTCGGATTACAAGTCACAAGGGTAGTGATATTGGGGCAGGGATTGCCAGATGCCTGGATGAATGGGGGTTGAAGAGGCTTTTCACTGTGACGGTTGATAATGCGAGTGCAAATGATTCCGCTATCAAGTACTTGCACGGGAAATTACATGGTTGGGGTACTCAGTTCTTGAGCGGAAACTACTTGCAAGTTCGTTGCGTTTGCCACATTATCAATCTAATAGTTCAAGATGGACTAAATAAAATTGGAATGTCAGTTAGGCGAGTGAGGGAGGCGGTGAGATGGGTTCGTGCATCGCCAGCACGTGAAGAGTGTTTCTGGAATGCTGTGGCCATCAGGAAGATGAAGTGTAAGAAAATGCCCGTACTAGATGTACCAACTAGGTGGAATTCCACATTCTCAATGTTGGATACGGCTTCAGCTTATGAAAAAGCATTCAAAGTTCTCGAAAATATGGAAAGTAACTTTGTGGAAGATCTGGGGGCGAAGACTTATCTAGGTGAGGTCATGGTGTTCCAAGTTCTAGTGACTGGGATAGTGTGAGAGTCCTCGCTAGTCACCTGAAGTTCTTCAGTGACATGACTCGTGGGCATCTGGTACCTCATATGTTACCATTAATCTCTTCCTCAAAGAAGTGACAAAGTTGTTTTATCACATTAATAAGATGAAAAGAGACGAGGAAACAGTCATATCAACAATGGCAAGCTCAATGGAGGAGAAAGTTAAGAAGTATTGGTTGAGGACGTTGCCAACGTCAAAGTTAACAGACTCGTCTACATCGGAGCTATACTCGATCCACGAAAGAAGATGGAAATCATTCCATATTCTTTCAAGCTGATTTATGATCCGACACAATGTGCTGAATTGGTAGAGATGGTGAGAAGTGAATTGCATGCTTTGTTTGACCTATACAAGGCAGAGTATGAGAAACGTGTCAACATTAGTCAAAGTGGATCTGTAGCTTCATCATCACAGACTACCGGTGTTAATGGAGGAGATGGTGGAGACGAAGATGACTTTGAGGAGGACCAAGAGATTGAAGATGATTGCTTCGCTGCGTTTGACGATGATAATCACACGGGTGATGACCCTAGAGCAGAGTTGGTAAAGTATCTAGCTGAAGCACGAGAATTGAGTAGTTCAGATAAGAAGCAACGGTTTGATGTTTTGGCATATTGGAAAGCATCTGCACTCAGGTTTCCTATTCTCAGTGAGATGGCTAGGGATGTACTTGCCGTCCCAATTTCATCTGTAGCTTCTGAGAGTGCTTTTAGTACTGGGGGACGAGTGCTGAGCAACTTCAGGAGCTCATTGACTCCTGCTATTGTGGAAGCTCTGATTTGTGCTGAGGATTGGTTGCGGTCAACATCTCCGGATATATTTGATCCCGAAGAAGAGGAAAATGAGAAAGAACAACTGGAGTTCGAGAAAGATAATCTTTCGCATTTATACTGCTTATCTTCCATAGATAGTAGTTTATATTCCATATATCATTTATACTCATACCGAGTCTTGTTTTGTTTAGGTTTCGAAGAGACGGTTTTGAAGTTTGATGCTACTCCACCAGCAATTGGTTCTGATCCTCTTGTGCAACCCGTTCTACAATCATTCATCAACAAGAATGGCAATGACAATGCTATTGTTGATAGTGATGATGATGATGATAATGAATACAATGAAGACGATGCACTGGAAAATGAAATGTTTGGTATGGCGGGCGCGTCAGATGATGATTAGCTTTTAGATGTTGCGAATTGGGATGGTTGAACTTGTTTATGTTGTTAATGTTGACTGTGTGGTGTTTGAATTATGATGTTGTTGATGAATTTTGAATTATGGTTTATGAGTTCCTACTCATATACTTATTATGATGGATGGTTGATTATGGATTTGTGGTATGATGTCTTCTGTTTTCATTTCAGGGAATATTGCGAAGAACTGATTTGCCGAAATTGTAGCGTTATGCTGCCAAAATTTTTAGCAAAAAAATATCAGCAACTGTCGGTTTTATTTTTGCCAAATTTCGGTTTCGGTCCAAAATTCGGTTTCGGTGCGGGTTTCTCGGTTCGGTTCGTTCGGTCCGGTTCTCACCACTGAATCTCGGTCAAACTCGTCTTACTCGGTTTTTCGGTCACGGCTCGGTCATAAACCGAAACTGGCCGGTTCGGCTCGGCTAAAAAACCGAGCAATTTCGGTTCGGTCTCCGGTCACACCTTCGGGCACAAATCGGCTTCGGTCAACCGACCTTTCAGTTCAGTTTTTGACCGAACCGGGCCGACTGCCAGCCCTACTCGTCAGTACCAATTGCGGACACCATTGGGCCAAACACCAGCCTTAGGCCCAATCCTTCGTTGGTGAACATCTCCAGTAACAAGGCCCATCAGCCTTTAAATGATGGGAATGACGCTCTCTCGGATGATAATTTTTTGGATGATTCTCTTCAATTAATAATTAATGATGCAGATCTCAAGGAAGTAATTGAATCAAGTATTCTTCGCCCTATTGATGGTTCTGAGCCAATTTTGGGGCATACATCTTCCGGAGCAAATATAGAAGATCTTATGGATGAGGAGTCGCTCTTAAGCCCAATTGATCAAGAGGAATATGAAGCCTTAATAGCGTCTTGTGAGGGACAACTTGATGATGACACTTCTTCAATACTATCCAAGGTGGAAGACGAGGCCAACCTCAATCGGCCCGTCTCCTCACCATGAATGTGCTTGCATGGAACTGTCGGGGTTTGGGTGGAGACTCCACAGTTCGGGAGCTTAGTGACTTGTTACGCATCCATCAACCTAAGTTTCTTTTCGTTTGTGAGACTCTTTTAGACTATGTAGATAGCTCTACTTTGTTTCCAAGACTTGGCTTTTCTAATTTTCATTATGAATGTGGTCTTACTAATGGAGGTGGTTTGACTTTAGCTTGGGATCCTACATTTCAATGTGTTGTAACATTTTCTATGCATTATGCTATTTGTGTGTGTTGGGAATTTGAACCGGAGTGTTTTGCTTACTTAATTGGTATTCATCTCTCAACGGACTACCAAACTCCATTATCTCAATTTGATCAATTAAACGAGTTATTATCTAGTATTGATGGGCCTCTACTTTTAATGGGCGACTTTAATTGCATTGCGCATGCCTTTGAAAAAAGGGGTGGCCGACCACCATCTATGACACGCTTATAAGTGTTAAGGACTTTTATGGCAGATCTTACGCTATTAGATATTGGTTTCCATGGTGAACCATACACCTGGTCCAACCGACGTCAAGCTACTGATTGCATTGATGAACGGTTGGATCGCTTCCTTCTTAGTAATGATTGGCTATCTCAATGGCCAGAATGTAAGGTAACTCACTTATTGCCATTGGAGTCAGACCACTCCCCGATCCTTCTGGAACTAGTGGTTCCGCCGATCCCATTCAAAAAACTCTTTCGGTTTGACTGCCGTTGGGCGGACAATCCTGAGGTTAACTCACTTGTTCAACATTTTTGGCCTACCTTCATTACCCAAGGCACTGCTCAATTCCGACTCATGTTCAAACTCAAGAAGATGTGCCACACTTTGTTTGAATGGTCGTGTGCGGGTACTTCAAATTCTGCCAGATGGCTGCAAGACTTAAATCTTGCCCTACGTTCTGCCTTAGCCCAGCAAGAAGTGGATTGGACTGAGGTCCGTCGATTAGAAGGTGATAGAGCACGTGCTAAAGCTCAGGAAGAAAAATATTGGAAACAAAAACACCGATCTAACTGGCTTCTTCTAGGCGATAAAAACACTAAGTTTTTGCATCGCTCTGTACGAGCTGGGCAGAAGCGTAAACGTATAGATTGTCTTGAACGACCTGATGGTTCCTTGGCCCTCTCAGAAGCAGAAAAGGGTAGTATAGCTGTTGATTTTTACAAAACCCTATTCACGTCAGAAATTAATTCAAATATGGTTGATTTACAACCCTTGCAAATTTCTCCATCAATCACAGCAGCTATGAACTCAATCCTGCTAAAAGATGTATCAGATTCCGAGATTCGCTCGGCTGTCGTTGCCATTAGCCCTACCAAAGCACCTGGACCTGATGGCTTCACTGGCTTATTTTTTCAAAAATATTGGGATATAATTCAGTCTGATGTCTCCCGAGCTATTCAGGACTTCTTCCGAACCAATCGTATGCTACCTGCCCTAAATCATACTTGGTTAACTTTAATACCCAAAACTTCTGATCCACGTTCAATGAAGGATTTACGTCCAATTAGGCTTTGTACGGTCATTTATAAGATAATTTCTAAAATAATCACTTGCCGTCTTTCCATAATTTTGCCACACATCATAAATCTGTGCCAGAATGGATTTATCAAAGCTAGATCCATCACAGATAACATTCTCCTAGCACATGAATTACTTCACCATTTCAAATGCCACTCGGGCAACCAACACTACATGGCTTTTAAAATTGATATGGAAAAAGCTTATGACCGTGTCGAATGGACCTTCCTCCTGCCACTTTTAGGGGCACTAGGCTTTGCACCACGCTTCATTGGTCTCCTTCATGCTTGTCTTTCTTCAGCTACTATGAAAGTGCTAGTAAATGGCACCCCCTATGGTTTCTTCTCACCCACTAGAGGGGTGCTTCAAGGAGACCCACTCTCGCCATTGCTCTTTGCCTTATGCTCAGAAGGACTATCCTTGCTCATCCAGCAGGCAATTCGCACAAACTCTCTAAGTGGCATCAGATTAAACAGTCGATGTATGAAGATCTCACACCTAATGTTTGCTGATGATACAATTCTTTTCTTAAAAGTGACCCGTTCCTCAATTCAAGTTCTGAAAAGACTCCTTCAAATCTATGAGGATATGAGTGGCCAGAGAGTTAATCTTATTAAATCAGCAGCCTGTTTTAGCCACAACACCCCTGCAAATAAGCAAACAGAGTATCTAACAATGCTAGGGGTCACACTTTTTGACTCACGGCAGCGATATCTTGGTCTTCCCTGTATCGTCCTTCGACCAAAACAAGAGACATTCCAATTTTTGGAGGACCAGGTATCTCTACGCCTGAGTAGTTTGGAAGCGCCAATGCTTGTCCCCTGTCGGCATTCACACATTACTTAAATCAGTAATTTCGGGCCTCCCTGTTTATGCAATGTCTTGCTATCGGTTACCGGACCAAACCTGTATTCGTTTGAATAGTCTTATGGCCAAATTTTGGTGGGGTCAAGTCGGCACCAGTAAGAAGCAACACTAGATTTCTTGGTCCCGTCTATCCTTACCTAAGCATCTGAGAGGATTAGATTTCAAAAATTTTATTTTCTTCAACCAAGCTCTGTTAGCCAAACAGTGTTGGAGAATCCTTCATGAGCCCGAGCTTCTAATTTCACGAGTACTACGTGCCAAATATTTTGATGGTCAAACCATCCTTCAAACACGTGAAGGTTCTCGACCCTCCCCTGGATTTCAAGGACTGTTACATGGTCTTGATTTACTCAAGCAAGGACTATGTTGGCAGGTCGGTTCTGGTTATCTCTTACATCCTTTACAAGTAAATTGGGTCCCGGGGGTACATCCGCACCCAGCTATTCAAAGAATTGACGGCCCTTACACGGGTCCTCCCTCTATTGCTGGCTTCATTTCTTCAGGAAGATGGAATCTTCCACTATTGCAATTGCATTTTTCTGATTCTTCGGTTAAAAATATACTTGCATTGCCTCTTCCCTTGACGCCCTACCCAGATACCATAGTTTGGCACTTCTCAGGAACGGGGCATTATTCCACCTCTTCTGGTTATGATTTGGCTTACCGACTGAAAAAACCAAGCAAGCCACGTAAACTCTGTGTTGCCACACAAGATGACGTCTTGTGGCTATCATCATGGGAACTCCCTATTCAACCAAAACTCCAATTTTTTCTTTGGCGTTTACTTCATAGGATTTTACCAACTATGGAATGTTTGGCCTCTAGAGGTATGGAGCTTAGTTTAACCTGCCCCGTTTGTCACTCAGTGGAAGAAACAATTGAGCATATGTTGTTTGAATGTCCAGTGTCCTTAGCTTTCTACAGGATGGCCCGTTTGACGCCACCAACTTTCCTCAATACTCACTTTGCAATTTATTGGAGGTCTATATACCAGCATCAACTTAACCTAGCACCTGTTTGGGTTCTTGCTTGGTGGAGGATCTGGAAGAGCAGAAATCACGTTGTCTTTAGTCATGCTCAATTTCGTATTGAATCCATGTTCGGGCAATTTGCCTCGCATTTATCTGAATTACCCCTCTTCCTTCTTCCACCATCCTCTCAGCCCTCTCTCTCACCGCTCCCCCTACTTCCCTGGCACCCCCGATGGTCCCCCCCCCCCCCCCGCTGCACAATCGCCTAAAGGTAAACGTAGATGGTGCTGTCTGCTCCCCCCATGGTGGAGCCACAGGATGGGTTCTCCGGTATCCTAATGGTATGGTTCTGCATGCTATAGGAACTCCTTACCCAGGTATTTTGGATCCTTTTATCCTTGAACTTTTAGCATGTAGAGATGCGGTGGCTTGGTGTGTCTTTTCTGGCCTTTTTCAGGTTGATTTTGAAGGTGATGCAGAGATGGTTTCGAAAGCTGTCCGTGATCACGAAGGATTAAGATCCACTGGGGGGATTATCGTTCAAGAGATCCTTCGTCTGATGGGCTCCAGTCCAAGCTTCAGGCTGCTTACGGTCCGCCGTTCAGCAAATAGGGCCGCCCATTCTGTGGCACGTTTGGCTCTTAGATATCTCCCAGGGGTGTTGCCGGTAGTCCTCACTCCCTGGGTAGATTGTAGTTAATTTACTGCTTACTACCTTGATTCTCCTCGCCGAGCTATCTAAGTAAAAAAAAAAATTGCTCTCTCGCTGCCCCCAAAACGACCCACGACCTAGTCCCACTCTTTTCTTTTTCCCAACGGGCCAAAGCCCACTGTACTCTTTCCCTAGCTGAGCTGAACGGAAAAGGGCCTAAGCCCAGTTGCCTCTTTCTCTCGGGCCAAGGAACAACATGGGCCCTTCTCCTCTCATTTAGTCACATGCCGAAGGCCATGCTGCTGGGAGGAATGAAGATAGCTTGGAACTTGGGGATTAAGAAGTTTGAGATACAAACAAACTTCTAGGTGTGTTATCTCCTCGCTGTCTAATCCCATGAATTATACACGCCAACACTCTAGTTTGGTTGCGCTTTTCCAGACTCTGAGAGAGAGACTAGGAAGTTAGAATTCATCATATTTACTGTGAGGCTAATTACTTTGTTGAAAGTCTGGAAGCAATCGGCCATGATTTGAGTCATGGAACTCATAGCATTGATGTTAACTCAGAAGTAGTGAAGAAGTGGGAAGAGTACGATGCTCGGGGCACCCCCAATGGAGATTGATTATTGTTTGATGTTTTTCTTCAAGTTTTCTCTATAAATTAAAAAAAATTATGAATCTGTTCCAAACTGATCACCTGGCCCAATAGAGAGTGGAAGTCTAATCTCCTAGCCCAATAGAGAGTGGAAGTCCAGTCGCCTGGCCTTTGAGGGTACCTCGTACAAGTTGTAGAAGAGGGGTAGTAGTGAGTTCAGGGATGATTGGACTAGGACAAGGAATGAGGGTAGTCAGTGAAATGGAATAACGTACTGAGGGAATTCTTTGAAAAATCCTGCTTTCAAGAGTTTTTCCACCTCATTTACCACTGCCTGCTATCTCTCTCTACAGATTTTCCTCCGACTCTATTGCATAGGAAGACTTCCTGGCTCGATTGCCAGACAATGCTTAATTATATCAGGGCTAATTCCTGGCATGTCGCCTGAGGACCTAGCGAAAAGGTACACAAACTATTTCAACAACTGTATTATTTTCTACTTCCTTTTTTTTCAAGTATGATGAAATTCTTACAGTTTTTGTTGGGTCTTCTTACCACAGGGGAATTGGGATGTCTGATTCTGTCGGGGCCAATCGCTCTCCACCCTCCTCCACGTCTAACCTGATATTATAGCAATTGATTTTAGTAGTGGCTCTGTAGCATTTCCTGGCGATTTCTTGGTGTCCCCAGGCGACTCCCACGCCTTCTTTTGTTGCAAATTTCAGAGCTTGGTGGATGGGAGATGAGATTGCCTGAAATGTTGCCAAAGCTGGTCGCCCCAAGATCATATTGTATGTTGATTTACAATTCATGACATGGAAATCAATGGATCGTGTGGACTGTACATTATTGTCTCTAATGGTGACCTTCATTGTAGAAATTCCTTGAATAGGTACTGTATGTCCTGTGAAACCTGATATTGTTATTTTTGTTTGTCGTAGTAGACTTCTCAGTAGACCCATTTGCTTGTACAGGTCCCAAAAAGTAATGTCTGTTGAGCTTCCTTCGTCCACCATTACTTTTTCGACCCAACGATTATGTGTAATAACTTGAATCACCATGGCTTCTATACTAGGTCCTCCAATCCTAGCAATATCCTCTTTTGTGAAGTAAATGATCGGGCGATCCAGATGATCGATCATCATTACCTCTTGGACTTATCCTTTGCGCTTTACCTTTTTTGTTGGACAACTCACACCACCGAAAATCGTTTGGTATACTTTGTTTATTTCAGGACGCGATTTCTTCTTTGCTTCACCTTCGCTCTGCGTTTCTTGTAATCGGGCGAAGACCCCCTTCTTGGCATTGTTATCTTCTGGCTAGTTTTTCTCTTCCCGAGATGGGCTTTTATCCTTCCATTTAGAACTGAGAATAAAGTCCATCAGTCTGCCTTCGTTGATCTAGCGTTCAATTTCATTCTTCAATTCTCTACATTCCTTTATGGTGTGGCCGTGTAACTCGTGGAAATCGCAAAACTTCATTCGATTCCTCTTTCTGGCTCCGTCCTCAATGGCTCAGGCCATTCGATATGGTGACCTTTGTGTTGCATATATAAAAATATTTTCCTCCAGGACTCATTAAGTGGATTATAATCTTGTCTCTTTTCCCGGTATCCTCTCTAATCGGGTGATCTCTTCGATCACTTCCATCTGAACTGTCTATTAGTTTGTTTGTTTGCCCACTTTCTTGTCTACTTTGACATTCTTTTCCTCTATGACTTCTGCCAGCTGCTCTTCTAATAATATTATTTTATGAATTCTGGCCTCCAACTCGGAGAGCGATTTCGGCAAGGTAGTTACCAACTATTCCTTCAATCTTGCGTTATGTGTCGCATGAAACAAACTGGCAGCGGCTATCTCATGGTCAACATTCCTGATGGACTGCACAACTCCTGTCCATCGTTCAAAAAATGCTTTTAACGATTCATCCTTAGCTTCTCGTAGGTTTACCAAGACATGTTACAGGACCTTCCGATACCTTTTGCTTTCATACTTCATCAAAAAGATTCCCTCAAAGCCATCCCACGAGGTTATGATACCTTCTTGAAGATTCATGTACCACTCTTTAGCCTTCCTCCCAGAGTCGCTGGAAAGGCCTGACAATAAGTTGCATCACTTGCTTGTTGCATTTGCATTGCTCTTTGAAATGTTTGTAGGTGATCATCTAGATCGCTCGCCCCATTATATTTTTCCATATTTGGGGGGTACAAGGCCAATTGGTAGTTTTTCCAGCAAAATTACTCTTGTGAGCGGTTGTCGAACAGCCAACTGACTCGCTCCTACGTCAATCGTGGGCAGAATTGTTGGAGAACCTCGTTAGCCGATAATTGATTTGGTACTTTCTTTTCCACCATTTGGGGAATATTCTTATCCTATTGGGCGATTACAGTCTTTAGTAGTCGGGCGGAATCGTTGGAGAACCTCGTTAGCCAATAATTGATTTGGGGCTTTCTTTTCCATCGTTTGGGGAATATTCTTAGCCTATTGAGCGATTACAGTCTTTAGTGGCTGGGTTAACTCTATGTTTTGTTGTTATAGTGCCTAGAATCATTGTTCCAACATTTGGTAAGCCTCTACTGATGGATCTTCTTGTTTTGATCACCTACCTATCCCTCTGCTGTTATGGGACTCTGAATCAGTTATAGGCTGTGTGGACGGGTACGTGTTCCAGTTCATTCTCTCAAATTCTTACCAGTGTTGGCTCTGCTATGGTTTTGGGGTTCACACGTTTCACTAGGGTCACATCCTCATTTCCTGTTCCTGGGTGCATGGAAGTTGCCCCTGGATCCATTGTCCTTAGTAAAGTGTAATCGCCTCCTACTTCCCCTATCTAGCGCGCCAATTGTTCCAGACTGATCGCTTGGCCCAATAGAGAGTGAAAGTCTAGTCGTCTAGCCTTCGAGGGTACCCCATACAAGATGTAGAAGAGGGATAGTAGTGAGTTCAGGAATGATTGGACTAGGACAAGGAATGAGGGTATTCAGTGAAAGGGAATAACGTACCGAGGGAATTCTCCCTACCAAAAATGTCTATCTCCTCTACAGAGGGGTCAGTGTGGTATTTATAGCTCTGCTCCCTTGTTGATGTGTCGGCTGTGAATTGGTCGCCTTACTTTAGTGATCAAAGCCATTCACCATAGTCGTTGCGATGGTGTCACGTCGCCCAAGCTACTCTGAAACCCTACAGTCTCTAGGGATTCGTTTAATGGGCTTTCGAGGCTTAAAGCTGGGCCACCATGTTGAGGCGATCAAGTCTTGAGGACGTGGTCAACGAATCGCTAGATCGTTGACTCTCGGAACGCGTGGTGGGCCTATGATCATTGCGCTAGACTCCCAATTGTTGGGCTCTGGATCAGGATTGCGAGGCCCACGATTGTGCGTCCATAGCCTATTAGTATAAAAAAGAAATTATTATTCATTTTTTAATTTCATTCATTTCATTTTATTTAATGATGATGTGGTGGCTAATGTGGCAAGCGATATCATCACCATCAGCCATGTCACTAATGGTGTTAGATTTTCAACAGTCAAATAAGTCCACTGGCTATACTTTTCGCACTCGAGTAAAGGTTTCGGCTAATCTCAATATTATCCACAATTTGTGTTATATCTGTCGAAACACCCAAAGGTTGGGTTAAATATGGGTATTCAACCTTTTTAGGCAGAGTTACGATTATGTAATTGAAGAAAGAGAAAATTGATTGTGCACACATGTGCTAGAAAAGAACACCATCAACAAATGAGTATGTTTCGAGTCTGAATGAAAGACAAGTATACCTTCGAATTTCAATGCATTTTAGGCTTGAAGATTCAACTCTTCTTGGCGATTCACTAAGAGATATACTGATCACTTGATTTGGAGAAATTGTCTTCCCACATTGAGTGTCGAAGACTCTTCTAAGTCCAAGTGACAATGACTTTGGAACCTTTTTATCGTTCACATAATTGACTCTTTTTTGTCGAGAGGGGTTTGAAACTGCATTCCTACCAAAAAAAATTTAGCTCTCAGAAGATGCTCCCCCTCTCCTCTTTATCCCCTATGTGATCCTGAATAATCTTTCACTCGCTGTCTTTTCTTTTGTCAGCATGCCCATGAGATCTAGTCTCTTGTATGCCTTTCTCTGATCCCCATGCTTCATCCAGTTTTCCTTCTTCATTGTTTGTAGTGAGAAAGACAAGATCCCCTTCTCGATGTCTCTTGGTTGTAGTGAGATGTGGAAATATTTGGAAATCTCCAAATGCTTATGTTTTCAATAATGTTTGCCGCCTCAGCCATCACCAATGCCACCTAAAGCTTCTGCTATTCTAACCATTGAAAAGCCTTTATAGATATCTCCCATAATACTACCCTCGTGATAGTTGTCCACCCCTAATTAATACGTAGTCCATCCCATAGTTCTTCCATGAGGGAGTTTTACTGTGATGGGTGATGACACTAGTTTAACCACACTCATCCCTCCATTCTTAGTGTCATTTCATGCCTTTTTGATGACACTCGATTTGACATGATTATCAGCCTCATTTGAGCAATATTTCCCTGCTTGAGACACGGTTTTTGGGGTAGTTTATGGTGTTTTCACTCGATTGTTCTAATCCTTACCATTTTGGTTACTTTGACCCGTTATGGGTCTATTTGATGTGTTTTCTAGTGTTTTTGTGATAGCACAGGTTTTTGCCATCAATAACGTAGCCATGGACGTGATAAGAAAGCAAGGGAACCTCGAAGAATTTCCCGAAATCGATCCAGGAATCAAACAAGTGTGAAACCAGAACCTACCCTGCCAACACTGGAGTTCTCGGTGCGAAGACCCAAGTTCTCGCCGAGAAGTCATGACGAAATTCCACAGAAGACATAGGAGCATTCATGAAAAAGATTTCGGCGAGAACTTCCATAGTTCTTGCCAAAGAGTTTGAACACAAAGGATACAAGAGAATTAAAGAAGAAGTTCTCGCCGAAGAGTTTTCAAACAAGAGGCACAGGAGCCTTTGAACTAAAGTTCTCGGTGAGAACTTTCCAGGTTCTCGCTGAGAACTCTCTCCTTTTTCCGGCTGGGTTGTGGTAAACCCTATATAAGGCAACCGGCGGACTCATTCAAAGACATACTTTTTACACGGATTAATTTCCAGACTTAAATAGTTCGAGGGAGAGTTGAGAGCATCCTTGGAGTTCCCGGAGAGATCGTGACGCCATCTTTCCCCTCGGAGTGCTCGGAGCTAGGAGTTGTAGATTCAAGCTTCTGGGATTCATCAAATTAGGTTTTACAGTTCTTCTCTGTTCTTCCTACCTGAGATGTATTCCTTGATTGTTTTTGTTTCTCTTGTATTGAATATGAGTAGCTAAACTCTTAGAGCTTAGATTAGATGAACCCTAAGTGACCCGGGGCTTTAAAGCGGTCACGGATCGACGGTAATTAAATTCAGATTCAGACAGTTTCTCTTGCATGTTTGATTTGTTCTTCTTTGCCTGTGTTTCTTTTTTAGCTTGATCACCTAGAGTAGATTCTTGTTAAGCTGAGGATAGTAGCGAACGTTCGCCTCACTTTAAAACACCAAATCAACAATTAACCTATTCATTGGAGTGCGCCTTTCGTAGGAACCAGTTAGGGTTAATCCACTACTAGAGTAACTCATAAATACTAGTAATTACACCAGTTAGTTTTCCGTTGCAGAAGTGAACGCACGGGCGGTGAATTAATCTTTGTAGTTAGATCGGATAGAGCGAACGTTCGCCAGTTTTAAACCTAAGGGCCAAGAGTTATGGTGGTGTCCAAGAACTGAATGAATCGGGATTGAAAACCGCTGGTCTTGTGATCGCCAGTGTTCTAGTGATCTTAGGTGAATTCGAAATCTAAGCTTGTTTGTCGTCTTTTCAAGTCAATCAACCTTTCAATTTGCTTTCTGTTTTCATTTCAGCTTTCCTACTTCATAGATTAGAAGTCGTGGAATTGACACCACGCACAACATGTTTAAACTTGAGTAATTTTTCAGCTCATTTGAGTAAACGATTAGTTTAGACCCGTGGAATACGATATAACTCGCTTCTAGCTTGGTAGTTATTTGATACACGCATTACAACGTTCATCAAATTGGCGTCGTTGCCGGGGACTCTTCTATATTGTTTGAAAGAAGAGTTGGCATTTTATTCTTCTACCTTTCCATCTTTCATATTTCATCACACTTCGATTTTACAGCGGTTGTTCTTGTTTTTGTCATTTGCAGGTTGTTTATAGGTTTATGAACCGCCCGTTCACTCGTTCTCAGTCTAAGCCTATCAAAACTTCTACTTCATACAAGCTGGGTAGTTCTGCTCCACCTAAGCGACCGCGAGTTTCAAAGCAAGTCAGAATCAACCAGCCCCCATCCTCTACACCTATTAAGACCAAGGAGTTTAAGGAGAGCTCCTCGTCTTCTTCTGCTTCATCCACGTCGTCAGATTCACCGCCACCCTCTCCCACCACAATGGCTGCTCAGAAGAGTCTTGTGGATTATAATAAACCATGCGCAACTAGCATCCGGTCCTCCATCTCTGTGCCACGCAATGAAGCTGATCCTGACTATGAGATCAAGATACCCTTCCTGGGAATGACCTCTAGGGATGTACAGTTCGAAGGAAAGCCGTATGATAATCCATGCACACATTTGGCAGATTTCCTGGCTATCTATGAAACTTTCAAGAGTGGGTATCTCGATAAGAACACCTTATGCTTATGAGCCTTCCCATTCTCTCTCAAGGGCCCCGCAAAGAGATGGCTAAATAACAAGCCTCCCGGTCACTACAACAATTGGGATAAGCTGGCTCAAGAGTTTGTAGAGGATACTTTCCTCCTTCAAGAACAACAGCCTACAAGGATAACATCGCTAGGTTCAGACAGAAGGAAGGAATGAGCTTATACGACGCTTGGAATGAATTCCAAGAACTCCTCTACAACTGCCCCCATCATGGCTTTGAGCAGAGGAAACTAGCTGAAATCTTTGCTCGGGGTATGAACGAGGAGTCATCCAAATGGGTCAATTATCTACCTGAAGGAGATTGCACCGCTCTCACGCCAGAAGCCGCTATGCTTCATTTCGCCAACTGTGCTTCCAAATCCAGAAATTGGGAGAGACAATCAGAAGGAGCCAAAAGTAAGCTCAACATTGAAGAACATGTTAAAGTAGAAATCGAGAAGCATCTGAAGAAGGCTAATGCGACTATTAACCCTCCATCAGCTTATGTCTATGTAGCTGACTGTGAATGGTGTGGAGCTTGTGCTCATAACGGAGGGAGCTGCCATAATTTTGGGAAAGCAGATGTCTGGTCTGTTGATGAGGTTAGCTTCATTACTCATGGCTTCCCCAACAACCAACAAGGCTACATCGGCTACCGCAACTACCGGCCACCTCAATAACATGGAAGTTTCCAAGAGTGACCTCCCTACAACTCCAAAGCCAACCAGAACCAGAACTAAAATTAGAATAGCCGACCATCTGGGTCATACCAAGAGCAGAAGCCGAACACCCAATCTTGAGGAGTGTATCAGCCGCCGCATAGAAATCAAGGAAGTTACGGTACAACACCTAGCAATCGCCAGAATCAGTACCTGAACAATAATTATCAAGGTCCTTCTGGATTCATCGGAGGACAACAGCCTCAACGACCCACACCTCAAGACAACAAGGATATAGATTGGACAAGAAGCTGAATCAGATCATCTCTAGGCTTGATGACCATGATAGTCAATTAAAATCTCAAGCCTTCTTGAACCAAGAGTAGATTGCACAAGGCCATAGAGTGGAGAGCCAAGTGAACAACATCGCTAGCATGCTCTCTAGTGGTTGTCCCTTCGGTAAGCTACCAAGCCAGACAGAATCAAACCCGAAGAATGAGCATGTTAAGACTGTCTCCACTCGAAGTTGCAAGAGCTCAGCTGCTACTACATCTCCCGATCGATATACTGGAGATCGAGGAAGAAGAAGAGAAGGCTACCTCGCCAAGAACTACTCGAGCACCGGAGCCACCTCTTGCTCCGTATCAGCCAAAAATTCCCTTCCCCAAGGCGTTGCCACCCAAGGGAGAAGACAAGGCCAGCTCGAAGAAGAAGAAGGAAGCATCTTCCACTCCCTCCAAGGGAGAATGCTCTGCCGTCCAGTCTCGATCGCCACCCATATCGATCCCAGCTAAGTGTTCCGATCCTGGTTCTTTTACATTGCCTTACATCATTAATGACATTGAGGTTGAACGTAGCTTAGTTGATTTAGGCGCATCCATAAATGTCATGCCTATGTGCTTATATGAGAAACTGAACTTAACTGAATTAAAACCGATTAGCATGCAATTGGTTTTTGCTGATAGATCCATGAGAGCACCTAGGGGATTGGTCAAGGACGTGGTTGTGCGATGTGTTCCATTTACCTTCTTAGCTGATTTTGTCGTCATGGATACCCGAGAGGAGGATGTTACTCTTCTCCTAGGCCGACCTTTTATGGCAACGTCCGACATGACTATTAATGTCCCTAACGGATCGTTAACATTAAGTGTTGGAAAGGATAGCGCAACATTCCGTCTCAATGACGTTATGAAATACATCGCTAAGGGAGAAGCACATTGTTTATCTGTTGAAACTGTGGAGTTGGCATCGGTCAACTCTGTTACTAATGTCATTCCAAGTGTTTCTTCAAGGATAACTGCTACAGGTTCTGAAAAAATGAACAACCGAAAAAATAAGCCTCCGGCACAGAAGCCAAAGAAGAAGGAGGAATAAAAAGCATCCTTTTCTAAATCGCTGCAACTTAAAGATCCTAGCGAAGTGAAAAAGAAGAGTGCAAGGAAAACCAAGATGATGTGGAAGCAAATCACTCCGCCACCCCTTCCGAGCCATTCCTCCGCCGCCTTCTACTATACCACCGGAGAAGGATGCGCCTTCGAGAGACCTCTTCGGGTCGTTTGAAGTCACCGGCTACCTTCCCGATGGACGAACTCAGTTGACCCACATCAATGGGAAGCGTTTCCCACTTATTGGAGGTAACCGAAGTTGTACTTCATCGACTCCAACGCGAGCGTGAAGGAAATTTTGAACTGGGACACATCTTGAGCACCATCCAGGTATCGTCCAGCTCAAGGACGTTAAGCAAGAGCGCTTCGTGGGAGGCAACCCACGGCTGGAGTAAGTTTTTTATTTCGGAGTCAGTTCTCGCGTCTAGAGTCGGTTCGGGGGATCCAAAAGTGTCACTCGTGGTTTCTTAATTTTCTTGTGTGTGTTGTGTGTTCTCGGGTCAGTTCCAATTTATTTGAGATTTTTTCCAATTTTTGTTGATTTTTTTTTATTTTTCAAAGTTGCGTTGCCGGTGTTTTCATAAATCTGTTTTAACTATCAGATCTGTTGTTCTCGCCAAAAATTTTCAAATTTTTTGGTGAGAGCGTTGGTTTTTAAATCCACTGCCTCCTGTCCCTAATTTCGACAAACTTCTCGCCAAAAACTTTCACAGTTTTTGGCTAAAACTTTTCCTAAATCCGGTGCATTTTGAGTCTTCTTTTTAACCATTTTAAAAGAAGTTTTCGACAAAAATTTTAATAGTTCTCACCGAGAACTTCAGTCAAAATTTCAAAAAATCCCCTTATCCCTTTGTTTTCGCGTTTGTACCTCATCTCCACCACTTGTTTTCGTCGAACCCAACCCAAAATAGCGACCCCTCCGCCACCGACCCTCTTTTCCGCTCACTGGCGTTTTTAAGCCCTTTCCACCACCGATCGCCGCCGCCGCACCATTCTCCTTCCCGTGCCGATCATTTCCCAACCTAGATCGTCCGAATCGGAGCTCTATAGCTTCGGTTCCACCTGAAACCCCACCGCTCGAGTTTTTGTCATTTTCATTGTTTTCCGTCCATTTTCTGCAATCATGTCTTCAAGGTTAGTTGTTGGGTTTTCAATTTCGAAATTTTTGACATATTGATTGTTGATTTTCGTTGAACTTGATTTCGATTGACTTTTTGGTCTACCTTGATTTGCGTGCCTGCTATTTCGGTGTGAATTTTGTTGAATTGTTCGAACTTTTATGATCTAGGCTGCTTAAGGAGCTTTGTGCCACGATTTGATGATTAGTGAACTTGATTTGCCATGCTTAATTGCTGATGTGACTATATTTCGTGTGTTTTAAGCCCTCGATTAGCCTAAGGATCTCTCGTGTTTGATCTCATTTTGCCATGATTTTTATGCTTATTTGGTTATTGCGTGCAAAGTGCTCTTTTGTTGTCCAAGTGCCACTTTGAGAACAAATTTAGTGCCTATTGGAGTTTTATCTGTGTATTTTCAGGCCTTGGCGTCGTAGTACTGGTGACAAGGAGCACATAGGATCAAACGGAAGGTCAATCGGAGCTAGGACGGAGGAGATATGGCCGTTGCAAAATCGAAAAAATGCAGCTTTTTTGAAGAAGTTTTCGGCGAGAACTCTCGGCCATTTGCAAACAGGAGGCTGACGCTGGTTTTTTGAAGAAGTTTTCAGCGAAAACTTTCAGAGTTTTCGCCGAAAACATGTGAAGGAACTTGAAGACGGCTCAGTGGTTTTCAAAGAAGTTTTCGGCGAAAACTTATGAAGTTTTCACCGAAAACTCTGGGTGTTTCCAGCAGCGTATTTAAAGAGGAGGCGGTGAAAATTAAAGGGGGATTATGATACAATTCACACAACACTCGACACTCTCTCAATTCTCAATTGCCGATTTTCCTCCTTCCTATCATCAATCATCATCCTCCTTCATCTCAACCTAAGAGCTAAGTGAAGATCATCTAGAAAGAAGAAGCCATACCTTGGATTGAAGCTTGAAGAGCCAAGTTGCAAGATCCTCCATGGAAACAAGGATGATCTCCTCTTCTCAATCCCAGGTTTCTTCCATGGTTATGCTAGGCTAAACCTATGGTTTAGTTTAGTGGGGGATGGATCAAGCTAGGATAGGTGATTGATTGTATGGATTGAGTTTCTCATAGCCATTTGTGTAAGATGATGATCCTAGACCTTGTGCTTGTTGTCTATGAGAGCTTGACTTGTTCTTTTGGTACATTGTTTATGTCTTTCAATACATGAGAATGATTGATTGATGTTGATCTAAGGTGTTTGGATTGTAATTGAATGATTTGAGAGATTGGATTATGCAATTGCAACCATTTTGAGCTTGTTTTCCTTGGTGACATTTTGTCAAACACTTGGTGTGCATTTAGTTTTCAGTCCTTTGAAGGTTGAAAGGCCCTTTGATTGCTAGACTAGTGTTCTATGATTGACATGAGAGTGTCTTGCATCATTTACCTTGTGTTAGATGAATGTTAGCATAGAGATCAAGTGTTGAGCATTTCATTGAGCTAGCTAAAGCACTCCATTCCCTTTGTTCACATAGCGAAAGCATGGTGCATTTGGTCTAGGAGTAGAGAGTTAATTGTGCGAGAGTTCGTTGATTCAACTTGAGTGAATTGCATGGTCTTCCGTTTATACATCGTTGCTTGAGATTCAATCCAGCTTTCATGATCCTTGAGCTTGAAGAAACCACTTGCTAAGCTAGCCTACTTCTCTCTTGTTTGTCCCTCTTCTTACCTTGTTATCTATTGGTTTACTTGCTTGTTTAGTTTTTAATTCTGAACCTTTGTCACCAAAACCAAATCTCAATTTAAATGTTTAGACCGTTCATGAACCGTGTGAGTATTAGCTTGTGAGAGGACCTCGTGGAATACGACCTTGATTGTTGTGATTTGAAATTCACACATCAAGTTTTTGGCACCGTTGCCGGGGACTCTCTCATTCCTAAGAAAGAAATCATTAGTGGATCGTTCTTTACACTTCATTCCGTTTTACTTTTGCTTCCTTGTTACGTGTTGTTTGACTTGTTATCACACATTGTCGTATTACGTTGGTATTTATTGTTTGATTTGTATGTAGGAACCTTGCACTAGTGCATGACGCGAATCACCCGTCTTCAAGCACGACTCCAAGGCATCAATGTCGTGATTGAACCACCAACTCGTTCTCTTCCTCACTTAATTCATAGCACCACACGCAACAACATGTCTCACCATGAGGACGAAGATAACCACTCGGAGCATTCACATCACACCAATGAAGACGATCAATCGCAAAGGGGTGCAAGGCGCACACTAGCTGATTATGCCCGCCCAACCATTGAAGGGGCAGCCTCGAGCATCGTGCGAAGACCAGTGAATGCAAGAAATTTCGAGCTAAAGCCAAATATGATTCAGATGGTGCAAAATGGAGTGGTGTTCAATGGTATAGATGGAGAGTGCCCGTCTAGGCACTTGAAGGACTTTCTAGAGATATGCGATACGGTGAAGAATGATCAGGTTCATCCAGATTGTGTGCGACTCCAACTCTTTCTTTTCTCCCTCAAAGGTAGAGCCAAGTCTTGGATGGAGAACCAACCTAGTAGAGCATTCACTACATGGGAGGGACTAGCCGAAGCTTTCCTCGAAGAGTTCTTTCCCCTTATATGACGGATGTAATCCCGAGATCGTATCAACCACTTCACACAACACAAGGGAGAGCTCTTCCATGAGACTTGGAATAGGTTCCAAGCCCTTCTTCGGTCTTGTCCTCATCACAACTTTGCCGAATGGAGCTTGGCGGATATCTTTGTTAGGTCCCTTGATTTTGAGAATACAAGCATGATCAACCAAGACGTCGGAGGTGATTTAAGGATGCTCACTCCCGGAGATGCTGTAGAACTCTTCGCGGAGATGGCCAACAAGACAAGGAGTTGGTCTCGACAACAACCTCCTAAGTCTAAGTATGGAAGTGACACGCACTATGATTCTCGGTCCGTAAGTGTTGATGCACCAAAGGACTCGTCTAGCTATAGGAAGAAGCCTAAGTTACTGGGACATCGTGATGAAGATGACCCCATGATTGCTCTCCTCATGTCCAAGATTGATGCCATGGCCTCTCAAGTAAGCAATCTTAGTATGCCTTCATCATCGCATTTGGGTAATCCACCGGTTGCTTCGGTGTATTGTTGTGAATGTTGTGGAGGCCAAGGCCATGATGTCAATGCTTGCCCTTCCACCACTTCCGAGCTTAACCAAGGCGACCACAATGAGGAAGTAAGCTTTGTGCAAGGCCAGGGATTCTATGGAAACTTCAATCCTTAAGGGAATTATCAAGGGGGTAACTACAACCGCCCTTGGAACCAAGGAGGTGGGTACAACAAGCACAACCAAGGGTACCAAAGCCAAGGTAATCAAGGTGGATTCCAAGACTATAAAGGGTACAATCAAGGCAACCAATGGACTCAAGGGGGAAACCAAAGCCAAAGTAACCAAGGAGGAAACCAATGGAACCAAGGAGGTAACCAAAATCAAGGTAACCAAGGTGGTGAGCAAGGTTCTAATCCACCGGGGATGTATAATCATAAGGGTAATGGACCGCCCGGCTTCAACAAGCCTTCTCAACACAAAAAAGGTGGCTCTTCAATCTCCCAAGAAGACACCAACGCGGCATTGATTCAACTTATCATGAATCAACAAGCTTCAATTACCAATTTGAATACTCAAATGGGTCAAATATCTAAGGCACTCTCGGAGAGACCAAAGGGTAGCCTACCCTCCAACACCGAGGTCAACCCCAAGGTTCCCGAGGAGCTTATGATGGTAACATTGAGTAGTGGTAGGCAAGTCCAAGACCCCACACCTAGCGGTAAGAACTCAAGATGATGACTATGTTTTGGTTGAAGACGTTGTTTCCGATGATGACACGGACAAGATTGAAGTACTAGATAATGGAGCCAAGGCTAATGAGGCTTCTAAGACTACCAATAAGATTGGTTCTCAAAAGGCTACGAAGAGTGCTACTCCGGTCTCTCCTCCCGCACCGGTTGTGCCTCCGTACAAGCCTAAACCAGCTTATCCTTCTTGCTTGAAGCCGAATTCCATGGAGAAAGATTTCAAGAGGTTTGTTGAAATTCTTGATAAGGTGCAATTCACAATGCCTTTTGGAGAAGCAATTACCAAGATGCCTCAATATGCGAAGTTCATGAAAGAGATCTTCACCAACAAACGCAAGCTTAAGGATGTAACTTCGGCAAAGCTCAACGAACAATGCTCCACCATTCTCTCTAAGAAACCACCGAAGAAGCTTAAGGATCCAGGTAGCTTTACTATTCCTTGCACTATTGGTGAGCATGCAATAAGTAGAGGCTTAGTCGATTTGGGTGCTAGTATCAATGTTATGCCATATTGCATGTTTAAGAAGCTAGGCCTAGGGGAATTAAAACCGACTCAAATGAATGTTCAATTAGCAGATAAATCTATGACATTCCCTCGTGGTATGTTAGATGTGTTAGTTCAGGTTGGTGCTTTTGAATTCCTTGTGGATTTCGTTATTCTAGATGCTATGGGTGGTACCGATGTGCCTTTGATTCTAGGACGACCCTTCTTAGCGACCTCTCGTGCTTTAATTGATGTCTATGGTGGTAAACTTACACTTAGGGTCAACAATGAATGCATGATCTTTGACCGCTCAAATGGCATGGAGTTTACTTTGTCTTATGCTAGTCACCATGATCCTAAGAATCCGCATGAGCTTACTTCGACTACTGATAGCACTAACCTTATCCGTCATAGTCTTGCGGAGTTGTTTGCACTTAATGATGTGTAGGAGACAAAAGATGAAGTAAAGGAGGCTCCACCTTTCGTACTCCCAAAGACACCACCTAAGGGTAAGAAGAAAGGTGTAAAGAAGTCACCTGAGAAGGGCAAGGAAGCCGCACCGATGGGTGAGACGAGCAAGACTAAGAAGCCACCCGATGAAAGGCTCAACTCCAAGTGGTTTGATCCCTTTTCCATTGCTCCTACTTCACCATCCGGGAAATCCATGCTCATTCCACCCGAAGTTGGTAAGGTACAATTCAAGTTTCGTGTGCCATACGAAGGTAATGACATCGACTTCAAGGAGGTAATGAGTTGGGATGGTTTTGCTTAGCTTACTCTTTGTGCTATCGTCTAGCTAGAGACGTTAAAGAAGCGCTTCATGGGAGGCACCCCATGTTATCCTTACCTTTTCGCTTTTAAGTTTTTGTGTTGTTTTAGCTCTTTGAATAAGATGTTGGTAAGCACTTATGAGGATCACTCTTCACCAATGATCGTCATGAAACTCTTTCACCACTATTGCCTCCTATGCTCTTCTCTACCAACGCGGTAACTTCGTTCCACCTTACCCTCTCTCTCTTGATCATTGAGGACAATGCTCATGTTAGTCGTAGGGAGAATTTGAGATTTGGTGTGATTATTTGTGGTAGAAGTGGAATGTTATGTTGTGATTATGTGCGTGATCTTGATTGAATGTCAAATTCCTCTATTGTAGAATCGTCCAGTTCTTGACTTTTGGTGTTTAATTGACTTCAAGCTTTCATAATGACGTTTAGACTGTTCCACTTAGAACCTATAACCAGCATGTTAGCACTAATATCAAATGAGTCTAGGCCAGAACAGAGATTTTATCACTCTTGTATGTTGGTTGATTGGTTTGATGCGTATTTTTGTACCGCTCGATAACACCGTTCTAAGATGATAAAGGCAATTAGAATTTCACCGCATTCAGCCAAAAAGCCTACCCGAATCAGTTTCTTATAGGACAACCCATTGAGCCTTGGCCTGTTTGTTGGATCATACACATTTTCAACCTTTTCCATGTTCTTCATTCCCTTTTTGATCCCTCGTGATTGTGGCTTGAGATTAGACGGAATCCAAATCAAAATCTTGTGTGGAAGTTGTAAGGGGCTAAGGATCAAGTGGCTAATTTATGAAAAGAAATTGCTCAAAAGAAAGTGTTCAAGTTGCTCAGATTCTTGAAGTGCCGAAAGAAAAGCTAGGCAAGCTCGGCACCTAAGTGAAGTGTCAGGTTGAGCACTAGCAAAGGCAAAGGCTGTGAGCTAGGCAGGTTCAACACCTAAGTGAAGTGTTGGATCGAGCACTAGTATGCAGTAAAAAAAAAGAAAAAAAAAAGAGTTCTTAAAGGTGGCCCTTGTTGTGGTGATCTTAGCTAGAGCTTGTAAAGTGCAGATCTGGAGGCGGATGAAGTCGAGTTGATAGCCACGTCACGATCACTCACCACTTTCCAAATATTTCCTACCCCCACATAATCCGTTCCATTTCCCGAGTTCAAGTTCTTTTGATTTGAGTTGGTGTTGTCGTGGTCGGTTTTCCTGTGTCCCATTTAACCACTACTTGGAGTGTGCAGAAAATAGTGAGTTCTAGACTTGTTTGGTTCACGTTCTTGCATGTGTAGGTTAAGTTTGTTCGTGGAACAGTTTAAGCCAAATTGTTATTGCTTGAATCTCAATGGGGCCGATCTTGGCATTTGTGAACTTGGATGTTTTCTAATTCATTTGCTTGAGGACAAGCAAAGCTTAGTCGTAGGGGAGTTTGATGTGACTATATTTCGTGTGTTTTAAGCCCTCAATTAGCCTAAGGATCTCCCATGTTTGATCTCATTTTGCCATGATTTATATTCTTATTTGGTTATTGTGTGCAAAGTGCTCTTTTGTTGTCCAAGTGCCACTTTGAGGGCAAATTCAGTTTCTATTGGAGTTTTATCTGTGCATTTTCAGGCCTTGGCGTCGTAGTACTAGTGACAAGGAGCACATAGGATCAAACGGAAGGTCAATCGGAGCTAGGACGGAGGAGATATGGCCGTTGCAAAATCAAGAAAAATGCAGCTTTTTTGAAGAAGTTTTCGGCGAGAACTCTATGTTCTCGCCGAGAACTCTCGGCCATTTGCAAACAGGAGGCTGATGCTGGTTTTTTGAAGAAGTTTTCGGCAAAAACTTTCAGAGTTTTTGCCAAAAATATGTGAAGGAACTTGAAGACGGCTCAGTGGTTTTCAAAGAAGTTTTCGGCGAAAACTTATGAAGTTTTCGCCGAAAACTCTGGGTGTTTCCAGCAGCGTATTTAAAGAGGAGGCGGTGAAAATGTAAAGTGGGATTATGATACAATTCACACAACACTCGACACTCTCTCTCAATTCTGAATTGCCGATTTTCCTCCTTCCTATCATCAATCATCATCCTCCTCCATCACAACCTAAGAGCTAAGTGAAGATCATCTAGAAAGAAGAAGCCATACCTTGGATTGAAGCTTGAAGAGCCAAGTTGCAAGATCCTCCATGGAAACAAGGATGATCTCCTCTTCTCAATTTCAGGTTTCTTCCATGGTTATGCTAGGCTAAACCTAGGGTTTAGTTTAGTGGGGGACGGATCAAGCTAGGATAGGTGGTTGATTGTATGGATTGAGTTTCTCATAGCCATTTGTGTAAGATGATGATCCTAGACCTTGTGCTTGTTGTCCATGAGAGCTTGATTTGTTCTTTTGGTACATTGTTTATGTCTTTCAATACATGAGAATGATTGATTGATGTTGATCTAAGGTGTTTGGATTGTAATTGAATGATTTGAGAGATTGGATTATGCAATTGCAACCATTTTGAGCTTGTTTTCCTTGGTGACATTTTGTCAAACACTTGGTGTGCATTTAGTTTTCAGTCATTTGAAGGTTGAAAGGCCCTTTGATTGCTAGACTAGTGTTCTATGATTGACATGAGAGTGTCTTGCATCATTTACCTTGTGTTAGATGAATGTTAGCATAGAGATCAAGTGTTGAGCACTTCATTGAGCTAGCTAAAGCACTCCATTCCCTTTGTTCACATAGCGAAAGCATGGTGCATTTGGTCTAGAAGTTGAGAGTCAATTGTGCGAGAGTTCGTTGATTCTACTTGAGTGAATTGCATGGTCATCCGTTTATACATCGTTGCTTGAGATTCAATCCAGCTTTCATGATCCTTGAGCTTGAAGAAACCCCTTGCTAAGCTAGCCTACTTCTCTCTTGTTTGTCCCTCTTCTTACCTTGTTAGCTATTGCTTTACTTGCTTGTTTAGTTTTTAATTCTGAACCTTTGTCACCAAAACCAAATCTCAATTTAAATGTTTAGACCGTTCATGAACCGTGTGAGTATTAGCTTATGAGAGGACCTCGTGGAATACGACCTTGATTGTTGTGAGTTGAAATTCACACATCAATTGCCAAATTAGCTGGAGTGTTGACTTTGCATCCTTGATGATATTTTGTTGTCCGACAGTTCCTATGCATGCCTTAGGATCGATTATGGTTACCGGATGTTAAATTAGTTTACTCCCACTCGGTTTTCCTCGTTTCTTTGTGAAATTGAGTTTTTTTCGACCAAGTGTGGGGTAAGTTGTCAGTTTGACTAATCTGGTTTTCTGTTTTTGACAACTTTTAGGAACAGGGGTAAGAGGCCGAGAGTTAGCGGTGCAGGATCATCATCCGCCAGAGCTGGTGTCAGTTCCCCAGCCCCTGTCACTCCCGCTCTCGCCAGTCCTCCTCCGGCCAACCCCAACTGCCAAGGAGTCTATCGATTCATCGCCAGGCTTCCGGACCACTACTTTGACCGCTACTGGAGGATTCGGAATGTTCCTCCAGCCGACGTTGCACCTTTTTCCCTGGAGTCTGTCCAGGAACATGACCAGGAGTGGCACGATAACGTCAGCCACTCCCTCGCCCGGCGGGACTTCTGGAGCCCACCACCATCACCGACAACTTCCCGCACGTCGCTCTGCAAGAGTTCTGGAGCACTTTCGAGCTCAACACCCGCAAGAACAGGGCGCGCTCAAAGGTGATCACCTTCCGTCTTGCCGGCTAGAGGTGCGAGCACACATACGATGAGTTTGCCCACATTCCAGCCGAGCACTACACCGATCACTACCACGAATGGGAGGACAACAAGGTAAAGGGCCCGGTATACGATGCACTCTAGAGCCACATCACCGGACAGCCGGGTGTCAAGCCCACCCACAAGAACTAAATCAGTATGGTCTCTCACCCTCTCTTCTGATTTATTCATTACGTTTGGCGTCATTCATTTTTTTTTATGCTCTAGAGAAGAACCGCCACCATAGAGACACCGAGGAGCTACTCCTCTTCAAGGCTATCCATGAGGGCTACCCGCTTCATCCGGGCTAGCTTCTTGCCCGCCTGTTCAACAAGAAGATCAGCTCTAACAAGCTCCCACCTTTCCTCCTTGGCGGTGCTTTCATCGGCTGTCTCATTGCCAGCCTCGGGCTCTCCGCTTCTTGGGAGCCTTGGGTCCCACACCTTCTGGTGCATACCGTTGGAGGAGATATTATGATGGAGTACAATCTCAACCTGGCCGTTGAGCCAGAGGTGTACGTTCCAACCCCCATCCCTGAGGACCCCGAGATAGAAGAAGAGGAGGAGAAGCCCCAGCAGTCGCATGAGTTCCATTTTCATGAGCCTCGCAGGAGCCTCAGTTCCACCCACAGCCTCCACCCCAGTACCCAGACGAGTATGGTCAGATGCTGACACGCATGGTGATGTGACTATATTTGGTGCATTTTAAGCCTTTGATTAGCCTAAGGATTTCCCATGTTTGATCTCATTTTGCTATGATTTATATGCTTTTATTGAAGTTTTATGCAAAGTGTTATCTTGTTGTCCGGTTGCCACTTTGAGGCCAATTCTGTGTCTATTGGAGTTATTTTCTTTGCATTTTCAGGATTTGGCATTGAAGTACTGGTGACAAGGAGCACGTAGGATCAAACGGGAGGTCAATCGGAGCTAGGACGGAGGAGATATGGCCGTTGCAAAATTGAGGAAAGTGCACTTCAAAGCCGAAAACCCTTAACATTTTCGGGCAGAAGAATAGCAGAAGGCGGACATCCGATCTTTGAAGGAGTTTTCGGCGAAAACTCTGTAAGTTTTCGCCGAAAATGTATGAAGAAATGCACGGCTGCTCGGTGTTTTTCAAGGGAGTTTTCGGCGAAAATATTACACAGTTTTCGCCAAAAATTCAGGGCATTTCCAGCGTGCTATATAAAGTGAAGCCGGCGAAAATAAAGAGAGGAGCAATTCATTATTTTATAACACTCAAAACCCTCTTTCCCTTTTCTCTCAATTCTCTTCCATCACTAACCCAACATCAACCCTAGCTACTTCTGGTGCAAATTGGAGTAAGGAGCTTGGATTGAAGCCCACAACCTTGGGGAGAGGAGCTTGCAAGAAGAGGATTGCCATGGAGCTCTTGGTGACCATCTCTCCTTCTTTCTCTTTTGTACCCTTGGCCATGTGTGGCTGATTTCCTAGGTTTCCTTGGATTGATAGATAGTTATGCTAGGATAGAGGTTGATTGTACAAATTTGCCATGATTGATCTTGGATTGTAAGAAGATGATCTCTAGACTTGTTGTTAATTCCAAATTGTGTTGTGGCTTGATTTGGTCTATCATTTGTGATGTAATGCATGAGAGTGCTTAGATTACATGGTTTGTAGGTCTAGGGATTGAAGGGAGTGTGTTCTAAGAGATTAGATCATCTCAATTCAACCATAGTTGCATGATTTCTCACTTGTGCATTTTATCGAACACTTGGTGTGCATTAGGTTTTTCATTCAATTGAACTTTGATTAGTCTTTGGATGTTTATCTTAGTGTTAGGATATTGACATGAGAGTGTGGTGTCTAGCCTAGTGGTCATAGAGTCATAGGAGAGAGTTTTGTAGCTTGGCATTTCATCAAACACCTTTAATGCATCCTTAGTCACTTAGCTTGAGAGCGAGAGCCTAGGTTGAGTGGTTCTAGGATAGGGATTTAGTGCGACGAGAGTGCATTGAGTCTATAGAAGGCATTTGCGTGGTCATTCGATTGCAACATCGATCATGTTTGGCTTGTTTGTGCATTTGTTCCTCTTGAGCATGATGAACCTATCTTTCCAAGTGAACCTCCTTTACCTTTGATTTGCACCGCTTTACTTTCTTGCTTTAGTTTTGTTTATGTTTTCGATTTTGTTGCTTTCAAACCAAACTACTTTTAAATGAATAGACCGTCCATGAACCGTGTGAGTATTAGCTTTTGAGAGAGCCCTCGTGGAATACGACCTTGAGTGTTGTGAGTTAAATCTCGCACATCACATGGAGCGGTGGCAAATATACTTCTCCTCTGGTTCTCACCAGTGGCAAAAGGACAAAGTGGCGTTCGAGGATAGAGTCACATCCTGGTAGGCCGAGCAGAACGCCAGATGGATCATCACTCAGCGCCATCACGCGGAGGAGGCGACTGCGCGATGGGCATTACTCGATCATTTCCACATTCCACCACATTAGTCGATTGGAATGCCAACAACTCTAAACGTCGTCGTTTTTTACTATTTGGATTATCTATTGCTAATAACAATGAGTCAAAACAGAGTTGTTTAGGGTTACTAACATTCCAATCGACTTACATGTAAACTCTAACAACCTACGTGTCAGTGATGTGTCAATTGTGTCAACAATTCAGTAACGCTGTTTGTCACATTTGTAACAGAAGGGCTTGTTTGTTATATGTTCTAAGTAGAGGGGCCTGTTTGGTGTAATTAATAATAGGAGAGCATGTTTGTTATCTTTCATTAATAGAGGGGCCTCCCAGCCTATTATCCCTTAATTTTAATAATAAAATTATAAATAATTATATAGTATAAAATTTATACTTATAATACTAAGGTACTAAATAGCATTGAGTGTAGAGTTAGAAATAAATACATGTGCGTAATTAATAAGACATTTAATCAGAAAAATAAATTATGAATTTTTTTATATAAAAAATTAAGATGATGTGAAAATTTGAGAGAAGGGCTACATTTTATGTGGCAAAATAGTTTTCAATATATAATTTTTTTTGTTAAGGATATCTCCCGAAGGAGATAACAAGATAGTCATACATTCAAGAAGGGCCGCATTGAGTGCCTGTTGAGGCACCAACCAAAGACGAAGACTAGGTCAAACATCCAGGAACGAACAAATACATGCGATGAATGGATTTCCCTCCATGTTGAGGAAGCTCCTCTAGTTCACTAGGGTTGATCCTCGATTTGTACTACTGACCAACAAAAATGACAACATTGCAAGCATGTGCATCTAGACAACACCCATGGGAGATGTGTAAGAGCCATGAATGTCACTAAAAGGGCGGATTGACTTGCTGGATGTTGGACCGTCTGGAGACATGGGGCATCCCCTACTATATCGACCTAGAAATAAAGTATCTCTCACTAAAAAATTGACCTCGTGTAATCACACATGACCCACCCCGTCACCTCTGCTTGGATGGATTGAGGGACGATAATTTTCGTTGTTGCCACTGATGTCTCTCAACCACTTTTCATTGTAGTATGTTGTTGTCCTCACCAGTCCGTCTACGATCTATCACCTATGGTGAGAAGGATGACTGAGAAGCAGACCCTGAAAACCAACCCGTCAGCCCCACTCGATGGGGAGGCGGATACCCCATCGACATTAATCACGAGTCGGTGAGGAGGGGGCGGGTACGAGAAGGACTAAAAAATATTTTGATGTTAGTTAAACAAAACTAGTAATTTCATGAAGGAAATGATAGTTCCCTGTCTATGAACACTTTCATTGCAACCGAGATCTTGAAAAATTGGTGTTGAACAGGCAACAAAAGTAACCCACTCCAATAAAATGTGAAGAATCGTTGCGGCACTAAGGCCATGAGACCATTAAAGTGACACCACCCAGAACGAAACTAAGGCCATTGAAACCCATAATAATTAATAGTCGACTGGAATGGAAACAATTAAACAGTCTAGTCATCCCTGGAAGGAATTAAGGGATAGATAAGAGTAAAGAAGCTGGCTGAGGGGGATGATTCTTCGGGTCGTTCCTCTTCCAGATCTTCCGTGTTTATCGTCTTTCTCTGTCTCCTTTTCCTAAGCCTTTTCCGAGTCAACCTCTCTATGTGTCCACTACTACATCCTCAATCTTTTAGAACCACCAATATCTCTAAGTTGGAGCCCTCCGTCATACCCACTAGTGCAGGAACACTGCTCCGATTCTACGCTTGGGAGTCCACCACTGACGTTCCTTTAATCCCAATTATATTTTAACATCTACCACAAATACTTGCTTAGTCCTGAAACTTTGACCCTTGTTACAAATCAGTCCTGAAACTTCAGTTTGTTGCGAAGTTATCCTGATAGTATGGAACGTGTTACAATGCGGTACTTTTAACGTCAATAGTGACTTTTTCCGTCCGTTTTGACACTTCAGATTGCCACGTCAACATAATTACATTAAAAATTTACTTTGGCCCAAACCAAATTTATTTACACTCAATTCGGTTGGTTGAGATTTTTGGGTGAAACCTAACCTAGACCTCTCTCCTTCTTTGTATCAATAGATCTGCTGCTAAATTCCTTCCTTCTTCCTCCGTCAATCAGCCATGGAAGATGAATCGGAGATTCAAAGCGACATCCAATTCTTTCCTTGATTTTGGGTTCCTCCAAACACAAGTCCACATGATCATGGTCACGGATGGAAGCAGCATAATGGGTCTAGAAGACCTGGGTGTTCAGGGAATCAGAATGACAATCGGGAAACTGGACTTGTACGTAATAACTCCACAGAGAGTCCTTCCGATAATGATCGACGTCGGCACCAACAACGAGAAGCTGTTGGAGGACCAGTGGTACTTGGGATTGCAGGAATGGCGTCTCGAGGAGAAGAATATGTCTCAATCATCGACGAGCTCATAGAGGCGCTCTTCACTCACTAGCCTAACGTTATCGTCCAATTAAAGGTTTCCGGAGCAAATGGGCTCTCAAGTTACTGCAGAGGTAAATAAACGTCTACAGAATGTTGAACGACGACATTCAAGGGACGACAGGGGTCGCGATTGCTGGAATCCTTGGAACCATAAGATCACAAAAACCTTGTTGGCATTGATAAACTCCATCCTCTTCCTCGTCCTCCGTTACTTGAAGCGTCTTCACCCGCCTCTGAATCTCCCGCTGATTGAAATACAATTGAATCTCAGCCACGATCTTGAGCGGGAGAATTGGCGACAGAGGAGGGAATTCAAGCAGTACCCGCGTGATTTCTCGAGACTATGGTAAAGGGGTTTGAGGTCTCGTTGAGCAATTGAGAGAGTTTGAAGAGATTGACCAGGAGAGAGGAGGTCGGTGCCGAATTCGCTTTCCAGCTCCAAGATAGCGTCAATGGCGGGCTAGGCACTGGAGATGGGAAAAAATGGGTTGTTCTTCATTGACGAATCCTCTTAGCAAGTGGAGAAACAATGAAAGAATTGGGTGTTGCTTTTGGTCTCTGATTCATCTCCCATGGCTGATTGACGGAGGAAGAAGGAAGGAATTTAGCAGCAGATCTATTGATACAAAGAAGGAGAGATGTCTAGGTTAGGTTTCACCCAAAAATATGAATCAACCGAATTGAGTGAAAATAAGTTTGGTTTGGGCCAAAGTAATTTTTTAATGTATTTATGTGGGTTGGTTATTTAAATGATCACTAAACTATGACCAAATAACCCGGTGGTCACTATTCTTCAAAAAATTTCCTAGCACTCACACAACTTCAGCCGATTATCTTAGCAGTCACTACCGTCTACGGACATCCAATTTTCCATCAATCTGCATATGTGGCGATGCCATCAAGGCAGCCACATCATCTAAATTGCCACATCATCTAAACCAAACCCCAAACCCAAACCTGAACACCCACCCTAATTACCAAACCAAATCAACTTTTTCCTTTCCCTCCTTCTCATTCCTCATCCTTCCTCTTCCTCTCCTCCATCACAACCTCCAGATCCACCGCCCTCACTGCCTATCGCCGCCGCCATCACCACCATCGCCACCTTATTAGTTGTCTGCAATTGGGTCACTTATAAGAAAGCTCAAGATTCGCATATGGTTTTGATGTTCTTCACCTTATTAGTTGTCTGCATTTGGGACACTTCTTCCCACATTTGTCAGCAGCTGATCTCAAACATTTCTTACAGAAACTAGAAATAAAATAGAAAATTAAGAACACAGTTAAGCACTGAAACTTGAACTGATTGATATAATCTCACAAACATGGCTAAGCAGAAGTTGAAATGTGGGAGGATTTTACCTATGTCCACAAGATGTGTAGTACTAGGTTCAAAGCAAATCTCCAGGCAAATCTACCAACACCAAACAACATCATTACCTTCCAAATCTATGGGTTAATAGAAAATAACACAATCAAATTTATTGAGGTCCTTACAGCACAGGAGAGTTCTTCTCGAAGCTTATCCAAGCAAGGAAGAACATCAGCATTTGAGCATGAACTTTCTTCATTCACTCCATCCTTTACAACCACTTCTGTCTCGGTCTTCTTCTTCTTGGCATTCACTGCCGAACCATTTCCACAATCAGATACATTTTCAGAGACAGAAACCCTAAACCACAAAACTCAAAAGAGGATCCCGTCTTTTGCTCAGCTTCATTTAATTATACCTCGTTGAATCGGTGGAAGGAGGAGGAGCCTTGAAAAGAGGATCCCGTATTTTGCTCAGCTTCAAATCCCGATCTGGAGTCAATGGCGGTACTAGAGGATTGGAGAAGAAGAATTGAGGCAGAGGCAGAGGTTTGACAACAGATGGATTAGAGTAGATCTGAGAAAATGAATCTGGAGGTTGGACAACACCAGGCTCCCGTCCTCTGGGTTCGGCGGCGGTAGGCAGTGAGGGCTGTGGATCTGGAGGTTGTGATGGAGGAGAGGAAGATGAAGAGGAAGAGGAAGGATGAGGAAGGAGAAGGAGGGAAAGGAAAAAGTTGATTTGGGTTGATTTGGTTTGGTAATTATGGTGGGTGTTCAGGTTTGGGTTTGGGGTTTGGTTTAGATGATGTGGCAATTTAGATGATGTGGCTGCCTTGATGGCATCGCCACATATGCAGATGAATGGAAAATTGGATGTCCGTAGACGGTAGTGACTGCTAGGATAATCGGCTAAAGTTGTGTGAGTGCTAGGAAATTTTTTGAAGAATAGTGACCACCGGGTTATTTGGTCATAGTTTAGTGATCATTTAAGTAACCAACCCGTATTTATGCTGACGTGTTAATCTGAAGTTTCAAAACGGACAGAAAAAGGCAATGTTGACGTTAAAAGTACCTTGTTGTAACACATCCCATACTAACAGGACAGTTTCGTTACAAACTAAAGTTTCAGGACTGATTTGTAACAAGGGTCAAAGTTTCATGACTAACCAAGTATTTGACCCTAATATATTGTAAGGTAGTAGTTTTGGACCTTCTGCCTTGATAAATTATTTTAAAGTACAGAACTAAATTGAAAAATAATTAAACTACTCCACCATTTCCCTCTGCCGCGTTAACCGACGAATCAACAATAAAGTTGGCTTGGCTTGGCTTGGCTTGCTTACGACGACTGTTAATACCGCTACCAAAACCCTACGCTGTTACGAATTTTAAAACTCCCTTTTCGTAATTTCTTTTCTAGACCCCTATTTTATTTTATTCATTTTCAAATCCTTACTCCACAGATCCGATCTCCGTTGATCGTAAGCTTTCCCCGATTCCACTTTTTACCGACGCTGCTGTATTCCAGGTGGTAGTATCGCAATGAGTTTCATCTTCGGCAAGAGGAAGACTCCCGCAGGTACTTCTCGTCTATTCTGTCGACGATACTCCATATCTTGCTTTGCACATCATCATTGGATTCCTCGATTTTTTTAAGTTTATGGCTTTACTCAGATGCATGTTTTCTAGCAGAGATAAAATAAGCTGTGTTTGTCTTTGAAAATTGAGATTAATTTGATCTTTACTTTTCGTCTTGAGAGTGGAGTTAGATCAAAATTGTGATCGGATGTTGTCTAGGTTATTATTTATGTGCTTTACGATTGGGTATTTTAATTGTTTTGTTTGCTGATTCATATAAAAATCTGGCTGGATTTTTGGTGGCGGTATCAGAAATTCTGCGAGAGAACAAGCGGATGATGGACAAATCGATTCGAGAGATTGAAAGGGAAAGGCAAGCTCTACAAACCCAAGAGAAGAAACTAATTGCAGAGATCAAGAAAAACGCCAAGCAAGGGCAAATGGTGCGGCTACTCTTCCTTTCCTTTGTTCAATTTGCTATACTGATCACTGTAGTTTATTTGAGTCAGCCTAAATCCAATTCCGCGTTGTTGCGGTATGGATTTGGTTGATATAATACAAGATATCAATCTTAACTTGGACTTTCTTTCATCTCCTTTATGACTCATTGAAGAATTGTTACAGGGTGCTGTCAAAATAATGGCCAAGGACCTTATTCGGACTAGACATCAGATTGAAAAATTCTATAAGCTCAAATCACAGCTCCAGGGTGTATCTCTTAGAATTCAGGTATCTGGGCTAGGACCCTCACGATTCGTTTCTTCTGTTTTCTTGCTGTACTATTTCTTTCCATCATGACTTCTTATATGTTTTGAGATTGCTAACATATTATTAATGCTAAATGCTTAGGAGGCTTTGAAATTAGATAATTGATCATATGCATGAACTTCAAATGCTCCCTTTTTTTAATAATCTCAAAACATATAATAAAATCAATCTGATAATTAGATGATAGTATATATACCTTAAATCATACCTCACTGCATATTACTGAAGAAAGAATACGTTTATGTAGAGTGCTACCTGCATATAATACCCAAGCACATGCATTATATTTTATCTTCCATGAAGCTCTGATGTTTTTTAGTTTGGATACCTATTTTTTTATCCTTCTTGGCTACTTTCTTGTCTTGTTTATCGCTATGTAGTAGGATCTTGTGAGTTATCTTTATAATCAGTTATTAACTAGATTTTATTAGAAGCAAATGAATGATAGAAATGGTAGATAAAATGTATTGAGGTATTCAGGTAGATTAAACTGGAAAATGAAACGTGATGGACATAGCTACCACACGGAACCTTAAGAAAAAACTGAAGGAAGCTGGTAGACGAATAAAAAAGCAGAGACCTAAGGCAACAGAAAGCCTTAACTAAATGCTAATTTCTGGAGCTCAGGGACTGGTTTGAGAACCAAAAAGATGTGCAAATTTGTAGCAATAAAGATGATGATGTTTATTGTTGTTGCAGACGTTGAAATCAACACAAGCTATGGGAGAAGCGATGAAAGGTGTGACAAAGGCTATGGGGCAGATGAACAAGCAGATGAACTTGCCAGCCCTTCAAAAAATTATGATGGAATTTGAGAGACAGAATGAGAGAATGGAGATGACGAGTGAGGTCATGGGAGATGCCATGGATGATGCTTTGGGAGAGGATGATGAAGAAGAGGAAACAGAAGAACTAGTGAACCAGGTCCTTGATGAGATTGGGATCAACATCAACCAAGAGGTAATAATACTTGTTGGTTTCCGTAATTCAGCTTGGCATTTTAGGAGTTCAAATCATCATCTCGTAGATTGACTTTTGTCTTGGCTTCTCGTCGTATTCAGCTCGTGAATGCACCATCTTCAGCTGTAGCCGCACCAGCTGCAAATGGTAAGGTTGCGCAAGTAGAATCAGCAGCAGGTGAGGACACTGGGATAGATAGTGATCTACAGGCAAGGTTAGATAACCTTAGGAAGATGTAGCAACGTTTCATTTTCATTTTTTCCTTGTAATATATTTGATTCTGGCTTTCACTTCCTGCTCTGTAATATACATAGTACTTACATATCCTTTGACAATCAGACCTAATTAGACTTAGCTTCGAATTGTTGGAGATGATAGTTAGTTATACGATGTAATTTCATTGAGAAATGATCTGGGTACGGTTGTGCTGGATTTTTTTTACTTAATATCCATTTTGGTCATTAACCTATAGGGTTGTAACATTTCGTTAACACTTCTTCCAAAATAATCTATAGACTCGACTCAACTACTAATAACTATTTCAACCCAATCTAACCAACAAGAAGAAGATGTAAACATGGCATGAGATGAGTATAGAGTTGAATTGGTTAGTTGGATTGAATCTAAGATGAATTAGGTGACATGACATATGGTGACGTAAAAAGAATTGATGAGTTGACTTAATGATATCAAATTTTAATGGAGATTTTGAAAGGAGAGTTGACGAAATGACCATACTTTGTTACAACCTCTACATGTTAATGACTAAAATGGATATTAAGCCATTCTTTTGCCCCTCAATTTTGTATAGGGTTAGAATTGACTAGAATGTTAGCTGTGTGATCGCATATGATAGCTCTCCCTCCAGCGCCTTTTTCTGCAAATGACCTAATTTTTGCAAGTGTGTGTAGTGTGTACTAGTCGAACAAGTAAACAAGTTTATATGTTTAATAGTCTTCTGCTACTTGGGCTATATGGCTTTAGATTGTCAAATTCAAATGCATCCTTATAGAAGGATCCAAAACACAATTTTTTTTTTCATTCTATGGCTATTCAATGAAGGCAACGTAATAGGATCTCTTGGCTCCACAATCAGAATGAGGAGTTTGTGTCCTTTATGATTCGCTTGGAGGCAATGACTACAAATTATTTCAACCTCTTTACTGCGCATGATACTCCAGCAAGTGCAAATGAAGAGATGGTGTTTTTTTTTTGGGTAAGAAAGAAACTCAAAGCAGCTTGAAAAACACACAACAGGTACTTAGGAACCCTTTCTTCGCTTCACTCCTTCAATGTCTTCCTCAACTAAGAACTGAATGTTCGCGGGTGGGTTTGGAAGTAGGACCTCACCCTGGGTTGCTGAATGTCCTTGCTTCGCAAGCTCGTCGGCCACCACGTTAGCTTCCCGGAGTATGTGACGCAGGTTGCAGCTCCAAGTTCTATGAAGAGATGGTGTTGAAGTTAGGTGATCCAAATTCCCTAACTTATTGGGCCTAGTCTCTTTAGGCCCATTAGGTTATTAACACTATTAGGGTTTTGTAACTTCATCCTATTTATACTCTTTGTTACCCATAGGGAAACTCAAGCTGCACTTTATGAAATCCCTATACTTTGTACTCTCTTATTATAGTGGAGCTTTCGTCGCCGCCGTACGTCCGTGGTTTTTTCCAGCAAGGGTTTTCCATGTTAAATCATTGTGTAGTCTCTCGCAATCCTATTTCTATTACCGTTATTGCTTGTCGATTTCTAACAGATAGACATGCATACTCTGGTCACGGATGATATGAAAAGTGACCTTTGCAGAGAGTTCACTATTGAGGTAATTTGAAGTGCGGTGTTCAGTATTGGAGCCAAACAATCGCTGGGACCCGATGGATTTCCAAGCCATTTTTACTGTCGATTCTGGCCGTTAGTCATGGAATCGTTCTGTCACGAGGTCAAAGGTTTATTTATTTTTATCTGGAGAAGTACCAACATAATGGAATGACACACATATCATTCTCATCCCGAAATTCCAAAACCCTTGCAATATGAGTCAATTCAAGCCGATAAGCTGTTGCAACTTGCGGTACAAAATCATCTCGAAGGTGCTTGCTACCTGATTGAAGAAATGGATTTCAAACATTATTGTTGTAGCCTAAGCATTCTTCACTGGGGGACGCACGATTCAAGACAACATCATAATAAGTGCTTCAAAGTTCAAGACCAGAGGCCGTAGTGATAAGAAGGACATGTGCTTCAAGTTAGACATGAAAAGGGCTTACAACCTAGTGAACTAGATTTTTTTGGATATCCTCCTAAAAAAGTATGGCTTCTTAGAAAGATGGTGTGTCTGGATCAGGAGTTGCATTACAACGGTGCGATTCTCGTTTCTTTTTAATGGTCAGCCAACAAAGACTTTCCTTTCCACTAGAGAAATCAGACAAGTCGACCCTCTCTCTCTCTTCCACTTCATTCTCATGACTAACGCCCTCTCATTTATGGTAGATATGAGTATTCTTAGAGGGGGAGCTTAATGAGATTAAATTTACTAAGAGATCCCCCTCGGAACCACTGTCTCTTTGCAGATGACACTATCATCTTTGTAAAACCTTCGCTTTAGAGGCTAGTCTCATCCCCTAATGTCATTAATGGCTACGAGAGATTATAGGTCAAAAAAGTCAATCCAACCAAGTCCTTTATATTTTTCAGCAAAAATGTTGAGGAGTTTACCCAATTGGATATTCTGAGGCATGTTAGCTACCAGACAAATCACACCAAGATACTTGGTGGTCCCGGCAGAGTAGGGTAGATCCAGAAGAGAGACTTTTCAATTTCTCCTTGACCACTTGTATGGGGTTTCCTGGCCTTGGAAGAGTTTCATGTTGTCCCTTGTAGGTAAGAAAACCATTATGAAAGCAGTGGTCAAGGACATCCCTTCGTATATCATGAGTCTCTTCCTCCACCTTTAGGCAACCACGAGAAAGATGGACTTGGTGTTGAGAAATTTCTTCTAGTCTAGCTCCATACACAAAATCTCTATTCATTGGATCAATGGACACATTCTCTACTCTTCCAAAGGGTATGGGGGCCTGGGGTTCAGTAATTCTTTATCTTTTAACCAGCTCTTCTTTCTAAAAAAGCATGAAAGCTCTTATCGTCTTCTTCCCCTCTTTGTGTCCAAGTGTTGAAGAGTAAATACTTTCCAAAATTCTCTTTTATAGAAGCCAGTAAGGGGGCGCGTCCCTCATAGATCTGGTCAAACTTTTGTTTGCTAAGAGGTTTGCTGAACAAGGGGGCTATCTGTCATTGACAGTGGGGCATCCACAAGAATTCCTAGGGACTTTGGCTTCCCTCACTACAAAAAAATAGACATTTAGTGACAAAAATTACCGTCACCAAAAGTGGAAAAATGTCGCCAACAGTATTTGGCGACGAAAAAAACCATCGCTAGGTCCGACGCATAAAGTGCGTCGCCTAATCAATCTTGCGATGAATACTACTTCCTGTCGTTATATATATGCACTTTCTGCGATGGTTCTTTCTGTCGCCCAAACTTCTTCCTTCTTCGACGATTTTAACCGTCACCCAAGATACACCTTTTTGTGATAGATTTGGCTGTCACACATGCTTCTTTCTTCTGTGACGGATCCAACAGTCACCCATGCTACACCCTTCTGTGACAGTTTCATCCGTCGCCCATGCTTCAAACTTCTATGACGGTTTCATCCGTCGCCCAAAAGCCCCATTTTTCAGCTATGGTTGGTGTTAAAAGAAGCTACACCTAGGCTGTGGTTTTTCTAGTTTGGATTTTCTAATATTTTTGTCTTATAACATACAAGATAAACAATTAAACAAAAAAAAAAACTAATATAACATAATGGTAAACGCTTCGGTGCACCCATTAAAAGTGGGTGCACCGAGTACACCCACTGACGTTTGTGCTATCTAGAGTGATATTTCTATTGAACTAATCGTTTATATCAATAGATTTAATCTTAATAAGTCTAAATTGAGCTTAATTACAATTTTTAGTCATCATAGTATAAAATTATACCTATTGTTCTTCAGGTTTCTTTCTACAGCTGCATTTTTTCTCAATATGATAGATTATCATCTCTACCAAATTAGTTTTTTTGTTCAAATCGTCTTATATATCCTTTAACAACATGTAGATTATTATACTCGAAAAAAAAGATATCAAAAACATGTTTATCTATCAAAATGTTAGTGGGTGTACCAGGTGCACCCACTTTTAGTGGGTGCACCGGAGTGTTCACCATAACATAATACATATCAATATTTTATACCATCTCATATTTAGTAACAAAAATATACATATAACATGTGTTCTCGTAACCAATTTATAGATTTGTCATCACAAAATCAAGATGCTTCATTAACTAACGATATAATAAAAGTCCAAAATCCAGATGCATGAACGACGCTCCTATCAACATCCAATCCTCATCTTACTACCATTCTAGTTTAGTAACCTACAAAGACAATAATCGTAGAATTGTATAAACATCAACAAGAACTCAAACATCTATTGAAGCTGTGTTGGAACCTACGCAGAATGTCTTGAATACTACAATCATCATCTTGAGCAGCAGAATATTGCATACCGTCCTTGAGGCGGAATGTCACACTATCCTCTCCGACCTTTAAATTCAACGAACCATTCTTAACATCGATGTTAGTGTCACCCCAAGAGAAGAGTTACATCTACCTCTTGCGTATCTAGCACAACAAAAATCAGCTAAGATGGTAAACGGTCCACAACGAACAGCCACATCCTCTACCATTCCCTTGGGTATCTTCACATATCTCCTAGCTAATAGGCATCACTACAAGATGCAAACTAATAGGCTTCAGTTCTCCTAGCTTAAGATTTTCATATAAGCACGTATGCATCACAATTATAGAAGCTTCTAAGTCAGCTAGGCTACGTTGAATATTACTACCATTAATGATGCACGGTAAAGTAAAGGAGTCAGGATCGCGGCACTTAGCTGGAGGGGGTAGGGATGTATGACATCCTAGGCAAATCCCACATCGATAAAGCACAAGGGAGATCCATGGGCTATGTGGAATAGTTCAACCTTAACTGACATGACACATTTTGGGGTGTAGTGGTGGGGGATTGATTTTGAGAGGAGGAGGTCATGGGTTCGAATCCCACCAACACCCAAAAACAAATCAGTGAGGGTTGGGCCCAAAGCGGACAATATCTTGTCAGGAAAGGTTGGGATGTAACAAGTGGTATCAGATCCTCTCTCGTCCCTCTTGAACGATGGTGGGGCAAACCTCAACGAGGACGTTGAGTCCTTGGGGGGTGTATGTGACATCCTAGGCAAATCCCACATTGACAAAGCACGGTGGAGATCCATGGTCTATGTGGAATAGTTCAACCTTAACTGACATGACGTGTTTTGGGGTGTAGTGGTGGGGGTTTGATTTTGAGGGGAGGAGGTCATGGGTTCGAATCCCACCAACACCCAAAAATAAATCCGTAAGGGTTAGGCCTAAAGCGGACAATATCTTGTCATGGAAGGTTGGGATGTTACAAGATGGTGAGCGGTAAAGGATAGTAGAGCACTCATCGTTGAGGGAGATATAAGACACATCTCCCTTCTTCGTTTCCTCAGGAGATCCTTTAATAATTTCCTAAGTGGTGGTATCGTCTCTATGGCATGAAGGAGTGGCATCATGAGCTCTGTGTTCTTCAAAACTGAGTATCACTTCTTGTACTGGGTGTCGTGCATCTTATTCTTCAAGGCCTTAGAAAATGAGATCCTAGGCTGATATGGAGGTAGAATAGACGTAGGAACCGATGGTGGGGGAGGTGCGCAGTCACCTCCTCTTCTTCTTCCTCGGCCGTGATGTCCTTGATCTTTGGCTTGTCAATAGCGATATCATCAGGAATGATGATCGGAGTAGTATCAGGGACTATAGGGCCAGCTAGTCATTTGCCTCTTCTAGTTGTGATGGCCTTGGCGTGCTAATTCCTAGGATTTGGATCCATCTGGCTAGGCAACTGACCGAATGGGTGACCGTTAGAGAGAAGTTGACGATGTTGTTAAGCTAGTTCTCCATCCTCTGTCCTTGAGCTATCTGTCCTTGATTCAAGGCTACTTGAGCCTTGAACGGGTTGTCGTGGTTTTCAAGTCTGGCCAGGATTTGATTGAGCTCCATGTCCATTTCTCTCTCCTTGGAATCCTATTGCACCATCTTCTGGGGTTGTTGCCCTCCGGTGAACCCATGTGGTCCTTGATGGCAGTAGGGGTTGTTGGCGTACTAATCCTGGTGGTTACCAGGTGCTGTACCATAATTTCCTTGGTTCTGATGCGGTGGCTGGTAAACTCCACTTGATTGATTCGCGGACTTATGCTCTTGAAATGACCCATACGGTCGACCGATCTATCCTAAGTCGTGCCGAGTTTGTAAGGTGGACGCTCTTGGAATCTTCCTTGTTGTTGCTGCTATTGAGGCTGTCTGTATTGGCGGTAGCTAGAGTACCCTAGCTGGTTGTTGGTAAAGCCTTATCGAACAAAATCCAGCTCATTTATGGTCCAGACACCAGTGTTGCAAAAATTCTAGTAGTTTCCTCTGTTGTGTGTGCATGCGCCACACCACTCACATTCGGTGACGAAGACAGAAGCTGATGGCAAGGTGTTGGGTGCTCCGGCTTTCTTGACATACTTTTGGACTTCTGCTTTACTCTGCTTGTCGAGACCCACTTGGTTGTTGGTTCCTTCAGATGGCCTCCGTTAGTTTCTGGATTTAGAGGCACAATTTGCAAAATGGAGAAGAGCAGCTTCCGGAGTAAGGGCGGTGCATTCACCTTCAGCTAAGGAGTTTACCCAGTTGGAAGACTCGCCGTTCATCACTCTAGCAAAGATCTCAGCCAACGGTCGCTGCTCAAAACCGTGGTGAGGGTAGTCGTAGAAGAGCTCTTGGAATTCATTCCAAGCATCATAGAGACTAACTCCATCATTCTGTCAGGAAGCGGGCGATGCTATCTTTGTATGTTGTAGTCTTAGAGGGAGGGAAGTATTCCTCCACAAAATCCTGAATGAGGGCGTCCCACTGTGTGTAGTAGTCTGATGGCTTGCTGTTGAGCCATCGCTTGGCGGCACCCCTCAATGAAAATGGGAATGCACGTAGATAGAGTGCATTCTTGTCAAGCCCCCTGGATTTGAATGTGACACACATAGCGAGAAAGTCTGTTAGGTGAGTGCAAGGATTTTCATGTGGCTTCCCTTCGAACGGAATGTCCTTAGTGACCATGCTTGAAAATGGAATCTTAATCTCATAGTCCGGATCTGCTTCAGTAACTGGGGCAGAGATGCTTGACCGGATGCTAGCTGCGCTTGGTTTGTTGAAATCCACCATGGTCCTTTGAGCTTCCATTGTGGGATGTGGTTATTGTGAGGAGGGGGTGGTGGTGTTCCCGAAGATGTAGACGGTGCAGAACATGAATATGATTCTTCCCTAGCCTCCTCGATCTTGATGGGGGAGAATGGATTGGTTGGCATTTGCTTCTTTCCTTGCTTTGCCGGTATAGAACTACCTGGAACTTCTACACTCTTATTCTTGATTCGCTTAAGCTGAGAGCGAGTAGCTGGATGGTTCATATACCTGCATACAAACCTACAATTTCAACAAAAATAAGAACAACAGGTGTAAAATCGAAGTATAATGGAAAGATGGTAAGATGGAAGATAGGAGAATAGTTGCCAACTCTTCTTTCAAGCGTGTGTAAGAAGAGGTCCCCAACAACGGCGCCAATTTGATAGTATATAAAACAGCGGTATCAAATAATTATCCCAAAGAATTAGGATAGATTGTATTCCATGGGGTTCTTCTTTCACGTTTACTCAAAGAAGTCAATAACTACTAAGTTTAAACAGGTTTTGTAGTGTGAGTTCAACGAGATTTCTAAAACTAGTGATAGCTGCAGTATTAGCGGTATCAAATAACTAATCTACCAAGGCAGACTAGATCGTATTCAACTCGAGGTCTCTTCTTCTTGACTACTCAAAGAAGCTGGCAAATTATTCAGGTTTAAGCACTTAGTGCGTGGTGTGAGTTCCACGACTTCTAATCTAATGAACAAAGGAAAAATAAAAGACAGAAAAAGTAAAAAGGGTGACTAACAGGAAGATAGACGAGCTTAGATTTCGAATCCCCCTTAGATCACCAGAGCAACGGCAATCAACAAGATCAGCGGTTTTCAATTCTAATTCAATCAGATTCTATACACCACCATAAGTCCTTACCCTTAGGTTTAAGACCGGCGAACGTTCGCTCTATCCGTTCTAACTACCAAGATTAACTAGCCGCCCGGGTACGGTCGCCTCTCGCAACGACTTAATTAACTGGTGCAATTACTAATGATTAATGAGTTACTCTTGCAGTGGATTAACCCTAACCGGTTCCAACGAAAGGCACGCTCCAATTATAAGGTTAATTGTTCAATTCGATGTTCTAAAGTAAGGCGAGCGTTCGCTTCTATCCTTAGCTTAACAAGAATCTAATCTAGGGGATCAATCCAGACAAGAAACATGAACAATGAAGAACGAATCAAACATGCAAAGAGAAACTGATTGAACTTCGAATCTAATTACCGCCGATCCGTGACCGCTTTAAAGCCCTGGGTCACTTAGGGTTCATCTAATCTAAGCTCTACAAGTTCAGTTACTCATATCAGAAACAAGAGAATCAAAGGCAGCAATGAAGATCATCATACAGAGGAAGAACAGATAAGAACTGAAAAACCTAATTCTGACGACTCCCGCGAAGCTTCAATCTCCTGGATCTTCAACTTTAAGCTCCGAGTTCTCCGATGTGGAAGGATGGCGTCACGATCTCTCCACGGATCTTCGAACTCTCTAAACTCTATCTATCGACCCTAGAGTCGGCTGACTCTCAAAAGTCTGATTTGAGAAAATAAGAATAATGAATTGTTCTGTTGTCAATTTTCCATGAATGGCTGCCGACTCCTGCTTTAAATAGGGTTGATTAGGGTTTTCTGATTCTGCCGCGGAAAAGGAAGATATTTTCGCCGAAAATATCAAATAATTTTCGGCGAAAACTTTAGTTAAAATCCCCTGTTTTATTTCTTCTAGGATTTTTGGCGAAAACATAAGGAAGTTTTCGCCGAAGACTTCAGTGCAAATCAGCCTGTGAGTTCTGAAGGTATGTTCGCCGAAATCCGTGTAGTATTTTCGGCGAAAATATTGTGCTGGGCAGTTGGATCTTCGGTTCTGAATCGGTTTGATTTCTGGTTCACTCCTTGAGGTCTTGAATACGTCCGTGGCTACGTAAATGATGGCAAAAATCTGTGCTATCACAAAAACACTAGAAAAACCATCAAATTGACCCAAAAAGAGCCAAAGTAACCAAATCGGTAGGAAATAGGGTAGTTGAGTGAATATTCGCTATTTTACCCCTAAAACCACGTTTCAAGCAAGGAAATGTCACTTAAATGAGGCTGATAATCACGTCAAATCGAGTGTCATCAATACCCCTTAAGCTTTTGCTTGTCCTCAAGCAAACTGAACTAGAACACACTCAAATTCACAAATGACACGAGATTAAACCGAGATTCAATTCTAACAATTTGGTTTAGACTGTTCCACGTAGAAAAAGTGACCTACACATGCACGAACATCAACCAAATAAGTTTTCGATCTCACTGTTTTCTGCACACTTCAAGTAGTAGTTTTAATAAAGCTCGTTTCTTGGTAAAACAATAAATCATAATTAACCGACTACGATAACACCAATTCTAATGAGAAAAGACTTTAAGCTCTAGCCATGATGTGGATGCGGAGGTAGGAAAAGTGACGTGGCTATCGACTCAACTTCATTCGTTTCTAGATCTGTGCGTTACATGTTCTAGCTAGGACTAATTTAAACCACAATTTATTTCGAGTTTCGACTTTTTTCCTTTTATTTACTGCATACTAGTGCTCGATACCAAACACTTCACTTAGGTGTTGGACCTGCCTAGCTCACAGTATTTGTGCTTATGCTAGTGTTAAACCCGAACACTTCACTTAGGTGTTGGACTTGCCTAGCTTTATTTTCAGCACTTTAAAGAACTTTACATTGATTTGCACAACTTAATTACTTGATTTAACCATTTAGTCACTTAATCCTAGCTAGTTATAACTTTTTACACAAGATTTCGAATTAGATTTCCGTCTAATCTCAAACCACAATCACAGGTGATCAAGTATGGAGTGAAAAACATGGAAGAAGCTAGCATTTATCATCTTAGAACAGTGTTATCGAGCTTTGTTATTAACAAACCAATTAATTCAATTAATTCAAATTTCAACTACCGAAGTGATTTGTGATCTGTTCTGACCTAGACTCATTTAATATCAGTTCCAACACGTTGGCTACAGGTTCTAAGTGGAACAGTCTAGACGTCATCGTTCAAAATTGAAGTCAATTTAACATCAAAAGTCAAGAATTGAGCAATTCTATGCAAGAGAAATTTTCAAATTTGAACCACAGAATCATAGATAGCAAGCAAGATCATGCATAATCCTAGACTCCTACCCCACACTTAAACGGTTCTGTGTCCTCACAGGACTAAACTAGAGTAGAGAGATACGAAGAACCTGTGACGAGATGTCGGTGTAGGGGATGAACACGGAGCGTCCGGAGCAGAGCGGAGTAGCTACTCAAGATCCTACAAAACAAAAACAACAAAAAGATCAAAAGGATACCGGGACAAGTGTCCCGGATCCACACAGAATAAAAGTCGAACAAAGAAGGTTAAGGGAAATTTTAAAAATATTTTGACGATTGAATGAGAAACTGAAAGAAGGAAGAGAGAGGGTGAGTCCGGATTTTAAAGGAATAGTTGGGTGATTTTCAAAATTATTTTCGGCGAAATTAAAAGGGTGGTTTCGCCGAAAATTTTAGTTCAAATGCACTGCCGTTTTTCAAGTGTGTTTTCGCCGAAAATAAGCATGTGGTTTCGCGAAAATATCAGTTCAAATGGCTGTTGGTTTTCAAAAACTATTTCGTCGAAAATAGTATAAATTTCGGACCAAAAATATGAAACAGGGAGACTCAGTTGAAAATCCAAAAGGTGATTTCGCCGAAAATGGTAGGGTGATTTCGCCAAAAATTTTGAACTGTTCGGGTTTAAAATATTTTCGCAAATCCGGCCAACTTCAGAAAATCACAGTTAAATCCACAAAAATCAGAAAGACCTCAATCAACTTGCGATTGACTCTATGACACACAGATTCTACACGAAAAATAATAAATCAGACAAACTGACACTTTGGCTCCCCCAACCTGACCTGAACGACGAAAAGACTGACTCAAAAATTCAAAAACGGACTCCAGCCGTGGGTTGCCTCCCACGAAGTGCTCTCTTTTAACGTCCTTGAGCCGGACGGTACCTGTTAGGGACCCCAACTCAGAAGTTCCTTGAAGTCAAACGTCTTCTTCAAGGTGTGCGGTTGAGTGCCATGTAGCACTCCAGAAGGGTGATGTAACCGGTAGTGCTCCAATAGATCGCGATTCTGGTTGGATGACCAGTTCTTCTTGAATTCTCCTTCTGGAGGAGGAAAGAGGTAGTACGGCGTGGCATGATCAATGAACTCCATCTTCTCTACCTGATGATCATCCAGAGGTCTCTCGGGATTGAGTATGTAAACATCTAAATCAATGACCTTGTTGCTTTCCACGTGTTCGTCTCTGGCTTGATCTACAGGTTGGCTTGGCGGAAGCTCAATTGAGGATATCTCCTCGATTTCTTCGTGCTCCTCTTCAGCTTCAATTTCAAGATGGATTGGCTCTATGTCTTCATCAACCACCACCACCAAGGATTCTTCATCAGATGCTTCTAGCTCGCAATCAGTCATTGGTGAGATTGTCATGTTCATCTTCATACAGCTCTTGAGCATCTTCTTCCATTAGTGGATTTGGTTGCTCGAGCTCGACATCCACTACGTTACGAGCTTGCAGCTTCGAAATGAGATCATCCAAGGCGGATTCTACTCTTGCCGTCTGTTGTCGATTTTGATGAACTTGTGAGTCTATCTCTTTGTGAGCTTGTACCTCTGTAGAGATATTCTCCAAGAAGGATTCTATTCTCGTCGTCTGTTGTCGATGCTGATGAGCTAGCATATACATCTCTTGGTTATCCTCAATATACGGTGCTTCATCGACATACCACTCTTGGTACTGGTCATCCCACCTGTAATCCTGCATAATTAAAACTCAAAAACACTACCCAGGTAAATCATGAAAATATGGAGGAAAATTAAATGGTAAGGCGGAAAGGTAGAAGAATAATTTGCCAACTCTTCTTTCAAACAATTAGAAGAGTCCCCGACAACGGCGCCAATTTGATAGCTGCAGTATTAGCGGTATCAAATAACTAATCTACCAAGGCAGACTAGATCGTATTCAACTCGAGGTCTCTTCTTCTTGACTACTCAAAGAAGCTGGCAAATTATTCAGGTTTAAGCACTTAGTGCGTGGTGTGAGTTCCACGACTTCTAATCTAATGAACAAAGGAAAAATAAAAGACAGAAAAAGTAAAAAGGGTGACTAACAGGAAGATAGACGAGCTTAGATTTTGAATCCCCTTAGATCACCAGAGCAACGGCAATCAACAAGATGATCTGTTTTAAATTCTAATTCAATCAGATTCTATACACCACCATAACTCCTTACCCTTAGGTTTAAGACCGGCGAACGTTCGCTCTATCCGTTCTAACTGCCAAGATTAACTAACCGCCCGGGTACGGTCGCCTCTCGCAACGACTTAATTAACTGGTGCAATTACTAATGATTAATGAGTTACTCTTGCAGTGGATTAACCCTAACCGGTTCCTACGAAAGGCACGCTCCAATTATAAGGTTAATTGTTCAATTCGATGTTCTAAAGTAAGGCGAGCGTTCGCTTCTATCCTTAGCTTAGCAAGAATCTAATCTAGGGGATCAATCCAGACAAGAAACATGAACAATGAAGAACGAATCAAACATGCAAAGAGAAACTGATTGAACTTCGAATCTAATTACCGCCGATCAGTGACCGCTTTAAAGCCCTGGGTCACTTAGGGTTCATCTAATCTAAGCTCTACAAGTTCAGTTACTCATATCAGAAACAAGAGAATCAAAGGCAGCAATGAAGATCATCATACAAAGGAAGAACAGATAAGAACTGAAAAAACCTAATTCTGACGACTCCCGCGAAGCTTCAATCTCCTGGATCTTCAACTTTAAGCTCCGAGTTCTCCGATGTGGAAGGATGGCGTCACGATCTCTCCACGGATCTTCGAACTCTCTAAACTCTATCTATCGACCCTAGAGTCGGCTGACTCTCAAAAGTCTGATTTGAGAAAATAAGAATAATGAATTGTTCTGTTGTCAATTTTCCATGAATGGCTGCCGACTCCTGCTTTAAATAGGGTTGATTAGGGTTTTTCTGATTCTGCCACGGAAAAGGAAGATATTTTCGCCGAAAATATCAAATGATTTTTGGTGAAAACTTTAGTTAAAATCCCCTGTGTTATTTCTTCTAGGATTTTCGGCGAAAACATAAGGAAGTTTTCGCCGAAGACTTCAGTGCAAATCAGCCTGTGAGTTCTGAAGGTATTTTCGCCGAAATCCGTGTAGTATTTTCGGCGAAAATATTGTGCTGGGCAGTTGGATCTTCGGTTCTGAATCCGGTTTGATTTCTGGTTCACTCCTTGAGGTCTTGAATACGTCCGTGTCTACATAAATGATGGCAAAAATCTGTGCTATCACAAAAACACTAGAAAAACCATCAAATTGACCCAAAAAGGGCCAAAGTAACCAAATCGGTAGGAAATAGGGTAGTTGAGTGAATATTCGCTATTTTACCCCTAAAACCACGTTTCAAGCAAGAAAATGTCGCTTAAATGAGGCTGATAATCACGTCAAATCGAGTGTCATCAACTAGCATGCAATGAAAGAAAAAACTAATTAAAGCTAACATATTGATTGATTTCATTAACGAGACGAGAGCTTAGATTCGAATCCCCCTAAGATCGCCAAGGCATAGGCAATCACAAGACTGGTAGGTTTCAGACTTAATTCATTCAGTTCTTAATCACCACCGTAGCTCCTTACCCTTAGGTCGAAGTCCACGAACGTTAAACTAACTACCAAGATAAATTATCAGTCTGTGTGTTCTCTTCTGCAACAGATAACTAATTGGTGCACCGAAATTGATTCTATGAGCTACTCTTGAAACGGATTAACCCTAAACGGCCCTTATTGGTCAAGTGAATCTGTTGAAAAGGTTAACTGTTCGATTAGACGTTCTAGAACAAGACGGACGTTCGTGAATATCCTTTATCTTAACAATAATCTAATCTAATCTAGGTGATCAAGCTAGAGAAGAAACAAAATTATAAGAACGAATAAAACATGAATAAGAAAAGTCCGAATTAAATTATAACTGCCCGACGATCCGTGACCGCTTTAAAGCCCCAAGTCACTTAGGGTTCATCTAATCTAAGATAGAGAAGTTTAGCTACTCATATCCGATGAACAAGATTCAGAAACTACAAAAGATTTTATCATAGAACAAAGGAAGAATAGAGGAAAACTGAAAAACCTAATTCTGATGATTCCGTGCAACTTCGATCTTGAAAACCTTCAATTACGATGTTCCGAGCGTCTTCTGGATGGATTAATCATGGCTATGATCTCTCAAAATACTCCAAAATATTCTCTCAACTCTCTTCAGGTCGTGGCTCTATTTCGAAACGGGCCACATAACCAAATCGATAAGAAACAGAGTGAATGAACCGAAATCACAAAACCATCCCTAAAAAGTGCTACAGACAATGGAATGTTGCTTAAACGAGGGCGATAATCGTTGTGAATCTAGCATCATCAATACTTGTAACACCCAACCCGAATCAACCCGGTGAAACCCGTGGTTAAATCGGTTATGAGCATTACTAATGAAAAACCAACATATAAATCGAAATAAGAAACCAAGATTTGTATTAAATGAAAATGAAGGAGGCCTCCAAATAGGTAAAATCTGAATAAAGATCCAAAGATCAATAAGTCAATAAATCCAAATAAATCCTCAAAATACATAAAATTCCCCAAAACATCATTGGTCAACTGAAATGGAAATAAACTAGTCAACTCCAACTCACCTCATAGCTCCAACCGGCAACTCCTCTGAACTTAACCGAAACACCTGAACCTCAACTCTCTCTCTCTCTAACCACGCGAACCTGAAAGGGGAAAAGGGGAATCAATTTCCTATTGAAATTGAGTGAACCCATTAGGTTTAACTATGCGCCGAACCTATCCAAAAGAAGCGATTCCAAGCTCCTCACTAAACACCAACAATGGAATCAGACTCAGCCTTTACCAGTTTTAATTCCTAAAATAGTCTAGGCGATCACATAGGTGCAGTTCTTAGTTCAACATTCACGATTCACATCCACAAACAATATATAACAAGGAAACATCTTACATATAGTTCAACATTACATCACTTACATACAGTTCAACATCACATCACATCTCATCTCGCAATCACCATCAATACACACACACATTCACATACACCACAGTTCACAATTGATTTATCTAGGTGAATTCAGGTGCCATAAGGAGTTGTTCCCCCGCTACGCCGCCGACCACAGACGCACCCACTCTTCCAGGAGGGTCCAAGACGCATCCTCAACGGATCCTTATTCCATGGACATCACAAAATCTCCCTCAGTAGTTAGCAACTAATCCTCCGTACTCGACCGAGGTGATCTAACAATGTAGACCCGACTCAAATCTTCGGTATTCAACCATGGTGATCTACCCACGTATACCTGACTCAATCAGATATCTTTGGGGGTAACGTTGGCTCCTTCCGATTCCATCATTTCAAGTAATCACAACAAATAATCCAATCCTCAAATTCATCTATGAAAACCTTCCATCTAATTCCTCATCAAATCCAACACAAACCAACCATCAGGTCTATTATCAATTCCCTCATTAATTCCATCATCAATTTCACGTTTACATCATAATCAATTCCAATCCACATTCCACAGATCACAACCAAATCAATTACACACATCAATAATGAAATTCCATTCAACCAATTCCATTTCACAATTTCATGTCCCAATTCCACAACCCAATCCCACGTACCAATTCCATTTCATAATCCTACACCACAAATCACATTATCAACCACCATAACACATAATGTCGTGAGTCCAGGGTTACCCTCCTATTCTTCCTTCACAGGACAACCCCATATTGGCAGAGCCATCCACCTGTTCATCATTAATAGGACGACCCTACATTGGTAGGGCCATCCCCTGCAACCACAACTAACATTAGCAGAATACATATATTTAAATTCACAAGCTCACCCAAACCCATCATTCCTAACACTCACTTCTAATTCTGATTCATTAATCATCCATATTAATCGTTTACCCTTAACCAATTAGAAAAGAATTACATTAAACGAACATCAATCAACAATCAATCATCAATCAATCACATAACAGTTTATCATATCTTACTCTCTTCAATTTCATGCAATCCCTAATCCTATCTAGGTCAAACTACAACTCCTCACATTGACCAGCACTACCTATCGTACGCTAAATCCTCACCTGATAAGAAGACGAGGCTTTAAACAACTTCTAGAAGCCCGAACGAACAAGCTCTCCTCCTCCAAAAACGTAGCTTCTTCCTTATGTCACTGACTGCGCCTAACTCCAAAGTACCAAGAACTGAGATAAGAAATCTCTTCCTCTCGTCTTTAGAAACTCACAAGAGAAAACGGATCATTAAACGGACCTCCGTAGCTCCTAGAATCAAGGTTTGAAGTTGGGTGAAGTTTGGTTCGTCAAAGGGTTGTTCGGGAAGAAAGAGAGAGAGGGAAGCTGAAGAATTTCGTCATAAATTCACTCCTTATAGTCAGGCCATGATACACGATGTGTATCACAGTCTGGCATCTTCGACGAATTTTCAACGTACTCGTTTGTAACTTCAACCCGACTCAATTATGAACGTCCCAGACTTTGATGGGGCCTCAAGAATACTGTTTCCAATGTCTCAATCATCCAAACTCGAGTTCCAAATCGATCCGTTGGGCGGGGATGTTACAAGTCTCCACAACTTCAAAATATTTCACCCCCGAAATCACAACCCAACTCATCCTAGCAATGCAACACGAAAATTACAGCAAAACGCAGCAGTTTAAGTACCACATCACCACCTGAAACTCCCTCTTAACGGTTCTAGCGAAATGCACCTTCTAAGAACTCTTCTACCACACTAACCCGAACTTCTACCTAACACGCACGCACAACCGAACCCCTAAGATACGACTCACCACAAGAGCACAACCAAAAAACAAAACAAACAAAGCAAGAGCTACCTAGCTAACACTTTCGACTAAAACCTCACACCTTTCCAGCACTGTACTAACTTAACCAAAATCTACAAAGGCCTCTAATCTTCCAACCAACCTCCTAGTCTACTACTACTTCTACTCTCAAACTACTCAAACACTTCCCTTCACTACATGAGTACGTTTAGACATTTCAGTTGACCATTTCAGAAATCGACATTGGAATTCAAAACATTTTTCCTTTCAAAACTTCCCACCCATTTCAAAACGGTTTGAAAATCCCTGGGAAATTGGTCCTATGCTAAGCTTCATTCTTTTCCCTTATGAGGTTAGTTACTCCTCTAGAAGAAAAAGACAAATCACCAACACAACAGCAACTGACCAGGCTCTGATACCATTTGTAACACCAAACCCGAATCAACCCGGTGAAACCTATGGTTGAACCGGTTATGAGCATTACTAATGAAAAACTGACATATAAATCTAAATAAGAAACCAAGATTTATATTAAATGAGAACGAAGGAGGCCTCCAAATAGGTATAAAATTCGAATAAAGATCCAAAGATCAATAAGTCAATAAATCTAAATAAATCCTCAAAATACATAAAATCCCCCAAAACATCAATGGTCAACTGAAATGGAAATAAACTAGTCAACTCCGACTAAATCGTCTGTCTTCACCTCATAGCTCAACATCAAAAAAATGGCCGACCATAGTAGTTTCCGAGAATTTCGTATCCAGGTGTACTGGGGGGGGGGTCGAATCGTCCAAAATTGGAGCGGCTTAGCATACGATGGGGGAGATAACGTCCGTCTCAAGATGATCAAGCGAGCCAGCTATGGGAGCCTCGTTGCCACGATCGGGAGGAGAATGGGGCTTGGCCCGGATTAGATAATCCAGTCATTTGTTTGGAGAATGCCGATATTCATCTAGGGGACTCAGTCTCATTACGTTTCTCGTACCATATCAGATGATACTGGTGTGCAAGTCATCTACGACACAGTTCGTCGTAATCCTAGTGTCGAAGTTGTCTAGTTGTACGCGTTGATGGAAGAGGAGCTATCCCACTTCTCCCAGGTGTCGGGGGTCATGCCAACTCAGATCGAAGAGTAGAGCCAAACATATGATGGATCATACATGGCTACTAGTCATGTCTGTCCGAAGGAGGAGGAGGTTGATCAAGAGGGATTTGCGCGAGATGAATATGTCACCTACGATGACTCGGGGGACGAAAGAAGCTATTGCACGGAGGACGAAGGGAGTCCCAATGTTGACGATGAAATCGGCCAAACCGATGAGGAAGACGACGACGAAGGTGGGGGAGCCACAGGAGAGAGCGTGGACATCTATGGGCCACCGGACCATGCCACGACCGTGGGTGATGACTGTGATGACATCATGACAATCTCCAACACCTACTCCATGGACAGGCGCTTCCAGTTCCCAGCAAAGTCGTACTGGTCGGTGGAGATGGAATTCTACTTGGGACAAACCTTCTCTATGAAAGGCCAACTGGTGTCCCTAACGAAGAGCCAAGCAATCCTCCGCAACTATAAGTACAAGGTCACCACCTCCAACCCGAAGGAATGTGCCATAAATTGCATCGAACCGACGTGTCCATGGAGGATGCGTTCTACTCTTAGCAAGAAATATGGCTTCTGGATAATAAGACAGCTCAACAACGGCCACATTTATGACCGATCAACAATGCTAGGTCCCCACCCGCAGCTCGACGTCACGCTTATCTCAGATGCAGTCATGCACATTGTCCGCAGGGAGCCGGGCATGAAGGTGGAAACAGTGGTTGACTGCATTTTGGAGAAGTAGCATCGCAACATTTCATACAGGAAGGCATGGTTTGGTAAGGAACATGCTGTCCAGAAGTTGTACGAAGACTGGGTGACGTCGTACAACAACATTGAGACAATCCTGAATGCTATTCAATTCACTAACCAAGGTACACGGTACAAGCTTAAAACTAATCCGTCGGGTGGCAGAAGGATGTTCAAAAGTGTGTTTTGGGCGTTTGGCCCGTGCATAGAAGCCTTCAAGCACTACGCTGGGGTCATGATCGTTGACGGCACGTTCCTCACGAGAAAGTACAGACAAGTTTTGTTGATGGCCAGTATGTTTGATGGACAACATCGGATCGTGCAATTGGCGTACGCCATAGTTGATCAAGAGGACAAAACTAATTGGGACTGGTTCATGGAGATGCTACAAAACATGTGACCAACCGGGCGAACATCACAATCATCAATGATCGACACAAGGGAATAGAAACGAAAATGCGCAAGATTGGTCGAGGGTGGGTTTGGCGGTGGTGCCTACGCCATTATGTAAGAAACTTCAACACGAAGCACCACAAATCATTGCTAAAGAGTCGCTTTGGAACTTAGGTATTTGGCTAATTCATTACCGTGTTTATGTCTACTTACGTAATTTCGTTTAGCAAATACGCGGGATAATCATACACGTCTACGCGTCTACCTGCAGGCTTGGAACAGAATGTGCAGAACTTTGAGGCAAAGAAGGCAGAATGGTTAGAGATCCATGATGAAGAAAACCTACGAGACTCCAAATGGGTGAACGAGGATCTCATGTTATGGAGCATGGCCTACGACAACATTGACGGCGGTGGTGCTTGGTGGGGAACCATGATGACTAACGCGCAAGAATGCGTCAACGGAGTACTGAAGGGTGTGCGATGTTTACCGATGGCTTATGTGATCAAGCACACATTCCACCATATGGTCAAGTATTGGCACAACCGAGCGGGCAATATCATGCGATGTTGGCATAGGGGAATGAGCTCATTGAGTATTGTCAGAAATTCACCTCAACTGGACTTCACATTCTGTCGCACACTACGTTGCCGTAAGATGCAGCAACGGAGTGTACAAGGTGAATGGAGCTCCTAACAATCATAATCGTAGCGGTAGTAACAGCTACGTCTTCGTTGATTCAATCGAATCGTAAGGGACATGCACGTGTGGGAAGTTCAGTATACAAGTACCGTGCTCCCACGCCGTAGCCTGTTGCACGTTCACTGGTGCGAACTGGCGCACTATGGCAGCCTTCGAAGCAAACCCTTCAAGAATGGCTCATACTGTGGACTCCAATGTAGTGAAGAGCTACGCTGGCGCACCTTCAAGGCCTTGCACTCAGCGGGGCTACGTCAAACTAATCCAGCCCTATGCTTGTTCTCCCCCCTCCAGAGGAGAGAAGCATCCCTAGGGGGTCTCATCAACTAGTGGCTCATCCGATCCGTAGTAATCCATCTATTGTATAGTAAATTGCTAGGTTAATATACATAGTAATATGTTTATTTTCCTACAGGTAAAAGTGAACTAGCCTAATTCACACTAGCATGCAAAGTCCGAATTTGTAGTCCTGCAAACAAAAGTGAACTATCCTAATTCACACTAGCATGCAAAGTCCTCGTGTAATAATAATGTAAATAATCCTCTGCTAAATAATGTAAATAATGTATACACTACTTACCTCTGTAATGGTCTGAAACAAATATCCTCTGCTAGACACGAACGACCATTGCTTAATAAATCATACAACGTCAATAGGACGGTGTCAATAAATAATTTCAAACATTTTCAAACTAATTCTCTAACCTAACATTCCTAAACTAATTCTCTAACCTAAATCCTAAACTAATTCTCTAACCTAATCCTAAAATAATTAATTCTAATCCTAAAAAAATAAAATGAAAAAGAAGAGAGGAAGAGGGGGACTTACCTTGGAAGGGGAAGTGGTAGAAGGGGTGGGGGAGTGGTGATGGGGTTTTATAGGAGGGGCTGGGCGTTTTCGCCCAATTAGCTTTGTTCCAGCCTTGTCGCCTGGCCCAATAGTGGAAGCCCAAGCCTGTTGGTCCTCCGGGAGTGGTGTACCTCGTAAGTAGTGTAGGGGTAGTTAGTTCAAGGAAAAGGGGAGGCGATCAGCTTAAGGAATGGGAGAGGGAGGTGAGTAACGTACCGCGGAGCGTTTGTCCGCTGGGTAAAAGTGTTGTCCCCCGGTTAATAGGGTGTGTGGGGGTATTTATAGTACCCCTGCCTTGGTCGCCAAGGCTGAATCTTAGCCACTCGTTTGTAGCTCTCGTAGGATGTTGACACGTGTCCGCTCTGTCTTGGAAACCTAAGTGTCGCCGAGTAACCCTAGGAGGCCGCCGAGCTGGGCCGTCGCTTTGGGCCTCACTCCACCTCCTGGGCCTGCCTGTTCGGCCCATCTGATTTACCGCCTGAGTCCAGGCCCCCTGTCCTAGCCGCTGTGTTCGGGCTACCATGTGGGTTGCCTCGTGGGCCGTCGTGTGGGCCTTTGGACTTCGTCGGGCTAGGCCCATCAATTGCCCCAAGCCCTTAGTCGAGCTTTGCTTGGCTGAGGGTTTACTTATAACTCGGATCGCTCGTCTCGTGATCGCCGTAAGAGGACCCATCAATTGCCCCGAGCCCTTAATTCGAGCTTTGCTTGGCTGAGGGCTTACTTATAACTCGGATCGCTTACGTTGTGTCGCTTTATCGCTTTGCTGTCCTATCGCCTTGTTGCTTTGTTATTTTGTCACTTTGGTGTCTTGGTTCTTATCGCCTTATCTCTTTTGTCGCTGCTTTCTATCGCGCCCCTTCTTTCCAGTTTTTCATGCACCTCTCTACCGCTCAGGGTATCATGGTCTTTTACTCCCTACCTTGCTGGAGAAGTTGGGGAAATCGGGGTATTTCAGTAATTGCCCAGAAAGCCATCATTACCTTATCCCTTCAGACGTCATCTCAGCCGCGCGTGTCCCCAATGAAACGTCGCGACGGCTCAACTTCCCGCCAACACGTCTTTTTAACCGCGCGTGTGACTCACCCATTCACCGCGACGGTTCCGTTCCCGCTCATTACACTCCTATATAAACCCCCTTCTTACCGTCTTCCTCCTTTTTTTTACTCCTTCTCTGCCACCTTGACTCCCCGTTTTTTACAGTCTTCTTGCCTCCACTGCTTCCTTATTCCTTCCGGGAGCCCTCCACTATCTTCTCCTTCTCCTTCCGTTATCATAACGAGGAGAAGGTATTTACTCATCTGCCTCTTCATTCTCCCCTTTTATATATACTATTTCTCGGCTTGTCACCTTACGATCCTTGCTAAACCCGCACGTTGTTGTTTGTTTGTTTGTTTGTTTTTTTTTTATCCTAGCGACGGGCAGATGCAGCGACCTCTGCTGCTGAGTCTCTGAAGGAAAGCCTGGCTGAGGCGACTGGGCGGATCTCCCAGATGGAGGGCGTCCAGGAGGACTTGCAATCTGCTAATAGCACATTGTCGCCCTTGAAGCCGAGTTGGATGAGGCTCGTGTCAAGGTTGCTCAGGTGGAGGAGATAGCCGCCGAAAGGGACAGAGCTAAGGAGCTGCTGAATGACTCTCTGGCGGCTGAATCGGCGGCGGATCGTGATCTTGCCGCTGCCAAGGCTCAGTATGATGAGACTGTGGCTTATTACACTCATGCTCTCGGCGAGAGTATGCGCGTAGTAATGCGCAGCTGTCGTAATGAGTTCTACGAGCTGTTTCCCAACAAGGGCTGGCCAGGGCGAAAAATGGTTCGAGCCGTCCTCCGAGGTCTCAATCGCTATAACTTTGGGGTTCCTGACCTTCCCGATGCCGAGGAGGAGACTTATTTTCGAGATGCTGCTCGCTTGGAGCGGGAGATAGTGGCGGCAGATGCCGAATATGTGGCGGCCACTCGCCGCAGCCGTGGCCTGCCTGCTCTGAATCTCGATGGATCAGAGGTTCAGCCACCATCATCTGATCAAGCCCCTCAACCAGCGGCAAGGACTTCAATTCCGCTGCTGATTCTTCCAAGGCTGGCGAGAAGGGCTCCGGCGCTAAAGACCCATGATCCCGCTTTCAACCTGTTGTTATTATTGCTATCTTTTCAGACAATCACCATGTTTCTGCGTGCTGTTGCTGTTTTCCTTTCCTTCTCCTCTTTTTTTTTTTGTAAAAATTGCCTTACTAAACTCCTCCTCGCGAATTTTCAATCTTCGGTTTTTATCTTATTACACCTTTCTTGATCGCTTTGCTTCTTTTCATCATTAACTAGATGTTATACCGGTAACTTTGATGCCCTTAGGTCTTACATAGCGATCCCAATGCCCTTAGGTCTTACATGATAAATTTGATGCCCTTAGGTCTTACACAGCGATTTGTTAATGCCCTTAGGTCTTACATAGCGATCCCAATGCCCTTAGGTCTTACATGATAAGTTTGATGCCCTTAGGTCTTACACAGCGATTCCAATGCCCTTAGGTCTTACATGATAAATTTGATGCCCTTAGGTCTTACATAGCGATCCCAATGCCCTTAGGTCTTACATGATAAATTTGATGCCCTTAGGTCTTACACAGCGATTCCAATGCCCTTAGGTCTTACATGATAAATTTGATGCCCTTAGGTCTTACACAGCGATTTGTTAATGCCCTTAGGTCTTACATAGCGATCCCAATGCCCTTAGGTCTTACATGATAAGTTTGATGCCCTTAGGTCTTACACAGCGATTCCAATGCCCTTAGGTCTTACATGATAAATTTGATGCCCTTAGGTCTTACACAGCGATTCCAATGCCCTTAGGTCTTACATGATAAATTTGATGCCCTTAGGTCTTACACAGCGATTCCAATGCCCTTAGGTCTTACATGATAAGTTTGATGGCGCGAAGACATATATTAGATTCAATCATTAGGGCCCTTAGTTGCCTTAAAAACTAGCCTTGGTTACAAGTGTCTTTTTAATCATAATATCGCCTGAGATGCATGGAATTCCAAGTTTTGGGGATCTTTGCTCCATCTAACTCTACTAGTTTGAAGGTGTTGGCCCCTACCACTCGCCGTACTCTGTATGGGCCTCAACCCACTTGGTGAAATAATCAACTGCCACGATGAGGAATTTCCTTTTCCCCGAAGCTTCCGGAAATGGGCCTAGAATATCCATCCCCCACCTCGCGAATGGCCACGGGCTGACATTCGCCTGGAGCGCTGTTCGGGCAACTTGTGATAACTTGCAAATTCCTGACATTTGTGGCATTTCTTCACCAGGTCGCCAGCCTCCTTTCTCATTGTTGGCCAATAGAAGCCCTGGTATATTAAGTTCCTTTCCAAACTTCTTGTTCCCAAGTGAGTACCACATACTCCTGAATGTACTTCCTCTAGGGCCCAAGCTGCATCCTCCTCTCCCAGGCATCGCAAGTATGGACCCATAGCTGATTTCGATACAGCTCTCCCCCTATTATAGTACACCTCCCTGCTTTTCCCGGAGCTTGGTCGCTTCTAACGGGTCACTTGGTACAGTGTCGTTATCCAAGTATTGAATAATAGGCGTTCGCCAGTCGTTTTTCCCAATTCCGTTAATCACGTGAAAACACTGCTTCCTCCTTGTTTCTTTTTCCACTGTGACCATTCGCCCTTCTTCAAAATCTGTCGCCGTTGCTAGTTTCGATAATGCATCTGCGTGGCAATTCTCCTCCCTAGCAATCTGGGATATAACCACCTTCTTGAATTCCGATATAAGCAGTTTTACCTCATCAAAATAAGGGAGGAGCGACTCCTCCTTTACCTCAAAGCTCCCATTAACTTGGTTGACTACTATCGCCGAGTCTGAGAAAACTCTGATGTTAGTAACTCCCATACTCTTAGCAATTCGCAAGCCAGCCTCCAATGCCCCCGTACTCAGCTGCATTGTTGGTTCGATTAGTTGCAAATCGCAATGCGACCTCGTGGAGGATCCCCCCAGGAGACCTTAGGACTATCCCTGCGCCTGACCCTCCTTTACTCGAAGCGCCGTCTGTAAATAACGTCCATTCATCGCCTTCCTCGGTATCTTCTTGTACTGCACCTTCGACGACAAAGTCAGCAAGGACTTGGGCCTTGATCGCCGTTCGCGGTTGGTATCGAATGTCATACTCGCTTAGCTCGATCGCCCACTTAGCTAATCGCCCTGCCATGCTCATAGATCTTAACGCATTCTTAATCGGAAGATTCGTGAGCACATGTATTGTGTGTGCCTGAAAATATGGTCGCAACTTTCTGGCCGCGCAGACCACAGCGTATGCCATTTTTTCTATCGCCGGGTACCTTGTTTCAGCATCGACCAAGGTTTTACTTGTATAAAAAATAGGGTGTTCGGCTTTGTCCTCTCTTCGAACTAAGACCGCACTAACTGCCTTTGGAGAGATCGCAATATAGAGAAATAAATCTTCATTTGATTTTGGAGATGCAAGTACAGGAGGGGTAATTAAAAATTGCTTCAGCTCTTCAAAAGCCTTGTTACATTTGTCATTCCATGCAAACTTTGATGCATTCTTTAAAGTCGCAAAGAACGGAGCGCATCGGTCGGCGATCCTGGGAATGAATCGATTGATTGCCGTCAGTCTTCCAGATAGAACCTGAACCTCCTTCACAGTCTTTGGAGGGGCCATCGCTGTAATCGCCGCGATCTGCGCTGGATTAGCTTCAATTCCTCTCCTGGTTATGAGGTATCCCAGGAACTTTCCTGATGTTGCCCCGAACACACACTTCAAAGGGTTCAACCTGAGCGAATACTCCTGCAGTGTATTGAAGGTTTCCCTTAAGTCGCCAAGATGGTCATTAGATCTCTTACTTTTGACCAGCAGGTCATCCACATACGCCTCCAAGTTTCGGCCGAGCTGCTTGACAAAGACTTTGTCGATCATTCTCTGGTAAGTCTCGCCAGCATTCTTGAGCCCGAATGGCATCACTCGATAGCAGTAGTTCGCCGTGGGCGTCATGAAAGCCGTTTTCTCTTGATCTTGCTTGCTTAAAGGTATTTGATGATATCCCGAGAACATGTCCAGAAAGGACAGCATTTCATTGTTCGCCGTTGCGTCTACCAGCTGCTCTATGTTGGGCAAGGGGTACGGATCCTTGGGGCAAGCATCGTTAAGGTTGGTGAAGTCGACGCACATTCGCCATGCTCCTGACGATTTCTTGACAAGAACTACATTAGCCAACCACTCAGGATACTGTACCTCTTTGATAAACCCTGCCTTCAAAAGTTTGTCCACTTCATTTGCCACCGCTTGCTGCCTTTCTCTGCAGATGTTCCGCCGCTTTTGCTGGACTGGGGACTCCCGGGCTCGATCGCTAGAGAGTGTTTGATGATGTCTGGAGCAATTCCTGGCATGTCACTTGGTGACCATGCGAACAGGTGCGAGAATTATTGGAGCAACTTGACCAACTCCTGTCTCTTGTTATCGCTCAGGTAGGACGAAACTCGAACTGTCTTACTTTCATCTTCTTCGAACAGCGGTATTGGGACGTCCGATTCTGCTGGAACGACTCTTTCTCCTTCATTCTCCGCCTCCAAGCTTATGGTGAGGCACGTGCTTTTAGTCGCCGCCCTGTAACACCTTCTGGCGATGTCCGGGTGTCCCCAGGCGAAACCTATCCCTTCATTAGTAGCGAACTTCAGTACTTGGTGTACTGGGGAGGAGATTGCTTGGAAGGCGGCGAGTGCAGGTCGCCCTAGGATCATGTTGTACGTGGATTGGCAATCCATGACATGGAAGTCGATGGATCGGGTGACCTGCAAGTCTCCATCCCCAATGGTTATTGCCATCGTGGCTATCCCCTTGATGGGAACTGTGTGTCCTGAAAATCCTGAGATGGTAGTTTTTGTCTACCTGAGCAAGCTAGCTGGCAGGTTCATCTTTTTGTACAGCTCCCAGAAAATAATGTCCGCAGAGCTCCCTTCGTCAACCATCACTCGCTCCACTCGGCTATTGTGTGTGATTACTTGAATCACCATCGCTTCCAAACTTGGGCCTCCTACCCTGGCCATGTCTTCTTCCGAGAATCCCAACGTTGGGCGACTGACTTGGTCTATCATCATCACCTCCTTTGTTTCCTCCTTTCTGACTTTCTTTGTCGGGCAACTTTCCCCACCGAAAATGGTTTGATAAACGTGGTTTACCTCAGGTCGAGGCTTTTTCTTGCTATCTCCACTGTCCATAGGCTCCTTAAGTCGAGTGAAAACATCACCCTTCTTGTCTTGTGATTATCCTTGTCCACGGCGATCATCCTCTTGCGGCTTGTTTTTCCGCTTTGAGCTGACAATGAAATCCCTGAGACGTCCTTCGTTTATCCACCTTTCGATTATTTTTTCAATTCCCTGCAGTCTTCAGTGGTATGGCCATGAGAGTCGTGGAAATCGCAGAACTTTTGGCGACTTCGCTGATCCGCCGGGGTGAACATTGGCCTTGGCCAGTTGATGGGATGTCCCTTATGCTGCATATACAGCAGAATCTTTCTTCGCGACTCTGAGAGGGGTGTATAATCTGCCCTCTCCTCTTGATATCCTCTCTCCTGATAACCCCTTTGCTCTCCAGGGTATCCTCTCTCTTGGTAACGCCTTTGCTCTGCGTCCCCTTTGCGCCTTGCTCTTGTTCCCTGTAACGGCTTTTCTTCCATCTTCGCCGCTCCTTGTAAAGGCTCTGCTAACTGCTCCTCAATCAAAATAATTTTGTGTACTCTGGTTTCCAAGTCGGATAGCGACTTCAGAGCCACCTGTAGCAGCGACTCCCGCAGCCTGCCGTTATGAGTCGACTGGAATAAACTTGCCGCAGCGATTTCATGATCTACCCTCTTGATGGATTGGACGACCCCAGTCCATTCATCAAAGAACTCCTTCAGCGACTGGTTCGGCTTTTGCCTCAGCTTACCAGCGCTTGCAACGGGACCGTCCTTGTTTTCTTGCACTCATACTTCTGTGAGAAGTTCCTCGCAAAGCCCTCCCACGATGTTATGATGCCCTCTGGTAGATTCATGTACCACTCCCTGGCTCGTCCTCCCAATGTCGCCGGAAAAGCTCTGCAATATGCGGCGTCGCCAGCCTGCTGCATTTGCATGGCGATCTGGAAGGCTTGCAAGTGCTCGTCCGGGTCGCCAGTACCTACATACCTATCTAGGTTGGGCGGAACCAACCCCTTAGGTAGTGGCTCGGCGAGTATCGCCCTGGACAGAGGTTGGCGAACCGCCATCTGTGCAGGGGAGATTTGAGTAGCAGGGAGGAATTGCTGTAACACTTCCAAATGGGAGTCCTGTGGCGATTGCCTGTCCTGAGTGTTGGCCCTGAGAGTTTGAGCTTGATGGGCGATCACCGTTTTCAACATCTGTGTGAGCTCAGCATTCTGTTGCTCAAGGGACCGAAATCGCTGCTCCAACAGCTCATAGGCATCGCCGGTCGGAATAGTACTCTGAGACTCCGAGTCGCCTTCGAATTCACGCTCCATGTTTCTAGTGAGGTTTGGGTCTGTTCGAGAACCTGGGTTGACATACTTGACAGGTGTTACTCCATCTCCTCTTTCGCCATCCTCGCCCATCAGAGTGGGAATCGCTGATGAAGCCATTCGCCTTGAAAAGTCGCCTGACCGCCCCCTTCCTGGCGCGCCAATTGTTCCAGCCTTGTCGCCTGGCCCAATAGTGGAAGCCCAAGCTGTTGGTCCTCCGGGAGTGGTGTACCTCGTAAGTAGTGTAGGGGGTAGTTAGTTCAAGGAAAAGGGGAGGCGATCAGCTTAAGGAATGGGAGAGGGAGGTGAGTAACGTACCGCGGAGCGTTTGTCCGCTGGGTAAAAGTGTTGTCCCCCGGTTAATAGGGTGTGTGGGGGTATTTATAGTACCCCTGCCTTGGTCGCCAAGGCTGAATCTTAGCCACTCGTTTGTAGCTCCCGTAGGATGTTGACACGTGTCCGCTCTGTCTTGGAAACCTAAGTGTCGCCGAGTAACCCTAGGAGGCCGCCGAGCTGGGCCGTCGCTTTGGGCCTCACTCCACCTCCTGGGCCTGCCTGTTCGGCCCATCTGATTTACCGCCTGAGTCCAGGCCCCCTGTCCTAGCCGCTGTGTTCGGGCTACCATGTGGGTTGCCTCGTGGGCCGTCGTGTGGGCCTTTGGACTTCGTCGGGCTAGGCCCATCAAGCTTAATTCGCTTAGGGCCTAGGCGAATTCGCCCGTGCACTAGGCGAAAACGCCAGGGGTCCAGTTATGGCATTTAACTCAGTTGGTTGGCCCGAGTTAATGAATTCCGCCTCAGCCATTGGCAAAAACGCCTAGGCCCTAGGCAAAAACACCTATGCCATGGGCGGATATACCCTTAATTATTCATAGTTTGAAAAGGTATTTATTTAGGTACATAGTTTCATTTTTTTATTTATTATGGTGAAAACTTGTAACATCTCAACCTTTTCTGACAAAATATTGTCCGCTTTGGGCCCAACCCTCACGGATTTGTTTTTGGGTGTTGGGGGGATTCGAACCCATGACCTTCTCCTCTCAAGATCAAACCCCCACCACTACTCCCCAAAACACGTCATTTCAATTAAGGTTGAACTATTCCACATAGCCCATGGATCTCCCCGTGCTTTGTCGATGTGGGATTTGCCTAGGATGTCACAAAACTCCCTTGTATGAATATACTAAGAACTCTTATCAAAGACTGTTAGAGAAATATCCCTTTTCCATATCAACCATATTTTCCCAAGGTAATTATCATAACAAATCTCAATGTTCCAACCAAAAAAATGAGATTGAACTAAGAATCGCTTTTTATTCTTCTTTATATGAGGCCAAGAATGGCCAATATATCAATATTATAAGTATGTATGTATGAAAGAACTTCAGTATACTTGTCTTTTGTGTTAAACCCCCCTTGCATTTCATATCCAGCACTTCATCTTTTATAGGTGTTTCTTCGAGTCTTGATAGAAAAGACATTCTTCATATGGAGCTTTCAACTATTGTTGATAACAATCTCTAAGAGTTACAATGATATGGGAGCTTTGGAAGCATCACCGCTATTATCTGAATCATCATTCGAGTCATTGTCTTCCATTAATCCAACTTCAGGGCTCATGTGCAAAGCACACTGTTGGTGAACTGTAACCTCTCTTCTTCAAGAACTTTAGTCAGATTGTCTGACCGCCCTCCACCCTAAAACAGAGCAATGTCCTATGGTGTTCCATTACCTTGCATAAAAGGCTCAATCACATTGCCATTAGATACATCACTCTATGCTAAAAAGGTTGGGTAGTAGCCACTTGTTTTAGGGGTCGTTTGGATGAGAGAATCAAGGAGAATTAAGGGGAATTTAATTCTCCAGAATTCAGTTGAAGAGAGAATTTAAATCCCTATTTGGATTCAATTTTCGTGGTGGAATTTATGATTGGGTTGAATTTAATTGACATGTAAAAAGTCAAAATAGCTCCTTCTCTTACCCCTATCCACTTCCCCAATCTATCTATTCTATATTTTTCCTCTGTCCATGTTTGCAGCCAATACTCACAAACCATCTTAATATAATCAAGCATCTAATTTGAATAGAGCATTGGGAAAAAAACACCACAGAAACAAACTATGAATTGAAAACCATTACAAACTAACTAGCATGTCACCCATAAGTACTTAGTTTCCAAAATTAAGTAGATGCAATCATCCACTTAGGAACAAATATATGAGTCATTTTGATCTTCATTGAAGCTCCCCTACTTATATAATAGGATTTTCCCTTTTCCCTTCCTAACAATAAGGAACCATGCTTCCTTGACCTTGTAAATTACTTATTGTAACAGAGCAACAATACTTACCACTTAATTCATATACTACAATTTTTAGAAATACTGTATTTGCTTAGATGGCAAAGATTAACATATCGGACATGAAAGCTGAATTTGCTCCTCTTTCTTTCTTCTTTGAACCATGTGGAGATTTCAGATGCAGATCTGAACTTTACACCCTTGTTTAAGAAAAAAAATGACTTATGCTTTCCAGATTTACCTCCCTTTTACTCTCCAAATTTTACGTCCCGGTCGGATCTAGACAAAACCTGGATTGAAGTGACCTTGTTTATGAGTTTCATATTCACATTCTCACATTGTAGATGTAGGGACAACAGAACCAAGGAAAACTGATAAAAAGTAGAGGGGAGAGGGACAAGTACAAGCTCTTATTCGTTTGTGCTGCTGTTCGAAACGAATAAAACTAGAATCAGTGAACCTACCTTCCGGTTAGCGAGGAAGAGGTTGGTATCGGACGGAGGGGATGTCGTTGATGGCGTCGGAAGGGAGGGGATGTCGGTGACATGGAAATTGGTAGGTGGCGACGGTGAATAGTTAGAGTTCAGGTTGGTAAGAAAAGATTAGGGAAGGGCATTTTTTTTCAAGGACTTGGAGAATTGGAATTCACTGATTACCAATGAGGAATTAGAAATCTCAGAATTGGAGAATTAGAATTTTAACTGAGAATTTAAAATTGAATTCTTGGGTCCTATTTTGGGCTATTCAAACAGGGAATGTTTTAAATTCCCTCCGTGCAGGGAATTGGGGCCGAATTCCGTTCCCAGATTCCCTCATCCAAACGACCCTTTAGTATATTTTAATGATGAATTTCCCTCATGCCACAAATTCTATCAAATTCTTCTTTACACGTATCATATTAAAACACATTCATTTCATTGGTATTAAGGGGTCGTTTGTTTAGGGGGAGTTTGGGTGTGTTTTCTAGAAACCCAATATTTGCCAAATTCATTGTTTGGTAAGCCTGAAAACAGGTTGTGGATTTGTGTGACACCCTAGGCAAATCTCACATCGACAAAGCACAAGATAGATCTATGGGATATGAGGAATAATCCAACATTAACTAACATGACACGTTTTGAGGTGTAATGGTGGGGTTTGATCTCGAGAGGAGGAGGCCATAGGTTCGAATCCCACCACCACCCAAAAACAAATTCGTGATAGATGGACCCAAAGTGGACAATATATTGTCAGAAAAAGTTGGGATGTTACAATTTGTATTTCCAAATACCCACCAACCCAATTTTCCTCTCCCGCAAGTATTCTCACAATTTTTGTCTCCCCAAAAAATTTTGAAGTTGCTCCAAGTATTGTTGGTCCCACTATCTGACAACTTCTCTTCGATCTGTTACTAACCCTCTCTCTTTCCTTTACTACTTCAAGTTCAAAAACCTTCTTCAGAGAATGGTTCGGCTGGAGTCTGATCCACGATCACCGAAAATAAAAATTGATGACGTACTAAGATTAGCCGCTAGCGCCGTCGAAATTCTGAAATTGATGTTGCTCAAAATTCAATCAGGCTTAGCAATGTGCTCTCACCCATTCATCAAGATGGAACATCTTCACAGTCCCGAACAAGCTCCGCGCCGCCAAAGCCGACGCTTACACACCCCACGTCCTCTCAATCAGACCTTTCCATCACAACCGTCCAAACCTCACCGGAATGCAGACTCCCCAGTGGTAGTACACACTCCACCATTGAGTCCTACCTGAAGGCAATCCTTAGATTCGAATCCGAGGTCTGATACTACTATGCGGAGGCGATTAATCTAGATTCATCTCAGCTAGCCGAAATTCTCTTTCTCGACGGCTGCTTCATCCTTGAGCTATTCCTCCGCTACTAAAACATCAAACCGAATTTGAAACACGACGATTTGAAAAACAATCTGACTTTCACCACCTCTTGGATAATTTCCACTCTTCAGAGAGACATGGCCTTGCTGGAGAATCAGATCCCTTTTTTGTCCTCGAATGGCTGTCAGATTACATAGTTCGTCGCAGCTCCAGCAGATTGCTCTCGGTTCCATTGATGGACATCGTGCTTCAATTATTTGATTCGACTATTAGTGGATCACTGATGATAATTCGGAAACGAATTGCCCCGGGAGGAAGGAGGATTCGATTCGGATCTCGAGCAACTCTTTGATCACACCATCCGCCGTGGCTGGAGAAGTAGGGAATACTTGTTCTAAATGAAGACCGAAGTGGAAGAAGATAAGGGCATTATGGTCCTTAACCAAATTATTAATTATTTCATTTATTTTTATTCAATGATTGAACTTCTCACATTTATCAATAGCAAACAATGAATTTCAACATTCTTAGTTACTGAATAAACACAAATTCTTCAATCCCCCAAAAAATATTTCCTCTACTTTGAATTCCCTCATAACAAACGACCTTAAGTTGAATTTGAAGCTTTTCTTAATTAGTAATCTTATTATAGTATTTATTCGGAGCGCGATGGGTGACAAAGGTTGGGTTTTGTCCCCCATACAAAGTTAATTCCCAGCCATTAGATCTATGTGATTTTAATCTAACGGTCCCAGATACTTGTATTTAAAAGGGTTTTTTTACTGTGGTTTTTTTTACTGATTTTTGTTAATTCTCTTTCCTCAATTCCCTTAAGCACCGGACTAATTAATTGTTTTTCTAAATTTAATGGTAATTGATTATTTTAATATTTTATAATTATCACACTTCCTTAAAATGAGGCTCTGTAATATTCCCTTCCCCCTAATTCCCTCCCGTAGTCATCTTCTTGCTGGAGTTAAAAAGCGGCCAGCCACCATTGTTAAGGGAAACATGATTTTAAGTTTTTTTTAAAGTAATGGACACACCCGGTTCGAGTTCCCAGTCAACGATCCTTCTTCGCCCATTCAGCACCGGCGCAGCCCTCCGCAACCGTCGCCGTTCTTCTGGTTCGCTCCACTCGCGCTGCCGTAGCTGTTTCCCGGTGGTATTCGTGTTCTCCGCTAGTAACCCATTAACTCTTCCCTCGTCTGATTGTATCATTGCCGCAGCCAAATTCACCTGCCGACGAAGAAACTCAACTAAATTCAAGAAATTTTGATTATATAGCACAACTCTTGCCATTGGTTAGGCACTTTTTTTTCATGGATTGTGATGTTTTACTGTTCTTTAGTTAGATTATGGATGGATTGGGATGCTATTGGAACATGAATCAAATACTTGTATGCTCGTATACTAGTATGATTTTTATAGAAATTCATGTTCGATCCCTAGTACTAGTATGTTTGAATATGTATATGGTTGCAATCATTGTGAATTGTGGTAGAATAGGTTCAGGTTCTTGGGCTTTGTCGGTTCTGTAAAGTTTCGGTCTTTCTTGCTTCTTGTTTCTGATTGATGGAGGCTCGTTGAATTAGATGGTATGATTGGTACGTGGTTCGGTGTATACTGTGATTGATTTAGTATTTGTTATATTGTGTAATACCAGTGAGATGGATCAGTTTTTGAAATGGGGCAAATTTGATATGACTATGATAAATTCCATTCACACTTGAATCGGTAGCGTGATATGTGTTTGTATAAATCAAGCAATACTTGTATTATATGTATTCAGTACTTGTATGCTCGTAGTACTAGTATGTTTTTTACACAAATGCATGTCTGATCCCTAAAACTAGTTTGTTTGTAGTTGCAAACATCGTGAATTGGGGTAGAAAATGGATGTTAAAAATAACTAGTAATGGCGGCTGTGTGGTTTGGTTATGCAAGCAAAAAATAAAGAAGAAGAAGCCGAACGTGTAAATTAAATACGGGAAGAGGATTGAGAAAATATTTTGTTACCACATTTTAAGGGAGGGATAATTAAATTTTTTTATTAAATTAATAATTTAAATAAATTTAAATCATTCACTTGCTATAACCGCCGGATACACTTTAATTTATTATTAAATTATATTTATTTATTTAATAGGGAAGATGGGATGAGATCAAGGGTGGGGATTCAACTTTGTGTAGGAGACAAAGTTTCTCCTTTGTCACCGAAAAAAATCCCGTATTTAGGTGGTTTAAATTTACCATTTTTCACAATATCCCAAATTGTCATATCCATACTGATAAGAAATACATGCATGTGAATTTTCCATCCCTGATAACCACTACCATCGAATAGCGATTGTGTAACGCCCACCCCGAACCAACAGGGTTAAACCCATGGTTTGACGGAGAATGAGCTTCATCATCGAACCATAATTAGCAGAAAATGATAAATTACTCAAATCAAAGATAGATAAATAAACGAAGGCCTCCATTTCGATAAATCCAAATCCTAAGAAAACAATACAATCTCAAAATCCATAAATAAAATCCGATACAAAATATCCCCAAAATCAAATAGTCAACTTAAACAACAACAAAATCAACTCTTGGTCTGGCCATCAATGCTCTGCCTGTTGATCTCTACAGCACCTCAACAAACAACAACAACAACTCTGCCACCAACTTCAACACATAACCACAATAATCTGAAAGGGGAAGAAGGGGATTAGTTTCCTAAGAGATATCCTAACACTCCACAATCATCACTAGCAATCTGATACAACTTACGCCTAACCAGTTATTAACCCCTAAGCAGTCTATGTGATCACCCCAGTTTAGTTCTCTAACTATCATCATCAATTTTCAATAACCACAATACAACATCAACAATAGTTACAATTCTCAGACTATCTCAATCACAACACAAATTCACAATCCACAATTGACAATACACCATCCGCGAACACATGTCACCACTCAACAGTCATAATCAAGAACCACACACACATTCAAACAATCACACTCAATTCATTTGCATAGTTTTATTAATGCGCCAAGGAGTTCCCCTACACCACCACCACTAGCCTCAAGATGCACCCATCTCTCTCTCATGTGAGGTCCGAGACACGTCCTTAACGAAGGATCCACGACCCAATCACCATCATCATAATTTCCCATGTAGGGAAAGAAACTAATCACGTTCCTCAAGACAAGGTGGTCCGCCACCGTGGAACTCGGACTCAATCATACAACTAATCCATGTTATCAACGGGGTGGTCCACCCTTGTGGCACCCGAACTCAAGGGTGGGGTAGTGTAGGCTCCTTCTAGTTCTAATTTCTTGTTCACATCAATCAACAACACAATTCCCATTTCACAATGTCACACCATATCTCAATCACACAATTTCAATACCACAACCCATAACCTCATTTCAGTGCCCACAATTCCACACTTTCTATTTCCCATCTCATAACCATCATCATACTCAACATCCCACACACTTTCACCGTTACTGAATTCCATCAACAAATCCACATATACACATCACATCCAATCAAGGGTAAATGGGTAACTTCACCGACCACCCCACCTACAGAAACAATGGGATGTAGGGGTAGTCTTGTCATGAAGTCTAGGGCTACCACGTGTTCATCCTTCACAGGATGATCCTTCATTGTGATCATCCTCCTACAACCACAGTTGAGAAACATGGAATACATATAACCATCATATAATCCCAATTCATTCCAACACTCCCTTCTATCTCAGTGTATTAGTCTCAATGATCATCAATACATCACAATGCACACAACACCACAATACACAGCAATTCACATCAATCGATCAATCAACAAACACAACCAAGTTTTCCGTAATTTGTACTCTTATAAATTTCATGCACAACATAATTTTCATCTAGGCCAGATTACAACCCCTCAGTTTACTCATCAATTCCTATTGACGCTAAGCACTCACCTAGAAAATCGAGCTTCCTTTCACCAAGACCAAAATCCACTTCATGCTCTTGAACACCACAACAACCGTTGCAGAAACCCCCACACCAATACAAAAAAAATGTCAAAATCCCTAGGTCCAAAAAAAATGTGATTGCAAGTTGCTGTTAGATAAAATAACTTTTAGAGTTACTGATTGTAAAGCAAAGAAGTTATCATATTCTGGGAGATTCTGTTATCCCGGGTGTTCTTGAATACTGGATGGCAGCGTTTATTTTGACCTCGAGTCTTATTAAAGAGGTTGAGAAGATTTGTAACCAATTCCTATGGGGGAAGACCGAGGGAGGAAGAGCGAAGGTAGAATGGAAGATGATTGCAATCCCTAAGGAAGAAAGAGGCATTGGCATTAAGGAAATGCGGAGTTGGAATGTTGCGAATGTGCTGAGACATATCTGGTTACTATTGCTGAGGGCATGTTTAATATGGGTTGCATGGATATACTACTACAGACTAAAACGTAAGACCTTGTGGCAGGTGGATTCGGAGGTAGGATCATGGCACTAGAGAAGGATACTCAAACTGAGGAGCATGGCACATGCACATATAACTGTTGATAGAGATGGTGATTTTTTGTGGGATAGTAGCTGTATGCCTAGATTTCAGTTCAGTAAGGTCTGGAAAGACCTGGAGTGGCGGAAGTGGTGTGGTATAATTGTGTTTGGTCAGGTTGTTGTATACCGAGACACTATTTTATTTCTTGGTTGATTGTCTCAAACATAATCACCATTAGAGATAAAATTATGGCATGGGACCCTTTGCTTGATGCTAGTTGTGCTCTCTGTGGCGAGGAGGTGGAGAGCAAGGAACATCTTTTCAGGAACTGCAGGTATTCTAAACAGATCCTTGATCATTTTTCCTCGAGGTGGATAGAGTTGGGAAATGGGGTACTGACGATAGAGCAAGGTTAAGGAATCTTTTATGGGTGTTGCGATATCAAAGATCTGGAGAGAACAATGTAATAGGATATTTGGAAGCCTTGGACATGAAGATATGGAGAAGGCTAAACTTTATATAGAAAGTGAGATTCACATATACACTGCAGGACATACACAGTTGGATAGAATATATTTGGGGCTTTAGTTAGCTATCCTTGGTTTTAGAGAGGTGATAGCTTTTGATAGAGTTAGCTAGTCATGTTATCTAGTACTGGCATTCCAAGCTTTTGATGAATAAAAATGGCTCAATTCATAAAAAAAAATCCAATTGAGAGAAAAAGGACTCATCAATTGAGGGGTTCTATACCTTGAATCAGAGGTTGAGTGACGCTAGAAACCTCTTCCCAACTCTCTCACTTGGTTTCTAGGTCAAGCCTTCACGATTCCAAGCTATAAGGTTTGCCACTTCCCCTTCTCTAATCGCTCCAATCGCCAGTTGCTCAAAAAGAAGGATTAGAATCATGAAACTGTGTTTTTCTCGACTGCCAGGTTCTTATCCTGCATGTCGCAATTTGTCATTGCTCCTCCACAACGGACTTTGAAACTTAAGTGACAATGGTCGTTCCATAAACAACGACTATTGTCCTCATGTTTAGTAACAATCATTGCCTTTGAGCAACGCTCATTGGCTCACATGGTCACAACGACCCTCACACCTTGTGAAAATCCTGTTGGTTCATGTAGTTTACAGAACCACCTGCCATAAATTACAGGTCCTACTCCATTCGATAATTCACATTCCAACTCAAATTCCTCGGCTCGAATTTCTCAAGTAACAACATTAGGGAATGGGACATTACAACTCTTCATAACTTAAAAAAAAATCATCCCAAAAACTTAAACAATGCCACAAGATGCGCACAACCATCTCAACATGAAACCACACTTTACTCGATGTTTCCTAAAATATAAAGATTGCTGCAAAAAGCAATAATACTCACCACATTTGATTCCAGTTACCATCCCAGACAAAAATCCCAAATCTAACTCATCAAAAAAATTCACAATCCAATAACCCCTTTCCATTACTGCGAGATAAACTCTTTTAATACATAGATCAAACCAGCATTGACGATCATAAAACACAACCAAACTTCCAGCACCACGCGCTCCACATCCCCCCCCCCCAACCAAATTCCAAGCACGTCACAAACAAGTTCCAAGGCCTTTGAAGTAACCGATTCGTTCTCTTGATTCCTCCAACCCACTTTGAACACCTAAACTTGCTTGTTCCTCGGAACACGGGTCTGACTATCCACAATCGCCATCGACCTTCCTTCACACCTGACCACCAAAATCTTGCCTTCAAGTCATTATACATCTTGGGGAGCTCCAGGAGGTATAACAGACAATTGAAAAGTAAAATTCCTCGAGGATCTCCTTCCTCAATCCCTCAACTTTCGGCACACTCACATAGCCTACACATCTCTACAAACCCTTGACCCCTTAGAAACCATTACCCAGACTTTCCTCAATTCCCTTCATAGTAGAAATGAGCGTAGGATCCCTAAATTTTTTTTCCTCTAACCCAGTCATTTAATGAAAGGAGGATGCTATGCTTATTAAGCAACCACCAACATCCTCTATTAGCATTTCAACCCTTAAAGCTCTAAAAACCACCAACACTTTTCGACATAGAGCATCTGCTACAACATTGGTCTTACCAAAATTATTTTCAATGCTGCAATCATCACTACAAAACAGTTAGTTATTGTGGCAACGAAATTTCGTCACCAGTAGCTAAAGTCATCGCTAATAGTCATTTGTGACCATTGGTGGTCGTTGGGAATACCCTCTCCACAAATAATTAATTTGTGACCAACCATAGCTAATAGTTACTTATGACAAACAGAATTGGTCGATATATCTTTTAGGGTCATCGGAAAATACTTGACCAAACTAATCAAAAGTCGTCGCAATTAGTACTTCACCGAAAAATATTAATACGCCAATTATATTCGTCATGAATAATTATTTACAACGAACATATTTGGTCGATATATCTTCTAGTGTCATCGGAAAATGAAAGATCAATTTAATAAAAATTCGTCGCAATTAGTGTTTTAGTGAAAATTTTCAACACGTCAATTTTAGTCGTCGCTAATATTTATTTATGACCAACATGTTTTGTTGGTTTATGTTTTAGTGTCATAAAAAAAACATGATGAATGTAGTCACAAGTCGTCACCAATAGTTATGCAGTGACCAATTTCAATACATCAATTATGTCTGTCATTAACAATTAGTGAAATCAAACAATAATGAATGAAATGAATATTCATCGTATGAGAAAATAAATAATATAAAAATAACTAATGTCTTTTAATAATAATAATAATCAATATAAATATCCTAAGATAAATCGATATTTGGAAATTTGTCATCTTATAAAAAAAGTCTTTATAATATAAAAATAAACTACTCAACATTTGTCGCACTGTCTCAACCATCTTCATTTGAATCACTAGCAGCTTCATCTTCATTGTGATTTTGGAGGTATCTTATCGTGTCATTACCTTTTTCGAATTCTTACTTTTCTTCGCCATCTATAAACAAATATTAAGATAGTTACTCATCAAAATAAAAAAGTTATAAATAAATTACGAATAGTGCAGATACAAAAACTAAATTTACCATAATACGTATAACAACTTAAATGGAGAATTCTAAAAAATGATTAAATATATACGAGCAAACAAGATGATTCGTGGCATGATTACTATAATTGTAATAATGAAAACGCAATAAGCTCTAACAACATAAAAATCCGTGAACAATAATGAGAAGGTGAGAACAAGTAAGTCTTACTGTAGCAATATTGGGAAAGAATGAGAAGATGCCGAAAATAATACTTTATAACTACAATAGAAGTTATAGAACAAAGTACAAGCTAGTGATCTATATCATACAGAAAGTAGAAAAAAACATTTACCGTGAGTGTTTCTTTTAGTCGTCGCACCGATATAATTCTTCTACAAAGTAGGAAATGGTTGAACCCTAATAACCCGACAAAGGATCCGACTCCAACCTTTTGCAAGGATTGGAACTTTTCCAACCTTTTCTCAACCATTAGATCACTCTTTGACCTTTTGACCAATCCAATGGTCTATATTTTATATTTAAATTAAATGATTAATATTCTCAGGTGACCAGCTGACGACTTTTCTGGCAACTTTTCTAAGGAGACTCCGACGACTTTTTCGGTAAGACTCCGACGACTTTTCCGGGCGACCGACCAACCTCCGGCGAGACTCCGACGACTTTTCTGACGAAGGCATGTTAACTAATTAACATCATTTTTTTGGGAGGAATTTAACATCATTTTTGTTCATAACTAGTTAATAGTGTTTTTTATTTTGATAACTAGTTACCAGTGTTGTTAACAGGTTTTTTGTTCATAACTAGTTATCTAAACTACTACATAGATAACTAGTTGTGGGAAGGATGAGACGCATATACACTTATTCTTCCAATGCAGATACTCGACAATGGTTAACAATGAGATTATGGGAAGGATTTCTACCTCCCTGTCTTTAGATCTCCAAGGCTCTATTACAAGTTTTAGTTCTCTTGCTACCCAAAAAAATAGTCGAGGGATGATGGTTCGGTGTGTGTGGAGTTCGATTGTTGCTCATCTTTGGAAAGAGCGACGTGGAAGGATCCATGGTAAGGCCTGTTTGGATGCTGCTGCACTTACAAAGAGTATTCTCTGAGAAGTTAGTTACTTAGCTCTCGTGATTCTTCGTTCTCAGCTGCTGTTAGCCGAAGTGGGTTCTCGTTACAATTTTGAGTTCTTTAGCTCCTTGTAATTAGTTCTTTTGTTTTGGAATGTGTACATAACTTGGAGGGTTTTGATCTTTTGATAACCTCTACTTTTGGAATGAAAGCAACCTATTCATCCCAAAAAAAACTACTACATAGATTATTTTGCTAATAACTAGTTAACAAATTTTCATGACCAATTTTAACAAGATTATTTTGTTAACAGGTTATCTAACTAGTTATGTGGTTTTCAACATGATAACTAGGTAACATCATGCTTTTGATAACTAGTTAACAAGTTTTTTAGTTGATAACCAGTGGCGTAGCCAAGATATGTATTTAGGGGTGTCGATTAATGTTTTGACAAAATAATTTTTTTTGAAGTAGGCACACAAGTGCCGAGAAAGACTAAACCTCAACTAACACCGTCTGACTCTCCGAGACTCCAAAAAGATCATATCTTCCCTAGTAAATCAGTTGAGCATCAGATTGAGCGATATCGTGCATCCCCATTAGCAACACATGGCCTTTACGGACTAAGTAATCCTCCAAGTGATTCCCTTCTCTATATATGTGCTTAACACAGACTCGCCATGGACGAGCTGTAAGTTGCTTGAAGCAATCCAGGAGGCAGGCATGCTGATGCTCCAAATTCCAGTTACCATTCAGCAACGACGCAGGCCGAATCCACCAAAACTGCAACGTCTCTTACCCCAAGATCCCAAGTCTCTCAAGGCCGATCACCACACCAGTAATTTCAGCTCGTGTAATCGAGCACTTTCCCACGTTGCTAGAGAAAGCGTCCATCAGTCTGCCATTCGAAGAGCGAAGGGCTCCACCTGTTGCTGCTTGCCCCATCGCCCTATCACTGATCCATCCGTGTTCAAAGTTACCCATGGCGCATGTGCCGCTTCCCATCGGATCATGGTTTCCTACCTCATACTCCCATGACAATCATTCACCTGTTGATTCTCCTTAGAACTAGCTCTGCAAATATTCATCCAGTACCGCACCTATTCGACAATCAAGATGGGTGATGAACGTTGTATGACAGGTTTATCAAATAATTACTAAGCTAGAAAGCTAAGTATATCGTATTCCATGGGTCTTCTAATAATCGTCTACTCAAATGTAAAGGCAGATTACTCATGTTTAACACGTTGTGCGTGGTGTGAGTTCCACGACTTCTATTCTAGAAATGCAGGCAAATTAAAAACTAAATTGAAAGACAGATTGAAATATTGGTTGACTTAACAAAGACGACAGACAAGCTTAGACTTCGAATCCCCCTTAGTTCACTAGAGCATTGGCAATCAACAGACCAGCAGATTTCAATTCTCGTTCAATCAATTCTAAGACACCACCATAACTCCTTACCCTTAGGTTTAAGACTGGCGAATGTTCGCTCTATCTGATCTAGCTACCAAGATTAATTAGCCGCCCGAGTACGGTCGCTTCTTGTGACGACTAAACTAACTGGTGGAATTACTAATGATTTATGAGTAACTCTTGAAGTGGATTAACCCTAATTCAGTGTTTTAAAGTGAGGCGAGCGTTCGCTTCTATCCTCAGCTTAACATGAATCTAATCTAGGTGATCAAGTCAGACAAGAAACACAAACAACGAAGAACAAACCAAACATGAAAGAGAAACTGATTGAACTTTGAATCTAATCACCGCCGGTCCGTGACCACTTTAAAGCCCGATGCTGCAGTTTTAGCGGTATCAAATAACTAACCTACCGAAGTAGACTAGATCGTATTCCACGGGTTTCTACTAATCGACTACTCAAAGAAGCTGGCAAATTACTCATGTTTAAACACTTTGTGCGTGGTGTGAGTTCCACGACTTCTAATCTAATAAACAAAGGAAAATAAAAGACAGAAAGATTAAAATGGTTGACTAACAGGAAGATAGACGAGCTTAGATTTCGAATCCCCTTAGATCACCAAGGCAACAGCAATCAACAGATCAGCGGTTTTCAATTCTAATTCAATCGGTTTCTATACACCACCATAACTCCTGACCCTTAGGTTTAAGACTGGCGAACGTTCGCTCTATCCGATCTAACTACCAACATTAACTAGCCGCCCGGGTACGGTCGCCTCTCGCAACGACTTAATTAACTGGTGCAATTACTAACGATTTATGAGTTACTCTTGCAGTGGATTAACCCTAATCGGTTCCTACGAAAGGCACACTCCAATTATAAGGTTAACTGGTTGAATTGATGTTTTAAAGAGAGGCGAGCGTTCGCTTCTATCCTCAACTTAACAAGAATCTAAACTAGGTGATCAAGGAAGACAAGTTTAAGCGCCAAAGCAGGGAACCGTCTAGCGACTAACCCTAGCTTGCAAAAACCTAATCTAGGCGATCAACCAGAGAAGAAACATAAACAGTGAAGAACAAAACAACCATGCAAAGAGAAACTGATTGAACTTCGAATCTAATTACCGCCAATCTGTGACCGCTTTAAAGCCCTGGGTCATTTAGGATTCATCTAATCTAAGCTCTACAAGTTTAGCTACTCATAACGATAACAGAAGAATCAAAGGCAACAAAGGAAATCATCATATAGAGAGAAGAACAGATAAGAACTGCAAACCTAATTCTGACGACTTCGGCGAAGCTTCAATCTCCTGGATCTTCAACTTTAAGCTCCGAGCTCTCCGAGGTGGAAGGATGGCGTCACGATCTCTCCACGGATCTTCGAACTCTCTAAACTCTATCTATCGACCCTAGAGTCGGCTGACTCTCAAAAGTCTGATTTGTGAAAATATGAATAATGAATGATCTCCCTCTTTGGGCTGCCGGTTTAAGTATTTATACTTAAACCCTAAGCCGCCGAAAATGTAAGGGAGTTTTCGCCGAAAATTCCTTTGGAAATTGCTGCTTCTGTCGGCTGATTTCTTCATAGCTTTTCGGCGAAAACTTTATAGTATTTTCACCGAAAACTTCAGTGTAATTTAGCTCATTCCGCCTGTGGGTTTCTGAAGGTATTTCGCCAAAAACTTCACCAGTTTTTTCGGCGAAAACATTGTGTTGGGCAGTTGGATCTTCAGTTCTACTCGTTGATTGGTTTGATTTCGGTTCACTCCTTGAGGTGTTGAACACGTCCGTGGCTACATAAATGATGGCAAAAACCTGTGCTTTCACAAAAACACTAGAAAACCATCAAATAGACCCAAAAAGGGCCAAAGTAACCAAATCGGTAGGAAATAGGGTAGTTGAGTGAATATTCGCTATTTTACCCCTAAAACCATGTTTCAAGCAAGGAAATGTCGCTTAAATGAGGTTGATAATCACGTCAAATCGAGTGTCATCAAAGCCCTGGGTCACTTAGGGTTCATCTAGTCTAAGCTCTACGAATTTAGCTACTCATGTTCATAACAACATAATCAAAGACAGAAACAGAGTTCATCATGAAAAGGAAGAACATATGAGAACTGTAAAACCTAATTAAGATGACTCTGGCAAAGCTTCGCTCTCCGGTAATCTTCACTCCTAGCTCCGAGTCTCCGAGATGAAAAGATGGCGTCACGATCTCTTCCTGGCTCTTCGAACTCTTCAACTCTGTTCTCTCGAACTTCTTCGGTCTGGAACTCGTGAAAGTTCTATATTATGAAGTATCCTTTATTTGAGCCGCCGGTTTTGTATTTATACTTAACCCTATCAGCGCCGGATTAGGTTAGGATTTTCGGCAAAAACTTCAGAGTTTTCACCGAAAACTTCTTCGAAAAAGGCTGGCTTCCGTCGACTGATCTCCTGTGAATTTTCCACTTAGAGTTTTCGGCGAGAACTTTGACTTCTCGCCGAAAACTTCTGCTTGTAAGCTCTGACGATTTCTTCTTGAGTTTTCGGTGAAAACTCAGGGACTTTTCACCGAAAACTCCTTTGTAAAACTGGGTAGGATTTGTGTTGACTTGATTGACTCATTGGATCGATTTCGGTGCGATTCCTCGGGTGGCAATGCCTTTGACACGTCCTTGGTCACAGTATTTGACGGCAAAAACCTTTGCTATTATGAAAACACTAGAAAACCATCAAACAGACCCGAAACTGGCCAAAGTAACACAAATGGCACGAGATAGAGCAATTGAGTGAATATTCGCTATTCTGCCCTAAAAACCATGTCTTAAGCCAAGAAATGTCGCTTAAATGAGGCTGATAATCACGTCAAATTGAGTGTCATCAATGGGTGAAGCCACCTTTCCTTCGAAGTGGTGTTCATTTCGACGTTTCCAAAGAAGCCAACAAACAATCCCAGAAGTTTGGTCAGAAATCCTCTCCTTCCACTACAAATCGAAAGGTTGAGTAAAGAAATCAACCGGCATCAAGTTTCCCTTTAAGCGTCTCCACACATCTCCAGCAAAGGTGCAATTCCTGAAGATATGATTCGAGTCCTGTGGAACTCCAACACAGAGATCACAGGCGTCGTCAACACCCATATGCCTTCTTTTCCTTTCAGCTTTGGTCAGCAATCGATCATGAGCTAGCTAAAGAAATTGATGGATGCGTTGAGGGCCGTCCCAGTGCTAGATCTTCCTCCAAACATCTGATTGTGTTGACGTTGGCAGAGAAGACGCCAGGCAGTACCCCGATCTCATCGTATACTTGCCATTCGGCTCTAAGCTCCAAACTGGTAAGTCGTCCTCCAGGTCAGCTCTCGGTGGGTACATGCCAACCACCGCTTCTAACAAGGCACTTGGTAAAAGTTGTCAGAGCTGCTCCAAATCCCACTCCCCGTCCCTAGTGTAGAAATCCGCCACCACCTTCCCTTCCAAAGTCGGTAGGATGGTCATCTGGTCTACCAGGATAGTATTGCAGTCTAACCATCTCTCCTTTCAAAAGTTCATGTTCCTCCCATTCCGAATACCCCAAGAGAGGCCTCCGACAAAGATCTGCCAAGTCTCATTCAAATCTTTCCAACAAGCTGACCATTTCTTAGATTTTTGTGGCATCAATCCCTCTGCCGTCTGTCGTAAGTACTTCGTCTTCAGGACTTTAACCCATAACTCCTCCAGCCTCTTCATCATTCCCCACGTCAGCTTCATAAGAAATGCAAAATTCTACTCCTTCGCGCTACGAAGGCCAAGCCCTCCCTGGTTCTTGGGATGACAGACCGTATCCCAGTTAAGCAAATGAACTCCCCTCACCCCTCTTGATGAACCCCAGATAAAGTCTCGCACCCGACGATCAATCTGCTCGCAGATCTCTGCCAGAAGGAGCGTCGTTTGCATGACATAAGAAGCGGTCGAGTTCAGCACAGACAAAGCGAGCGAGACCCTTACAGCCATTGAGAGAGAGGATGTTTTCCATCCCCCCAATTTAACGTCAAGTCATTCGAGTAAGAAGGTATACAGAGCCTTCGAGTTCCGCCCATGGACAATAGGTGCTCCCAAGTACCTTCCCAGGTCTTGGGTGGCTGGAATGGAGAAGATATCGCAAATACTTCGAGAGATTGGCCTCGTCACATTTTTGGAGAAATAAATCCGGGACTTGCCTCTGCTGATTTCCTGGCCAGAGAGATCACAGAACTCCTCCAACACCTGTTTAATTATACCCGCTTGATCTTTCGTCGCCCAACCAAATATGATCAAATCATCTGCAAAAAATATATGCGTTAGCTTTGTACCTCCACGTGTCAATGTAATCGGCTTCTAATCTCCCTTAGTCACACTACGACGAATCATGCTGCTCAGCCTCTCCATGCAAAGCGTAAAGATGTAAGGAGAGAGTGGGCAGCCCTGGCCAATCCCTCTACCCGGCTTAAAACTCTCCGAGCAACCGCCATTCCATTGAACCTGGAGAAGGTTGTCGAAATGCAATTCATAATAACCTCCATCAGTCGCCCGGGAAAGTTCATCATCTCCATTGTTTCCTTCACCAGGGACCATCTAATTTTATGATAGGCCTTCGCAAGATCGAGCTTCAAAATCATCATCCTTTTGCCATGTTGTCGAGCGTGCATAGTATGAACAACCTCTTGAACCAAAATTACGTAAATTATTCTTATCAAACTATAAATATAATGTTCATATAATATAAAACCTTTGTTTACAATTATAATGAACCACACCACAATTTCATATTCTGAAAATGTTGAATGACACATTCAATGCTTAATTTATTAGCCATCTCTCTCTCAATGTATACAACTAATGTGTGATTTAACCATCTATCACTCATGTGGTTTCAAAACTTGTTCTTAATATAGCTCATAGCTGATAAAGCTCTACAAGCAGTTTAAATGTGAGGTTAATAAGCAGATAAACTAATGAATAAACATCGTGCTTCTCTGGCTCGACCATTATCTTTTTGCTAAATGATCAATCCCTTTCAAGTCTTAGAATCTCTCATAAGACGTTACGTAAAAAATATAGAAATTGAGTTCTTGTCCTTGTAATCACAATGTGCATCAACTTCTCTTTGTTAAAAGCAACAAAAGAGTTTTTTTTTTCTTTTTTACATAAATAAGCCATAGAACAAATAACTCACAATTATTGGTCTCATCAAATTTATTATTGTGTTCTTGCTAGAACACTTCAAATAAAAAATGATGTAAATTATTTGGGAATGGGAAAAGCTGAAATGCTAGAGTGCCCAGAATTGGGACTTGCTGTTTACTTCATGAGGCTGATATATAAATATTGCTTGACACAAATTAACAATGAAGTTGTAATAGTGGAGTGGTAAAGCAGATGAGTTATAGTTAAAAGGGTTACTGGTTCAGTGGTGTCAAGTTACCCCCACCTTGATCTCCCTCCGCCTTGATAACTACTTATCAAATTTAGTTAACTAGTTATTTTATTATTAACTAGTTAACATCACGATTGGTTAACTAGTTATTTTGTTATTAACTAGTTAACATCACGATTGGTTAACTAGTTAATAAAATTAGTCAACTAATTAACTTATTGAGTTAACTAGTTAACATCATGATTTAGACAACTAATTAACAAGATTTTTATGTGATAACTAGTTACTAAAATTAGTCAACTAATTAACTTATCGAGTTAACTAGTTAACTAATTATCTAATCGAGTTAACTAGTTAACTAATTATCTAATCGAGTTAACTAGTTAACTAATTATTTCTTGGTTATCATTACAACAAATGGAAAGTTACAGAATTTCTTGTTTTTTAAATGAAAATTGAGTACCAAACTATGAACTAGAAAACTTAAGGGATTAAAATGTTAGCTTTATCATCTTCTTCCCAATTTCATAGAGAGAAGTCTGTAATTCCATCACAAACGAAATCGTACTATTTCCAACCGCCACCGCCAACCAAATCGTCGGAGGAGGAGCAGGGCCGAACGTACTTGATTTCGGATGGATATTTCCAACCCTAAATACAGGCTACTCAAACATCTTAGCTGCCCAGTCTGGTAGATCTGACAGATCCATTATCTCCATCAATGTCTACCATCTTCATCTCCAGTTCATCGGAGGGAATGTATTAGGCCGATTCTGAGATAGTCAGATCTGAAACTCGATGGATTTATTTGTCGTTTCACTCGTCAGAAATTAGGCGTCGACATCGCAGCGAGCAACCACGTACGACGGTTACTACGACTCAGTCACGGCTACGGCTCTATGGTTGGGGGTTGTGTTATCTCGCCGGCTGCTTTGATGGCTCTAATGACGATTCTAGGCGAGGAGGGTAGCATGGGGGAGAGAAAGCTTCGGCTGACTTATGGATCCAGAATAGGATTGGCAGATTGAAGAGTAGAAAATTAGGGTCTCGATCTAATCGTCAGAGTGTTTTTGGGAAAATCATCGTTGGAGGCGGAAGTGGAGAAAATTCGACCGTTGAGGGAGGATGGGGTCGGGCTGTTGGAGTTGATGCTGCTTCTCGTCGCGGCGGAGTAGCTAGTCGGGGACGGAGCTTAGAAGAAAAGGAAATAGGAAATAGAGACGCAGGTCATTAACTTTTTATGAAATTCTGAATATAGCTCTTTGTGTTCATGGGTTGGATCCGGATCCGAAGCTCTAATAACCCTACAATTTCTTTATATATTATAAATATGTTAGTTATTGGGCAAAGAAAATGCTAATATTTATATTAAATTTTCCTGGCGTCCAACTAGTGGAAATAGCACAATTTACCTGCTAATATTTTGAATAGAAGTTTTATTGTTTTTTCCGATTACTTTTAGTGTTGTACCGAATTTAATTCATGTAATTATTATTCAAATATTATTTAAATAATTATATAAATAGTTACAATAATTAGTTTTTGTTAACTATCAATTAATATTATCAAAATTATATAATCAAATTAAATAATTACATAATATACAAAAAATGCTGTTTAGCTACAAATTAAAAAATCCAATTAAATAATTACACCATAATTTTGGGCAAATTATAAAAGTTAAAAATAGTCACTTATGGAAATTATATAATACACATTTCATAAGTAGGAGACCGGATTTTCAATGATTCTCAAAAAAATAGCCCACTATTTCGTTACACTATTGCTGTCACAATTGTTAGGAACTCTGTTGTCACAATTTTGTCGAACTCTGTGCTGTCACAATTGTTAAGAACTCTGTTATCTTCAGTTGCTACCTATAGAATTTGGGACGTCTTCATCACAAGTGCGAGAAATGGATTCTAAGCGTTACGGGATTGCAAATCACATGTGGAATGATATGTGTGCTAGTAATTAGTTGAGTTTAGACGAGTGTTATACGTGATTCACTTGAATTCTAGAAGTATGCATAATTTGTAATTCAACTTTAAAGTAATGAACACAATTATTATCATAAATTATTTAATTTCATAATTTACAAAACACCAAGTAAACAGAATTTCAATTATGAATTATAATTATCTATTAAATTATATATAATTTAAGATAATTTATAGTGAACGGGGCCTATAAGAACTAGTTATTTTGTCTCGTAACTAGTTACAAGATAAAGTTTCGTAACTAGTAACGAGCCTCGCCCAAAAAGTCACCGAAAAGTCATCGAAAATATAACTCGTTATTTTTGTAACTAGTTAGAAAAGCATGAAATTGGTTACAAAGTTGCGTAATTAGCAATTACTATAATCAAACTAACAATCAAGTCCTTCTATCCAAAATTTCCTTAAATGATGACTCACGACCAATAATTAATTTCGTTAAATGATGACTCATCCATAATTAATGACATTACACTGCCACATCATTTACTTTCATTCATATTTGCCGGTGGCTCAACTAAACTAAAAAAGAAAAGAAAAAGACACTAAAATAAAATTCAGAGATTGTAAAGTACTACATTAAAAAATAAAATGATATAGTCAGAGGGGATAAACCAAGCGTTTCGTACTATAATAAGTAGAGGTTTATGTTAACTAGGCAAAGTAGAGGTGTCTGTTAACTAGGCAAAGTAGAGGTGTACATATTAAAGTACCATTAACCCTATATAAGTGCTTTTTTAGGGGAGGTTGATTTTTTGTCTTCTCCAATGCGATTTCACGAAGAAAAGGGGTCTCCACCACCTCCTACACCATTCCCAAGTGTCTTTACACCATCATCCATCATCCCAAGTCCATTTAAGAGCTAAAAATGTCCACTTTCTTCACTTCTATGTGTAGATTCATAGTTGCTCTTGTTCTTTATATGGCACACTAGACCTAAGGCTTGGGTTGGGGGGATCCATGGGTGTAAGGGTGTTCTCTTGGATTCTATTGTGTGGATGAATTGTGTTGATGCAAGATTAATTTCATTCATATGACTATGCACTACTTCTTACTCAAAATTCACCATGACTTGTGCAAAGGGTCTTGAATGTGAGATTAGGCACTTTGTTTGCTCATGTATGTTGCTTAATTGGGTCCTAATTCGGATAGATGTTTGTTAGGATTCGGGTTTGAGCTGTGTTTTCCTACCTGCATGTGCTAATTGACAAGAGTTACTTGTTGTTGGTCCTACTTGGGTGTTTTCTCACCTAGGCATTTCATCGAACATGTGTCATGCGTGGTAACTTTGACTAGTTTGGTCGAAAGATCGATTGTCTTGTTACAAGCATAGTAATATGACCTTTTTAGGGATCCTAGGCTACGTTTGGTGAAGTGTGTGAGGGTCGTGGAGTGTTTTCGACTTGGTATTGACCTGTTTTCTACCTGGTTTCCTTTGTTAGTGCGACCTAAGCTCGCAAGTCACTACAAGAAAATGACATCCTAACAGCGGATTTTTAGTGATTCTAACAGCAGATAGGCCGCTGTTAGAAATCCTAACGGCGGTTGCGTATCCGCTGTTAGGTTGACTAACGTAAGGTGAGCTAACAGCGGATAAGCTGACCGCCGTTAAACCTAACAGCGGTTATGTCTAACAGCACTTAAAATCCGCCGTTAGAATTTCGATCAGATTTTAAAAAAAATGCAGAAACCTGCTCTAGGAGAGCAGGTTTTCTGCATTCTTCTTCTTCTTTCTTCTCCTGATCCTTCTTTCTTCCTCTTTCTTCTTCCTCTTCTTTCTTCTTCTTCTTCTTCTTCTTCTTTTCTCCTTCTTCTTCTTCTTCTGATCCTTCTTTCTTCCTCTCTTCTTCTTCTTTCTTCACCTTTCTTCTTCTTTCTCCTTCCTTCTTCCTTCTTCTTCCTTCTTTTTCTCTTCTTATTTTCTTCTTTTTTCTCTATTCCAGATCTAGATTCTTCTTCTTCTTCTTCATTCCTTTTTTTGTTCCTTTCTTCTTCTTCTTTCTTCTTTTTTTCATTCCTTTTTTTTGTTCTTCTTTTTTCTTCTTCTCCTTCTTTTTGTTCTTCTACAAATCCTAAGAAAAAATCCCTAAGACACAAGAACAAAAACTAACAACAAATAAGAGAAAGAGAAGAGAAAAATAAGGGAGAAAGAAAAAAAAATCCATAAAAGAATGTGATTGGCTGGGGTTGGGCACACGGATTGCCACATCAGCAAAACCTAACAGCGGTATATATCCGCTGCTAGGTTTCCCCCAAAAAAATTTTGATTTCCAGCTAAGGTGGGATATTTTGGCGCCCCCTAAATTAAACGGCTAACAGCGGATTTCTAACAGCGGTTTTTGTCCGCTGTTATCTAACAGCGGATTTTTAAATAATCGCCGTTAGTCTTTTATTCTAACAACAGATTTTTGTCCGCCGTTAGAAAATTGATGTTAAAATGCAATTTTCTTGTAGTGAGTAAACCCCCGACCCACCCTTTCTTATCATAGAATATTTCCTTCATTTAATTTACCTCGGTTGTATGCACCTTGACTTGCTCACACTCTTTCCATGCTCTTTGAGCCCTTGTTGAATTTTCCCATTAAGTTGACTTTCATTTCATTCTTGTTGACTTTGATTGTTGTTTGATTCATTCGTGGAACCTACACCATAAAACCCTTTGTTAGCTCTTGATATGAACTGTCGGCAACCGTGGGACGCGACCCTATACCAAATGCTCAGGAACCTAACAATCAAGTACAATCCTCATCACTTGGTCGATCTTCCTTGTCCGGCTCGACATCAGTAGTTGGCCAGGACTCAGCATCCAGCTCGGCATCAGTGTTCCGGTGGGCCCGAGTGTTTAGACTCCAAGCATCCATGTACGTTGTGACCTTGGTCTTGGAGCTCTTCTAGAAATAACAGTATCCCTAGCCTACCGTACCAATCCAGAAGAAACCAAAGAGATACAAGCTCAAGTAGAGGAACTGATGGACAAAGGATACATCAGAGAAAGCATGATCCCTTGTGCCGTGCCAGTTATCCTAGTCCCCAAGAAGGAATGAACATGGAGAATGTGTGTTGATTGTCGAGTCATCAACAACATTACAGTTAAGTATCGCCACCCTATCCCTAGATTAGATGACATGCTTGATGAGTTACATGGATATACTATCTTCTCTCAAATTAATCTAAAATCTGGCTATCACCAAATTCGAATGACGGAAGGTGGTGAATGGAAAACTACCTTCAAAACTAAATTAGGGCTATATGAATGGATGGTCATGCCCTTTGGATTAACCAATGCACCTAGTACCTTCATGAGACTGATGAATTGATGAACCTCGGTCGTTGTTCGGGTTCAATCAAATACTACTAAGCTAGGAAAGCTAGGGTAGATCGTATTCCACGGGTATTCTAATGATCGATTACTCAAATAAGCTGGCAAATTACTTAGGTTAAACACTTCGTGCGTGGTGTGTGTTCCACGACTTCTAATTCTAAGAAATGCAGGGAAATTAAAAGTTGAAACTGAAAACAGATTGGAAATTAGGGTTGAAAACAGAGACGATAGACGAACTAAGACTTCAAAACCCCCTTCGTTCACCAGAGCATAGGCAATCAACAGATCAGCGGATTTCAATTCTCATTCAATCAATTCTAAGACACCACCATAACTCTTGACCCTTAGGTTTAAGACTGGCGAACGTTCGCTCTATCCGTTCTAGCTATTAAGATTAATTAGCCGCCCAGGTACGGTCGCCTCTCGCAACGACTTACCTTAACTGGTGGAATTACTAACGATTTATGAGTTACTCTTGCAGTGGATTAACCCTAATAGGTTCCTACGAAAGGCACACTCCAATTATAAGGTTAATTGTTCGATTTGATGTTTTAAAGTAAGGCGAGCGTTCGCTTCTATCCTTAGCTTAACAAGAATCTAATCTAGGTGATCAATCCAGACAAGAAACATGAACGATGAAGAACAAATCAAACATGAAAGAGAAACTGATTGAACTTTGAATCTAATCACCACCAATCCGTGACCGCTTTAAAGCCCTGGGTCACTTAGGGTTCATCTAGTCTAAGATCTAAGAGTTTAGCTACTCATGTTTTTCACAAAAGAATCAAAGACGAAGATAGAGTTCATCATACAGAGGAAAAACAGAAAAGGATCTGAAAACCCTAATTGAGACGACTCCGAGAGAACATCGATCTTCCGGTAAACTGCAATCCTAGCTCCAAGTCTTCAAGATGGAAGGGATGGCGTCACGATCTCTTTCCGGCTCTTCGGACTCTAACTCTGCTCCAGAACTTGACAGAATTCTGAAGTAATCGGTATTAGTTGGAAATTATGATTCTGAAAAGTATATCCTGATTTGGGCCGCTGGTTAAGTATTTATACTTAACCCTAATACCGCCGATTTTTAACTGATATTTTTGCCTAAAATGTTAAGAGATTTTCGGCGAAAATCTCTTTGTAAAATGACTGAATGCCGGCTGCTTTTCTTCTGTGGTTTTCAGTCCAACAGTTTCTGGTGAAAACTTAGTGTTTTCGCCGAAACATCCTTCGGTTGACATCAGTGGATTTGTGCTAGGGTTTTCGCTGAAAACACTAAGGGATTTTCGGCGAAAACTTTAGTGTAAACCGGGGCAGGAATTGGTTCGACTTAATTGGCTCCTTGGATCGATTCCGTGCGATTCCTCGAGGTTCCAATGCCTTAGACACGTCCTTGGCTACTTTATTTGATGGCAAAAACCTGTGCTAACATAAAAACACTAGAAAACCAGCAAATAGACCCGAAACGGGCCAAAGTAACACAAATGGCACGAGATAGAGCAATTGATTGAATATTCATATTCTACCCTAAAAACCATGTCTTAAGTAAGAAAATCGCTTAAATGAGGCTGATAATCACGTCAAATCGAGTGTCATCAAAATACCCCACACTTAAGCTTTTGCTTGTCCTCAAGCAAACTGAATAAAAATGCTCATGTTCACAAATGAAAAGATCGATTAAATTGGAGCTCAATCAAACACAATGAATTATTAGACAGATAGTTCCTAGAACAAGAAACCTAACATGCATACTGATCAGCCAAACAACCTGGTCTCACTAATAGACTGCACACGACAAGTAATCGCAACCAATTATGCACGAATTTGACCTGACCGACTAGACTCCTCACACAGGAAATATATAGTACAATGGAAACTCTCACTCTCTGTGTTTAAGGACGTGTTTATGCTCTCAATCATTTTCTGTTACTGAATTCTGTCATAAGTTTGCAATTCGACCACATCTCCAACACTGTGACAACACGAGTAACCAGTCAAGAAGGACTTCCCTGCTAGGACTGTAACCAATTCTACACTACAAGGGTTTATAATGAAATGGATGATGGGGATGTATGATGATGGCTTTGGTGCGGTGTAGCTTTTCGACTAACTTCCCTCGAATCTAGCTTATGGCTTCCTACCGTCTAACCAGACATGGGTGGAATAGTGAACGCTCGTCCTATGATACCCTCAAGCAACCTAGCACTTTATTATTTTTCTTACACAAATTTTTTTTTCTTTTCAACTTTTCTTTTGACTTCGTTCTTCCATGTACAGGGAGAAGAACTTTTCTCCTTTTCTGCTTTTTCGAAATCTCTTCTTTTCTTTCATTTTTTTCTTTTTTTCTTTGTGTCGATTCTTTCTTTGAGTTGCTAGAGGGGTTTACACGTTTGGACATAACAGCTAAGACCACCTGTTTAATGGCTATAGGCAGGTTACCACAAACTGACTTCCGGTAATCTAGAACTACAACCACAGGGGATCAACGGGGAATGAAAGAATGGGAAATGGTTGTAATGTATTATCGAACCGAAAGAACAGGCCAAGCTCAAGGGTCTACACCTAATGGATTTTATCGTTAGGTAGGCTATCTGGCTTAGTAGCTGAATCTAGGTGCCCCTATCATTCTAGAACTCGTGTTATCGTGTGGTCTCGAGTAGGTCTCATGCAAATTTTAACTCATTCAAGCAAACAAAAAATCACTCAAAAAGAATTGAAATTGCAAGTTACGTGCAATGGATCAAAAGCTCACAGTTGGTTTGCTAGTCGGATTCGGTCATTTTCATGCAATCAAGGCTACAAACTACAAGTGTGATTTTAAAAATTCTGTTCTGACCAGGCCATTTAGCATCAAAGTAAACACGTTGGTTCTCAGGTTCTAGGTTAAGCAGTCTAAGCATCATTATGAAAGTTTGAACAGCAACTTAACATCAAAAATCAAGAACTGAGCCATTCTAATGCTAGAGAGACTGGACAGGAATCACGAGGCACACAGAAACACAATCAAGGGCAATCAAGTTCATGCAAGGTTCTCTAGCATCCTACCCCACACTTAAATCGTACTGTGTCCTCACAAGACTAAATTTAGAGTTCAGAGTGAAGTAGAAGAACCTGGACCGAGATGGTTGGCGTAGCGGATGAGCACGGATCATCGGAGCGGAGGGAATCTACCCAAGCGAAGCAAAGGGAATCTCCCAACTGCCTACAAAATAAAAACAAATGAAAGATAAAAAGGAAACCGGGACAAGTGTCCCGGATCCACACAGAAAAAAAGTTGGATCAAAATCCGAAAAGAAGAAACAAAAAGAAAGGACCAGAAAAGGAATACAACCCGATCACTGCTGGTCAGGCGCGTCGGGAGGTGGAAAGTGGAGGAAGTCACCGAGCTGACGTTGCCACGCCAGCTGTGTCTCATACCGCTCGTTGGAGCGGTGCATATGTTGCTGCATAATAGTCCACTTTGCCTCTTGAGTGGCATTGTCTGTGATGCGCCACTCTTGGAGACGCTCATACAGCTCTCCAACATTCGCGGGGTGCGGTCGGTGGTGCTGGTGAGGCGCCTGATATGGATCTGGAATGGGTGGCGGCGACCGGTGTGCATACCCTACCTGATGATGTGGCGAGGGTATAGGATCATGAAATTCTGGCTCGTACTGAGGCTGAGGCTCCTCAGAATCATCTTCTTCCTCCGACTCATCCTCGTAGTGGACAGAGGATCTGCTGCTACCTGGGGGCTGAGGTCTAGCTCGAGGTTGTATTCGACCGCCAAATCGCCTCCAACGGTGCGTACTCTGCGGCGTGGGATGTTCGGGCCATATTCTTGGCTGAGGCCGAAGGAGATGATGAGTCGGCCTACAAAGTGGCCTCCCAGGAGTGAGCGAGGTGGCTTCGACCTTTGAGTCTTCTTGCGGAGTAGTCGGGCAAACACCCATCCGGGATGAAGAGGATATCTCTCCCGGATGGCACGATGAAGAAGAAGCTCCTCTCGGCTGATATGGTGATGGTTCTTCTCTGGAGCATACAAAAGAGAACGACGCCAAACCATGTGAATGAATTTATAGAGAGGGTGAGAGAGAGACTTAACTGAATTATGCTTCGTAAGACAATCGTCGGGCACTCCAGTCATGTGGCTCCAGAGTGCATGGTACTCCTCTCCGTCGTCATCGTCGTTCTCCCAGCCGAGCAGATGACCCTCGTAGTGCTCGTGGGGAATCCTGAGACGAGCTGAAAACTCATCATATGTGAGTTTCCTGTGCACCCCGCCCAGATAGAAGGTGACGACCTCCTTGTGCTGCCTCCTCTTGTGCTCGTCCAGATCGAACGTCGCCCAAAACTCCTGAAGGGCGACGTCTGGGAAGTCGGCGGCAAGCATGGTCAGCTCCAGCAAGCCAGCGTGCGTCAGTGCTCGAGCACGTTCCGGTGCCAATCCTCATCGTGATCGAAGAGCGACTCCATGGAAAGGGGGCAAACAACAGCTCCAGGGATATTCTCGAGACGCTGGTATCACTCGAAGTAGTACGGGGGTAGGTGATGCAGCTGCAGAACAGTGATCAAATACTACCAAGCTAACAAAAGCTAGGGTAGATCGTATTCCAGGGGTCTTCTAAGATTGATTACTTCAAAATTGGCAAAATACTCGAATGCAAACAAGTTGTGCGTGGTGTGAGTTCCACGACTTCTAATTCTAAGAAATGCAGAGAAATTAAAAAATTAAACTAAAGCAGATTGGAAATTAGGGTTTGAAAACAGAGATGACAAACGAACTTAGACTTTGAATCCCCCTTCGTTCCCCAGAGCATTGGCAATCAACAGATCAGCGGATTTCGATTCTCATTCAATCAAATACTAAGACACCACCATAACTCCTCACCCTTAGGTTTAAGACCGGCGAACGTTCGCTCTATCCGTTCTAACTACCAAGATTAACTAGCCGCCCGGGTACGGTCGCCTCTCGCAACGACTTAATTAACTGGTGCAATTACTAATGATTAATGAGTTACTCTTGCAGTGGATTAACCCTAACCGGTTCCTACGAAAGGCACACTCCAATTATAAGGTTAATTGTTCAATTCGATGTTCTAAAGTAAGGCGAGCGTTCGCTTCTATCCTTAGCTTAACAAGAATCTAATCTAGGTGATCAATCCAGACAAGAAACATGAACAATGAAGAACAAATCAAACATGAATGAGAAACTAATTGAATTTTGAATCTAATCACCGCCGATCTGTGACCGCTTTAAAGCCCTGGGTCACTTAGGGTTCATCTAGTCTAAGCTCTAACGAGTTTAGCTACTCATGTTTATCACAAAAGAAACGAAGACAAAGAAAGAGTTCATCATCTAGAGGAAGAACAGAAAAGAATCTGAAAAACCTAATTTAGACGACTCTGATAGACTTCGATCTTCGGTAACTACACTCCTAGCTCCGGTTCTCCGAGATGAAAGGGATGGCGTCACGATCTCTTTCCGGTTCTTCGAACTCTAACTCTTCCCTCCAGAACTTCAGAGAAAATCGAAGGATTCTGATTTGAAAAGTATTCTGATGTAAAAATTATTATCCTCCTCTCTAATGGGCCGCCGGTTAAGTATTTATACTTAACATAGCCCAGCCGGATTTCTTCTAGGATTTTCGCCGAAAATAATGAACTATTTTCGCCGAAAATTTGCTTGTAAATGGAAGTCCCGCCGGCTGATTCTCCTGAACTTTCTTCTCGGTTCGAAAACTTCCTTCTTTCGCCCAAAATTCCTTCAGTTGCCAACAGCCGAATTATGATGATATTTTCGCCAAAAATACAAGGGTATTTTTGGCGAAAATTCTTTTGTAAACCGGGCAGGGATTTGTTTGAACTTGGTTCGCTCCTTTGATCGATCCCGGTGCAATCCTTCGAGATTCCAACGCCTTAGACACGTCATTGGTTACTTATTCGATGGCAAAAACCTGTGCTAACATAAAAACACTAGAAAACCATCAAATAGACCCGAAATGGGCCAAGGTAACACAAATGGCACGAGATAGGGCAATCGATTGAATATTCGTTATTCTACCCTAAAAACCATGTCTTAAGCAAAGAAATGTCGCTTAAATGAGGCTGATAATCACGTCAAATCGAGTGTCATCAAATACCCCACACTTAAGCTTTTGCTTGTCCTCAAGCAAACTGAATAGAAACGCTCATGTTCATAAATGATAAGATCGATTAAATTGGAGCTCAATCAAACACAATGAATTATTAGACAGCTCGATCCTAGAACAAGAAACCTAACATGCATACAGATCAGCCAAACTACCTGGTCTCACTAATAGACTGCACACGACAAGTAATTAGCAACCAATTATGCACGAATTTGACCTGACCGACCAGACTCCTCACACATGATATATAGTACAATGGGGACTCTCACTCTCTGTGTTTAAGGACGTGTTTCTGCTCTCGATCATTTTCTGTTACCGAATTCTGTCATAGGGTTGCAATTCGACCACATCTCCACCACTGTGACAACACGAGTATCTAGTCAAGAAGGACTTCCCTGCTAGGACCGTAATGAAATCTACACTACTTGGGTTTATGATGCGATGGATGATGGGAATGTATGATGATGGCTTGGTGCGGTGTAGCTTTCGACTAACTTCCCTCGAATCTAATCTATTGCTTCCTACCGTCTAACCAAACACGGGTGGAATGATGAACGCTCGTCCTATGATACCCTCAAGCAACCTAGCACTTATTCTTTTTCTTTACACGATTTTTTTCTTAGTCTTTTGAACTTTTCTTTTGACTTCGTTCTTCCATTTGTAGGGAGAAGAACGTTTTATTGAACTAGAAACTTTGAAACTTTTCTAATTTTTCTTTTCTTCACTTTTTTCGAAATTTGCTTCTTTTTCTTCTTTTTCTATTTTTTTTCTTTTGTGCCGATTTTCTTTTAGTTGCTAGAGGGATTTACACGTCTGGACATATTAGCTAAGATCACCTGTTTAATGGCTATAGGCAGGTTACCACAAACCGACTTCCGGTAGGTCAATCTAGAACTACAACCACAGGGGATCAACGGGGAATGAAAGAAATGGGAAATGGCTGTAATGTATTATCGAACCGAAAGAACAGGCCAAGCTCAAGGGTCTAAACCTAGTGGATTTTATCGTTTGGTAGGCTATCTGGCTTAGTAGCTGAATCTTGGTGCCCCTATCCTTCTAGAACTCGTGTCATCGTGTGGTCTCGAGTAGGTCTCATGCAAATTCTAACTCATTCAAGTAAACAGAATATCACTCAGAAAGAATTTAAATTGCAAGTTACGTGCAATGGATCAAAAGCTCACAGTTGGTTTGCTAGTCGGATTCGGTCATTTTCATGCAATCAAGGCTACAAACTACAAGTGTGATTTAAAAATTCTGTTCTGACCAGGCAATTTAGCATCAAAGTATACAAGTTGGTTCTCAAGTTCTAGGTTAAGCAGTCTAAGCATCATTATGAAGGTTTGAACAACAACTTAACATCAAAAATCAAGAACTGAGCCATTCTAATGCTAGAGAGACTGGAATGGAATCACGAGGCACACATAAAACACAATCAAGGGCAATCAAGTTCATGCAAGGTTCTCTAGCATCCTACCCCACACTTAAATCGACTGTGTCCTCACAGGACTAAAATTAGAGTTCAGAGTGAAGTAGAAGAACCTGGACCGAGATGATTGGTGTAGGGGATGAGTACGGGTCCTCGGAGCGGAGGGAATCTACCCAAGCGAAGCAAAGGGAATCTCCCAACTGCCTACAAAACAAAAACAAATAAAACATAAAAAAGAAACCGGGACAGGTGCCCCGGATCCACACAGAAAAAAGTTGGACCAAAATCCGAAAAGAATAAATAAAAAGAAAGGACCAGAAAAGGAATACAACTCGATCACTGCTGGTCAGGTGAGCTGGGAGGTGGAAAGTGGAGGTGCTCGCCGAGCTGACGTTGCCACGCCAGCTGTGCCTCATACCGCCTGTCGACGCGACGCATATGCTGCTGCATAATAGTCCATCTCGCCTCTTGAGTGGCGTTGTCAGTGATGCGCCACTCCTGCAGTCGCTCATACAACTCACCAACATCCGCGGGGTGCGGTCGGTGCTGATGGTGAGGCGCCTGGTATGGATCGGGAATGTGTGGCGGCGACTGGGGAGCATACCCTGCCTGGTGATGTGGCAAGGGTATATAGTCTTGGAATTCTGGCAGCGGCTGGGGCTGCTGCTGCTCAGCATCATCTTCTTCCTCCGACTCGACCACAGGCTGGAGTGGAGGATCTGCTGCTACATGGGGACTGAGGTCGAGTTCTAAGTCGTACTGAACCGCTAAGTCTCCTCCAACGGTCCTAACGTGGCGTCGTGGAATGTTCGGGCCATATTCATGGCTGATGCCGAAGGAGAGGATGAGCTGACCTATGAAGTTACCCCCCAGGATTTTACGAGGTGGCGTCCTCCTCTGGTCTTCTGGCGGATGTGACGGAAGATGCGTGCCAGCACCCAGCCGGGGTGGAGAGGGTACTCTCTCGGATGGCTCGAAGAAGCATAAGCTCCTCCTTGAGGATATGGTGGCGATCCTTATCTGGAACATATAAAAGCGATCTACGCCAAACCACATGAATAAATTTAATGAGAGGGTGAGAGAGCGACTTAACTGAGTTGTGCTCCCCAAGGCGATCGCCAGGCACTCCAGTCATGCGGCTCCAGAGCGCGTGGTACTCCTCGTCGTCATCATCGTCGCCCCAGCCGAGGTGATGTCCATGATAGTGCTCGTGGGGGATGCCTAGATGAGCGGCAAACTCATCGTAGGTGAGCTGCCTGTACACCCCACCAAGATAGAAGGTCACAACCTTCTGGCGCTGCTTCCTCTTGTGCTCATCCAGATCAAAGGTCGCCCAAAACTCCTGGAGAGCAATGTCTGGGAAATCGGCAGCTACGGTGGTCAGCTCTAGGAGGCCTGCCGGTGCTAGGGCATCATGCACGTTCCGGTAGTAATCCTCGTCGTGCTCGTTCAGGGACTCCATGTAAAGAGGGCGCAAGTCAGCTCCCCGAATGTGCTCGATCTTCTGGAAGCACTCGAAGTAGAAGTCAGGTAGACGGGCGATAGTGCGATGGTATCCAGCCCGACGAGGTAGTGCGGGTGGAGGCCCCAGAACGGCGGGTGTGACGGGAGCGGTAGCTCCTGAGCTCGAGGCGCCATCAAGTCGCGCTTTAGTCCTGCGCTCATAAGTGGTGTTCCTAAAACCAGAATGAAACTAGATTAGTCAAACTTAAACCCTACCCCACACTTAGTAGAAAAACTCAATTTCACGAAGAAATGAGGGAAACCGAGTGGGGGTAAGCAAAGCAGAGTAACCGGTAATCATAGACAGTAAAATACATGCTTAGGAACAGCCAGAATCGGATAAGCACAATCAGAGTTCAAAGAGTCAGACTGACATTCAGAAAGTCAACACTATAGCATAATGAACCCCAATCATGGCAAGATTATCACAACGTGGAAATTGACGGCATAATATGATCTCAGATGGCAAACACAATAATATGAACGAGAATGAGCACATCAGGCAGCCAAATGATCACAACAATTCAAAGTCAAACCGACATTTCTCACAAAAGTCAACATCACAAAGAATCAATCCTATGCAAGCAACACATGATCAAATGATATGGAAATTAAGCACGGAACTCCCTAAGCATGCTAGAACATTTCTACAAGTTCAGCTAACCTAGTTCACACGAAATCAGTCGGCACGCAAATCGAGGCAAACCGAAAAGTCAACCGAAAGTCAACCCCGACGAAATTCAGCAATCCATATGTCAAAAGGTTCGTATTGAAAAGTTCTACAACTTACCTTGAAGCCATGGATGCTAAAAACGAACGGTTTGGGAGGAATCAGTGAAAAACTCTGAAAACAAGGGTTTCGGTGAACTAGAGCTGTAGAGCTCCGATTCGAACGTTCTAGGGCTCAATGTAATCGGAAAAGACAAGGGAGTTGAGCGGCGGCAGTCGACGATGGCGGCGGCGAAGGAAACGGCGGCGGCGGCGGTGAGAAAAATGGGTGTGGTCGGTGGTTTTGAAAGAACAAAGGGGAGGGGGTTTGTTTTCGGGTTTTGGAACGAAAATGGCAAGTGGAGAGAGAGGGTGGAAGACCGGATTTTAAATGGAAGATTGGCTGATTTTCAAAGGTATTTTCGGCGAAAATAGCAAGGAGTTTTCGCCGAAAATAGACGTTCAAATGCACTGCCAGTTTTCAAATAAATTTTCGCCGAAAACACTTAACTTTTCGAACCGAAAATATGAAACAGGAGACCGGGTTTGAAAATTCAAAAGCGATTTCGCCGAAAATATGGTTTAATTTTCGCCGAAAATTTTGAACACTACAAATTAAAAATATTTTCGCAATCCCGCAGACTTCAGAAAATCACAGTTAAATCCACAAAAATCGGAACGACCTCAATCAACTTGCGACTGACTCTATGACACACAAAATCTACACGAAAAATAATAAATCAAACAAACTGACAATTTTGGCTCCACCGAACCGACTCTAAAATGCTAAGGTTGACACAAAACAAAAACGGACTCCAACCGTGGGTTGCCTCCCACGAAGCGCTCTTTTATTAACGTCCTTGAGCTGGATGATACCTAGACGGTATTAGGAGACATCCCAACTCAGATTCTCCTTCACGCTCGCGTCGGAGTTCATAAAGTACAGCTTCGGGGATTCTCCGGTAAGCGTGAATCTCTTCCCGTTCGCATGTAAGAGTTTGGTACGTCCATCGGGAAGATGATCTATGAACTTGAACGGTCCGAACAGCTCTCTGGAGAGGTCATCCTTCTTGATTGTTACGATGGAAGGAATGAGGACTGTCGGCTTCTTCTTTTCTTTTATCTTCGGCTATTATCACCAGGATCGGTGATCGTCAGTACTTCCTTAGGAGATGCTTTCGGCTTCTCCTTCCATACTTGTTCCGGCGCCGGTTTCTCGGAACTAATTGGTGGTGCAGCTGGCTCGGTGGAAGACGGCGGAATTTTTGGCCTCCAGACCATTTGGGTCTTCGTCTTCTTGTTCTTTCCCCGAGGTCTATTAGGTTTAGTGCTCGGTGGCTTAGAAGAGGCTTGCAGTTCCTTCTTCTTCTTCTTGAGCGGCTTCTGAACCGAAGTTTCTGGCTTCTTTTTAATAACCTGTTCAATACCTGCAACAACAACTGATCTAGAGACACTGGTAGAAGCATTAGTAACGGAGTTGACCGGAGTCAACACCACAGTTTCAACAGCTAGGCAGTGAGATTCTTCATTCTTAGAGTCATATTTCATGCCATCTTTAAGACGGAACTTTTCATTTCTTTACCGACCCTTAGAGTTAAAGAACCATTTGGACGTTAATATTCATTCCAGTAGTAGCCATGAAAGGTCGACCTATGAGAATGGTAGAATCATCTGTACTAGTATCCATAATCACATAGTCAGCTAAGAACGTGAACGAACCACATTTTGTAACAACGTCTTAATCTCTCCCTTAGGGGTTTTAAGTGATCTATCAGCAAAGACAAGTTGCATACTAGGCGGTTCAAGTTCTCCTAGGTTCAATTTTTCAAACAGGCTCATAGGCATGACATTAACATACGCTCCTAGATCAACTAAACAACGTTCAATCTCAACATCATTGATGACCAAAGGCAAAGTAAAAGAACCAGGATCAGATAACTTAGCTGGATATGGAGAGGCCGGTTTCTTAATACGAATGTCAGGATATTCTTCCTTGTTCCCCTTCATGCCAGTCTCGATCCTTGCATTTGGCAGCAATGCTCTTGGGAAAGGAGGCTTTACGACGTACGATGCAAGAGGAGGATCATCCTCCTTAGGCACCGGTCCCTGTTCTTCTTCTTCCTCCGGAGTTTCAGCGATCCTGCGTAACACAGAACAAGCATCAGCAATTAAGTTTGGCAGTTTTCGAGCGGTTACCATCTTGGCTTGCTCCTTTCTCAGATTCGGCTCTGTCTGGCTTGGAAGTTGGCCAAATGGTCGACCAGATGCTAGCATGCTCGAGATGTTGTTCACGGCTTGCTCAATTCTTTGTCCAGATGCTATCTGTTCTTGATTGAGAAGAGCTTGAGCCTTGAACTGACTGTCATGATCATCGAGTCTGGTGATGATCTGGCTGAGCTTCTTATCTAGGTCACTGACATTGTTTTCTCTTTGATGCTGCTGCCTGGATAGGTATTATTAAGATATTGATTCTGGCGATTGCCAGGAGCAGTTCCATAATACCCGGATTGCGATGCGGTGGTGGTAGACACCTGCCGGCGGATGGTTAGGGTTCTGATCCTGAGCTGGACCAACCGGGCGGTTATTCTGTTTCTGGTTATGGTTGGCGCCAGCATTGTAGGGAGGTCTGTCTTGATAGTTCCCTTGCTGTCTGAAGTTACGGTAGCCAGCATAACCATTCTGATTATTGACGAAGCCTTGTTGAATGAAATTTACCTCTTCGGCAGACCAGACTTTTGCCTTACCAAAATTCTGACAACGGCCTCCGTTATGTGCGCAAGCTCCGCACCACTCGCAATCGGCAACATAGACAGAAGCTGCCGGCGGTTTGATTGGTGTAGAAGACTTCTTCAAATGCTTCTCTACTTCTGCTTTGATAGTAGCTTCGAGATCGAGCTTGCTCTTTGATCCTTCAGATTGTCGTTCCCAGTTCCTTGACTTGGAAGCACAGTTTGCGAAGTGAAGAAGCACAGTAAGCCACCTCTTAGCAGCGCCTTTCAGAGAGAATGGAAAAGCTCTTAAGCAAAAAGTGTTCTTGTCGAGGTTTCCGTTCTTGAAAGTGCTGCAGAGATCAAGGAAATCTGCCAGATGTGTGCACGGATTGTCTAGTGGCCTGCCTTCAAATTGTAGATCCCTAGAGATCATAGTCAAGAATGGAATCTTGATCTCATAGTCAGGATCTCCTTCAACACGCGGCACGACAATGGCAGATCGAACGCTAGTCACACTCGGCTTGTTGTAGTCAGCTAAACTCTTCTGTGCAGGTGGTGGTGGTGGATTTCCGCCTGGTGGTGGTGGTGGTGGTAACTGATCATCCATGGTAGGAGATGGAGGAGGTGAAAGTGACTCGGTGTATGAAACAGATGAAGATGACGGTGAAGATGGGGATGAGGAACTCTCCTTCAGTTCCTCGATCTTGATCGGAGTGACGGATGGAGGTGGATTGGTTCTGCTTCTCCTTGGAATCTGTGATTGTCAAGGTGGAGCAGAACTGCCTGGTCTCTCTATGCTCTTAGCCTTGTCGGTTTGAGAGCGAGTCCAAGGGCGGCGATGCATACACCTGTGAGCAACCTAAAAACAACAGAAACAAACAAAACCAGTGTAAAATCGAAGTGGATGGAAAGATGAAAGATGGAAAATAGAAGAATAAAATGCCAGTTCTTCTTTTGAACAATCAAAAGAAGTCCCCGGCAACGGCGCTAGTTTTATGAACCTTGGTCGTTGTTCGAGTTCAATCAAATACTACTAAGCTAGGAAAGCTCGGGTAGATCGTATTCCACGGGTCTTCTAATGATCGATTACTCAAATAAGCAGGAAAATTACTAGGTTAAACACTTCGTGCGTGGTGTGAGTTCCACGACTTCTAATTCTAAGAAATGCAGGAAAATTAAAAGTTGAAACTGAAAACAGATTGGAAATTAGGGTTGAAAACAGAGATGACAGACGAACTTAGACTTCAAATCCCCCTTCGTTCACCAGAGCATAGGCAATCAACAGATCAGCGGATTTCAATTCTCATTCAATCAATTCTAAGGGGTTGGTTACTAAAATGATCACCAAACTTTGGACAAATAACCCGACGATCACTGATTTTCAAAAAATTTCTTAGCACTCACACAACTTTGACCGATTATCCTAACGGTCACTACCATCTACGGACATCCAATTTTCAATCCATTTGCATACGTGGCGATGCCATCAAGGCAGCCACATCATCTACATTGCCACATCATCTAAACCAAACCCAAAACCCAAACCTAAACACTCACCCTAATTACCAAACCAAACCAAATCTAAACCAAATCAAACCTTTCCTCCTCTTTCCTCTTCCTCTTCCTATTCCCCTTCCTCTTCCTCTTCTCCACCCTAACTCCCCCACCGCCGCCGCCCCGCCGCCTCGCCGCCGCCGCCGCCATCGCCTCCTCGCCGCCGCCGCTCCTCCGCATCATCCTCTCCTCCTCCTTCTCTTTCCTCTTCCTCTTTCTCCTCTTCTCCTACACCAGATCTGTTTTTCAGATCCTCTTACCTCTTCCTCTTCCTCCTCCTCTCCTCCACATCATCCCTCCTCCTCTTTCAGATTCGTTTTCTCCTCCAAGCCTAACAAAAACTTCCTCTGACTCCCAAAACCAAGCGGCGCCGTCGTCCGCCGCTACCAGACGACGGCGTCTCATCGGAGCATAAGAAACCGAACCCCCCTTTGGGCTTTCGACTCATCCCCAACGGATCTAAAAACATATATGAAAGAGGAAGAGGAAAGAGAAGGAGAAGGGATGATGATGAGGAGAGGAGGAGGAAGAGGAAGAGGAAAGAGGATCTGAAAAACAGATCTGGTGGAGGAGAGGAGGAGGAAGAGGAAGTGGAAAGAGAAGGAGGAGAAGAGGAAGAGGAAGAGAGGCATGATGTGGAGGAGCGGTGGTGGCGGCGAGGCAGGGCGGCGGCGACGACGGGGCGGTGGCGAGGCGGCGGCGGTGAGGGAGTGAGGGTGGAGAAGAGGAAGAGGAAGGGGAAGAGGAAGAGGAAGAGGAAAGAGGAGGAAAGGTTTGATTTGGTTTAGATTTGGTTTGGTTTGGTAATTAGGGTGAGTGTTTAGGTTTGGGTTTTAGGTTTGGTTTATATGATGTGGCAATGTAGATGATGTTGCTGCCTTGATGGCATCGCCACGTATGCAAATGGATGGAAAATTGGATGTCCGTAGACGGTAGTGGCCGTTAGGATAATCGGTCAAAATTGTGAGTGCTAAGAAACTTTTTGAACATTAGTGGTCGTCGGGTTATTTGTCCAAAGTTTGGTGATCATTTTAATAACCATCCCCAATTCTAAGACACCACCATAACTCCTGACCCTTAGGTTTAAGACCGGCGAAAGTTTGCTTTATCCGTTCTAGCTACCAAGATTAATTAGCCGCCCGGGTACGGTCACCTCTCGCAACGACTTAACTTAACTGGTGGAATTACTAACGATTTATGAGTTACTCTTGCAGTGGATTAACCCTAATCGGTTCCTACGAAAGGCACACTCCAATTATAAGGTTAATTGTTCGATTTGATGTTTTAAAGTAAGGCGAGTGTTCGCTTCTATCCTTAGCTTAACAAGAATCTAATCTAGGTGATCAATCCAGACAAGAAACATGAACGATGAAGAACAAATCAAACATGAAAGAGAAACTGATTGAAATTTAAATCTAATCACCGCCGATCCGTGACCGCTTTAAAGCCTTGGGTCACTTAGGGTTCATCTAGTCTAAGCTCTAAGAGTTTAGCTACTCATGTTTTTCACAAAATAATCAAAGACAAAGATAGAGTTCATCATACAGAGGATAAACAGAAAAGGATCTGAAAAACCTAATTGAGACGACTCCGGCAGAACTTCGATCTTCCGGTAAACTGCAATCCTAGCTCCGAGTCTTCGAGATTGAAGGGATGGTGTCACGATCTCTTTCCGGCTCTTCGGACTCTAACTCTGCTCCAGAACTTGAGAGAATTTTGAAGTAATCGGTATTAGTTGAAAATTATGATTCTGAAAAGTATATCCTGATTTGGGCCGCCGGTTAAGTATTTATACTTAACCCTAATACCACCGGTTTTTAACAGATATTTTCGCCGAAAATGTGAAGAGATTTTCGGCGAAAATCTCTTTGTAAAATGACTGAACGTCGGCTGCTTTTCTTCTGTGGTTTTCGGTCCAACAGTTCTCGACGAAAACTTAGTGTTTTCGCCGAAAACATCCTTCGGTTGACATCAGTTGATTTGTGCTAGGGTTTTCGCCGAAAACACTAAGGGATTTTTCGGTGAAAATTTAGTGTAAACCGGGGCAGGAATTGGTTCGACTTGATTGGCTCCTTGGATCGATTCCGGTGCGATTCCTCGAGGTTCCAATGCCTTAGACACTTCCTTGGCTACTTTATTTGACGGCAAAAACCTGTGCTAACATAAAAACACTAGAAAACCATCAAATAGACCCGAAACGGGCCAAAGTAACACAAATGGCACGAGATAGAGCAATTGATTGAATATTCGTTATTCTACCCTAAAAACCATGTCTTAAGCAAGGAAATGTCGCTTAAATGAGGTTGATAATCACGTCAAATCGAGTGTCATCATGAATCAAGTGCTTAGGTCTTACATTGGAAAATTTGTCGTGGTCTACTTATACTTATCTATTCCAAAAACCTAGAAGACCACCTTGGGCACCTAAAACTGTCTTAGAAACCCTAAGGAAAGACCATCTCTATGCTAAAATGGCCAAGTACACCTTTTGCACAAATCATCTTATTTTTCTTGGCTTTGTTGTTAGTTCAGTAGGTATTAGGGTGGATGAAGACAAGATAGAAGCGATCAAGTCCTGGCCCACCCCTCAGAACATCACTGATGTTAGAAGCTTTCATGGATTGGCTAGCTTCTACCGAAGGTTTGTAAGGGATTTCAGTACCATTGCTGCCCCACTTACAGCCTTGCTAAAAAAAGATGTGCCCTTCCAATAAGGTACCCCACAAAAGAAGCCTTTGAAGCCCTCAAGAAGAAACTCATGAAGCCCCATTACTCATGCTGCCATATTTCACTAAGCCCTTTGAGATCGAGTGTGATGCTTCAGGTGTATGGATTGGAGCTGTTCTAATGCAAGAGAAGAGGCCCATTGCTTACTTCAGTGAGAAGCTAAGCGGTACCACCCTCAACTACCCCACCTACGACAAAGAACTTTATGCCTTAGTTAGAGCTTTGAAGACTTGGGACCACTACTTGTGGCCCAAGGAATTCATCATCCACACGGATCATGAATCGCTCAAGTACCTCAAAGCTCAACATAAGCTCATCAAAAGACATGCCAGGTGGGTATAGTTCATTGAGTCCTTCCCATACATCATTCAATATAAACAAGGTAAGGAAAATGGCGTGGCTGATGCCCAATCTCGAAGGTACACTATAATCTCAGTCCTTTCCACTAAATTCATTGGCTTTAAACATATCAAAGACCTATATGCCACTGACCCCGATTTTAAGAGTATCTTTGAGTCTTGTCAATAGGGAGGATTTGGAAAGTTCTACAAGCAGGATGGATATATGTTTAAAGGACCCAAGCTTTGCTTGCCTAACCATTCATGCAGGACGGTCCTAATCCTAGAGGCTCATGGAGGAGGCCTCATGGGACACTTTGGAGTAGCCAAAACCTTGGCCACCCTCAAAGAGCACTTCTATTGGCCCAAGATGTGCCATGATGTGGAGAAACTCATAGCTCAATGCTCCAAGTGCCAACGAGCTAAGTCAAAATTCAAGCCCCATGGTTCATACACCCCTTTACCCATTCATGAACACCCATAGGTTGAATTGTCTGTGGATTTTATATAAGTACTAGAACTAGAAAGGGAAAAGATTCCATCTTTGTAGTCGTTGATAGGTTCTCTAAGATGGCCCATTTTATTGCTTGCCACAAAACTGATGATGTTCTTTAAAGAGGTAATCAGGTCGCAGACTATAGTCTCGGATAGGGACTCCAAATTCCTAAGCTACTTTTGGAAGACCTTGTGGGCTAAGCTTGGAACACGATTGATGTTCTCCACCACTTGCCACCCTCAAACTGATGGCCAAACCGAAGTTGTGAATTGATCCTTGTCCCAAATGTTTAGGGCCATCATCAAAAGCACCATTAAAACTTGGGAAGAATGCTTGCCACACGTGGAGTTTGCTTATAATAGGGTTGTGCACTCCGCCACCCAATACTCACATTTTGAACTTGTTTATGGCTTTGACCCCCTAACCCCCTTGGATTTATCACCTCTACCTATCCATGGGTTTTTAGATGCATGTGGTCAAGAGAAGGCAGCCTACGTCAAGAAGTTACACGAGAAGGCCAAGGCCAACATTGAAAGAAGGACTGCCCAATACACCCGCAACGCCAACCGAGGGAGAAAGGAGAAAATATTTGAAGTAGGAGATAAAGTGTGGATCCACTTCAGGAAGAATAGGTTTCCCGAGCAGAGAAAGTCCAAATTGTTACCTAGAGGGGATGGACCATACACAGTTCTTCAGAGAGTCAACAACAATGCCTATGTCTTTGATCTACCCAATTCCTACGGGGTAAGTGCTACCTTTAATGTGGCTGACTTGACACCCTACTATGATGATATCTATGCAGATCAGGATTCGAGGACGAATCGTCCCCATGAAGAGGGGAATGATGAGCCCCCTATGCCATGGACCAGACCTGAGCCACCCCTAACCCAAAGCCAAACCAAGGCCTTCAAGGAACGGCTCAACACCTACATGAAGGCATGGAGAAAGGAAAGGCATGAGGAGGATGCGGATACGTTTGCCAAGGGAGGCTACACCCTCCAGGAAGTCAAAGACACCTCCCCAAAGCAGGAGTTGGAACAGGAAATGGCCCCGTCGGGCACTAATGCTAAAACCGGGCGCCGCTGCTGGACCTGGGCCTAGCAAGGCACTCACATCGAGCCCAAACGAATTATAATGGGCACCAGACTCAAACTTTGGCCTGAAAACAATCCAAAGACAAGTGCTAAAGATGGCCCGAGATAGAAGATAAGAAGCATGGGCATAACTCCGAAAGGCCTGAAGCCAGGCCGCGATCCTGTGCCAAACTGACCTCGGAGCGCTACACCGGACCAACCTGGGCCGAGCCAACAATTGGCTCAGGCCTTTGAAGAATTTCCACCGGCCCTAGAAGCCCTAGAGGCCCAGGAAGCATGGCCAACCATCCCTGGAAGAATTGAGGAAGTTTCCATAAAAGTGCCACCTGATTAGGAAGAAGATCACCTAATCCGGGCCGGCGGAGGAACACGCCCGGGCACCGGATTAAGGTTTCCTGGTTTTGCTGGTTTTTGCCTAAATAGGCTATTTTCTTCGGCCCCAAGATTTCTTTGACTTGTTTTGTGTTTTCCCTTTTAGTTAAACTATTTAGGAAGAACTTAGCTTATTTTGGACTTTAGATTATTTAATTAGTTGATTAGGAAGTAACTATTTAAGGAAGGATTAGGAGAGCTTGTTCCCTAACCCCTCCTATAAATAGAGGCCGCCGACCACCCTTTGTACTCACCCTTTGATTAATAAACCCCCTTTTTTAGAACTTATGTTCTTTTCCCTTCAAGTCTTTGCTCGTTCTTGCATTGCTTAAGGTTGGCTTATCATCAAGATCATCCATCTCTTGGCGTGGTGCCCTCACTTGATACTTATGTTTCTTAGCTCCTTTATAGCTAGTGAGTCAAAGTCCTCTTCCATCCGGTTCCATAGGTTCTTCACGAGTGCTAGGAGATCAGCTTGTGGTTTTCAAGGGTCTTCTGCCCATGGTTGCAGCGGTTCACATCAATTGGGCCCACTTTTTTGCTTTGGATGAAGTACCATTTCTTCAGTTCCAACAATACGATTGAGTTAGAGAAGAAGAGGTAGGGAGAATGGAGATGGAGAAGAGAGATAGACACAGACGCACGATTTATCTGGTTGGGATGATCCCTACTCCATGCCCAAGTAAGCTTGAGATAGTCACTTGACAAATTATCAACTCACACAATCAAGGTCGTATTTCCACGGGGTTCTCTCAATGGCCAATACTCATAATACTCATGGGCGGTATAAACATTTAAATGAGTTTTGGTTTGATAAGAATGATTCAAAAGCATAGACTAAACAAGCAAGCAAAGCAACAAAGATTAAACAAGGAAAGTTGAGGGTCAAACAAGAGAGAAGAAGGTCAACTTAGTAAGGGAGTTTCTCAAGCTTAAAAGTAATGAAAGATGGATCGAGTCACAAGCATCAATGTGTAGTTCATTGGCCACGCAAAACACTTATATAGAATCAACGAACTCTCGCACAATCGATTCACTACTCCTATACCACATGAACTATGCTCTCGCTATGAGAACAAAGGAATGGAGTGTTGTTATCAAACTCAATGTAATGCTCACTCACCTAAACTCCTAATCAACAACTTCTAACACAAGGCAATGATGCAAGACACTCTCATGTCAATCATAGAACATAAGGTTTACAATCATAAGGTCTTTCAACTACTAAATGAATGTAAAACCAAAGGCACTCCAAGTGTTTGAAGAAATGTCAACAAAGAAATCAAGTGAAAATGGTTGCAATTGAGTAAACCAATCTCTCAAATTCATCAATTACAATACCTAAACCTTAAATCAACATCATCCAACAATTCTCATACATTGAATGACATTAGAGAGTACCATAGAAACCAATCAAGCTCACATGGCAATACAAACACAAGGTTAGAGACCAATTCATTACACAAGGACTATTGAAGACTCAATTCAATCAATCATTCCTCTATCCTAGCATGATCCATCCATCACTAAGCTCAATCCTAAGTCTAGCCTAGCATAGCCACGGAGGAAACCTGAATTGGAGAGGAGGAGAACACCCTAGCTTCCATGGATGATCCTTCAACCTTGCTCTTCAAGTTGCTACTCCAAGGTGAGAGGCTTTCCTTAGCTCCTTCCTTCAATTTGATCTTCACTTTTCTCTAGGGTTGAGAGGCGAAAGCTGATCGAGAATGGAGAGGGAATGGCGATCGCGATCATCGAAGAAGTGTGTTCTGTGTATTGAATGTAAAAAATGTCCTTATTCTCGCCGAGTCACCGCCTTAAATATGTACACTGGAAAAGCACAAAGTTCTCGCCGAGAACTTTGAAAGTTCTCGCCGAGAATTCCCTTGATAATCCCCAGGATAATCTTGTCAAAATTAAGCCTTCAATTCCTTAACATTCTCGGCGAGAACCTTGTAAATTCTCGTCGAGAACTTCTTCATAAATGCTGGCAGAAATTTGCATTAATCTCAATTTTGCATTGGCCTTAACTCCTCCGTCCTAGCTCTGATTGACCTCCCGTTTGATCCTATGTGCTCCTTGTCATCCGTACTACCATGCCAAGGCGTAAAAATGCACAAATAAAACTCTGAAAGACAATGAATTGGGTCCAAAATTGGCTTACGGACAACAAAAGTGTAGTCTGCACAAAACAACTATAAAAGCACATAAGCCATGGCATAACACGATAAAAAAATGGGAGATTCTTAGGTAAATCATAAGTTTAAAATATGAGCAATAACATCACATCAAACTCCCCTACGACTAACCCGAAGCTTGTCCTCAAGCGAGCAAATACTTACACTAACGCACTAACCATTTGAAACAAGCCAAAGATCTCTAAGTTCATTGAACCAAGTTTTGATAGCCCGAGTTTAAGCAAGGTAAAGGATCCCAAAATCTCACCAAATAACCCTTAAAACATTTTCACAACAAAAACCAAACTAGTTCTTACTAGACATAAGGTCGAACAACTTGACAAAAGCATCGGTTACTAAACGGTTCACTTATTCGTGGAGCCTACACATGAACGGAGTGAAAGTAAGGGGTCCGGTTCACATTGGTCAACATGTGCCAAAGGGTAGCACACTCATCCTCACATTTTTAGATTTTGCGACTTTTGCGACAGGACTCGAGGGTATTTCAAATTCTACCCCCTCTTTATCTTCCCACAACTCACTTTTTTTCGCTTTTGGTCTTTCGATTGATAGCAACTTCGGAAAAAAAAAAGTTTTTTAGTAGACTCTTTTGTCTTACCAGTAGGAGCATTGGGGACCCATGTGGGTAAGGAGCAGCCAGTCCCATTGGGGACCGTGTTATCCTAAACCCTGCCCATGCCGGGAGGGGTTGAGAAGGAGAATGCCACATTGAAACTTCCCCTTTGGGGACTAAGCAATGGGCGGGGAACGTATTGCCAGCTCGTGGTGGATCTCAACCAAGCGGCTCCTACGCGCGTCTATCAAATGAGTGGACACAAAGGTCATCTTACTCACACATTGGGCACCTCACTTTCCTACCCTATGTCCTTGACTCCAGGAAACTTCGACGGACTCTGAACACTACACAGAACTGGCACTTAACAAAGATAAGAACACTCTGTCAAGTTACTAGACCTCATATTTAATAAAAACTAGTTTCAGGCTTGTTGTAAAAGGGTTTAAAAGGCATTTGGAATAAAACTAGTTCACACTTTACATTGAAAACCTCGGCTATCACGTATGTTCTCACCATACAATCAAGTGGCTTGTCAAATGAATAGAGTTTAAGTGAGTTAAGTATTTAACAAGCAAAAGAGGCGATAGTGGAACATGCAAAACGATAACAACATGCTAAGGTAGATGAAAAGAGAGACATAATTAAGCAAGCTACCTAGCACAAAGCATCCACTTATCATAGAACACGATTATACTTCTATCGCAAACAATCATGCCAAACCTCAAATTCCCCCTACGACTAGCATGAGCATGTCCTCAATGTTCAAGAGAGAGAGAGAGTAAGTTAGAACGAGATTACCACGTTGTTAGAGAAAATCATAGGAGAGGGACCACTGAGTCAAGCAACTTGTGGGAAAACATGGGAAACCAAACCACAAACAAGTACTTCCATAGGGTCATAAACCACATATAGTGGAGCCAATCTCAGCGATGATCAGTCTATAGTCACGAACATCCACACACACATAGTAAACAGAAAAAAAACAAAATACAAGAGTCATGAGGGGAAAGTGATGTGAGCCGCTGCAACCGTGGGCAGACGACCCTTGAACATCGCAAGTTGGACACCATGCAACGAGGTAGAACCGTCGGGAACTGGGGGCGGAGGAGGACTTTGACCCATCAGCTATATAACAGCTGGGAACCAGAAGTATCAAGTCGTAGACGCCACTTCAGAAGATGGATGCTTCTGATGATAAGTCGATCCTTAAGCGATGCAACAACGAGCAAAGGCTTGAAGGGAGGAGAACATATGTTCAAACAGAAGTTTATTGATTTCAAAAGTTGTGTCTTACAAGGGTGGTCGGCGGCCTCCTTATATAGGTGAGGGAACAAGCTCTCCTCCCTAAAGACTACTTCCTAAATAATAATAAAATAAAGACTCCTAATCCTAATTAGGATCCTAACACGTCTAAACAATCCGACTAAAAGGAATAAAACATAAAATAATAGTGGAAGTCTTTAATGTTGAATGAAAGACCAAATTAGGGCAGAAACCCTAATCCGGTGGCGATCGGCGGTTCTTGGGCCGGTTGGGCTTCGGTGGCGTGGGCCGGTTGATCTTTGGTAGCGGCCCAGTGGCCTTTGCTTGCTTGGGCTTTGGCTGGCTTCGGCGGGCTTTGCTCGGTCGGGCTTCGGCTGGGTGGCGGACTTTGCTCGGTCGGGCTCCGGCTGGTCTTGGCCTTGGTCCGAAGCTTTAGTATTCCTGCCTGGGCCTTCTTGAATCTCCAAGAGGGTGTAGCCTTTCTTCATGAATCGATCAGCATCTTCTTCATGCCCCTCTTTACTCCAGGACTCTATGTAGGCGTTAAGTTTCTCTCGGAAAGCCTTAGTCTGGCTTCTTGTGAAAGGAGGCTCAGGGCGGGTCCAGGGTTTGTTGGGCTCATCATCCCCCTCTTCTTGTGGAGGATTCGTCCTCGAATCCTGTCCTACATATTGATCATCGTAATAAGGGGTTTGATCAGCCACATTGAAGGTTGCACTTACCCCGTAAGAGTTTGGTAGGTCAAGGACGTAGGCATTGTTGTTAATCCTCTGGAGGACTGTGTAAGGCCCGTCTCCCCTGGGTAGTAGTTTGGACTTCCTCTGCTCTGGAAACCTATCCTTCCTGAAGTGTACCCACACTTGGTCTCTGACTTCAAAAAATTTCTCCTTTCTTCCTCGATTGGCATTGCGGAGGTACTGAGCAGTCCTTCGTTCAATATTGGCATTTGCCTTCTCATGGAGCTGCTTGACATAAGCTGCCTTCTCTTGGCCACCTGCATCTAAAAATTCATGGACAGGAAGTGGAGATAAATCCAGCGGGGTTAGTGGATTAAAACCATAAACAAGCTCAAACGGGGAGTACTGGGTAGCTGAATGCACAACTCGATTATAGGCAAATTCTACATGTGGTACACATTCCTCCCAAGTCCGGATGTTACTCTTAATGACTGCTCTCAGCATTTGAGCTAAGGATCGGTTTACAAATTCAATCTGCCCATCAGTTTGGGGGTGGCAAGTGGTGGAGAACATTAGTCGGGTGTGAAGCTTAGCCCATAAATTCTTCCAAAAGTAGCTTAGGAACTTCGAATCCCTATCGGAGACTATAGTCTTCGAACTCCATGCATCCTAACTACCTCCCTAAAGAATAGGTCAGCAATTTGAGAGGCGTCATCAGTTTTATGGCAAGCAATGAAGTGAGCCATTTTGGAGAACCTGTCAACAACCACAAATATGGAGTCCTTTCCCTTTCGGGTTCTAGGTAGTCCCAGGACAAAGTCTATGGACAAGTATACCCAAGGATGCTCAGGAATGGGCAAAGGGGTGTAGAATCCATGGGGCCGGAGTTTAGATTTAGCTCTCTGGCACTTGGAGCATTGAGATAGGATCTTCTCGGCATCGTGTCTCATCTTGGGCCAGTAAAAATGCTCTTTAAGGGTGGCCACTGTCTTAGCCACAACAAAGTGTCCCATGAGACCTCTGCCGTGGGCTTTTAGGGTTAGGACAGTCATGCAAGAATGGTTAGGGAGACACAATTTCGATCCTTTGAATAAGTAACCATCTTGTTGGTAGAACTTACCAAATCCTCCTTGTTGGCAAGCTTAAAAGATACTCTTAAAATCAGGGTCAGTGGCATAAAGGTCTTTGATGTATTCAAAGCCAATAAATTTAGTAGAGAGGACTGAGATTAAGGTGTACCTTCAGGAAAGGACATCAGCCACGATGTTCTCCTTACCTTGCTTGTATTGAATGATGTAAGGAAATGATTCTATGAATTCTACCCACCTAGCATGCCGCTTGTTGAGCTTTTGTTGAGCCTTGAGGTACTTTAGTGATTCATGATCCGTGTGGATGATGAATTCTTTAGGCCATAGGTAGTGTTGCCAGGTCTTCAAAGCTCTTACCAGGGCATACAGCTCTTTGTCATAGGTCGGGTAGTTGAGAGTAGCGCCACTGAGCTTTTCACTGAAGTAGGCGATGGGCCTCTTCTCTTGCATGAGGACAGCTCCTATTCCTACTTCGGATGCATCACACTCGATCTCAAATGGTTTGGTGAAGTCGGGCAGCATGAGCAAAGGGGCCTCGGTAAGCCTCTTTTTGAGGGCTTCAAAGGCCTCTTGTTGTAGGGCTCCCCACTAGAAGGGAACATCCTTCTTTAGCACGGCTGTGAGAGGGGCAGCAACGGTGCTGAAGTCCCTCACAAATATTCGATAGAAGCTCGCCAATCCATGGAAGCTCCTAACGTTTGTGATGTTTTGAGGCGTGGGCCAGGATTTGATGGCTTCGAATTTGTCTTCATCAACCCTTATACCTGTAGAACTAACAACAAAGCCAATAAAAATGAGGTGATCTGTGCAAAAGGTGCACTTGCTCATGTTAGCATAGAGGTGCTCCTTTCTCAGGGTTTCTAAGACGGCCTTGAGATGCTCTAAGTGATCTCCTAAGTTTTTGGAGTAAATAAGAATATCATCAAAGTAGACCACTACAAATTTTCCTATGTAAGCTCTAAGGACTTGGTTCATTAATCTCATGAAGGTACTAGGTGCATTGGTTAGGCCGAATGGCATGACCATCCACTCATACAATCCTAGTTTAGTTTTGAAAGCAGTTTTCCACTCATCACCTTCCTTCATTCGGATTTGATGGTAGCCAGATTTAAGATCAATTTTAGAGAAGATGGTGGCCCCATGTAGTTCATCCAGCATGTCATCTAACCTAGGAATAGGATGGCGATACTTAACTGTTATGTTGTTGATTGCTCGGCAGTCAACACACGTCCTTCATGTGCCCTCTTTCTTGGGAACTAGGATGACTGGGACAACACAAGGACTCATGCTCTCTCGGACATATCCCTTGTCCATCAGCTCCTCCACTTATGCTTCGATCTCCTTGGTTTCTTCTGGATTGGTATGATAGGCTGGCTTGTTTGGCAAGGCAGCTCCGGGCACCAAGTCGATCTGATGCTCAATGCCCCTGGGTGGGGGCAGCCCACTAGGAATTTCTTCAGGGAAGACATCTTTAAACTCCTGTAAAAGTGAAGTAACAACACTAGGCAGAGAAGTATTAGGTTTTTGAAATCAAACACTCCTTGTAGCGGATGATCACCAGGGGTTTCTTAGAAACTAGAGTTTGTTTGATCTCACTCGGGGTGGCTAACAGGTTTTCTCTCCTATCAACCTCACTTTTTTTAGCTCTGGGACCCTTAAGGTCTTGTAATTCTATTTTTACACTCATAGGGTCTCTCGTTTGTTCTCTCTTCTCTCTATTTTTGAGCTCCCTCTCTTTCTTTTCTTTGATGGCCTTTTGGTCTAATTGGTCTTGGAGAATCTCAGTAGGTGACATTGGCCTCAGAGTGTACTTAGTATCCCCATGAATGAGGTTGTACCTGTTGGTTCTTTCATCATGTGTGGAGTACCTGTCGAATTGCCAAGGTCTTCCTAACAAGATGTGGGCGGCTTCCAAAGGAACCACATCACATAAAATGTTATCTTTGTACCTCCCTATGTAGAAGGGAACATGAGCTTGTCGGGTGACCCTCAATTCCCCACAGTTACTAAGCCAATGAAGTTTATAGGGTTTTGGGTGTTTTTGGGTTGGGAGACCGAGTCCCTCAACCAATTCGTGGCTTACAGCATTAGTACAACTTCCTCCATCAATCACCATACTACAAATCTTATTTTGAATTACGCACCTGGTATGAAAGAGGTTATCTCGTTGCTCCCATCCTTCCTCCACAACCTATGCATTGAGAATTCATCGAGAGACGGCAGAGAGCCGACGGGCTGACTTTAAGGGTCGGGGTGCACTAGGGTTGTTCACAGGTGGGGGCCGAGGCCTAAGCCGTCCAGGGCTCGGGGCTTGAGCGGCGGCTCGGGTCATGGACCGGGTGAGAACTCTGGTCCGGGCAGGTACTCGAGGTGCTCCGGGGTCGGGTGGCGTCGGGTCGGGGGTGGACTGGGCGGCACCGGGGTCGCGAAGCTCGTCGGGTGCGTCAGGGTTAGGGGGTGTCGGGGCAGAGTCGGTCAGGACGGGGCCCGGGTCTTGAGTCTCGTCGGGTGCACCGGGGGCGGGTGGCGTCGGGTCGGAGTCGGTCATAATGGCGTCGGGGTCGGGCGGTCCGTCGGGTGGCATCGAGGCTGGGTGCTCAGGTGTCGGGGTTTGGGCGAGCGGCGTCGGGGTCGGGTGCTCAGGCGTCGGGGCTGGTCGGGCAGGGCCAGCCGGGGCCGAGGCCTAGTGCTGGGGCGCTGGGGCCTGGTCGGGCAGCACCGGGGCTGGGGCCGAGCGCTGGGGTGCTGGGGCCGGGCGTCGGGTTGTGCCGGCTTCTGCCTCCAATTAAGCTAAGGTGGCTTGCACCTGGTGCAGGACTTGGGAAGTCTTTCCCAATGCAGCTTCTAACTTGGCAAGCCTCCGATCTGTCATGGTTAGTCGGAACAAGTATCTGGCCTCACAAATCTCTCAAAAATTTCCTCACTCACTCTTGATTTTTCCTCTCGTGTTTAAAATATAACGGATGCACTTAAATAAAAGTAGAACATAAACACTTCAGCTTCAAGCAGTTGCAAGTTTCTTCAAAGCTTTTGAGGATATACTTACCAACGTGTGGGTGTAGGGGCTTGAACTTCTAGAGTTTTCCCTTGTGGCTAGGGCTGGGTGAGCTCTCCGTCTGGTCCTCGAGATTTCTTCTTTGCGGTGGGTGATCTTGGTGTTGGGGTCGGGCAACGAAAAGCTATCTTCTATCCCCTCTTCTTAGGATTGATCTTACTATCTCGGCAATGGTGGCCTCTTTTTAGTTGGGTCTTTATATTTTCTTTTGACCTCTTTTCTTTTCTTTTTCTTAAACTCGATTTAGGGTTTTCTTGATGGTATGATGGCCACCGATTTTTCTTTGCCTTACAACTCGAAAGAACTGAATACAGGAATTGAAACAATAGGGATTTTTCAAATCTATTTTCTAAAAACAGTAAAGGATATGAATCCTGGTAAACCTGGAGACTGGGATAGATTGTGGTCCGTGAGCTAAACCGTGCTCTGATACCAACTGATGTGAGCTGCTGCATCCGTGGGCAGACGACCCTTGAACACCGCAAGTTGGACACCGTGCAACGAGGTAGAACCGTCGGGAACCGGGGGCGGAGAAGGACTTTGACCCGTCAGCTATATAACAGCTGGGAACCAGAAGTATCAAGTCGTAGACGCCACTTCAGAAGATGGATGCTTCTGACGATAAGTCGATCCTTAAGCAATGCAACAACGAGCAAAGGCTTGAAGGGAAGAGAACATATGTTCAAACAGAAGTTTATTGATTTCAAAAGTTGTGTCTTACAAGGGTGGCCGGTGGCTTCCTTATATAGGTGAGGGAACAAGCTCTCCTCCCTAAAGACTACTTCCTAAATAATAATAAAATAAAGACTCCTAATCCTAATTAGGATCCTAACACGTCTAAACAATCCAACTAAAAGGAATAAAACATAAAATAATAGTGGAAGTCTTTAATGTTGAATGAAAGACCGAATTAGGGCAGAAACCCTAATCCGGCGGCGATCGGTGGTTCTTGGGCTGGTTGGGCTTCGGTGGCGTGGGCCGGTTGATCTTTGCTGGCGGCCCGGCAGCCTTTGCTTGCTCGGGCTTCGGCTGGCTTCGGCGGCGGCCCGGCGGTCTTTGCTCGGTCGGGCTTCGGCTGGGCGGCGGACTTTGCTCGGTCGGGCTCCGGCTGGTCTTGGCCTTGGTCCGAAGCTTTAGTATTCCTGCCCGGGCCATCTTGAATCTCCAAGAGGGTGTAGCCTTTCTTCATGAATCGATCAGCATCTTCTTCATGCCCCTCTTTACTCTAGGACTCGATGTAGGCGTTAAGTTTCTCTCGGAAAGCCTTAGTCTGGCTTCTTGTGAAAGGAGGCTCAGGGCGGGTCCAGGGTTTGTTGGGCTCATCAGAAAGGGTGCGGTCCTGGAAAGCTTACTGTGGTGGATGGGGGTAGATGCCTGGCATTTCAATCTTAACAGCTTCGGTCCATAAGTGCGAGCCCGTGGATGCTGGAGGGTTAGGTCATGCTCTGAAGTTGGCACAATCTGCAAGAAGACTAGCAAAAAGTAAGCCCAAAGCAGACTGGCCCAAAGAGAAAGAGGGGCCAAGATTTTGAAAAATAGAGCTAAATTCTCGGAGAAAATTGTGAAGTTCTCGCCGATAACTTCTTTAAAAACTGCAAGTCAGATGAAACAACACAAGTTCTCGCCGAGATATTTCAAAAGTCTCAGCAAAAACATCTTGGAAAACCCTCCTGGAAATCTGACGCAAGTTTTACACTGCAAAACACCAAACTCGTCGCCGAGAACTTCAAAATTCTTGGTGAGAAAGTCTTTGAGAACCGCTTAGCACAAACAGGGCACCGGCTCATCACGAAAACAGCTCACTCACACATCTCCACATAACAGAGGACTCTTGATCCACACACAAACAACTTTCCACAACAAAACTTACCAAGAACCTCCCCTAAACCTCAATGACTCCAACGAAAACAAGGAAACACAAGCGGAGAACAACTAAAAACAAAGAGAAACACTCGGGTTGCCTCCCAAGAAGAGCTTGTTTAACGTCTTAAGCTCGACGAAACAAGAACACTCAAGGCATGACCAAAGATAAGACATCGACGGCACCAATAGTATCATAAAAACATAATGCTTAAGTCGACGGCCATTCACCTTAAAAGGTTCGGTTTGGGAAGGAGAGATCACCTCGATGGTGCCATAAGGAAATACATGAGTTACCGTGAAAGGGCCGGACCAACGAGACCTCAACTTCCCGGGAAAGAGCTTGAGCCGAGAGTTGTATAGGAGGACTTGGTCACCAACTTTGAAATCGTAGCCCGACTTCAAACGGGAGTCATGAATGAGCTTCGTCCTCTCCTTCTAAAGCTTATCATTCTCATATGCATGGTAGCAATACCTTTGTTCCAGGCTCTTCTTCTTCTTGTTCTTCTTATGTTGTTGTTGTGCTATTCCGAATTTGGAGAGTGCGGATCTGAACGAGGATAAGAGAATGTTTTCCATACTTATTGTGAGAGTTTTGGTAGTTCTTTTTGTGTAGTTATTGCAGTGTTTAAGTTGTTATTGGAGTGCTTGAATTTATTATTATTATTTTCCATATTTAAAATAGCTTAAAATATGGTTTTAAAAGTTTGTCGAAAGTATATCAAGAATGATTTTGTTGAGTTCGTCTTTGAAAAACTAAGATTTTAACGCAAATAATATTTAATTTCGAGTTCCTATGTAAAAGATAAGAGTATTATAAAATTATTGAAAAAAAAATTAAAAAATATTTTTTATGAATTGGAAGGTTTCATTTCTTAAAAATTTGTATTAAGTACAAACTATTTCTCAAAAAAAAAATAATAAGAAGCTTACAAAACTAGTTTCTTTCTTTGTAGAGCGACCCATTAATTCATATCTAAAAACTATAATATTCCTATCTAAGAGAAACTCTTCTATATAATTGTTACCACCATAGATTCGAGAGCACCAAACTGAGCAACTTAAACAGGCCAAACTGAGCAACTTAGTCCAAAACACCCAGCACCTGCAACAGAACTGCAAAGTCTGAAAATAATAAAGCCTCCCCAATTTGAAAACTTTACCAACATGACAAATCGAACTCAAATGATCAGCCAAACAGAAGACTATTGCTCGGAAGTAAGAGTCCCGACCAAACCCTTTTTGCAAACTGTGAGGTCGAATGAAACAAACTTTCCAACTTCTCATTTTGCCCCCTTTCGCAACTTTGTAGTGAAAATATAAGAAATTAACTCTTAATCCAGAAATTCATCTATGACGAGTTTTAATCCTTCCTGCAACCACAACAAGAGGTTTGCCTTTCCTACCAATACTAAAATAGTCACCTAGAGTCGACCACCTCAAAACTTATCCCCGACATCCAAATTCTCATGTTCTTCGAGTTCTGGGACGTCTAATCACTCTCTGTGGAGATACCATCTTACCCTGACCAAGGAATTTGATGACACTCGATTTGACGTGATTATCAGCCTCATTTAAGCGAAATTTCCTTGCTTAAGACATGGTTTTTAGGGTAGAATAACGAATATTCAATCAATTGCTCTATCTCGTGCCATTTGTGTTACTTTAGCCCGTTTCGGGTCTATTTGATGGTTTTCTAGTGTTTCTATGTTAGCACAGGTTTTTGCCATCAAATAAGTAGCCAAGGACGTGTCTAAGGCATTGGAACCTCGAGGAATCACACCGGAATCAATCCAAGGAGTCAATCAAACCGAACCAAATCCTGCTCCCATTTACAAAGGAATTTAGGCGAAATCCCTTGGAATTTTCGGCAAAAATTCATGAAGAAATCGGCAGTGCATCCAAGAAGAAGTTTTCGGCGAAAATATCAAATTTTCGCCGAGAACCCCGGCGTCCGAAAATCACAGGAGAATTCAGCCGGCGATTAGTCAATTTACAAAGAGATTTTCGCCGAAAATCCCTTCATATTTTTGGCAAAAATGTCAGGCAAAATCGGCAGTATTAGGGTTAAGTATAAATACTTAACTGGCAACCCTAAATCAGGATATACCTGATAATTTCAACTAATACCAAATACTTCAGAATTCTCTCAAGTTCTGGAGCAGAGTTAGAGTTCGAAGAGCCAGGAAGAGATCGTGACGCCATCCCTTCACCTCGGAGACTCGGAGCTAGGATTGAAGATTACCGGAGAGCGAAGCTTTGCCAGAGCCATCAGAATTAGGTTTTTCAGTTCTTATCTGTTCTTCCTCTGTATGATGAACTCTGTTTTTGTCTTTGATTCTTTTGTTATGAACATGAGTAGCTAAACTCGTAGAGCTTAGATTAGATGAACCCTAAGTGGCCCAGGGCTTTAAAGCGGTCACGGATCGGCGGTAATTAGATTCAAAGTTCAATCAGTTTCTCTTTGCATGGTTGTTTTGTTCTTGATTGTTTATGTTTCTTTTCTGGTTGATCGCCTAGATTAGGTTTTTGCAAGCTAGGGTTAGTCGCCAGACGTAGTCGTTAGATAGTTCCCTGCTTTGGCGCTTAAACTTGTCTTCCTTGATCACCTAGTTTAGATTCTTATTAAGCTGAGGATAGAAGCGAACGCTCGCCTCTCTTTAAAACATCAATTCAACCAGTTAACCTAATCATTGGAGTGTGCCTTTCGTAGGAACCAGTTAGGGTTAATCCACTGCAAGAGTAACTCATAAATCGTTAGTAATTCCACCAGTTAGTTAAGTCGTTGCGAGAGGCGATCGTACCCGGGCGGCTAATTAATCTTGGTAGCTAGATCGGATAGAGCGAACGTTCGCCAGTCTTAAACCTAATGGTCAGGAGTTATGGTGGTGTATAGAAATTGATTGAATGAGAATTGAAAACCGCTGGTCTTGTGATTGCTGTTGCTTTGGTGATCTAAGGGGGATTCGAAATCTAAGCTTGTCTGTCGTCTGTTTAAACCAACCAATCATTCTGTCTTTTAATTTCATTTTAATTTTCCTGCATCTTAGTCTAGAAGTCGTGGAACTCACACCACGCACAACATGTTTTAACTTGAATAAATTGCCAGCATATTTGAGTAGACGATCAGAAGAAACCCTGTGGAATACGATCTTTCTTGCTTCTAGCTTGGTAGTATTTGATCACTGTTCTGCAGCTCATCAAATTGGTGCCGTTGTCGGGGACTCTTTTATATTGTTTGAAAGAAGAGTTGGCATTTTATTCTTCTACTTTCCATCTTTCATTTCCCGTCACACTTCGATTTTACACCGGTTGTGCTTGTTTTTGTCCCTTGCATATCATAGCAGGTACAGAATCAAATCACTCCCGTTCCATCTTCCCTACCGCAATGTCCGCTCCAAAGAGTCTTACTGACTACAATAAGCCGAGCGCATCTAACATTCAGTCTCCCATCACCGTGCCTTCTAATGACGATGATCCCGACTATGAGATCAAGATCCCCTTTCTGGGACTAATCTCTAGGGACGTGCAATTTGAGGGAAAGCCAGATGATAATCCTTGCACACATCTATCTAACTTTCTGGATGTCTGTGAAACTTTCAAGTCTAAGAACCTCAACAAGAACGCTCTATGCCTTCGAGTCTTCCCATTCTCACTCTGAGGCGCCGCAAAGAGATGGCTCACTAGCAAGCCACCCGTCACTACACCAACTGGGATGATCTTGCTCAGGAATTCATAGAGGAATACTTCCCTCCTTCCAGAACAACTGCTTACAGGAAAAACATCTCAAGGTTCAGACAGAGAGAAGGAGTAAGTTTACATGATGCTTGGAACGAATTCTAGGGACTCCTCTACGATTGCCCTCATCATGGCTTCACTCAGATGCAACTAGCCGAGATCTTTGCTTGGGGTATGAACGAAGAATCATCTGAATGGGTTAACTCCTTAGCTGATGGAGACTACACCGCACTCACACCAGAAGCTGCTCTTCTTCACTTTGCAAACTACGCATCTAAATCCAAAGCTGGGACAGACAGTTTGGAGCAGCTAAGAGCCAACCAAGCCGTGAAGATCAGATCAAGAGCGAAGTGCAGAAAGAAATGAAGAAGATTTTCGGTACAGCAAATAACTGGTCTATAGGGGAAGTGAATTTTATTGATCAAGATCCCCCTGGATTCACTGGAGGACAGCAACCTTAGAGTTATACGTTCGAGAATACTTGGGAAATCGAGATAGACAAGAAGCTTGACCTGATCTTGACAAGACTCGATGACCACGAGGAGAGATTCAAGCTTCAAGCCCTCTTAAATCAAGATCATGAAGCTCGAGGTCAACGAGTGGAGAGCATGTTGAATAACATGTTTAGCCTGCTAACTAATAGCGCCTCCTTAATCAATCATCAGTTCAAGACAACTCTACCATTAGGAAGGAGCATGTCAAGGCTATCTCCACAAGAAGTGGCAAGCAATTAGCTGGTCCTGCAGCTCCTGATCCGGCCATAATTCCTAATGCTATAGCTATTGACAAGCCAGAGATCGAGGAGGAGGATAAAGAAGAAGAGGAGGAGGTGACTGCCCCGCCTCCCCTAACAAAGACATCACCTGCGCCACCTCTCCCTCCATATCAGCCTCGGATTCCGTTTCCTAAGGCTGCTCAATCAAAGGAGAAAGATCATGATACCCGGTACAGAAAGTGGCATGGATACTTGAAGAACACAGATGTCAAGATACCAGTTACTAATGCTATCCAGATGATACCGGAGGCTGGAAAAGTCGCGAAAGATCTTGCGAAGGACAAGAAGAAGGGAGAGTTGTCTTCCGTCTCCCACAAGGAAGAATGCTCCGCGATCCACAGCCAGACGACCGCCATACCTCCTCCAGATAAGTGTCGCGATCCTGGTGCTTTTACTTTGCCTTGCACTATTAAAAATGTGAAAATTGATCGTAGTTTAATTGATCTAGGTTCTTCCATTAATGTCATGCCTACCTGCTTGTATGAGAAATTGAACCTAGGAGAATTGAAACCGATTAGCATGCATTTAGTGTTTGCCGACAGATCTGTGAAATTACCTAGGGGATTGATAGAAGACGTGGTTGTCAATTGTGGTCCTTTTACTATTCTGGCTGATTTTATTGTTATGGATACCCGAGGGGAAGATGTCACTCTTCTCCTAGGTCGACCGTTCATGGCAACAGCTGGCATTACCATTAATGTCCCGAATGGCTCATTGACATTAAGGGTCGGCAAGGATACCATGACATTCCGTCTCAAGGACGGTATGCAAATTCCTATCAGAGAAGAGGCGCATTGCTTATCTGTGGAGTTGGCTTCGGTCAACTCCGTTACTAATGAAAAATCTAGAGTTTCTGCATAAATCTTCTTGCCAGGTGTAGGACAGGTCCCTACTCTGAAGAATGAGCTGCCGGCACAGAAGCGAGAAAGAAGGAAGAGCCAAAGACATCCTGATAAGCTGCAGTTTTAGCGGTATCAAATACTACCAAGCTATGAAGCTAGGGTAGATCGTATTCCACAGGGTTTCTTCTAATTGACTACTCAAAGAAGCTGACAATTTATTCAGGTTTAAGCACTTAGTGCGTGGTGTGAGTTCCACGACTTCTAATCTAATGAACAAAGGAAAATAAAACACAGAAAAGTAAAAGGTTGACTAACGAGAAGATAGACGAACTTAGATTTCGAATCCCCCTTAGATCACCAGAGCAACGGCAATCACAAGATCAGCGGTTTTCAATTCTAATTCAATCAATTACTAAGACACCACCATAACTCCTTACCCTTAGGTTTAAGACCGGCGAACGTTCGCTCTATCCGTTCTAACTACCAAGATTAACTAGCCGCCCGGGTACGGTCGCCTCTCGCAACGACTTAATTAACTGGTGCAATTACTAATGATTAGTGAGTTACTCTTGCAGTGGATTAACCCTAACCGGTTCCTACGAAAGGCACGCTCCAATTATAAGGTTAATTGTTCAATTCGATGTTCTAAAGTAAGGCGAGCGTTCGCTTCTATCCATAGCTTAACAAGAATCTAATCTAGGTGATCAATCCAGACAAGAAACATGAACAATGAAGAACAAATCAAACATGAAAAAGAACTGATTGAATTTCGAATCTAATCACCGCCGATCCGTGACCGCTTTAAAGCCCTGGGTCACTTAGGGTTCATCTAATCAAGCTCTACAAGTTCAGTTACTCATATCAGAAACAAGAGAATCAAAGGCAACAATGAAGATCATCATACAGAGGAAGGACAGATAAGAACTGAAAAACCTAATTCTGACGACTCCCGCAAAGCTTCAATCTCCTGGATCTTCAACTTTAAGCTCCGAGTTCTCCGAGGTGGAAGGATGGCGTCACGATCTCTCCACGATTCTTCGAACTCTCTAAACTCTATCTATCGACCCTAGAGTCGGCTGACTCTCAAAAGTCTGATTTGTGAAAAGATGAATAATGAATTGATTTTCCCCCTGGCTGCCGGCTGCTTCTGTTTAAATAGGTACGATTAGGTTTCCAATACAGCGCCGGATTTGGGAGGGATTTTCGCCGAAAATATCAAGCTATTTTCGGCGAAAACTTTAGTTAAAATCCCCTGTATGATTTCTTCTAGGATTTTGGGCGAAAACTTAAGGAAGTTTTCGCCGAAAACTTTAGTGTAAATCAGCCTGTGAGTTTCTGTAGGTAATTTTCGCCAAAAACTATGTAGTATTTTCGGTGAAAATATTGTGCTGGGCAGTTGAATCTTCGGTTCTGAATCTGGTTTGATTTCTGGTTCACTCCTTGAGGTCTTGAATACGTCCATGGCTACGTAAATGATGGCAAAAATCTGTGCTATCACAAAAACACTGGAAAACCATCAAATAGACCCAAAAAGGGCCAAAGTAACCAAATTGGTAGGAAATAGGGTAGTTGAGTGAATATTCGCTATTTTACCCCTAAAACCACGTTTCAAGTAAGGAAATGTTGCTTAAATGAGGCTGATAATCACGTCAAATCGAGTGTCATCACATCCCCTACTGAATCGCCAAAAGTTAAGGATCCTGGCGAGATAAAGAAGGAGAATAAAGAGAAGGACGCTTCTTTGAAAGAACTATTCAAGCCTTGTAAAAATTCTGGTCATCTTCCCGAAGAACGAACCAAGTTAATTCATGCAAACGGGAAGAAGTTCACACTTGCCGGAGGATATCTCATGAACTCCGACTCGGGCCTAAGAGAAATCCTGAGTTGGGATGTCTCTTGATCGCCGACCAGGTATCGTCCGGCTCAAGGACGTTAAGCAAGAGTGCTTCGTGGGAGGCAACCCACGGCTGGAGTCCGTTTTTTTTGAATTTTTGAGTCAGTCTTTTTCGTCGTTCGAATCAGGTTCGGGGGAGCCAAAGTGTCAGTTTAATTTCCTTTCGTTTTGATTTGTTTTCGGTTGGGTTTTGAAAAAAAAGAAGAATAAACGTTTTAAAATAGGTTTTCGGCGAGAATTAAAGTTTCTCGCCGAAAACATCTCACATTTTGCAAACAGTACTCTTCTTCTTTATTTTTGCCAATTTTCGAAGATGTTTTCGGCGAAAACTTCTAAAGTTTTTGCCAAAAACTTGTGTTGTTTTGAAAATCAGTTTCCTTTTTTTGGTCTGATTCCAATGCATACTTGATCGTCTAAATCGGAGCTCTGTAGCTCCGGTTATCCCCGAAACAAGTTTTTCACGTTTTTGGCCAACTTCGTCGCTTTCCGTCCATTTTCTTGAGTCGTGTCTAAAAGGTTAGTTGTTGGGTTTTCAATTTCGAATCTTTTGACATGCTGATTATTGAATTTTTCGATGAGTTTAAATTCGGTCTACCTCATTTTGCGTGCCTGCTGTTTCGGTGTGATTTTTTCTGAACTGCTTGAGCTTAGATGATCTAGATTGCTCTAGAAGTGTCATGCCGTCAAAGTTCCAAAAAAAAAGTCAAAATATTTTCAAAATTCCCCTAACCGTCTTTGTTCGACTTTTATTCTGTGTGGATCCGGGACACTTGTCCCGGTATCCTTTTGATTTTTTTGTTATTTTTGTTTTGTAGGAACTCGAGTAGCTACTCCGCTCCGCTCCAGGCTATCCGTGCTCATCCCTTACACCAACCATCTCGGTCCAGGTTCTTCTACTTCACTCTGAACTCTAGTTTTAGTCTTGTGAGGACACAGTCCAATTTAAGTGTGGGGTAGGATGCTAGAGAACCTTGCATGAACTTGATTGCCCTTGATTGTGTTTTTTTGTGGCCTCGTGATTCCTTTCCAGTCTCTCTAGCATTAGAATGGCTCAGTTCTTGATTTTTTATGTTAGTTTGTTGTTCAAACTTTCATAATGATGCTTAGACTGCTTAACCTAGAACTTGAGAACCAACGTGTATACTTTGATGCTAAATTGCCTGGTCAGAACATAATTTTAAAATCACCCTTGTAGTTTGTAGCCTTGATTGCATGAAAATGACCGAATCCGACTAGCAAACCAAATGTGAGCTTTTGATCCATTGCACGTTACTTGCAATTTTAATTCTTTTTTATTGGTTTTCTGTTTACTTGAATGAGTTAGAATTTGCATGAGACCTACTCGAGACCACACGATGACACGAGTTCTAGAATGATAGGGGCACCTAGATTCAGCTACTAAGCCAGATAGCCTACCTGATGGGCCTAGCCCGACGAAGTCCAAAGGCCCACACGACGGCCCACGAGGCAACCCACATGGTAGCCCGAACACAGCGGCTAGGACAGGGGGCCTGGACTCAGGCGGTAAATCAGATGGGCCGAACAGGCAGGCCCAGGAGGTGGAGTGAGGCCCAAAGCGACGGCCCAGCTCGGCGGCCTCCTAGGGTTACTCGGCGACACTTAGGTTTCCAAGACAGAGCGGACACGTGTCAACATCCTACGGGAGCTACAAACGAGTGGCTAAGATTCGGCCTTGGCGACCAAGGCAGGGGTACTATAAATACCCCCACACACCCTATTAACCGGGGGACAACACTTTTACCCAGCGGACAAACGCTCCGCGGTACGTTACTCACCTCCCTCTCCCATTCCTTAAGCTGATCGCCTCCCCTTTTCCTTGAACTAACTACCCCCTACACTACTTACGAGGTACACCACTCCCGGAGGACCAACAGGCTTGGGCTTCCACTATTGGGCCAGGCGACAAGGCTGGAACAATTGGCGCGCCAGGTAGGGGGCGGTCAGGCGACTTTTCAAGGTGAATGGCTTCATCAGCGATTCCCACTCTGATGGGCGAGGATGGCGAAAGAGGAGATGGAGTAACACCTGTCAAGTATGTCAACCCAGGTTCTCGAACAGACCCAAACCTCACTAGAAACATGGAGCGTGAATTCGAAGGCGACTCGGAGTCTCAGAGTACTATTCGACCGGCGATGCCTATGAGCTGTTGGAGCAGCGATTTCGGTCCCTTGAGCAACAGAATGCTGAGCTCACACAGATGTTGAAAACGGTGATCGCCCAGCAAGCTCAAACTCTCAGGGCCAACACTCAGGACAGGCAATCGCCACAGGACTCCCATTTGGAAGTGTTACAGCAATTCCTCCCTGCTACTCAAATCTCCCCTGCACAGATGGCGGTTCGCCAACCTCTGTCCAGGGCGATACTCGCCGAGCCACTACCTAAGGGGTTGGTTACGCCCAACCTAGATAGGTATGTAGGTACTGGCGACCCGGACGAGCACTTGCAAGCCTTCCAGATCGCCATGCAAATGCAGCAGGCTGGCGACGCCGCATATTGCAGAGCTTTTCCGGCGACATTGGGAGGACGAGCCAGGGAGTGGTACATGAATCTACCAGAGGGCATCATAACATCGTGGGAGGGCTTTGCGAGGATCTTCTCACAGAAGTATGAGTGCAAGAAAACAAGGACGGTCCCGTTGCAAGCGCTGGTAAGCCTGAGGCAAAAGCCGAACCAGTCGCTGAAGGAGTTCTTTGATGAATGGACTGGGGTCGTCCAATCCATCAAGAGGGTAGATCATGAAATCACTGCGGCAAGTTTATTCCAGTCGACTCATAACGGCAGGCTGCGGGAGTCGCTGCTACAGGTGGCTCCGAAGTCGCTATCCGACTTGGAAACCAGAGTACACAAAATTATTTTGATTGAGGAGCAGTTAGCAGAGCCTTTACAAGGAGCGCCCAAGATGGAAGAAAAGCCCGTTACAGGGAACAAGCAGGCCAAAGGGCAGCCCTCCGAGACACGGCCATACGGGAAATACCGCCCAGGGGAGCAAAGGCGTTACCAAGAGAGAGGATACCCTGGAGAGCAAAGGGGTTATCAGGAGAGAGGATATCAAGAGGAGAGGGCAGATTATACACCCCTCTCAGAGTCGCGAAGAAAGATTCTGCTGTATATGCAGCATAAGGGACATCCCATCAACTGGCCAGGGCCAATGTTCACCCCGGCGCATCAGCGAAGTCGCCAAAAGTTCTGCGATTTCCACGACTCTCATGGCCATACCACTGAAGACTGCAGGGAATTGAAAAATGAAATCGAAAGGTGGATAAACGAAGGACGTCTCAGGGATTTCATTGTCAGCTCAAAGCGGAAAAACAAGCCGCAAGAGGATGATCGCCGTGGACAAGGAGAATCACAAGACAAGAAGGGTGATGTTTTCACTCGACTTAAGGAGCCTATGGACAGTGGAGATAGCAAGAAAAAGCCTCGACCTGAGGTAAACCACGTTTATCAAACCATTTTCGGTGGGGAAAGTTGCCCGACAAAGAAAGTAGAAAGGAGGAAACAAAGGAGGTGATGATGATAGACCAAGTCAGTCGCCCAACGTTGGGATTCTCGGAAGAAGACATGGCCAGGGTAGGAGGCCCAAGTTTGGAAGCGATGGTGATTCAAGTAATCACACACAATAGCCGAGTGGAGCGAGTGATGGTTGACGAAGGGAGCTCTGCGGACATTATTTTCTGGGAGCTGTACAAAAAGATGAACCTGCCAGCTAGCTTGCTCAGGCAGACAAAAACTACCATCTCAGGATTTTCAGGACACACAGTTCCCATCAAGGGGATAGCCACGATGGCAATAACCATTGGGGATGGAGACTTGCAGGTCACCCGATCCATCGACTTCCATGTCATGGATTGCCAATCCACGTACAACATGATCCTAGGGCGACCTGCACTCGCCGCCTTCCAAGCAATCTCCTCCCCAGTACACCAAGTACTGAAGTTCGCTACTAATGAAGGGATAGGTTTCGCCTGGGGACACCCGGACATCGCCAGAAGGTGTTACAGGGCGGCGACTAAAAGCACGTGCCTCACCATAAGCTTGGAGGCGGAGAATGAAGGAGAAAGAGTCGTTCCAGCAGAATCGGACGTCCCAATACCACTGTTCGAAGAAGATGAAAGTAAGACAGTTCGAGTTTCGTCCTACCTGAGCGATAACAAGAGACAGGAGTTGGTCAAGTTGCTCCAAGAATTCTCGCATCTGTTCGCATGGTCACCAAGTGACATGCCAGGAATTGCTCCAGACATCATCAAACACTCTCTAGCGATCGAGCCCGGGAGTCGCCCAGTCCAGCAAAAGCGGCGGAACATCTGCAGAGAAAGGCAGCAAGCGGTGGTAAATGAAGTGGACAAACTTTTGAAGGCAGGGTTTATCAAAGAGGTACAGTATCCTGAGTGGTTGGCTAATGTAGTTCTTGTCAAGAAATCGTCAGGAGCATGGCGAATGTGCGTGACTTCACCAACCTTAACGATGCTTGCCCCAAGGATCCGTACCCCTTGCCCAACATAGAGCAGCTGGTAGACGCAACGGCGAACAATGAAATGCTGTCCTTTCTGGACATGTTCTCGGGATATCATCAAATACCTTTAAGCAAGCAAGATCAAGAGAAAACGGCTTTCATGACGCCCACGGCGAACTACTGCTATCGAGTGATGCCATTCGGGCTCAAGAATGCTGGCGCGACTTACCAGAGAATGATCGACAAAGTCTTTGTCAAGCAGCTCAGCCGAAACTTGGAGGCGTATGTGGATGACCTGCTGGTCAAAAGTAAGAGATCTAATGACCATCTTGGCGACTTAAGGGAAACCTTCAATACACTGCAGGAGTATTCGCTCAGGTTGAACCCTTTGAAGTGTGTGTTCGGGGCAACATCAGGAAAGTTCCTGGGATACCTCATAACCAGGAGAGGAATTGAAGCTAATCCAGCGCAGATCGCGGCGATTACAGCGATGGCCCCTCCAAAGACTGTGAAGGAGGTTCAGGTTCTATCTGGAAGACTGACGGCAATCAATCGATTCATTCCCAGGATCGCCGACCGATGCGCTCCGTTCTTTGCGACTTTAAAGAATGCATCAAAGTTTGCATGGAATGACAAATGTAACAAGGCTTTTGAAGAGCTGAAGCAATTTTTAATTACCCCTCCTGTACTTGCATCTCCAAAATCAAATGAAGATTTATTTCTCTATATTGCGATCTCTCCAAAGGCAGTTAGTGCGGTCTTAGTTCGAAGAGAGGACAAAGCCGAACACCCTGTTTTTTATACAAGTAAAACCTTGGTCGATGCTGAAACAAGGTACCCGGCGATAGAAAAAATGGCATACGCTGTGGTCTGCGCGGCCAGAAAGTTGCGACCATATTTTCAGGCACACACAATACATGTGCTCACGAATCTTCCGATTAAGAATGCGTTAAGATCTATGAGCATGGCAGGGCGATTAGCTAAGTGGGCGATCGAGCTAAGCGAGTATGACATTCGATACCAACCGCGAACGGCGATCAAGGCCCAAGTCCTTGCTGACTTTGTCGTCGAAGGTGCAGTACAAGAAGATACCGAGGAAGGCGATGAATGGACGTTATTTACAGACGGCGCTTCGAGTAAAGGAGGGTCAGGCGCAGGGATAGTCCTAAGGTCTCCTGGGGGGATCCTCCACGAGGTCGCATTGCGATTTGCAACTAATCGAACCAACAATGCAACTGAGTACGGGGCATTGGAGGCTGGCTTGCGAATTGCTAAGAGTATGGGAGTTACTAACATCAGAGTTTTCTCAGACTCGGCGATAGTAGTCAACCAAGTTAATGGGAGCTTTGAGGTAAAGGAGGAGTCGCTCCTCCCTTATTTTGATGAGGTAAAACTGCTTATATCGGAATTCAAGAAGGTGGTTATATCCCAGATTGCTAGGGAGGAGAATTGCCACGCGAATGCATTATCGAAACTAGCAACGGCGACAGATTTTGAAGAAGGGCGAATGGTCACAGTGGAAAAAGAAACAAGGAGGAAGCAGTGTTTTCACGTGATTAACGGAATTGGGAAAAATGACTGGCGAACGCCTATTATTCAATACTTGGATAACGACACTGTACCAAGTGACCCGTTAGAAGCGACCAAGCTCCGGCGAAAAGCAGGGAGGTGTACTATAATAGGGGGAGAGCTGTATCGGAAATCAGCTATGGGTCCATACTTGCGATGCCTGGGAGAGGAGGATGCAGCTTGGGCCCTAGAGGAAGTACATTCAGGAGTATGTGGTACTCACTTGGGAACAAGAAGTTTGGAAAGGAACTTAATATACCAGGGCTTCTATTGGCCAACAATGAGAAAGGAGGCTGGCGACCTGGTGAAGAAATGCCACAAATGTCAGGAATTTGCAAGTTATCACAAGTTGCCCGCAACAGCGCTCCAGGCGAATGTCAGCCCGTGGCCATTCGCGAGGTGGGGGATGGATATTCTAGGCCCATTTCGGAAGCTTCGGGAAAAGGAAATTCCTCATCGTGGCAGTTGATTATTTCACCAAGTGGGTTGAGGCAGAAGCGGTGGCAAGTATCACCGCCAAGCAGATACAGAAGTTTGCATTTAAAAGTATCGTCGCCAGATTGGTATACCAGAAAGTATCATATGTGACCATGGAACTCAGTTTGACTCACAGGTCTTTAAAGAATTTTGTGATGACCTGAGGATAAATCTGAGATTCGCTTCGGTCGCCTATCCACAAGCTAATGGACAAGCAGAGGCGGCTAATAAGCTAATTCTACAAGGATTACAAAAAAGAGTGGATGGCTGTAAAGGCGTATGGGTCGAGGAGCTTGATCGTGTACTATGGGCTCACCGAACGGCTTATAAAACGGCGACAGGGGAGACTCCCTACACATTGACGTACGGGACTGAGGCGGTCCTTCCGGTAGAAATCTCAATCCCATCTATCTGAATACAGGAATACAGGGATGAGGTCAACGAACAAGAATTGATGCTTAGCGTAGATATGATTGAGGAAAAAAGAGAAAAGGCACAGATGCGGCTGATCGCTGAAAAGGAGCAGTTAGCCAGGCGGTACAATTTAAAGCTCCGACCACATCACATCGCGCTCAATGACTTAGTGCTGTGAAAGATCTTCAGGCCGGCGGTCGGGGCGGCCAAGCTCAACCCCGGATGGGAAGGCCCATACAGAGTACGCGAGTGGTAGGGGCCAACACCTTCAAACTAGCAGAGTTAGATGGAGCAAAGATCCCCAAAACTTGGAACTCCATGCATCTCAGGCGATATTATGATTAAAAAGACACTTGTAACCAAGGCTAGTTTTTAAGGCAACTAAGGGCCCTAATGATTGAATCTAATATATGTCTTCGCGCCATCAAATTTATCATGTAAGACCTAAGGGCATTGGAATCGCTTGTGTAAGACCTAAGGGCATCAAACTTATCATGTAAGACCTAAGGGCATTGGAATCGTTGTGTAAGACCTAAGGGCATCAAATTTATCATGTAAGACCTAAGGGCATTGGAATCGCTGTGTAAGACCTAAGGGCATCAAATTTATCATGTAAGACCTAAGGGCATTGGAATCGCTGTGTAAGACCTAAGGGCATCAAACTTATCATGTAAGACCTAAGGGCATTGGGATCGCTATGTAAGACCTAAGGGCATTAACAAATCGCTGTGTAAGACCTAAGGGCATCAAATTTATCATGTAAGACCTAAGGGCATTGGAATCGCTGTGTAAGACCTAAGGGCATCAAATTTATCATGTAAGACCTAAGGGCATTGGAATCGCTGTGTAAGACCTAAGGGCATCAAACTTATCATGTAAGACCTAAGGGCATTGGGATCGCTATGTAAGACCTAAGGGCATTAACAAATCGCTGTGTAAGACCTAAGGGCATCAAATTTATCATGTAAGACCTAAGGGCATTGGGATCGCTATGTAAGACCTAAGGGCATCAAAGTTACCGGTATAAACATCTAGTTAATGATGAAAAGAAGCAAAGCGATCAAGAAAGGTGTAATAAGATAAAAACCGAAGATTGAAAATTCGCGAGGAGGAGTTTAGTAAGGCAATTTTTACAAAAAAAAAAAGAGGAGAAGGAAAGGAAAACAGCAATAGCACGCAGAAACATGGTGATTGTCTGAAAAGATAGCAATAATAACAACAGGTTGAAAGCGGGATCATGGGTCTTTAGCCCGGAGCCCTTCTCGCCAGCCTTGGAAGAATCAGCGGCGGAATTGAAGTCCTTGCCGCTGGTTGAGGGGGCTTGATCAGATGATGGCGGCTGAACCTCTGATCCATCGAGATTCAGAGCAGGCAGGCCACGGCTGCGGCGAGTGGCCGCCACATATTCGGCATCTGCCGCCACTATCTCCCGCTCCAAGCGAGCAGCATCTCGAAAATAAGTCTCCTCCTCGGCATCGGGAAGGTCAGGAACCCCAAAGTTATAGCGATTGAGACCTCGGAGGACGGCTCGAACCATTTTTTCGCCCTGGCCAGCCCTTGTTGGGAAACAGCTCGTAGAACTCATTACGACAGCTGCGCATTACTACGCGCATACTCTCGCCGAGAGCATGAGTGTAATAAGCCACAGTCTCATCATACTGAGCCTTGGCAGCGGCAAGATCACGATCCGCCGCCGATTCAGCCGCCAGAGAGTCATTCAGCAGCTCCTTAGCTCTGTCCCTTTCGGCGGCTATCTCCTCCACCTGAGCAACCTTGACACGAGCCTCATCCAACTCGGCTTCAAGGGCGACAATGTGCCTATTAGCAGATTGCAAGTCCTCTTGGACGCCCTCCATCTGGGAGATCCGCCCAGTCGCCTCAGCCAGGCTTTCCTTCAGAGACTCAGCAGCAGAGGTCGCTGCATCTGCCCGTCGCTAGGATAAAAAAAAAACAAACAAACAACACAACGTGCGGGTTTAGCAAGGATCGTAAGGTGACAAGCCGGGAAATAGTATATATAAAAGGGGAGAATGAAGAGGCAGATGAGTAAATACCTTCTCCTCGTTATGATAACGGTGAGATCCATGCGCAAAGAGCGCAGATTCTCAACATCCTCCTTCAGCCTCCGATTCTCCTCCTGCATGTGTTTACATGCAAAGCAAAGATCGCCGAGCTCGGCCACGGCCTAGGCAGTAAAACAAATGTAAGGGGTAAGAAGCAGCGAGCAGAGCTAAGGTAACAGGACAGAGCAAATAAATTTTGTATTTCATAAATACCTGAAGGAGGCGGCAGGAAGTCGCCCCATGTAGGTCCGAAATCTCCGAGCCCTCACCAGGAGCGGTCACCCCCTCGTAGACACCTCGAGAGAACTCCTCCGTGATGTCACTCGCCATCCGGGGCGATATGTGGGATGCCACCGGATGGACGACGGCGAAGTAGGGAAGGCGAAAGGGACCCTCGCCCTCGCGACCAGCAGGAGCAGGGCGATGAAAGAGGGTGTTAGCTCGCTCTGTCCAACTGGCCCGGCGGCACGGTCGGTGTTGACAGGAGGCGGGCGAGAGTGGTCGCGAGCAGGCTCGGTGGGACGAAGATCAAGCTCAGCAGCCGGCGCAGACTCGGGATGCTCCGGATCCCGGGGAAGAGGAATAGGTTCGTCAGGAAGGTAGGAGTCGTCATATGAGATGACGTTCTCGTCAGCAGGATGCTCTAAGGGCTCCCTCGCAGAAGGATTGTCATGTGCCAGGGGCGATTGGCGACGAGAGCGGCGGAGGGGAGTTTCAGTCTCAGCATCGACATCCTCCACCTCTATCACTGGTGGAGGTGGCGGCGGTGGATTGCTGGAGCCCTCACCTGCCTTTCTCCTCGGCTTGGAAACCCCAGCCTTTTTCTTCCTCTTTGAAGAAAGGAGGCTTTCATCCGTCTCAGCCGCCTTCCTCTTCCCCTTAGATTTCTCGGGTGAAGGTTGGGCATAAGCAGGGGCGACGGGGGCAGCCTCAGAGCGGCTGGGACGAGTCTCGGCGACAGGACCACGCGCGGTGGTACTAAGGAGGCACCCAGCGAGGCTTACGGCACCTAGGAAAGGTACATCCAAAGATTAGTATAAAAAAAAGGGGAAAGAAAAGAGAGCACAAAAAGGCGATAATATAAAGGTTATACATTCCTAAGGGTTTGGCTACGACGACTCAATTACGCAAGATGAACGGCGACAGCTAGGAAGGGAGGAAAAAAATCAGCACCGCCTAAGACATAAAGTATACCTCCTCGTATCCCCGCCTGGGCAGTCCGCAGGCCAGAAGTGGTCGATAAATGATGGCAATCAAGAAGGATCTGGCGACGAAGGAGTATTTCATCGGGAGTAGGATCAAGCTCGGCGTTGAAAGAACTCACGTCACCAGAAGACCAGGATGAGGGGAGCAGCGAGGCCCAATGATGATCCGTGTCGCTGGGGCGGAAGTAGAAAAACGAATGGTACCATGTAGGGCGAGGTTTCGGGGATGAGTAAGTGCCCTTTTGAGTAAGATCAGCTCGGCGAACGAAACTGATGCCATTGGAGGTGTGTTTGGCATAATGAATTAATTGAAATAACCGCAGAGTGGGGGCGATCTTCTTAGTCACGCAGCTGCATTCAAAAGCAGAGGCTGTAGCCCAACACCCGACGTTAAAGGCGCCAAGAGAAGCGCCAAAGCACTCAAGCAGGGCGACCGTGAACGAGGATGGCGGAAGGCGAAGGCCATTGGTGAAGGCCTCGGTCCAGACGCCGTGCCACCCTGGCGTGCAATTGCCAATAGTGGAAAGCCGAGAGGCCACGGCGAATTCCCAGGTAGACGGCAGCATAGCGAATGGAAGAACGCGGGCGATCTTCTCCACCGACCCTGAAGGAAAGTAGCCCGGGCCGATGACCGTGCGCTCGTCACAAGTAGCTCTTCCCCACATAGACCGCCAGTTGCCAATGGAGTAGGAGCCGGTGACTCTAGTCGCCTCAGGATCAATCTCGACCCCATGACGGGCCCGCTCGAATCCTTTTTGGTGGGGACCCCAAAAAGGCAGGGCAGGAGATTCATCAAAGTTCTCCTCTGCTACGTCGGAAATTTGGGCAGACGAGGTTTCGGCCGTAGATGGAGGATTTAAGGACACGGGTTCAGGAGACTGGCTGGAAGTTGAAGGAGGGGGTGAAGGAGAGGATGAAGGAGAAGGTGAAGAGTCGGTACCCGCGGAGTAGGAATGACTTTGGTTTTGGCTATCGGAATCAGAATCCATGGTTCAAGACTAATATCAAACAGAAAAGAGAAGGAAACACACGGCAGGACGGCAATGAGAGTGAGAAGGAAGAGAGGAGTCACATACCAGGTGGGCGTCGGGGAGCTCCAGACATCTGAAAAATGGCAAAGAGAGATGAACGTTTTCTGGTGATCGGAAGAAGGAGAAACGAACGTTTTCCGATCGACGGGGAAGGAGAAGATAGTGGAGGGCTCGCCGGAAGGAATAAGGAAGCAGTGGAGGCAAGAAGACTGTAAAAACGGGGAGTCAAGGTGGCAGAGAAGGAGTAAAAAAAAGGAGGAAGACGGTAAGAAGGGGGTTTATATAGGAGTGTAATGAGCGGGAATGGAACCGTCGCGGTGAATGGGTGAGTCACACGCGCGGTTAAAAAGACGTGTTGGCGGGAAGTTGAGCCGTCGCGACGTTTCATTGGGGACACGCGCGGCTGAGATGACGTCTGAAGGGATAAGGTAATGATGGCTTTCTGGGCAATTACTGAAATACCCGATTTCCCCAACTTCTCCAGCAAGGTAGGGAGTAAAAGACCATGATACCCTGAGCGGTAGAGAGGTGCATGAAAAAATGGAAAGAAGGGGCGCGATAGAAAGCAGCGACAAAAGAGATAAGGCGATAAGAACCAAGACACCAAAGTGACAAAATAACAAAGCAACAAGGCGATAGGACAGCAAAGCGATAAAGCGACACAACGTAAGCGATCCGAGTTATAAGTAAGCCCTCAGCCAAGCAAAGCTCGAATTAAGGGCTCGGGGGCAATTGATGGGTCCTCTTACGGCGATCACGAGACGAGCGATCCGAGTTATAAGTAAACCCTCAGCCAAGCAAAGCTCGACTAAGGGCTTGGGGGCAATTGATGGGCCTAGCCCGACGAAGTCCAAAGGCCCACACGACGGCCCACGAGGCAACCCACATGGTAGCCCGAACACAGCGGCTAGGACAGGGGGCCTGGACTCAGGCGGTAAATCAGATGGGCCGAACAGGCAGGCCTAGGAGGTGGAGTGAGGCCCAAAGCGACGGCCCAGCTCGGCGGCCTCCTAGGGTTACTCGGCGACACTTAGGTTTCCAAGACAGAGCGGACACGTGTTAACATCCTACGGGAGCTACAAACGAGTGGCTAAGATTCAGCCTTGGCGACCAAAGCAGGGGTACTATAAATACCCCCACACACCCTATTAACCGGGGACAACACTTTTACCCAGCGGACAAACGCTCCGCGGTACGTTACTCACCTCCCTCTCCCATTCCTTAAGCTGATCGCCTCCCCTTTTCCTTGAACTAACTACCCCCTACACTACTTACGAGGTACACCACTCCCGGAGGACCAACAGGCTTGGGCTTCCACTATTGGGCCAGGCGACAAGGCTTGGAACACTACCTAACGATAAAATCTATTAGGTGTAGACCCTTGAGCTTGGCCTGTTCTTTCGGTTCGATAATACATTACAGCCATTTCCCATTCTTTCATTCCCCGTTGATCCACTGTGGTTGTGGTTCTAGATTGACCTACCGGAAGTCGGTTTGTGGTAACCTGTCTAAAGCCATTAAACAGGTGGTCTTAGCTATTATGTCCAAACGTGTAAACCCCTCTAGCAACTAAAAGAAAGAATCGGCACAAAAAGAAAAAAAATATAGAAAAAAAAAGAAGAAAAGAAGAGAAATTCGAAAAAAAAAATGTTTAAAAAAGAGTTCAGAAAAGTCTTCAAGTGTATAGTCAGTGCAATAAACGTTCTTCTCCCTACATATGGAATAACGAAGTCAAAAGAAAAGTCAAAGAAAAAATTGTGTAAGAAAAATAATAAAGTGCTAGGTTGCTTGAGGGTATCATAGGACGAGCGTTCACTATTCCACCCGTGTCTGGTTAGACGGTAGGAAGCCATAGGCTAGATTCGAGGGAAGTTAGTTGAAAGCTACACCGCACCAAAGCCATCATCATACATTCCCATCATCCATCGCATCATAAACCCAAGTAGTGTAGAATTCGTTACAGTCCTAGCAGGGAAGTCCTTCTTGACTAGTTACTCGTGTTGTCACAGTGGTGGAGATGTGGTCGAATTGCAAACTTATGATAGAATTCAGTAACAGAAAATGATCGAGAGCAGAAACACGTCCTTAAACACAGAGAGTGAGAGTCCCCCATTTACTAAATATTTCCTGTGTGAGGAGTCTGGTCGGTCAGGTCAAATTCGTGCATAATTGGTTGCGATTACTTGTCGTGTACAGTTTATTAGTGAGACCAGGTTGTTTGGTTGATCAGTATGCATGTTAGGTTTCTTGTTCTAGCTAGGAATTATATATCTAATAATTCATTGTGTTTGATTGAACTCCAATTTAATCGATCTTATCATTTGTGAACATGAGTGTTTCTATTCAGTTTGCTTGAGGACAAGCAAAAGCTTAAGTGTGGGGTATTTTGATGACACTCGATTTGACGTGATTATCAGCCTCATTTAAGCGACCTTTCCTTGCTTAAGACATGGTTTTTAGGGTAGAATAACAAATATTCAATCAATTGCTCTATCTCGTGCCATTTGTGTTACTTTAGCCCGTTTCGGGTCTATTTGATGATTTTCTAGTGTTTCTATGTTAGCACAGGTTTTTGCCGTCAAATAAGTAGCCAAGGACATGTCTAAGGCATTGGAACCTCGAGGAATCGCACCGGAATCGATCCAAGGAGTCAATCAAACCGAACCAAATCCTGCTCCCATTTACAAAGGAATTTTCGGCGAAATCCCTTGGAATTTTCGGCGAAAATTCATGAAGAAATCGGCAGTGCATCCAAGAAGAAGTTTTCGGCAAAAACATCAAGTTTTCGCCGAGAACCCCGGCATCCAAAAATCACAGGAGAATTCAGCCGCGATTAGTCAATTTACAAAGAGATTTTCGCCGAAAATCCCTTCATATTTTCGGCGAAAATGTCAGGCAAAATCGGCAGTATTAGGGTTAAGTATAAATACTTAACTGGCGGCCCTAAATCAATATATACCTGATAATTTCAACTAATACCAAATACTTCAGAATTCTCTCAAGTTCTGGAGCAGAGTTAGAGTTTCGAAGAGCCAGGAAGAGATCGTGACGCCATCCCTTCACCTCGGAGACTCGGAGCTAGGATTGAAGATTACTGGAGAGCGAAGCTTTGCAAGAGTCATCAGAATTAGGTTTTTCAGTTCTTATTTGTTCTTCCTCTGTATGATGAACTCTGTTTCTGTCTTCGATTCTTTTGTTATGAACATGAGTAGCTAAACTCGTAGAGCTTAGATTAGATGATCCCTAAGTGGCCCAGGGCTTTAAAGCGGTCACGGATCGGCGGTAATTAGATTCAAAGTTCAATCAATTCTCTTTGCATGGTTGTTTTGTTCTTGATTGTTTATGTTTCTTTTCTAGTTGATCGCCTAGATTAGTTTTTGCAAGCTAGGGTTAGTCGCCAGACGTAGTCACTAGACGTAGTCGTTAGACAGTTCCCTGCTTTGGCGCTTAAACTTGTCTTCCTTGATCACCTAGTTTAGATTCTTGTTAAGCTGAGGATAGAAGCGAACGCTCGCCTCTCTTTAAAACATCAATTCAACCAGTTAACCTAATCATTGGAGTGTGCCTTTCGTAGGAACCAGTTAGGGTTAATCCACTGCAAGAGTAACTCATAAATCGTTAGTAACTCCACCAGTTAGTTAAGTCGTTGCGAGAGGCGACCGTACCCGGGCGGCTAATTAATCTTGGTAGCTAGATCGGATAGAGCGAACGTTCACCAGTCTTAAACCTAAGGGTCAGGAGTTATGGTGGTGTATAGAAATTGATTGAATGAGAATTGTAAACCGTTGGTCTTGTGATTGCTGTTGCTTTGGTGATCTAGGGATTCGAAATCTAAGCTTGTCTGTCGTCTGTTTAAATCAACCAATCATTCTGTCTTTTTATTTCATTTTAATTTTCCTGCATCTTAGTCTAGAAGTCGTGGAACTCACACCACGCACAACGTGTTTTAACTTGAATAAATTGCCAGCATATTTGAGTAGACGATTAGAAGAAACCCTATGGAATACGATCTATCTTGCTTCTAGCTTGGTAGTATTTGATCATTGTTCTGCAGCTCATCAGAATTCAAGAAAACTGGGTTCCTGAAGTTGTTGAACTCCATTCTCACCCATTACTTGTGTTACCATATTACCTTGACCCTTAGAATAAGCAGCAACAGAACTCTCTGCATTTTCAGGTTGAACAATTCGATCATCCTCAACTTCAAATTCCTCATCAACTTCTTCATCATCACTGATCAACATTCCATTTGTTTCTATTCTCGCACCATCTAAGGGCTCAGACCAAAAGAGTGTTGAATGGTGTATCCTCCACTAGTATAGCAGTTTTGGACCTTTTGCCCATTCCCCCTCGAGTCGCTTTAGAATAGCTACTTTCAGGTGCATCCTCTCCACATAATTTGTGGTTTGTCAGCGTTGCCTAAAACACTATCATTCGAAGAAAAACGCAGGGAGGCATAGGCCTTTTCCTTAGTTGTCCAAGATGGTACATTTTTTCGCTTATATGATCGTGGTTATGGATATTCAATGACAATAGTTCTACATTTCCCTTCAGCTAAAACGATATCCAAACCTCATCTTAGTTTCTACAGAAAGATCCTTACTAACACATACCTTGACATCAAAACTATTTCTAATATATTTGTTGATTAGTTGCCCCACTTGACTTTCGAACCAGCTAACTCCTTTTGGTGTGATGAGAGTCGGAGGAACAACTTTGAGTGTGAGCCGGACAGGAATTTTCTTAGGTGTAAAATCAATAGGCTTGATTCGAAGAGACCATCTTCGCAAAACCATCAACGAATTATGAATATGCCAAGATCTGGCAAGTATCCCTTCACAAAAGGGACTTCAATAAGAAAAAAAAAACCTCAGACAAAATCGACAAAACAACTTCATCTTCATAGCCCCACAAACGATTGAGGACTGCTTTTGTAACCTTCACCGGGGGAACCACATCAAGAAATTGAGCAACTTTAGCCGACTGGAGCTTCTGAACACACGACTCAACAATTTCCTTAGGAATGTGAAGTACACCACTGACAACACATCAATGGATTCGGACACAAACATCAAATCAGCTTTAGAGTCGGCCACGACGGAGGCCCAGGTGGAGGAGGAGGAGGAAGGTTGGGAGGCGTCGGGAACCATGTTGAAAGTTGTTGTCGGCAGCAAACCACTGTAGGGTTGCTCAATGGAACTGCGGAAATACAGAAAAAAATAATGCGCGGTTCACACGCTAGGTTTCAATTTGATATAATTAAAATAATTATTTTGAAAAAAAAATGAAATTAAGTAAAAGAAGTAATACTCAAACTACTCTTCCTTACTCTAATTTCAAGACACTTTGGCATAAGGCTGGGAATCGGGCCTGGCCGGGCTAAACTCGGACCGGTCAACCGGGCTTCCGGGCTGCCCGACTTGCTATTTTTGTACTCGAGCCCGGACCGGGGGCTGTGACCGGGTAGCCCGGAGCCCGGTCAACGCGGGTCCGGGCCCCCGGTAAGTTACCCCGACGCCTCAGTGTCGTTAATTTTTTTTAATTGGGCTTACCAACGGCCAGATTCCCTTATCTTTTCCTCAGCCTCTCCCGATTAAGTCTCACTCTCACCTCGCCTCTCTCTCAATCTCATATGACATGGACTAGGGGGGCCGACAGTTTGAATCGACTCGCACCAACATCGACGGAGAGGAGTCTAGGCCTCTAGGGTTGTCGCTGTCGTCGCTTGTCCTTACTCCCTTAGCCGGACGTCTTTCAATTCGTCTTCCCTGTCTCCGACGAACCGTTCCATCTCTTCCTATCAATTTGTTAGGTTTAGGGAAAAAGTGAGGCGCTGCTCTTCCATTGATTCTCATTCAGGTTAAATACAAATGCAGAGGAAGAAGACGACAAAGCACTGCAGTGCTGGAAATTGTTCTAACCGAAATGAAAAGACAGAATAACAGAAAATAGATATTCCAATAAATGGAAGCTGAGCTGGACTTCATTTAGTGCTGCGACGTCATTGAGCTGTGCTTGTGTGCCACCCTGGTTCGACTCCAAGCGATAGCTGAAAAGTACCCTTTTCCTAATACCCCCCCCCCCACAAGCTGGAGGGCACAGGTTGTGGACTCCAAGCTTGGAGAGGAAGAACTAGAATGTAGTAGGCGGCAATGGCTTAGTAAACAGATTTGCTACCTGATGTGAAGTGGACACATGAAGAAGCTTGATAACCTTCTCTTGAACTTTATCTCGAACCATATGACAATCCAACTCTATGTGCTTAGTTCTTTCATGAAAGGTGGGATTTTCTCCTATGTAAATTGCTGATTGATTGTTGTCACAGTATATTGATGCAGGCATGGGATGATGAACTTGGAGCTCCTTAAGAAGATATAGCAGCCATTGCAGCTCACATGTTGTGTGTGCCATTGCCCTGTATTCTGCCTCACATGAAGACCTTGAAACTGTCGATTGCGTCTTACTTTTCCACGATATAAGAGAATCTCCCAAGAACACTGAGTAACCTATTATAGAACGCCTGCCGACATGCTGCCCAGTCTGAATCACTATAAGCTTTCAAATGTATGTCAGACTTGTTGGAGAAAAATAAGCCTGATGTTGGTGCTCCTTTCAAGTACCTTAGGATCCTTGTCACTGCTTTGTAATGTTCTTCAGTTGGATTTGCCATAAACTGACTAACTTATTGAGTGGCGTAGCTGGTGTCAGGCCTTGTGTTAGTCAAGTAGATTAGTTTCCCAACTATTCTTCTGTATAATTCACCATCCTGGAAAGCTGTAGAACCAGTGGCTGATAATCGAGTCTTGTAATCCATTGGTGTAGTGACTGGCTTTGATGTGAGTAAACCTGCTTCTTCCAGGATTTCCAATGTGTATTTTCTTTGAGAAAGATGTATACCTTCATGATTTCTGGCAACTTCAAGTCCCAGGAAGAACTTCAAGGCACCTAGGTCTTTGATCTTGAATTCATGATTCAAAAATCTCTTCAAATTATTAATCTCAGTGATATCATTCCCTCCAAGTATCAAGTCATCCACATAAACCAGTGTTGTTGTAAAGCTGTCTTCAGTTATCTTAAGGAACAATGAATAATCAACTTTGCTTTGTGTGTATCCCTGCTCAATAAGCTTATCTGACAACTTAGAAAACCATTGTCTTGAGGCCTGCTTTAAACCATACAAAGATCTGTGGAGCCTGCATGCTGCATTAGGCAATTCTGCACCCTCTTTTAGTCCTAAAGGAAGTTTCATGTACACTTCCTCTTCCAGCTCTCCATGTAGGAAGGCATTGTTGATATCAAGTTGCTGCAGATGCCATTTGTTGATCGAAGCTAGCTAGTGCTATGAATGTTCTGATGGTTGTCATTTTCACCACTGGTGCAAATGTTTCTTGGTAATCAACTCCTTCTTGTTGTGTGAAGCCTTTGGCTACCAATCTGGCCTTAAATCTTTATATGGTACCATCTGATTTATACTTTACTCTGTATACCCATTTATTACCAATTGCACGCTTTCCAGGTGGCAATGTCAATATGCTCCAAGTTCATTGTCCATTGCTTGTCTCCATTCTGCACTTCTAATTGCTTCTGCATAATTGCTTGGCTCTTGAACACTAGATATACTCAACACAAATTTCTTATGGCCTTGATATAAAGAATCATAACACAGTACTTTGGACAAAGGATAACTTACTGAGCCTTGCAGTCTTCCAGGATTTGCCTTTGGGGTGTCATTGGTTCCACTGCTCTGCATTAGGAGATCACAGTTGTAGTCCTGCAAATAGTTAGGTGTTCTATGTGATCTGTGGCTTCTTCTAAGGTTTGGTAAAGGCTCACCATGTGTTTCCTCTCCATTCTCTCATGTTTCACTCATTGGTTCCTCACTGTCTTGGTTAAGATCTTGGTCAGTGTTCTCACTCAATCCTTGTTCCTCACTTTGATTCTCACCATTAATTGGTGTATCAGGCTCACTCATTTGTCTTGGTATGTGATCATTTTCTCCTGGAAAAGTATCAAAATCCAGGTCTATGTGATTGGCTGGTGAGTTTGGTTGGGTGGTGCTGATTGAGTTTTCTGTGATGTCTGCATTAAAAGGAAAAATGTGCTCATAAAAACTAACATCCCTGGATGTGAAACTTGGTGGCTATTTAGATCATACAACCTATGACCTTTGATTCCAGGGGTGAATCCTAAGGAAACACACTTTCTAGCACGTTCTGCAAATTTGGTTCTGTGATTAGCTAGAGTGCTGGCATAACAAAGACTGCCAAACACCTTTAAGTCTGAGAAGGATGGTTGTTTATTGTGCAGCATTTCGTATTGTGTTTTGTTCTGTAACACAGGGGTAGGAACACGATTTATGAGGAAGATGGCATGTCTAACACAGTCACTCCAGAAATCAAGGGGAAGTTTGGCCTGGAATCTGAGGGCTCTGGCTACATTTAGAATATGACTGGTGTTTTCTTTCGACTTTACTATTCTGTTGTGGTGTTTCAACACAAGTCTTTTCATGAAAAATACCCTTTTCTTGATAGAAATCAGGCATATCAAATTCCTTTCCTTGATCACTACGGATGACTTTAACAGTACCATTATACTGAGTTTGAGCAAAGATACAAAACTGCTGCACTTTAGGTCTGGCTTCAGATTTCAATTTCATCAATAAAAGCCAGGTGAGTCGACTGTAATCATCTACTATGGTTAAGAAATAACGATGGCCATCATAGGAGGGTTGAGGTGTTGTCCCCCAGATGTCAACATGAATAAGATCAAAAGGTTTGAGAGAAACAGAATTGCTATTAGGGAAAGGCAATCGTTTTTGTCGAGCAAAATGACAGACATCACAAGGAAAACCGGTCTGAGTATCTATGGTATCATCTATCTGTCTGAGGTAAGGAATCCTATTGTGAGCAACATGTCCTAATCGATAATGCCATAAGTCAAACACATTATTAGAAGCAGTAGAAATGACTTGACTAACTAGTTTACTAGGAGCCATGTGATAGAGTCCTTGATGCAGCTTAGCAGAACCAATGATCATCCCCTTCAGCTTGTCCTGAATTGTACAAGAATCAGCAGAAAAGGTTAGGTATAAGGCCTGATTAGCAGCTAGCTTGCTAACTGATATGAGATTAAAAGTGAATTCTGGCACATATAGAACATTCTGTAGGGTTAAAGTAGGTGAGAATGTAATAGTTCCCATATGAGTTGCCTGTACTTGATGCCATGTTGGCAAGGTGATGAGCACATTAGTGATAGCATAATAAGAATCAAATAATGCTAAGGAACTGGCTACATGATCTGAAGCTCTTGTGTCCAGTATCCATACATTTTTTATCTTGTCAGTTGTTCCATGCCCTGTTTCAATACTCATAACTTCATAGGTAGTGTAGCACTTGCCTGAATTGGATTGAGTGAAAGCAGCTGCTGAATGACTGGTAGAAGCTGTATTGACTTCTCTTTGTCCTTTGATCTGCAGTGAAGCCATTAGCTGATTAAATTGTGCCTGTGTTAACTGTATTCCTTGACCTTCTCCAGTTGTTTGGACTGCATTAGCTTGTGGACGAAACCTTGGACCAGTAGGACCTGGATTCCTTGGAGAAGGCTTGTAAGCAAATGAACCAGGTGTCCTAGGCTGCATTCCAGGTGTGAAAGTTGATGTAGGGTTCATTGGTTGCATTCCAGGCATGAAATTCGTGGTAGGATTCCTAGGCTACATACCAGGAGGCCATCCATTCTTGAAGTAGCAAGTCTCAATGGTGTGGTTGCTCATTTTGCAATGAGTGCAATATGGTCGTGGCCTGTTCCCACCATATGGCCTGTATCCCTTGAATTGTTCTGCATAGTTGGCATAGTGTTGTCCCTGTGGTTGTATATTTGTATCATGTTGAACCATCATTGCCATATTCACTCCAATGGTTTGCTTTCCTGATGTGCCGAATAGCTGTCTTTCATGTTGAACCATCCTCTGTACAACCCTTTCAAGTGGTGGAAGTGTATCCCCAAACAGAACCTGCGATCTAACTCCAGAGAAATTTTCATTCAAACCCCTTAGAAAATGCATCACATAATTTATTTGCTCATAAGTTTTGACCGTTTTTATGGCTTTGCAGTCGATATGACTGGTTGCTGTGCAATCACAAACAACAGCTGGTTGATAGTTCTCCAATTCATCTCCATGGTAATCAGTGACAGATCGATTACCTTGTTTGAGGTTGGATAATTCCTCTTGGAGTTCAGCAATTCTTACCATATCACAATGTCCATACCTCCATTTCAGACTGTTCCAAGCATCAAATGCTGTCTTCAAGTTCATTATCGTCTTTCTGATTCCTGGTTCAACAGACTGTTGGATCCAACTGAGAACCATGATATTGCATATGCTCCAGGGCCAGAATTTGTCATCCTCCGGATCTGGTTCTTTGATCTTCCCGTTGATGAACCCTAGCTTGTTCTTCACCTCCAGTGCGTTGCTCATTGATCGACTCCAGTCGGTGTAGTTCGTCGTTGTCAGCTTATCAGCAACCAGGATTTGACCTGGCTGCTCACTACCATGAAGATACAGAGGATCCGACAATGGGTATTCCCCATTGCCGTCCTTGGTGCTTTCAACTCATTTAGTTTCGCTCTGATACCATATCAATTTCTTAGGTTTAGGGCAAAAGTGAGGCGCTGCTCTTCCATTGATTCTCATTCAGGTTAAATACAAATGCAGAAGAAGAAGACGACAAAGCACTGCAGTGCTGGAAATTGTTCTAACCAAAATGAAAAGACAGAATAACAGAAAATAGATATTCCAATAAATGGAAGTTGAGCTGGACTTCATTTAGTGTTGCGACGTCGTTGAGCTGTGCTTGTGTGCCACCCTGGTTCGACTCCAAGCGATAGCTGAAAATAGTGGCGGAGGGAACTAGTAATTAGGGGGTCAAATGACACCCCTGGATCAAAAACATATATATATTAACCTGTGCTGCCTGCCTCCACTCCTCCACTGAGAATTGAACACCTGCCATTTTAGTTAATATTCAGCAACTTCACCACTCCACCACCAAACAAGTTACTATCTATGTCTGACAACCAAACTATCATATTATTTTAGTGCGGTGGCAGGAATTCCTTATTAATTAGCCCATGGAGAGAGCAGATTCCTCTGATCAGTGGTTAAATGACACATTAGTTGTATACAATTGAGAGAGGTATGACTGATAGATTAAACACTGAATGTGTCATTCAACATTTCCAGAATATGAAATCGCGGCGCAGTTCGTTGTAATTGTAAACAAAAGTTTTATATAGAGCTGGCAAAAAGCTGACCCGACTCAGCCCGACTCAATTCAACCAAAAAATTAAATAGACTTAAGCCAACATATCATAGTTAGCCCAATTTTAATAACTAAAAAACCTCCAAACTAAGAAAACTGCCAAATAGTTACCCATAATATAATGAATAAATGACCCGATAAACCACAACCCGATGAGCCCGCCCTCCAACCAGACCCGTGGCCCGTCCAACCCGCTTGTTTGACAGCTCTAGTTTACATTATATTTACAGTTTAATAAGATAATTTTATTTCATTTTGTCAAGACATTAATCGACACCCCTAAATTCATATCCTGGCTACGCCACTGGCTGAAGAGTACCCTTTTCCTAATACTTCCTCCTCAGATGCCGCCTCTATTGATGAAATCTAACAGAGCTTGAGTCATTGATAACGGAGAAGGAGGAGAAGCATCCAATGGATTTGTATTTTTGTTTACAGGGAAAGAAAATGAAGTTTGTGAGGAGGTGAGATACTGAGATTTGTCTTTTTGCTTATCTGTTCTTTGATGCATTATTCAGAAATCAATAGAAGAAGAAACCAACAGATGAAGGAAATGATGTGGGAACTAGGGATGACAAGAGGCGGCAATATTAGAGAATGGGTAGGTTTTTTTAGCAGTCGGGCTTATGGTCGGGCCGGGCTAATTTCGGGCTTAATCCGAAAAGTCCGAAAGCCCGAAACTCGTCTTTTATCATACCTGGGCCCGACCTTATTAACTTTTAACCAGTTTTCGAGTAGCCCAAAACCCAATTTAACCGGACCGAATCGATTAAAATTCGGTCAAACAGGTCGGGCTCCCCACCCCTACTTTAGCACATAAACCTAAAGTTTGAGCATAGTAGTAATATATGTAAAATTCAACCCCATATTGGAGGCGATGATAACTCTTGTTGCACTTATCAATTGAATATATTAATAGAGAATAACACATTTCAGATTGTTTGAAAAGGACAAGAAAAAAAACCAGTGGATGCATGGGAAATTGGGGATTGTGATCGTCATCGTTCATGCAGTACGAAAACTGACTCCCCTCTTATGTGACGTGTCCGCCAAACATGCAATAATGCGCCACGTGTCGAACAAGCCGCCAGCAACCCTCCACTCTACGACGGTCGAGTCATTTGATCACTCGCCTCTGTATTTGTTCTTCTTCCTAAACCCCCTTTTTTCATCTCCCGATCTCTGGACAGCCATTAAAGATCAAAACAGGGAAGAAAAGAAAGAAAAGATGGTGATGTTGATGGAGAAGTTATTATTAAGATTAAACGATACAAAGATGTGGGAAAATGTTTCACCAGAACACGCACAAGTGATCCCAATGACGATATTTGTGGCAGTGTTATGCCTCTGCTTTGTGGTTGGGCATTTGCTTGAAGAGAATCGTTGGGTTAATGAGTCCATAACCGCCATCTTCATCGTAATTATTAACCTTTTTCCTTGTTTCCGAGATTCATAAAATTCACTGAATCAATCTGGTTTTTTTGTGATTTCTTCAATTTGAAATGGTCAGGGATTCGTCACTGGTATCTTGATTTTAGTACTCAGGAAGGGGAAAAGTTCTCACCTTTTGAGGTTCAGTGAAGAGCTCTTCTTCATTTACCTCCTTCCCCCTATCATTTTCAATGCCGGGTAATTTTACCAGTTTTGTTGGTACATGATTCATTCAACTGTAACAAACCCCCCTTTCTTATGATTCAATGTTGTTTCTTTTGGGGTTTCTGAACAACAGATTTCAGGTGAAGAAGAAGCATTTCTTTCAGAACTTTGTAACCATCATGTTGTTTGGGATCATTGGGGTTTTCATCTCCACTGTAATTATCTCCCTAGGTAACCATGCTTTTGCTTCTTCATCTCTTCCATTAATGATGTTTGATTCTTTCTGAGATATATATATATATAATGTCGTTTTGCTAGGCAGCTGGTGGCTGCTTCCCAAGCTGGGATTCCTCGGCCTCACTCCACGGGACTATCTCGGTTAATTATCTATATTATTTTACCCCCCCCCCCCCCCCCCCCCCTTCATTTTCGTTTTCAGTTTCATCCTTTGTTGTGTCTGAATGATTTCATCGGATTCAGCTGTAGGAACCATATTTTCATCCACAGATACAGTGTGCACGCTGCAGGTTAGTATGGAGTATGAACTGAAACACACCTTCTCTCTCTCTCTCTCGCTCGCTATTATTCTTTAGGTTCAATTATTTTTTGTAGGTTCTGCACCAAGATGAGACTCCTCTACTGTACAGCATAGTGTTTGGGGAAGGAGTAGTAAACGATGCAACATCAGTTGTTCTATTCAATGCTATTCAGAAGATGGATGTTAGCAAAATCAACTCTCGCACCATTCTTGGTATCATTGCAGATTTCTTATACTTGTTCTCAACCAGCACTGCTCTCGGGATTGCTGTGAGTATCCATATCCATCCATCTGAGTTCTAACTAATGGGGACTCTTTTTTCAACAAGTCAATCATCTGTGCCCTTTTGCATTGATGCTGTTAATTTACATGTCTGCAGGTCGGTCTTCTGACTGCCTTTGTCCTAAAAAGGCTTTACTTTGGGAGGTAAGTAGTAAGAGTTTGTCAAACATATGATATGAATGGGGAAATTTGTTGCCAGTTATCAATTAGTAACTGACCTTTCTCCCTTCTTAACAGACATTCAAGCATACGGGAGCTTGCCCTGATGGTTCTAATGGCTTACCTGTCATACATGCTCGCTGAGGTACTTTTGTGGTTTCACTAGCATGGTTTTACTCGATGATGATGATGATCAGGGACCGAATCTAACTGTTCATCATTATGCAGCTGCTGGAGCTGAGTGGAATTCTTACTGTTTTCTTTTGTGGAATCATCATGTCACATTATTCTTGGCACAATGTGACAGAGAGTTCCAGGATCACAGCCAGGTATGTACTTGTGTGGATGAATCAATCGCCTTAACTCGTGGGACATTTGATCTTTACTTTGCCTCTTTTAAGTCATACAGGCATGTTTTCTCAATGATGTCTTTTGTTGCGGAAACTTTCATATTCCTTTATGTGGGCATGGATGCGCTTGACATTGAGAAGTGGAAGATGACTAAACTCAGGTTCTAAGTACTGTTTCATTACTTATGTCACCTATATTACAATCAATAACAATACCTTTTGTGTTCAATTTGAAGCCCTTGGCTAACACAAAATTTCCCATGATTCCCAGCTTTGGAACTTCACTCGAGATCTATGGCTCAATAGTTTTCCTCATATTGCTGGGGCGTGCTGTTTTCGTGTTCCCTCTCTCTGCATTTTCTAACTTCATGAACAGACGCAAGACATCCCCACTCGGACTTAGACACCAAGTCAGTTTCCATGGCTTCCACGTTGACTTTGTGTATTTTTTTCTACTTTTGATGCTTATTTTGTGTGTTGCAGGTTGTCATTTGGTGGGCTGGCCTTATGAGAGGGGCAGTCTCGATCGCTCTGGCTTTCAAACAGGTACATTCGCCATTCCTGTATTGTTCTTCAGACACTTGGCCTCCGATTGTATGATTACCCAACGTGACATTTGTTCTTTTCGTTTCTGTAACAAATGAAGTTCACCTATTCTGGTGTTACTTGGGATCCAATCAATGCAACAATGATCACAAACACCATAATAGTCGTTCTCTTCACTACACTGGTACATGAGCAAACCCGTTACTGCATTTCCTCTCCTTTCCACCGGAGTGAGGGAAAAGATGAACAAGTTATGAAATGATTGGTTTCATTTGCAGGTATTTGGTTTCTTGACGAAGCCCCTGGTAAATTATCTGATCACACACCAAACTAGAAACAGAAACAATCGTGGGCGTGGTGGAGAACCAACGTCCCCAAAGGACGATGCAGTCCTTCCATTGCTGTCGTTTGAGGAATCTGCATCAGCAAACATGCAAATTGCAAGGGAGAGTTTCTCCATGTTGATGGACAGGCCAGTTTACACCATCCATCATTACTGGAGGAGGTTTGATAATGCCTACATGAGACCCATCTTTGGTGGACCTCGACATGTTCCATTAAACTGCTGAGTGAGTTTCTTTACACGCACACACTCTCTATCTATCAACCAGCATCGGCCTCTATCCATAAGGAGAAGAAACCAATCGATCGTCATGAAAGACAAGTAAAATGGGGACTTGAAACTATAAGTGCAGAACAAGTACAAGATTGGTAGAGATCATATGGAGATGTGGTGGAATGGAATTAAGTAGTCAGATCTCTATAGTTTGGTTTAGAAAAGGAAGAAAGTCTGTTTGGAATGGACTGAAGCTACATTTTGGAATTTTTGGTGGTCATCACTACCTAGTATTTCTGTGTCAATATTTGTATTGAATGTAGCTAGCTGCTCTCCCTTCATTTGTATTGAAAAAAGCCAAAGTTAGATGAAAACTGCGGCTCCAAAACCCGTATGTTGCAACTGCATATAAGCGCAGTCCCCTTATTCTTAAGCTTCCATCATCAATTTGCTGCAACCATTCCAAACAAAGAAGTTGAAAGACGGCAAAATATATATACAACCTGGAGTAGACAATAGTGATAGACGACTTACATAAGCATTGAGGAGGGGTGTTGAGGCCACATTGCTTAGGCAATGCCAAGGCATGATGTGGGTCGATTCCAAAGGCAGGGAGGAAATCCATGAACCTACAGAGACATGGGAGGTTGGAAGTTTTGACCACATTGCAGCATTCAGAGGTAGGAGGTGGGGGATCTGTCCCAGTTACAGCTGGGCGGCAGATGTTGAGTTGGGATGGATCGATGCGACAATTGGTGGTCGGGCTGCTGGAGCTGCCATATGAACTTGAGTCAGCTGTCGATGCAGTATGGAGCTGCATCACCACTACTTCTACTACTACTAGGCAGAAGAAGAAGAAGGGGAAGACATGTTTGAGGTTGGCCATTTTGTTTATTTTTTTGGCCTGATAGGTTGTGTGCCCTCTCCTGTTGTAATTTATAACCATAGTAAATGAAGGTGGCAGTTTGGTTGCCATGGTTTTCGTGATCAGTAATGGAATACTAGTAGGTACGAGATGGATGAACCCAAAACATTTCTTTTATGAAATAAAAATCAGTAGAGTAAACGCATAAAGGCTAGGTGTGTAGTTGGCTACCAAACCAAGCGGTTTATGACTGAGACAATCTTTCAAGTCCCCACGAGGGACATTTTATCCAGTGACCCAGCCGTGAACAACAACCAAAGGCTGCACTCTTTCTCATGGTTAGTTCTTTCAACTCCCTCACAAACAAACATGTACAAGCACAGTGCAAAAGCAAATGACAAAACTGCACACTTATCACAATAATTAACTGTTCCTTGATATTTCACTGCATTAGCATCACTACAACATCTAAATCCAAGTTAAAATTCCCAATCCACAGAAAAAAAAATACACAAGCAAGGAGAGCCCATAGCAGCTTCCCATCAAAACAAAAACATAAACAAAAAACCCAGCAAGTTAAACTACCTAGATACAATTCAGATGCCTGCCAACTACTGCCTTTGATGATGATGATGATGATGATGATGATGATGAGCGGGAAACACAAAACAACAAGGGAATAGATAAGGAGGTAAAGAGTATATCACCCTATTCTTCGACATCCACAGATAGCTTCACATCCACTGTTTTCATTTTCAAAGGGATGAATTAACAACTAACTAATACCTATTATCCACAAGACGGTCAGTCGCCATGTTAAGGTTGCAGCAAGGACGAGGATGAGCAGGAGCAGGAGCAGGAGCAGCAGGGGTGTCTGACAATTCTACTACCATCAACTAACCAGCCATACGTTAGCAATACATATGAATAATCATGCCCTAAATATATGCTGACGGGACAAAACTTCCATTATCTTTGAGGCCGGGAAACTTTGACAACCAAACAGCTCCTCAAGCTTAGAGTCACATACAACCACTGTCGGATTAACAGGATCCTATACCAGAAATAAAAACATGACTCTGTTAGAGCAACAGTTGGAGGGAACCTACACAATCACTATCATGGGTGCTATAGCTAAAGACTTGTTTACCTCCAAATTGTTGGAGCTGATATAGTCCCATACTCGGTTGAAAACCTCAGATTGCAACATCTCCCTCGCCCCAACGCCAAAGAAGTTGGCTAACTCGTCAGATATCCCAACTGAAGGAGCTGGAGCCGCAACCAGAACTTGAGCTCTAGCTGGAGCCCCAACCGGGGCTTGAGCTGGAGCAGGAGACGGAGCCTGAGCTGGAGCCACAACTGGAGCCGGATCTGGATCTGGAGCTGCTGCTGGAGTTGGAGCCAGAGATACAGAAACAGATGGAGATGGAGGAGACTGATCTGGCACAGTCTGTGCCACACCAGAAACATTCTGTGTCGCACCAGAAACATTTTCTGTGAAGCCAGTAACGTTCTGTGTCCCACCAGAAACAGTTTCTGTGAAGCCAACGTTCTGCGTCGCAACAGAAACAGTTTCTGTAACTCCGGAAACTGTCTGTGTGATATCAGAAGATTCCTTCTCCTTGTCCTCATCAGCAACCTTCTGTTTCTTGGCACTAGCCTCCTCTGAAATCCAAACAAAGAACGTCACAAACACATTGAAGGGAAATCAAAATACAAGAATGTGTAAAGGAAGCCACATCAAACAAACATACTGGTTGGGTCGAGAGGGAGTATATGCTTGGATAGCAGCTTGTTCATCTTGAACATATCAGTACAGTCGGTCTCAAACACCAAACGCAGAGCATCATTGCAAATAATCTTCCTCTTGTTGCTCGGATCCTGGAGGTTGTTCTTTCTGATGTATGCCCACAACTGCTTTACGATCTGAAGTTTCATTTGCAGGAGAAGAATATTAAGAGATTATAAGAAAGTATGATAATAATGACTAGGTGATATTGATGAGGACTGATGATACTAACCTCAGTCCTTGGAAGAGCTGGGTGGCCTACAACAGCTTCAAGTTCCGGCGAAACACCGCAAAGCTTGTTTAATCCTCCGGCACCGCCTCGCCTTTTGGCTTTACTCGGACCACTGGTAGTAAGAAGAAGAGCGTTAGATCACGATCAGCAGAAAATGTCTTCATTGAAGACTGAGTTTTGCAAAAAGGAATTCTAGGACGAAACAAAAATGATTGATCTCATTAGTCATGGCAAAGACAGTCGATACTTAATTGACATTCTGAATCCCAATAGGCCTCCATGAAGAAAAGTAAATGCAGAAACGAGGGTTGTAATCAATCCAAAGAAGAAAAAAAATTCCCTCGCCCTCCGAAAATAGAAAGAAGGAAACCCTAGGTGCGGAGAAAGAAAGAAAGAGACAAGGAAGAAGAAAAACAAACCTGGGCTTAGCAGGGTCGGCAGGAGGAAGGGTGGAGTTGGGGAGAAGAGTCGGATCGGGCTTGACATGATGGGTAGGGACGGATTGAAAGGACAAGCCGGCAGGGAAAGGAGATGAGAAGAAAGACGGGGAATGAGCGGGATGGAAATTAGGAGATTGTTGGAGGGCATAATGGTCCTTTGGGTGAAAAGAGGAAGGCTGCTGTGTCTGTATCTGGGGATGAGGATGCTGCTGCTGCTGCAATTGATGGTGGTGTTGGAGGTGGAGGTGCTGGTAGGGATGGAGTTGGTGGTGTTGAAGGTGGTGATGAGACAGCTGTTGCTGTTGAAGCTGGTGTTGCTGTTGCTGTTGCGTGCGTTGCTGTTGATGGTGGTTGTCCGGTTGCGGTGGCGCCTGAGGTTGGAAGAGGAACTGCTGGAGCTGAGAGCGGATGAAATCGGCCTTGTGAGAGAGATCGACACCGAACTTGGTCTCGAGGTAGTGGACGACGGAGGTGATGGAGGTGAAGGGAGACGGCGGGGAGTTAGGGTTAGAAGAAGATTGAGAAGATGAAGAAGAGGAAGAAGAAGAGTAATAGTGGAGGAGGGAGTGCAAGGCTTGAGATATCTCTTGGTCCGTCATTTTCTCTACTCCTCTTTTTCTCTTAAGTCTTAAAAAAAGAAGAAACAAACAAACCAAACAGTAAACACCACCACCACTTCCACCGCCTGCCCTGGCCCCTGTGCTCTCCTCTCTCTCTCTCTCTCTCTGTGTCTCCGTCTTTCTCTCTCCTCTTCTCTTTTTTCTTTCTCTTTCTCTCTCTCCCAAACTAACCCTCTCCTCCACCCTTCTTCTCAGGCTAAAGTTTCTGCGTCTTTCTCTCTCTAGGTGCGGGGTAAAGTTACAGGGGCGGTCATTTTTCCTCTCAATCACCATTTGACACGTTTATTCTCTATTTTTCTTTCATTATAATCATCTTTCTTCTGCTCAAGGACACTGTTTCTCACTCACCTTGAAGATAATTACAAAGTATTTTATTATTCATTATTTTTTGGGTTAGCTGGTTCCTTTTTTTTCACTCAAGAAAAGTTTTTTAATTAAATTGGAGGTATTTATCATTTGGCCCTTTTTCTTTCGGTAAACAAATATTCTTATCGTAATTTATCCATTAAACAAAAGGAAAGTAAAAATGGACGGAGTGGTAATCGGTGAAACGAAATATAAAGTTCGATGGTATTTAATGTAAAAAAAATAGTTTAGTGGTGAGTATGAATGAAAATGAAAGTTTAGTGATATTTGGTGTAATTAAGTCAGTAAAGATAACTACTGTTTTTTCCAAGTAAGCAACTGACATATTCCATGACAGATTTCTTTCCATTTATATTTTATTATTAGTATTAATTACTTTTTTTTTAACTCAAAACCAGTGTTAATTGAAACAAAGCAAAAAATCAGTGTCACCAGAATCGGACTAGACTAGTCGATTCCACCGAAAACCCAAGGGACTGGAACTCAGCCGGGTCCGATCTGAGAAAATAACGTCAGCGGCTTGATTGGGACCAAAAAGCGAGTCGAACCAAAAAACCCGGGGACGCCAATTTGATAAGCTGTAAAACAACGGTTCAAATACTATCCGATAGATCGTATTCCACGGGTTTTCTTCTTTACGTTTACTCAAAGTAATTAGCAACTTATTCGGGTTTATCAAGTTGTGTGGTGTGAGTTCCACGAATTTCTACTACTATCATGCAAAGAAAAGAAATAACTAATTAAAACTTTAACATGTTGATTGATTGATTGGGTTTCAAATAAAGAGAAGGTAGCTTAGATTTTGAATCCACCTAAGATCACCAAGGCATTGGCAATCACAAGACTGGTAGGTTTCAGACTCAGTTCATCCTGTTCTTAATCACCGTCGTAGCTCCTTACCCTTAAGTCTAAGTTCACGAACATTCGCTACTATTGAACTAGCTATCAAGATAAATTATCCGTGCGTGTGTTTGCTTCCCCAAACCCAAACCTAAACACCCACCCTAATTACCAAACCTAATCAACCCAAATCAACTCTTTCCTCTTCCCTCCTTTCTTTCCTCCTCCTTCCTCTTCCTCTTCCTCTCCTCCATCACAACTCCAGAATCCACCACCCTCAAACCCTGCCGCCCGCAACCGCCGCCGCCACCGCCGCCGCCACCGCCGCCGAACCCAGAGGACGGGAGCCTGGTAGACGGACAAGTGAAGGACGCCATGGACGGAAAACCCGCTTCCTCATCTCTGCCGTCGATGCTGTCAGATCTAAAGCCGAGATCAACCCTTGGTTGTAGATCTCGCACACGTACTGGGTGGTGCTTCTGGCAGATCTAAAGCCAGAGTACAGATCCATCTTTGAGCGGCGGTGGAATCTTTGCTTGCGGCGGCGATGTCAAAGCTCGTATCTGTTCTTATTCCGATTGCGGCAGTGGAATCTTTGTTGGAGCTTCTTTGACCTGAAATTGTTGGCGCCGAGGTCGAGAGAGATGAGGGATCTGTGGTGGCAGAGGAAGGGGAAAGAGACGTTGAGGAAGCCGGAGAGGGAGAGGCCGGTGAGATTTAGGGATTTGATTTCTGGGTTTGGTGATTCTGGGTCGTAGCAGGAGACTCCAGGCCATTGGCAAGGTGATGAGCTGCAGGACAGTGATCAAATACTACCAAGCTAGAAAGCTAAGCAGATCGTATTCCACGGGGTTTCTTCTAATTGACTACTCAAAGAAGCTGGCAATTTATTCAAGTTAAAACACGTTGTGCGTGGTGTGAGTTCCACGACTTCTAGACTAAGATGCAAGAAAATTAAAATGAAATTTGAAAGACAGAATGATTGGATGGTTCAGACAGACAACAGACAAGCTTAGATTTCGAATCCCCCTTAGATCACCAGGGCAACAGCAATCAACAGATCAGCGGATTTCAATTCTCGTTCAATCAATTTCTATACACCACCATAACTCCTGACCCTTAGGTTTAAGATCGGCTAACGTTCGCTCTATCCGTTCTAACTACCAAGATTAATTAGTCGCCCGGGTACGGTCGCCTCTCGCAATGACTTTACTTAACTGGTGGAATTACTAACGATTTATGAGTTACTCTTGCAGTGGATTAACCCTAACCGGTTCCTACGAAAGGCACACTCCAATTATAAGGTTAACTGGTTGAATTGATGTTTTAAAGAGAGGCGAGCGTTCGCTTCTATCCTCAGCTTAACAAGAATCTAAACTAGGTGATCATGAAAGACAAGTTTATGCGCCAAAGCAGGGAGATGTCTGGCGACTAACCCTAGCTTGCAAAAACCTAATCTAGGCGATCAACCAGAAAAGAAACACAAGAACAACAAAACTAATCTAGGCGTCAACTAGACAAGAAACGCAGTACAACAATCAAGAACAAAACAACCATGCAAAGAGAAACTGATTGAACTTTGAATCTAATTACCGCCGATCCGTGACCGCTTTAAAGCCCTAGGTCACTTAGGGTTCATCTAATCTAAGCTCTATGAGTTTAGCTACTCATATTAGGAACAAGAGAATCGAAAACAAACAAGGAATACATCTCAGGTAGGAAGAACAGAGAAGAACTGTAAAACCTAATTTGACGAATCCGTGAAGCTTCAATCTACGGTAATCTTCAATCCAAGCTCCGAGTCTCCGAGATGAAGGGATGGCGTCACGATCTCTCCACGATTCTCTGAACTCTCTAAACTCTCTCTCAAACTTCTAGGTCTAGAAATTATGATTGATATTATGAGGTATGAAAGTATGGTGAGGTCCCTTTGATTTTGGGCCGCCGGTTAAGTATTTATACTTAACCCTATACCGCCGGATTTTAACTGATATTTTCGCCAAAAATACTGAAGGATTTTCGGCGAAAATTCCTTTGTAAATGGATGGTCCGCCGGCTGATTTCTTCTGTAAATTTCGGTCCAATAGTTTTCGGTCGAAAACTTAGGGTTTTCACCGAAAACTTCTGTTGATGGGCATCAGTCGATTTGTACTGATATTTTCGCCGAAAATGCTGACGTATTTTCGGCGAAAACTCCTTTGTAAACCGGGGCATGAATTGTTTCAACTTGATTGGCTCCTTTGATCGATTCAGGTGCAATTCCTCGAGGTTCCAACGCCTTAGACACGTCCTTGGCTACTTTATTTGACGGCAAAAACCTTTGCTAACATAAAAACACTAAAAAACACATCAAATAGACCCGAAACGGGCCAAAGTAACACAAATGGCACGAGATAGGGCAATTGATTGAATATTCGCTATTCTACCCTAAAAACCATGTCTTAAGCAAGGAAATGCCGCTTAAATGAGGCTGATAATCACGTCAATTCGAGTGTCATCACAAGGAGATGAAGAATGGTTGTTGTTCCATTGGAGGAGGTGCTGAGAGCTGGGAGTGAGAGTGTTGCGGAAGTGATGGAGTGAAGTTGCGGCTGGGGAAAGTGGGAGTGGCGGCAGACGACTGGCGGCGACGGGCGGCGGCGGAGGTGGGCGGCGGTTGTAGAGAGTGAGGGTGGTTGGAGGTTGTGGTGGAGGAGAGGAAGAGGAAAAGGAAGGAGGAAAAAGAAGGAGGAGGGAAGAGGAAAGAGTTGATTTGATTTGGTAACTATAGGGTGGGTGTATGGGTTTGGGTTTGGGTTTGAGTTTGGTTTAGTTGATGTGGCAATTTAGATGATGTGGCTGCCTTGATGGCATCACCACGTATGCAGATGGATGGAAAATTGGATGTCCGTAGACGGTAGTGACTGCTAGGATAATCGGCCAAAGTTGTGTGAGTGCTAGGAAATTTTTTGAAGAACAGTGACTACCGGGTTATTTGGTCAAAGTTTAGTGATCATTTAAGTAACCAACCCGATTAAAAACCCTAACTTCTCCAAATCCAAAATTGACGAGATGTGCTCCGGTGCACATCTAGATGATTTAGGCGCACTTTTGGTAAATGCAATGTAGTCAAAATCGTGATTCCACGTGGAATCGAAAACATGGGTGAAATCGGAATCATCGTTTTTAATCGTAAAATAGTAAGATTTTATGAACTACTATCGAAACATTTAAGTCAACAACATATTAAGAATAAGAAGACCATTATCCAACTTTGAAAAGTCTAGATAAGAAAAAAAAAAGAATGTCGGCTCTTAAGCGGTCATTCGAGGAAGTAATAATTAGATTTTAGACACTTTTTAGTAATAACTTCTAACTTAATTAATCAAAATCTAAAAATAATTAATTTAATTTAATTTAATTGTCTTTGTTCTAACTTATTTGTAATTATACAAACTGGTAATTTCCCCTTGAAAGTGAAATCGTAAAATACAAGAAAAATCATTTATTTTATAAGATTCTAAGATTTTGATCGAGATTTTACAACCCATAGATTTTGCGTGAAATCAAGATCGTTAGAGACCAGTGAAATCGTAAAACCGTAAGATTTTAAGATTAAAACCGAGATTTTGACTATATTGGGTAAATGGGAAAAATCTGGACGAATGCTAATACGAGATGTGCGCCTGGAGCTTACGAGATGTGCTCTGGTGCACAGTTGGTTCAATATGGCGCACATCTTGTAACTGTGAGGTTCCTTCGATGAATCTCGCTCCATTTGAACTCCAAATTGATCCAAATTTGAAGCGTCAAGCTCGTAGAAAGGTCCTCCTCAATGTGGTAACTTGAAATTTCATAACAAATAACTCGAAATAACATCAAATGGCCCTAAAGAGGGCTAAGGGTAACAAACACGTATTTTGCATGAAAGTTCATAGAAGTCATCACAAATAAGTGTGAAAAAATGGGAATATCACTCAAATGTGGCGAAATAATCACGATTAATCTAGTGTCATCAAATCACCTCACACTTAAGCTTTTGCTTGTCCTCAAGCAATTGTAAATTCAGAAATACACTCAAATTCACAAATGACCAGACTAGTTAAATCGAAGTTCAATTTCTAACAATTCAGCTTACACTGTTTCACTTAGAAAACACAACTTACACATGCAAGAACATCAACCAAACAAATCCAGATCTCACAGCTTTCTGCACACATCAAGTAGCAATCACCCATCATGCACAATGCCAACCGAGCCGACTAGTATTCCTCACATAGAAATATTTAGTACAAGGGGGAACTCTCACTCTCTATGTTTAGGGACGTGTTTATGCTCTCAATTCACTTTCTCAAACTGAATTATGTCATAGGTTTGCAATTCAACCACAATCTCCACCATGAGTGACAACACTAAAACTAGTAAAAAAGGACTTGTAAGGGAGTGTAATGATCCTACACTACAAGGGCTTATGGTGAATGGATGAAGGGATAAATGATGATGAAGGGTATGGTGCGGCGTAGCAATCGACTAACCTCCCTCGAATCTATACCTATGGATTCCTACCATGTAACTAGAACCGGGATGAAATGATGAATGCTCGTCCTAGGACACCCTCAAGCAACTATACACTTTTTTTTCTTTCATTCATTTTTTCTTGAATCAATTTTTTTTTTCTTTGGAACAGCTTTGATAATTTGAACTTGAATATTTTTCTTCATTTCTATTTTTTTTCCAAAAATTATTTCTACTATATTTCTTTCTTTTGGATATATTTTTCCGTGCTTATTTTTTTCAGTTGCTAGAGGGGTCGGAATGAACAGACTTATGAGTTAAGACCACCAGATTCTAGCTATCCAGTAGGTCACCACAAGGTTCGACTCATGTTCGGCTAATCTCGAACTACTACCACAAAGGATCAACGGGGTGAAAAAGAACATGGAAAAGTTGGATTAGCGATTCTAGGTGCCTCTATCATCCTAGTCCTAGTGTTGTCTTGTGGTCTTGAAACAGCCTAAAAGCAAATTCTAACTCATTCAAATAAGAGAAAGCCACTAAAAAAGAGAACAAGTTGCTAGTTATGTGCAACGGTTCAAAATCTCACAAATGGCTGCTAGTCAAACTCAAGTCATGATGTGCAATTCAAGATGAAACTACAAGGGTGATTCTATAATATGTTCTGACCGGATTCATTTAGCATCAATGCAAACATGTTGGTTACATGTTCTAAATTAAATAGTCTAATCGTCATTGTGAAAAATTGAAGTCAAATTAGCATTGCAAGTCAAGAATCGAGTATATTCCGATCAGAGAAATCACATATATCACCTAGAAGAAACAAGCATCCCTCATGGAATAAAATCTCACCCCACACTTAGTCGGGATTGTGCCCTCACAGGACTAAAGAGAACAGAGCAATACGGAATACTTGGAGTGTGGTGGAGGAAGTCGATGATGGGGATGGAGAGCTCGGAGTGGAGCGAAGCAGCTACAACGTCCTACATAAACAAAAACAAAAGAAAGATACAAAAGTAAATCGGGACAAGTGTCCCGGATCCACACAAAATAACATCGAACCAAAGAGGTTTAGGGGGGATTTTGATTTTTTTAAAAGTCCACATCCAAGTTTCTTGCCGAGAACTTTAGATTTTTCGACGAGAAACTCTTCAGAAACTCAAACAGAAACTGGACGACACAAAAACTGAAGAAGTTTATCCACCTCGTTGAGAACTCACTACAAAAAAGTACGTTAATAGTGACAAACAAAATACGTCACTAATAGCCAATGTCGTCACTAATAGTTTTTTGTGACGACACACAGTCGTCAGACGTCGTCGCAAAAAGCCTCCCCACAAATAATGTATTTGTGACCAGTCATCGCTATAAGTTATTTATGACAAACATAATTAGTCGATATATTTTTTAATGTCATCGGAAAAACATGACCAATACGACCTAAATTCGTCGCTGATAGTTTCTTAATGACCAATTTTATTTCGTCATATCACATTTTACGTAATGCTATTTGTGACGAACCGCATAAACTACAACATAACTACTAGTTAAAACCCCTTTTAGACAAATGTTGTTTAGCTGAATTAATTATGAATTCCAATTTCTAATTTCGAATGAATTATGAATTGAAATAATAAATAAACACAAAAAAGAAAGTCGTCTTCATAATTATAAATAAACAAACATTCATTATTCGTTACACTAATCAAAACAAGAATAGGACATATTCACGATCTACTCAATATTAACACTACATGATACTTTTTTTGACTGAAACACTACATGATACAATACAACACTACATACTCATGTTTTGTCTATGGCTCTGCGGCCAGAGAGCATTTTCGGTAGGACAACTTTGAAGCTGTAGATGTCACTCTTTGCCGTCAAATGACCTGCCATTAAAGACCATTGAGTCAACTTAGCATGGCCTTCAGAAACAAGGAAGCCAGTTTAAGGTTGGTATTAATAACACATAAGAGAGTTTGTTAGTTACCTGTGGCTAGATTCTCAGATCTACGACTGCATATCCATAAGTTCCCATAACTCTAGTTGAGACATGGCTTTTATCACCAGTTGGACCATCCCTTGCTAACCCGAAATCAGAAAGGTTTGCATAATAGTTATGAAGATTATGGTGAAACAAAATGAGTCAGTTTTTAAATGATCTGAATATTAGCAGGACCGGAAAGAATATCAAGATTAAGATTCTACGTACTGTGTCGAGAACCTTTTGCTTCAATACCAAAAACACAGAAGCTTAGTTTGGCGGTCGAAAAGGCTGCTATTACTTTGAAACTTAAAGTATTCAGAGTTCAATCAAACTCACTCCTGAATAAATGATTCTCCAAACTACCACGAGACATGAACTCGTAAACCAGAAGACGATGGCCATCCTCCAAGCAGTAGCCCAACGGATTGACCAGGTTTGGATGATGTAACTGCCCAAGAAAATTTATTTCCGCATGTTTGAATCAAAACATGGTAACAGACGATCAGATTCTCGAACCATAGCTAAAAAGTTGTGTATAGATTACAGTAGAGGAGGAACAAACATTTCTTCTTACCAGCCATTCCTTGTGGCTCTGCCACTCATCTTGATTCAGTATCTTGACAGCAATGATAATGTCAGTTCCTGGCTTGCTAGCTGCTAATGAATTCTCATTGATCCACCTTTTAAAAACCGAACCAAAACCACCTTCCCAAGCACGCTATATGGTCCGAAGTTCCTCGTAGAACTCATGAGCTGAGCAAAGCTAAAGACCTTCAAGTTGAAGGACTGCAGAATCTCACCTTCAATCCTAGGAGTATGCAAAAGATGAACATCATGCTAGTAAATTGATACAATTAGATGTTATTCCATTGAGGTGTTAAATGATGTTGTGGCCATCAACCCCACAATTCATGCAAGAAGAAGCAGTAAAAGAATGCAAATAGGCTATCAACACTAGTTGGCTTTTGTAATGGTCATATATATAACAAGTCAATTTCAATGAATCGTACAAAAAAGAACACAACAACCACAAAATATTTAAATAGGACAAGTCAATCTCAATGACTAACATAATCAATCACATGCTAAACTTTGGTTACTAGACATTACCTGAATATTTTTCTTTGTGGTGTGGACGCACAGAATAAAAAAGTGCTTCATGACCTTCAAATGTAAACTGCCTATTGCTAGTAACTGCATCCCAAATGGTGCAATTCCAAAATACAAGATCTTACCATCAAGTAACATATACCAATATAAAGCTCATATACGATTGAAATTGATGAATTTGAAAGAAGAACAAAGCACAGTAAGCTAAGAAAATCTGCATACCTGAAGCAGACTAACTACTTAGGTCAAATCCTGCAATGAATTACCTCCAGTCTCGATTCTCCAAAGATGCATCAGTTCTTATATAGCAGCTGTTTCATTCAGTTGATAAACTGTAGAATAATGAATGAATCAATCGAAACTTGATAGGGAAGAGAAATCAAAACTTGTGGGAATAGGTACAGATTCTAGTTCCCTGGCTAGGGAGGATTCGACTTGAAACATCGTGTAAAGGAATCCTAGTGAAACCCTGAAACCAAATCAGAAACTAGGTTAATTCAACTAAGAAGAATTGAGATACCCAATTGAAAGAATTAAACCCTAGAAAAGATGTCAAGCAAATGGTGCCTAATTCAACCCTAGAAGAACAGAGATACCCAATTGGAAGAATTAATACCCCTAAATCAAAACAACCACACCAAATCAAAACCTAGTGACTAAAATTCTGAGAAATTCGAGACTTGTGAGAGGATGAGGGAGGTGATTATGATATCAAGAAGATGCAGCACTGACCTTGGCATCGCAGTAGTTGATGATGACTTGGACGAAGCCTTCCTTGGGAACGACACGAGCGATGGAGCACTTCCGGCCACCGGTACCGATGAAAGTTTGTGTGGTGAATCCACCAGGGAGCTTGGATTTCACAAGCTCCTTAAGAGGCTCCAGCGGTGAGGAGACGGCGGCGAAGACCCTCAAGGTGAGGTGTTTGCGGGAGTGTAAGAGGGAGCAGGACTTGTTGGTGAGGGAAGAACGAGGGTATTTGGTTTCTGAGAAAGTTGAGAGGATAAAGAGAGATAAGAGAAGGATGAAGTGAGGAGGAGACTGACATGGTTAATTTTTCTTCCGATTCGATTTCTGTGAGCACTAGAGGAGTGTGAAAGAAAAGGGATTTGTTTTCATACGCGTCACAAATAAAGAGCCATTTGACAAAACATTTACGAGGACTTGTTTTTCGTGTCAAAAACAAAACTTTAGTGACGACTTAAGGCATTCGTAGCTAAAATATGGTCACTAATAGTTGTCTTTTTTGTAGTGGTAGTTGGTTGGTTTATACACATTCTTGTGAACCACTTCGGATATGGTGTTAAGGGTAGTCTTGTTTAAAGTATTAAACAAAGGATGAGAGGTGTGATACCCACAAAGCACTATACGAGCAAGAGATCGTAAATGAAAATGGATTTCAGACAGAATCATATTTATAACTTGGAAGAAGTTAATGTGGATTAAAACTCAGCATTGACAATGATGCTAGGTTGGCATGCATTCGGGATTTTTAATTCCAATAACACCAAGAAGCAATAGACAAACTCATAATCCACAAACATTTGGTATTTAAACACATTAGTTTGCTACGCATGAAACAACTTTAGACAGTTGGTGTTTCAATGTCATTTTCTTGTGAGAGTTTTGATACATGTGAAGCTTTACCTATTGGGAAAGATGGCTAGGTCATCATTCTTTTGCCAAAGTGAAAGAGCAAATGATCCTTTGGTCCTCACACATATCAATGTGTGTGGACCTATGAGTTCAATGACTCGTGGAGGGTTTAGATACTTCATCACTCGTACTGATGACTTAAGTAGGCCTGGGTACATCTACTTAATGAATCGGAAGTTTGAATCTTATGAAATGTTCAAAGATCCCAAAATGAAGTACAAAACCAATTGATATGAAGATAGAAGCCATTCGGTTTGACCGAGATGGTGAATATCTTAGCCAAGAGTTTTCCAATCATCTTAGGAGTTATGAAATCATTTCACAACTCACTCCTCTTGGAATTTCATAGTTGAATGGCGTGTTTGAAAGGAGAAATTGAACCTTGTTAGACATGGTTCAATCTATGATGAGCTTCACTAATCTTCTAAATATTTTTATGGGGACGTGAAACTATTGCGCTTACACTGAATAGAACTCCGTCTAAGTCTCTTGAAAAGACACCATATCACATATGGACTGGTATGGTACCAGTGATATCTTTTCTAAAAGTTTGGGATCGTGAACTTTATGTTAAGCGTATGCTTTTTGATAAACTAGCACAAAAAATCAGATAAAGTTCCTATTTGTAGGTTATCCTAAAGAGACGAAGGGATATATTACTTCTACAACCCTCAAGAGAACAAAGTGTTTGTTGCTCGTGATGGTGTCTTCTTGGAAAATGAGTTCATTTTCAAGAAAACAAGTAGGAGAAATATTCATATTGAGGAAATTCAAGATGATGAGCAACAAATGGATACTGATCCAATTACATCTGAGAACCCGATTGAATAAGAAATTGTTCAAGACAGTGAAGATATAGAGGAAACGTCAAAGGATGAGCGATATACTCAAGTTGTTGTTGTTCACCCAAATTCGTTTGTCTAAATGGACTAGAATTCAATCTAAGAAGATTTGTAATCTTCGTTATGAATGGAACTCTAGACATCTTGCTTCTTGAAAGTCAAGAACCTAACAATGACGAGTTCAGACTCCTAATCTTGGCTAGAGGCTATGATTTAATCCATTCAAATTATATAATCAATTGCTGCATTTCATGATTGTGAATATGGCAGTTGAATATCAAAACGCCTATAGTATGGACCGGATCATTTAATAGGCCCAATCCATGGTGGATTGGGACTACTGGGCTGGCGGCCCATTAGGGTTAGGAAGGGATTAGGGTTTTTGTCCTAATCCTATAAATAAGACTATTAGGGTAATAGTCAATCCTAAGCCAAACACACTTTCTCTCGGAGAAAACCCTAGCCGCTATAACCCTAAAAGTCGTTCTTCGACCAAGAGTTCTAGCAAGCTTTGGCGGGGAAGAACTGGATCCCAATTAGCGTGGACTAAGTAGAGGAGCTACATTTGGAGCTCTCTAGATCTATCTAAAGGCTACGGGAGGTACTAGTCGTCAGGCTAATATCACGCTTCAAGAGGTGAGTCATGATAACCCTTTTGTTATTGATTTATATGCTTAACGAGCACTTTCTAGGTTGTTAGATGTTGATTCGTATTTCTGCTACGTTTCTGATTTTGCATATAATGATTTCCGACAAGAGGAGACCATGAAAATGAGGGTGAGGACTTAGGTTCAGGCAGTGTGAATGAGAACGAATGCTCCAGTACAAATACTAAAGCAATAAATCCTCATCATTTCGAGTTTGTTTGTCTCATGAAAGAGGGGGAAACACTCTACCCTAGATGCAAAGTGTTCTTCAAGCTGTCTTTTCTAATGAGGTTGTATCACATTGAGTACATGTACAAGATCATCGAGAAGGGAATGTCTAGCATACTCGATTTGTTGCGAGAAGCATTCAACTTTGCACTTATTCCAAAACTGTCTATGAAGCAAAGAAAATAGTCAAAGTTGTGCGGTTGACGTATAATAAGATAGATGCATGTCGGAATGACTGCATGTTATATTGGGGTGATTCCATAAATGATAAGAGTCGTGCAGTTTGCAAAGAATCTCGATTCAAAACTCCAAAGCCAACAATTTAGGGAAATTATTCTGTTACTCAACAGAGGAAGTCGTAGTCCAATAAGGTTTTCCACTATTTCCCATTAATCTCACGGTTGAAGTGGTTGTTCATGTCTTCTAAATCGATGAATGATATGATTTGGCACTCAACAGAGGAGACGACTGATGAAATGCTCAGACATCCCCAAGATTCAAAATCTTGGAAGCATTTTGATATTTTGTATCCCGAGTTTGCAAGTGAGCCACGTAATGTTTGACTTGGACTTGCTAGTGATGGGTTCAATCCATTCAGTACCATGAGTACTGATGTGACCTTATTTGGTGCATTTTAAACCTTTGATTAGCCTAAGGATCTCCCATGTTTGATCTCATTTTGCTATGATTAATATGCTTTTATGGAAGTTTTATACAAAGTGCTCTTTTGTTGTCCAAGTTCCACTTTGAGGGCAATTTCAGTGCCTATTGGAGTTTTATTTATGCATTTTCAGGATTTGGCATTGAAGTACTGGTGACAAGGAGCACGTAGGATCAAACGGGAGGTTAATCGGAGCTAGGACGGAGGAGATATGGCCGTTGCAAAATTGAGAAAAGTGCATGGTTTCATACTTGAGTTTTGGCGAGAACCTCATAGTTCTCGCCGAAAACCCTCGGCGTTCACAAGCAGAAGGATCACAGGAGGCTGACATTGGATTTGTGAAGAAATTTTCGACGAAAACTTCCAAAGTTTTCACCGAAAACCTATGAAGGAATGCAAGGATGCCCGAGGTTTTTCAAAGAGATTTTCGGCAAAAACTTGTACAGTTTTCGCCAAAAATTCAGGGTATTTCCAGCGGTACTATTTAAAGAGACATAGCGGGCGAAAATGAGGGCGTTCATTATTTTTTATTACACACTTGTCACTCTCTCTCAACTCTGATCGCCGATCAGCTTCTCCTCTCAACCGACCATCTCTCTCCCTCCTTTGTTGATTAACTTGAAGATCAATGAGCTAAGTGAAGTCCTCCATAGCTTGGATTGAAGCTTGAAGAGCAAAGTTGCAAGATCCTCCATGGAAACAAGGATGGTCTCCTCTACTCAATTTCAGGTTTCTTCCATGGTTATGCTAGGCTAAGCTTAGGTTTAGATTAGTGGGGGATGGATAAAGCTAGGATAGGTGATTGATTGTATGGATTGAGTTTCTCATAGCCATTTGTGTAAGATGATGATCCTAGACCTTGTTCTTGTTGTCCATGAGAGCTTGACTTGTTCTTTTGGTATAGTTTATGTCTTTCAATACATGAGAATGATTGATTGATGTTGATCTAAGGTTTTTGGATTGTAATTGAATGGTTTGAGAGATTGGATTATGCAATTGCAACCATTTTGAGCTTGTTTTCCTTGTTGTCATTTTATCAAACACTTGGTGTGCATTTGGTTTTCTTTCATTTGAAGGTTGAAAGACCCTTTTGATTGCTAGACTAGTGTTTTATGATTGACATAAAAGTGTCTTGCATCATTTGCCTTGTGTTAGATGAATGTTAGCATAGAGATCAAGTGTTGAGCATTTCATTGAGCTAGTTAAAGCACTCCATTTCCTTTGTTCACATAGCAAAAGCATGGTGCATTTGGTCTAGGAGTAGAGAGTCAATTGTGCGAGAGTTCGTTGATTCTACTTGAGTGAATTGCATGGTCATTAGTTTACACATTGTTGCTTGAGATTCAATCCAGCTTTCATGAACCTTGAGCTTGAAGAAACCCCTTGCTAAACTAAACTCCCTTCTCTCTTGTTTGATCCTCAATTTTACTTGTTAGTTTTGCCTTGTTTGTTTATGCTTTTGATTTGTTCTCATTCAAAACCAAATCTCAATTCAAATGTTTAGACCGTTCATGAACTTTGTGAGTATTAGCTTATGAGAGGACCTCGTGGAATACGACCTTGGTAAAATCCTTTTATCAAGTTTTTGGCGCCGTTGCCGGGGAACTCTCTCATTCCTAAGAAAGCAATTATTAGTGAACCGATCTTTACACTTCCTTCCATTTTCCTTTTTGCTTCCTTGTTGCCCTATGTTTACTTTGTTATCCCGCATCGTTGTATTACTCGGGTGTGTTCGTTGTGCTTGTTTGCAGGAGATTGGTGTTAGTGCATGAGGCGTTCAGCTCGTCTTCAAGCACGAATCCAAGGACTAGAACAAGTGATCGAGCTACCAACTACTCCCCTACCTCATACAGTTGAAGAACAAGAAGTTGACCGCATCTCACACCACACTATGTCTCATCACGAGGACAAAGATAACCATTCAGAACATTCACATCACACCAATGAAGACGATCAATCACAAAGAGGTGCGAGGCGCACACTAGCTGATTATGCTCGCCCAACCCTTGAAGGGACAGCCTCGAGCATCGTGCGAAGACCGGTGAATGCAAGAAATTTTGAGCTAAAGCCAAATATGATTCAGATGGTATAGAACGGAGTGGTTTTCAATGGTATAGATGGAGAGTGCCCGTCTAGACACTTGAAGGACTTTCTAGAGATATGCGATACGGTGAAGAACGATCAGGTTCATCCAGACTGTGTGCAACTCCGACTCTTTCCTTTCTCCCTCAAAGGTAGAGCCAAGTCTTGGTTGGAGAATCAACCTAGTATAACATTCACTACATGGGAGGGACTAGCCAAAGCTTTCCTCGAAGAGTTCTTTCCCCCTTATATGACGAATGCAATCCGAGATCGTATCAACCACTTCACACAGCACAAGGGAGAGCTCTTCCATGAGACTTGGAATAGGTTCCAAGCCCTTCTTCGGTCTTGTCCTCATCACAACTTCGCCGAATGGAGCTTGGCGGATATCTTTGCTAGGTCCCTTGATTTTGAGAATACAAGGATGATCAACCAAGCCGCCGGAGGTGATTTAAGGATGCTCACTCCCGAAGATGCTCTAAACTCTTCGCGGAGATGGCCAACAAGACAAGGAGTTGGTCTCGACAATAACCTCCTAGGTCCAAGTATGGGAGCGACACTCACTATGACTCTAGAGCAATAAGTGTTGATGCACCAAAGGATTCGTCTAGCTATGGGAAGAAGCCTAAGTTACCGGGACATCGTGATGAAGATGACCCCATGTTTGCTCTCCTCATTTCCAAGATTGATGCCATGGCCTCTCAAGTAAGCAATCTTAGTATGCCTAAGAACCCCTCTAAATTTCTATCATCTCATTTGGGTAATCCACCGGTGGCTTCAATATATTGTTGTGAATGCTGCGGGGGCCAAGGCCACGATGTGAGTGCTTGTTCCTCCGCCACTCCTGAGCTTGGCCAAGGCGACCACAATAAGGAGGTAAGCTTCGCACAAGGTCAAGGATTCCATGGTAATTTCAACCCCCAAGGGAACTATCAAGGGGGTAACTACAACCGTCCTTGGAACCAAGGAGGTGGGTACAACAAGTCTAACCAAGGGTACCAAGGACAAGGTAATCAAGGTGGTGGTTATAACAAGGGTTACAACCAAGGTACTCAAGGAGGATTCCAAGGTTATAGAGGGTACAATCAAGGCAACCAATGGACTCAAGGAGGTAACCAAAGCCAAGTTAGCCAATGGACTCAAAGAGGTAACCATGGTCAAGGGAACCAAGGAGGAAATCAATGGAATCAAGGTGGACATCCAAATCAAGGTTCCCAAGGTCCTACCCCACCGGAGGTGATGGTCCACCCAGTTTCAACAAACCTCCTCAAAACAAGGAGGGTGGTTCTTCAATCTCTCAAGAAGACACCAATGCGACAATGATTCAACTTATCAAGAATCAACAAGCTTCAATTACAAATTTGGAGAATCAAATGGGTCATATTGCTAAGACACTCTCGGAACGACCCTCAGGCACTTTACCCTCCAATACCGAGGTCAACCCCAAAGGTCTAGAGCATTGCAAGGTAGTGACCTTGAGAAGTGGAAGACCCTTGCAAGATGCAACCTCTTCCCCAATTGACTCCCAAAAGGTACAAGCTCCTAATCTAATGGTTGATGATGATGATATTAAGGATCCTTCGGATGAAGTCGAGGTTGAAGTCGAACCTCCTACGGGTAATGCGAGTACTAAGGTTGCCAAGGAACCTAGTAAGGCTACATCGAGTACACCATCGGTCTCTCCTCCCGCACCGGTTGTACCTCCTTACAAGCCTAAGCTCTCATACCCATCTCGATTAAAGAAGGATGGCCTTGAGAAGGTTTTCAAGAAGTTTGTGGAGCGGTTTAGTCAAATGCAATTCTCTCTTCCGTTTCCTGAAGCTATGACTATGATGCCTCAATATGTTAAGTTCATGAAGGAACTCTACACCAACAAGAGAAAGTTACCAGAGACATCTCTAGTCCACCTCAATGAGGAATGCTCCGCCGTTCTCTTCAAGAGTCCACCGAAAAAGCTTAAGGATCCAGGTACTTTTACTATCCCTTGTGATATAGGTAATACCTCTTTGGCTAATGGTCTTGCGGATCTAGGTGTTAGTATCAATGTCATGCCTTATTGCATATTTGAGAAATTAGGGTTGTCTAATCTTCGTCCTACTCGTATGTACATTCAACTTGCGGACAAGTCGACCAAGAGTCCTAGGGGGATTGTTGATGATGTCCTAGTTAAAGTAGGCCCTTTTGTTTTCCTAGTTGACTTTGCGGTCATTGATACCGATGATGTGGATGTCTCATTGATATTTGGTAGACCATTTCTAGCTACTTCTCGTGCTTTAATTGATGTGCATAATGGAAAATTGACTTTGAGAGTAGGACAAGAGAGTGTCACATTTTGCATAGCCGATGGCATGAAGTTTGCTCATGCACAAGATGATTTACAGGGCGTTTGGTATGGGGTGATTCTTCCCCATGATTGTAACAATCTAGGGATTGTTAAAATCAGCCGTTTTTAGTGGAACATTTTGTTGGGAGAAATGCATGGATTCAACCCCATGTGTATTTCTCAAATACAAGCTGGGAAGGATTTCACAATCGTAGGGGTAGGGGTAAGATTGTTAGAATCATGGGGTGAGGGATTCATTATACACACTATTTTTTTAAAAATACACTGATTCATTTTAACAAATCACTGCTTACCAAACAATGGATTTCATATGGGGTTTTTAAAAACATGGTTTTAGAAATCACTAGAAACAAATCCATGGTACATTGAAATACATGGTTTTATGAATCTCGGATACCAAACGGGGTGTTAGAGTATTCTTGCGATACTATTGCTTCGGCTAGTGTGTGTAGTATTTCTAACTTCGTGTGTCGAGATTCTTTGATGTTTGCCTTAGAATGGATGTGCAGGAACATTTAGACACCCCGGAGTTAAAAGCTCAAGTGGCTTACCTTGATGAAGGGAGAGACAAGTTGGAGAGTGAAACGGTTTTTGTTACTCTCCCGAAGGTGGAAAGGATGATGACCTCTTATGAAGAACCTCCTACTCTAGAGCTCAAGCCTCTTCCCACACATTTGGAGTATGCTTTTCTCATGCCAAATTCTAAGCTACCGGTCATCATCAATTCTAAGCTCCTACCCAAGCAAAAGAACCGTCTAGTGGAACTCCTCAAGAAGTATATGAGAGCTATTACGTGGAGCATCTCGGATATTCGAGGTATAAGTCCTACCTTTTGCTCACATCGGATTCTTATAGAGGAAGATTTCAAGCCGGTTGTGCAACCACAAAGAAGGCTAAATCCGAACATGAAAGAGGTTGTGAAGAAAGAGGTTATTAAGCTTATGGATGCGGGGATTATCTTTCCTATTTTGGATAGTCCTTGGGTTAGCCCCGTGCAAGTTGTTCCCAAGAAAGGAGGGATCACGGTGGTGGCTAATGACAAGAATGAGCACATCCCGACAAGGACGATCAGCGGGTGGCGTGTTTGCATAGATTATTGTCGACTCAATGAGGCCACTTGGAAGGATCATTTTCCTCAACCTTTCATGGATCAAATGCTCGAGCGTCTCTCCGGTCACGAGTACTATTGCTTCTTAGATGGCATGTTCGGATACTTCCAAATACCGATTGCTCCGGAGGACATCGAGAAGACCACATTCACATGCCCTTTTGGTACGTTTGCTTATCGCCGAATTCCATTTGGATTGTGCAATGCTCCCACTACCTTCCAACGATGTATGCTTGCTATCTTTGATGATTTTGTGGAAGATATCATGGAAGTGTTCATGGATGATTTCTCGGTCTTTGGGGACTCGTTTGATCTTTGTTTGAGGAACCTTGAGAAGGTGTTGCATCGTTGTGAAGAGACCAATCTCGCATTAAGTTGGGAGAAGTGCCATTTCATGGTCAATGATGGGATTGTTCTTGGTCACAATATCTCTAGAAAAGGCATTGAGGTTGATAAGGCAAAGTTAGAGACCATCTCTCAACTTCCTCCACCCTCCTCCGTGAAGGCCGTGAGAAGTTTCTTGGGGCATGCCAGTTTCTATAGACGCTTCATTGAAGATTTCTCCAAGATAACCACTCCTATGACTCGACTTCTCGAGAAGGATGTGGAATTTTGATTTGATGACGAGTGCATGCGAGCCTTTGAACTCCTCAAGGGTAAGCTCACGAATGCTCCTATCCTCATTGCTCCGGATTGGTCAAAGTCATTTGAGTTGATGTGTGATGCTAGTGATTACGCTATTGGAGTGGTTCTAGGCCAACGAATCGACAAGAGATTCCATCTGATATACTATGCAAGTAAGACTCTCAATGAAGCTCAAAGGAACTATACAACTACGGAGAAGGAGCTCTTGGCCATAGTGTTTGCTTTTGATAAGTTTAGGTCCTACTTGGTGCTTTCTCTCACACTATTGTTTTCACGGACCACCAAGCTTTAAGGTACCTTCTATCTAAGACCGATGCTAAACCAAGATTGATTCGATGGGTTCTTTTGTTGCAAGAGTTTGACATTGAAATTCGGGATAAGAAGGGATCCGAGAATGTAGCTGCCAATCACTTGTCTCATTTGAAAAAAGCTGAAATGGTACACAATGGTAATGAAGAGATCAACGACAACTTTCCCGATGAACTATTATTCACTTTAGCGACTTTGGAGTTCGAGGAACCTTGGTTCGCAGATTTAGCTAACTATCTTGCTAGTGGATACTTGAAGGAAGGCCTCTCCACTCAAGACAAAAAGAAGTTCTTTGCGGATTTGAAGCATTACTATTGGGATGATCCTTTTGTTTTTCGAGTTGGCTCGGATGGTATGGTTAGAAGATGTGTCACTTATGGAGAGTCTAAGGACATCATGAGACATTGCCACTCCGGTCCTGCGGGTGGACATCATGGAGCAAATCGCACGGCTCGCAAGGTACTTGAGTCCGGATTCTTTTGGCCCTCGATCTTTCGAGATTGTCAAGACTTTGTCAAGTCCTGCAATGCATGTCAACGTTCAGGTAACATCTCTTCCCGTAATGAAATGCCTCAACATGTCTCGGTAGTGGTAGAAGTAGTTGATATATGGGGTATTGATTTCATGGGACCGTTTCCTCCTTCATGTGGTAACAAATACATACTAGTTGCTGTAGATTATGTGTCTAAATGGGCAGAAGCTCAAGCTTTACCTACCAATGATGCTCGAGTCGTAGGGAAGTTTCTTGTTAAGTTGTTCACTCGGTTTGGTGCCCCTCGTGCCATCATTAGTGATCGGGGTACTCACTTTCAAGGACAATTCGATAGAGTATGCCATCGGTTCGGCGTCACTCATCGCATGTCTACCTCGTAACACCCTCAACTAGTGGCCAAGCCAAGGTAACCAATAGGGAACTTAAGAGAATTTTGGAGAAAACGGTCGACCAATCACGAAAGGATTGGTCGAAGAAGCTTGATGATGCTCTATGGGCCTACCGCACGGCCTACAAGACCCCTATAGGCACTACTCCCTATAGGATGGTCTATGGTAAAGCTTGCCAATTGCCGGTAGAGCTTGAGCACCGATCTCTTTGGGCGTTGAAATTTCTAAACCTTGATATGAGTCTCGCAGGAGAAGAGCGTAAGTTTCAGGTACATGAGCTTGAGGAGTTTCGCCATCATGCATATGAGAGTGCTAAGCTATACAAGGAAAGGACGAAGCTCATTCATGACTCCCGCTTGAAACCGGGCAAGGATTTCAAAGTTGGTGATCAAGTCCTCCTATACAACTCTCGGCTCAGATTTTTCCTGGGAAGTTGAGATCTCGTTGGTCCGGACCATTCATGGTAACTCAAGTATTTCCTTATGGCACCGTCGAGGTAATTTCTCCATCCGAAGCCGAGCCTTTTAAGGTGAATGGCCATCAACTTAAACATTATGTGGTTCATGATGTTATTGGTGCGGTCGAGGTTTTATCCTTGGTTATGCCTTGAGTGCTCTAGGTTTCGTCTAGCTAGAGACGTTAAAGAAGCGCTTCATGGGAGGCAACCCATGTTATCCTTACCTTTTCGCTTTTATGTTTTTGTGTTGTTTTAGCTCGTTGAATAAGATGTTGGCAAGCACTTAGGAGGATCACTCTTGGCGTCCTATGTCTTCTCTCCCAAAGCGGTAACTTCGTTCCACCTTACCCTCTCTTTCTATATCATTGAGGACAATGCTCATGTTAGTCGTAGGGGAGTTTGAGGTTTGGTGTGATTATCTATGGTAGAGATATAATGCTATGCTTGATGATTTGCATGATCTTGATTGTTTCCAAATTCCTCTATCGTAGAATCATTCGGTTCTTGACTTTTGGTGTTTAATTGACTTCAATCTTTCACAATGACGTTTAAACTGTTCCACTTAGAACCTATAACCAGCATGTTGGCACTATTATCAAATGAGTATAGGCCAGAACAGAGATTTTATCACTCTTGTATGTTGGTTGATTGGTTTGATACGTGTTGATACTGCTCGATAACACCGTTCTAAGATGATAAAGGCCTAGACTTGAAGTGTTTTCACCCTATTCCATGTTTTTCATCACCTTTTTGATCCCTCATGACTGTGGCTTGAGATTAGACGGAATCTAATTCAAAATCTTGTGGGGAAGTTGTAAGGGGCTAAGGATCAAGTGGCTAATTTGTGAAGAGAATGTTCAAAAGAAAATGCTCAAAAGAAAAGCTAGGCAAGCTCGGCACCTAAGTGAAGTGTCGGGTTGAGCACTAGCAAAGGCAAAGGCTGTGAGCTAGGCAGGTTCAACACCTAAGTGAAGTGTTGGATCGAGCACTAGTATGCAGTAGAGAAAAAAAAGAAGAAAAGAAAAAAACAGAAAAAAGGAGTTCTCAAAAGTGGCCCTTGTTATAATGATCCTAGCTAGAGCCTGTAAAGTGCGGATCAAGAAGCGGATGAAGTCGAGTCGATAGCCACATCACGATCACTTACCACTTTCAAAAATTTTCCTACCCCCACCTAATCCGTTCCATTCCCCGAGTTCAAGTCCTTTTGATTAGAGTTGGTGTTGTCGTGGTCGGTTTTTCTGTGTCCCAATAAACCGATACTTGAAGTGTGCAGAAAATAGTGAGGCCTAGACTTGTTTGGTTGACGTTCTTGCATGTATAGGTTAGTTTGTTTGTGGAACAATTTTAGCCAAATTGTTATTGTTTGAATCTCAATGGGACCGATATTGTCATTTGTGAACTTGGATGTTTTCTAATTCATTTGCTTGAGGACAAGCAAAGCTTAGTCGTAGGGGAATTTGATGTGACCTTATTTGGTGCATTTTAAGCCTTTGATTAGCCTAAGGATCTCCCATGTTTGATCTCATTTTGCTATGATTAATATGCTTTATGGAAGTTTTATGCAAAGTGCTCTTTTGTTGTCCAAGTGCCACTTTGAGGGCAATTTCAGTGCCTATTGGAGTTTTATTTGTGCATTTTCAGGATTTGGCATTGAAGTACTGGTGACAAGGAGCACGTAGGATCAAACGGGAGGTTAATCGGAGCTAGGACGGAAGAGATATGGCCATTGCAAAATCGAGAAAAGTGCAAGGTTTCATACTTGAGTTTTCGGCGAGAACCTTATAGTTCTCGTCGAAAACCCTCGACGTTCACAAGCAGAAGGATCACAGGAGGCTGACATTGGATTTGTGAAGAAGTTTTCAGCGAAAACTTCCAGAGTTTTCACCGAAAAACTATGAAGGAATGCAAGGATGCCCGGGGTTTTTCACAGAGATTTTCGGCGAAAACTTGTACAGTTTTCGCCAAAAATTCAGGGTATTTCCAGCGGTACTATTTAAAGAGACATAGCGGGCGAAAATGAGGGCGTTCATTATTTTTTATTACACACTCGTCACTCTCTCTCAACTCTGATCCCCGATCAGCTTCTCCTCTCAACCGATCATCTCTCTCCCTCCTTTGTTGATTAACTTGAAGATCAAGGAGCTAAGTGAAGTCCTCCATAGCTTGGATTGAAGCTTGAAGAGCCAAGTTGCAAGATCCTCCATGGAAACAAGGATGGTCTCCTCTACTCAATTTCAGGTTTCTTCCATGGTTATGCAAGGCTAAGCTTAGGTTTAGTTTAGTGGGGGATGGATCAAGCTAGGATAGGTGATTGATTGTATGGATTGAGTTTCTCATAGCCATTTGTGTAAGATGATGATCCTAGACCTTGTGTTTGTTGTCCATGAGAGCTTGACTTGTTCTTTTGGTATAGTTTATGTCTTTCAATACATGAGAATGATTGATTGATGTTGATCTAAGGTTTTTGGATTGTAATTGAATGGTTTGAGAGATTGGATTATGCAATTGCAACCATTTTGAGCTTGTTTTCCTTGTTGTCATTTTATCAAACACTTGGTGTGCATTTGGTTTTCTTTCATTTGAAGGTTGAAAGACCCTTTTGATTGCTAGACTAGTGTTTTATGATTGACATGAAAGTGTCTTGCATCATTTGCCTTGTGTTAGATGAATGTTAGCATAGAGATCAAGTGTTGAGCATTTCATTGAGCTAGTTAAAGCACTCTTTTGTTGTCCAAGTGCCACTTTGAGGGCAATTTCAGTGCCTATTGGAGTTTTATTTGTGCATTTTCAGGATTTGGCATTGAAGTACTGGTGACAAGGAGCACGTAGGATCAAACGGGAGGTTAATCAGAGCTAGGACGGAAGAGATATGGCCATTGCAAAATCGAGAAAAGTGCAAGGTTTCATACTTGAGTTTTCGGCGAGAACCTTATAGTTCTCGTCGAAAACCCTCGGCGTTCACAAGCAGAAGGATCACAGGAGGCTGACATTGGATTTGTGAAGAAGTTTTCAGCGAAAACTTCCAGAGTTTTCGTCGAAAACCTATGAAGGAATGCAAGGATGCCCGGGTTTTTCAAAGAGATTTTCGGCGAAAACTTTTACAGTTTTCGCCAAAAATTCAGGGTATTTCCAGCGGTACTATTTAAAGAGACATAGCGGGCGAAAATGAGGGCGTTCATTATTTTTTATTACACACTCGTCACTCTCTCTCAACTCTGATCCCCGATCAGCTTCCCTCTCAACCGATCATCTCTCTCCCTCCTTTGTTGATTAACTTGAAGATCAAGGAGCTAAGTGAAGTCCTCCATAGCTTGGATTGAAGCTTGAAGAGCCAAGTTGCAAGATCCTCCATGGAAACAAGGATGGTCTCCTCTACTCAATTTCAAGTTTCTTCCATGGTTATGCAAGGCTAATCTTAGGTTTAGTTTAGTGGGGATGGATCAAGCTAGGATAGGTGATTGATTGTATGGATTGAGTTTCTCATAGCCATTTGTGTAAGATGATGATCCTAGACCTTGTGTTTGTTGTTCATGAGAGCTTGACTTGTTCTTTTGGTATAGTTTATGTCTTTCAATACATGAGAATGATTTATTGATGTTGATCTAAGGTTTTTGGATTGTAATTGAATGGTTTGAGAGATTGGATTATGCAATTGCAACCATTTTGAGCTTGTTTTCCTTGTTGTCATTTTATCAAACACTTGGTGTGCATTTGGTTTTCTTTCATTTGAAGGTTGAAAGACTCTTTTGATTGCTAGACTAGTGTTTTATGATTGACATGAAAGTGTCTTGCATCATTTGCCTTGTGTTAGATGAATGTTAGCATAGAGATCAAGTGTTGAGCATTTCATTGAGCTAGTTAAAGCACTCCATTTCCTTTGTTCACATAGCGAAAGCTTGGTGCATTTGGTCTAGGAGTAGAGAGTCAATTGTGCGAGAGTTCGTTGATTCTACTTGAGTGAATTGCATGGTCATTAGTTTACACATTGTTGCTTGAGATTCAATCCAGCTTTCATGAACCTTGAGCTTGAAGAAACCCCTTGCTAAACTAAACTCCCTTCTCTCTTGTCTGATCCTCAATTTTACTTGTTAGTTTTGCCTTGTTTGTTTATGCTTTTGATTTGTTCTCATTCAAAACCAAATCTCAATTCAAATGTTTAGACCGTTCATGAACTTTGTGAGTATTAGCTTATGAGAGGACCTCGTGGAATACGACCTTGGTAAAATCCTTTTATCAAGTACCAACCATAGTACTTGGCCTATACTTTTATTTCCTTATAACACAGCTCCATGGAATTGTATGAAGCAAACTAGCATCATGTTGTCTGGCATCATTCCTGGTGATAAACAACCTGGGAATGACATAGACGTGTACTTAGCTCCATTGATCGACGAGCTGAAAACTTTGTGGGAAGGATTTGAGGCTTATGACGGTCATAAGAAGGAAATATTCACGTTGAGAGCAGCATTGCTATGGACAATCAGTGACTTTCCTGAATTGGAGGTATTGTCTGGCTGGAATACCCATACTAGCAAGGGTTGTTCTACTTGTAACTTTGACATGATACCCTTAAATCTGTCAAAGGGTGGGAAGAATTCATTCATGGAGAGTCTTCGGTTCTTACCAATTATCCATAGCTTCAGACAACAACGAATAAGATTCAATGGAAAAGTAGAGGAAATGGGCCCACCACGTCTACTAATAGGTTCTAAGGTTCTGAAGAAACTTGAAAATGTCAATGTAACATTTGGTAAGATTGAGGATCCAAAAAACAGGGAAGAAGAGGTCTTGAGACATGAGTGATAAAAAGGTGAAACAATGGAAGAAAATAAGCATATTTTTTGAACTGCCAAGTTAGGAGTTCAATCTTCTGAGACACAATCTCGATGTGATGCACATTGAGAATAATGTTGTGACAACATTCTCTTCACGCTACTAAATGATAATGACAAAAGAAAAGATCATTTGGGAGCACGTAAAGATCTAGTGGCTCTCAACATTAAGAAAGAGTTATGGCTTGTGCATTAAGGCCTTATCTGCATGAGTAGTGGACAACAACGATTTAGATGCTATTCAATAACAGTTTGTCATAGCCGCATGTCATATGGAATTGATCTCTTCACCTTATTTTTCACTGTGATGGTACATCTTGTACGACATTTGGTTTATGAGATTCTACTAGGCGGACCAGTTCAGTACAGATGGATGTATCCAGTAGAAAAAATTATAGGGAAATTGAAAGGATTTGTTGGGAACAGGGCACAACCAGAAGGTTCAATTGCTGAAGGCTGGATAACTGATGAACATGTACGTTTTCATCATTGTACATGGATGCCACTGTGGAGTCACGATTCAATCGTGAGAAACGAGTCCACAACCCCGATGAAGATCAAACAAATCATTGAACTAACATATTTCTCGTAGTTGGCAAAACATTTGGAAGTGGAAATCCATTCACCGGACTGAGTTACTACAAGCACATCGAAATCTATTGTTTAACACCAAAAATGTTGAACCGTTTATCGAGTAAGCGTTGAACCTTTTATCGAGTAAGCGTTGAACCTTTTATCGAGTAAGCGTTGAACCTTTTGTAGCTCAATCATGAAATACAAATATTATGTGATATTAAAGAACATCTTGTACTTGGTTTGCTTAGTGAATACAGATCCATCATAAATCTCAAGTATCGAGGAACAACTGCACAAAGAATGGTAGCTTCTGAAATAGAGAAAATAATTCATCGTGATTTTCCAAAATGATTCAAGTGGTGGGTAAGTAGTTTTTTATGATGAATTTTGTTGCATCAAAACCATAGGTTGTCTAATATGATTTACATTTTTCAATGAAGATTATAATGATGAGGTGGTGACTAATTCCTCTGATATGAAAATGTTGGCAAGAGGACCTCTTATTGAAGTTAAGAAGTTCACAACATTTGATGTCAATGACTATAGATTTCGCACTCTAGACGAGAGTAGATGTTGAAGACACAAAACAATGGAGTTTTTGTTCGTTTGGGTACTCAAAGTTATTGTAATTCGGTGGACAATAACCCTGTTCATGGTTCGATTCCATATTATTGAAAATTGGAAGATTGGTGACTATATTCAAATGCAAGTGGGCTAATACTCTTACAAGTAGAGGTTATAAGAAGGATGATTTGGTATTTGAATGTTTGAACTTCTCTCATCTCATATATACTGACACTCAAGCTGGAGATGAGTGATATGTAGTAGCAAGTCTTGTGAAGATGGTGTATTATGTCACCGATGTGAAAGACAAGGGATGATGTATTCCTATACACATTTAACGAACAGATTTGTATGAAAATGGATGATGGTTCAAATTCTGAAATAGTTTTTGAGACATTCCAACTACAAACATTACCCAATATTGCTGATGATGACCCGAACACTCTTCTATCACGAAGCGGTGTTCAAGCAAACTTCGATTGATCATACCATGTAATAGAACCATGATTATTTGCTCCTGACAATACTAGATTCACCAAATAGGTACTAAATGTCACATTATTGAAATCATGTAGATATGGCAGATGTGATGGGAGGTGCTAGCACCGGTGGAGATGAAGGTGATGACGGCCGTCATCTGAACAAGGAGACACAATCCAATTGGTACAAGTGTCACATGGTTGGTATGTATACCTCTTCAAGAATGATTTTTTTCATTTCTTCATTTAGTATCATATTTATCTCATACCAATGTGTTTAGTTGTGAAATTGTAGATCATTTGGTAATATAGCGGAGGAGAAGTGGCAAATTGCGATTGGATGGATGTTGGTTAGGATGGGTGGCGGATTTTTATCCCACTTGATTCAAGGACAAGTACCGTGTGGTATTGGAGGCAAGTACCTACGACAAGTGCTTGGTAAGATTGTTGGTCTGGACCGATTACCCATTGGTCCTGAAGAATGGCGAGGAGTGAGTGACTTGGACAAGGAAGACGTTTGGATAGATTTTGTAGTGGTATGTATGAGTAATTATATTACTAATCAATGTGAATGGTTTTTCATTTATGTAACTCTTTCAAATTTACATTTTTAGCCAAATTTCACCTGGCTACCTGAGGATGAGCACGATATGAAGAAGTACGTATTGTAAGACATTGGGAAGAAAGTGGAGGGAGCATCGAGGTAGAGTATGGAGTGGAATGTTTTGGGATGGTTCTCAAAGCCAAGACTATTACATAACTACCAAACCAAATGAGAACTATAATGACAGAGATTGGGACAGGTTTGTGAAGTACAAGATGGATACCAAAGGGCAAAAGCGATCTACGGTCAACATGAGAAACAAAGTTGTACAAAATATTTACCATGCTCATGGGTCAAAGCCTTTCAACATAACACAAGAGGAGAAGGTACACATTATATTTCCAAAAGTAATAGTTTGTATCCTCTAAAATTAGTACGTAGACCGATGAATATGAATGCATAACTTGTCCAGGAGAAAGAGAAGGGTGGACCAATTTCTAGGGGGGGGGGCTCTTTCTAGCTACTCACATGAAGGGTAAGAAAGGATGGCCAAACAAGGAGACGCATGATATATATGTAAGTATCCACAAAATTATGTTTTGGTTTGTAGAATGTGCACATCGTTATTCTACTTATGTTGTATTTTTCTTACCTATTTTGTAAGAAGTAGTTGAGGAGAATGTTGCGAATCCAGATATTTACCCTGAAATTGGTCCAAATGATGCTGTTGGGAGATTGTACCATGGCACAGAAAAGTCAGGACGAGTGCATTACATGGGAGCAGGAAAAGAGCCTTCTGTGGTGAGTTTGTAAACTTTTGGTTTGTGAACTTAGTATGATTTTTTTGTGTATTATATTGGTGTCTATATATATATATGGAAACAACTACAGCGCTCCTGGAGCACCAGATGCTCCCCTCTGTTTGAACCAATCAAGGTGAATCTCATTCGTTCATTTTGGAAGATCTAATCTGAGCCATCCATAACTAATTTAATTTTAGTATTTAAATAAATGATAATTAAAATAACTAAAAGGTCACTACACTTTTTTCAATTAAATAAATACTCATAACTCTTTCTGTTTATGTTAAAATTAAGTTTTATCCACTCCAAATAAATTAAGATCATCATAAGAACATCAAATACATATTAAGTACAATTATTTTGTAACTTGTTAAATTACTTCACCCTTTTTCAAACATTCATCCATCCATACTTGAATTGACTCCAGCTCACCAACCCATCTTAATCACCCATACTGCCTAAGTGAATTTTTTTACTCCAACCAACTCCCCTAACTCTTATCACTCATGCAACCCGATAGAATGGGAGTTTCCAAAATACTAAGAACCCTAGAATTCCATTCTCTGTAATCTCTATCTTTTCTCCAATCATTTCTTCACCTCTCATCCTCATCCCATGTTGTTTCTATGTCTGCAAAATTATTATATTAATTTTGCTACTTTCTCTGTAGAAGAAGGTGAATACTAGAAGCAGCAAGACCAGTGCCGCTTCTAATGCAAATCAGAAGCCAAAGAACAAAAACACAAGGAACGCCAATATAAAGATATTTAATAATATTAGCTGACACTGGAAGCGACTGCTGAAGTTAAGGGAATTTGTTCAACCTCTTATTGCACAAGATGATGAAGGAGATCTTAGCTGGAATGGACATTACGTGCAGAAACTAAAAATTGGTACAATCTGGGAGGGGATTCGAAAGAAGAGAAGTGAAGTGAACTGGTATGGATGCGTTTGGACAGGTTATTATGTTCCTAGAAGAGCAGTAATTACTTGGTTGATTGTGACAAATAGAATCAACACGAGAGACAAGATAAAAACCTGGGATCCTTTGGTTGATACAACCTGCGCACTGTGTGAAGTTGAAGAAGAGAGCATGGAGCATTTATTTGTCCACTGTGATTATACAAAGCTGCTGATGAGTTATTGTTTTGGGACCTTGCCTAGTTCCTTTGATGACATGGTTAAGCATGTGAGCTTATGGGACGACAGTGTTATAGGGAGAACAAAAAAGCTTATATGGCGTGTAATTGTTTGTCAAATTTGGACGGAGAGATGCAATCGGATTTTTGGGAGGGTAGATAGTAAGAGCAACTTTAAGCTCTTGGAAGAGGTTAAGGATGAGATTAGAGATTTTGCTCTTGATAGGAAAGAAGTTGATGCCATTGTAAGGGTAGTATAGGTTCTTTGTCTCTCCGTCCTTTTTGTACTGTCATTCCTTGTTTTGGTGAATACAAACAAAGCTCAATTCATCAAAAAAAAAAAGATATTTAATAATATTACACTCATTTCAGAAGTTGTAATTACTATAAGTACTACATTTGTGTGGCTCAAGACTCATCAGCAGGAGGGCGGTTTCCAGAAACGACATGAGATGAGGTTGAGAGGTGAAGAAATGATTGGAGAAAAGATAGAGATTGCAGAGAATGGAATTCTAGGGTTCTTAGTGTTTTGGAAACTCTCATTCTATCGTGTTGCATGAGTGATAAGAGTTGGGTGAGTTGGTTGGAGTAAAATCAGGTGGTATGGGTGATTAAGATGAGTTAGTGAGTTGGACTCAATTCAAGTATGGATGGATGTTTGAAAAGGGTGAAGTGATTTAACAAGTGACAAAATAATTGTATTTAATACGTATTTGATGTTATTATGATGATCATAATTTAATTTGGCGTGGTTAAAAATTAATTTGAACATAAAAATAAAGATTTATGATTATTTATTTATATGAAAAATGTTGAGTGACCTTTTAGTTATTTCAATTACTATTTATTTAAATTACGAAACTAATTTATGTATGAGTGACTCAGATTAGATCTTCCAAAATAAACGAATGAGATTCTCCTTGATTGGTTCAAACAGAGGGGAGCATCTGGTGCTCCAGGAGTGCTGTAGATCACTGATCGTGGTTAGGTGTTTTGTAGAAATGTGTCTCAGATGTTTGTTAGTTTTGCAGATGGAAGAGTACGAGTATAGGTTGAATATGCAAATAGGTCATGCCCAAAATTTTTAGGTTTTGACATTTTCTTTCTTTTTTTCAGGTATTCCAAAACAAACAAGGCTCTACCTCTACTACTACTCCAACGGTGCAAGTCCAAAACCCACTCATGAGACAATTTGGTCTCGCAATGGTTCAAGAGTTGAAACGCCTCTCTTGTGGAAACTCGATCTCGTAGGAGACGCAAAACTTTGCAACTCTTTTTTGCAGGTAGCACCACACCAAGACATACGTCTGATAGCTCTGATTTTGGTGGAAGTGATAGGGAAAGTGGCCGGTAAAAACTACACCAAATGAGGATGATGATGAGGAAGACGAATACGAGTAGGCTAGGAAGTAGTGAATTGGGATTGCATTACTTTTGCGTGGATTGAACCCTGAATATTTATGATATTATGGATTGAACCTAGAATATGATTAATTAAATGTCAGTTGTGTGTTTTGTATATGTAATCGTTTATTGAGCGTGAAATTGTCATTTATGTTGCTGAAAATCTAGAAATAGGGATCCAGAAATTCATAAAATCCGGATCCATTTTCTGGATTTCGAGATCCCTATTTCTGAATTGTAATTAGCCTTTAACAGAGAAAATATGGGTTGTTAGAATTATTTACATCCGCTTTTAAGCTAACAGCAGATAAAAGCCACTGTTAGGTTTAACGTCGGTTCATTTATCCGCTGTTAGGTGAGCTTACATTACTATCCGCTATGCAACCGCCATTAGGATTCCTCACAACATCATATCCGCTATTAGAATTAAAAATAATCCGATTCTTGGTTGCATTTTACCGCTTCTTATTAGCCCTACACAAAATGGTTTTGATCAAGGTCGTACTATTGCTGACAATATTCTTATCGCTCAAGAAATTATGCACTTTATGTTTGGACGCTCTTCCGGGAAAATAAAATACATGGCACTGAAACTGAATATGGAGAAGGCATACATCGAATTGAATGGACATTTCTCTTCACCATGATGCGAATGATGGGGTTTGGTGAACTCTGGCTTACATGGATTCGTGAATGTTTAACTACTACGTATTTCACAGTTTTGCTTAACGAATAGAAAATGGGCTATTTCCACTCATCTAGAGGCCTTAGACAAGGAGATCCTCTGTCCCCTCTCCTGTTTGCTATTTGTTCTGAAGGTTTGTTTATGATGTTAAATCACGCCCAATGCATGGATTCCTTGACCGAGATTCAGCTAAACGCGTATACACCTATTCTCATTCACCTCATGTTTGCAGATGACACATTCCTTTTTTTGCGTGCCTCATTAGAAGATATCTCCACTCTTTTGGAAATCTTGGGAAGTTAGCAGAAATTTAGTGAACAAAAAGTCGACCTTAAAAAATCAGCAGTCTCCTTTTGTAAGGCGAACTAAGTGACTGGGCTCCTCCACTGGGTCGCCTAGTGCAAAGATACCTAGCAAGCTAGGGTTGATCTATCGTGGTCCCTCGATGGAAGCTTACTAATATAGGAGGAGAGCTAACAAAGAGGTCGAACAACAACAAGAGTCACTCACAAACAAAGATCCAACAATCACAAATCAAAAGCCAACTTAAGGGACAAGTCAACGAGGGCTCAAAGAGCATGAAAATAGGTGAGAACGAGCAAAGGCACATACAAGCAAAGCAAGGCAACGAAAAGAAAGTTATGAGATAAGAAAGGGAGGGTCGGGGGTTCACTTTCGAGCTTACGGTCAACTATTGAGGAAACCGGGTGGAAAACGAGTCAATGCAAGACAAGAATTAGTCCACAACCCTCATACACTTCATCAAAATATGGTGTAGGATCTTTTCACGAGGTCCTACTACAATGCAAGTGACAAGGAAATCGATCTTTCGACCAAAACTAGCCAAGAACACTATGCACGCCACATGCTCGATGAAATTCCTAGGTGAAAGAACACCTAAAGTAGGACTTCCAACAAGTAACTTCTCTCGCTAAGCATGTAGGGAAGAAAACACAACTAAAACCTGAATCCTAACAAGTTAATTAGGACCCATTCCACCAACATACATGTGCCTAACCCTTTGCACAAGTCATGGTCCATTTTGAATAAGAGAAAGTGCATAGTAAAATGAACTGAATCCAATTTGCATCCACACAATTGAATCGCACAGAACAACCTTACACCCATGGATTCCCCCAAACCCAAACCCTAGGTCTAGTGTGCTATAGAAAGAACAAGAACAACCATGGCTCTACACAAAGAAGTGAAAGAGTTGGACATTCTTAACTCTTGGATGGACTTGGGATGATGAATGATGGAGTGGAGACCCTTGGGAATGGTCTAGGAGATGGTGGAGACCTCTTTCCTTCGTCAAATCTCCTTGGAGGATACCAAAATCCGAACTCCATCGTAAAAGTACTGAAAAAGCACTTATATAGTGCTGTCAAAATGCTGGTCGCGGACGCGGTGGGTGACCGAGCACGGGTGACTGTGGGGGGAAGGAAGGTTGCGGGCGCAGTGACTGTAACTGCGCCACAACTCAACAATTCCACCAAAACCTTCGGCAGAAGGAGTGCTAATTTTTCGCGCGGCCGCAGGGGATACTGATCGCTCCATGAACACACCTTCCGGGCACCAACTTCGAGCGATCACACCGGGAGCTACAGGCCTCCGATCGGGTACCGTTCAAATCCTCAGAATCCTTTTTCATCCACCTTTCATAGTGTAACCCGAAAATGACAAAAAAATGTACTAGAAAGAGGATGAAAATGGACTGTGAAAGTCCATTGTCGCCTAAATCGGTAAACGTGCCAAACCAAGCCAAAACACCAAGAAACTAAGGGAAAATGGGTCAAAACTCCTAGACTATGTGGTTAAGTGAGGGGGAAAAGTGATATTATTTCCTCGCATTAAATCACCCCAGCACCAGATTACTTAACTTTACAAAATTTGCTTGTTAGCTTCCACGATAAATTGTACTTCACTCTACTTCAAGACGATAAATAATTTGACCTAATCTCCGAGAAGTGTCTAATACCTAACCCCCACCTCCAACCCTACCCTTCTCCCCCATTTCTCCTTAGTCTAGGTGATCTTGGTTCTCTCGTCCGTGAGAGAGCTCGACCAAATAAAAAGGCAGGCAGGGTAGTGGGAAGGGGACTCCAATTCCGGATGAACTAAGGGTCTTAGATAAGCGGGTAAAATAGTCATTTCATTTATGATTTTTTTATTTTCTCTTCACCCAACTAACTCTAATCACCAGAATTCTGAAACACCATCTCCCATCACAAAAACGTTTTTCTTTGAATTTCCAGCGACATGATGAAAAACAATTCATTAACGTGAACATTGTCATTAGATCTATATTTCTGGAATTTTTTTTAAGAAAATATAATATTTTACTAACAAATTTTTCGTCAACTAGTCGTAAAAGTTGTATGTAGTCTGTACAAAGTTTATACACACTTTGTACAATTTGTACAACATGTACATTTCGCACTTGTCATACACTTTGTATTTTTATGATGTACAGTTTGTATGTGATACGTACAAAGTGTATATACAAACTACGTACACTCTGTACAATGTGTATAGTTTATATTTGTCATACATTATGTTTTTATGACTTGGACTTTTTATAAGATCTGTAAAAGTGTATACCAACTGTGTTCACTTTTTACGGGATTGTATATTTTGTATTTATGTTGTAAAGTCTATATTTCATCATACACTATATTTGAGGATTGTACACAGTTCTTATATAATGTATACAGTATGTATGAGTTTCGTATAGTCTGTATAAGACTTAATACGAATTTCATATGAAATATATTACACTTTGTATATGGCTTAATAAACGAACAATTAGAAAAAAAGAACGTAAATCGAATATGATTTTCACCCTTCAATAAACAAATAATTTATGAAATTCACAAAATAGCTTCACCCACTCATCACGTTAATTTTTAATTTCAACAAATTAAGGGTGATTTTCTTTTCATGGTTCGAAAATGGATGTATTCGGCAACCAACAATGTTTTCAAAATTGTGCTTTTGAAGTTCCACTTTTGGGCCCAATACCATTGTTTGATATACAAGTTTCCAATAGTAAAATGTCAAGTGTGAAACTCCATATAAGTAACTCTTTTATAGTATTACCCTCGCAAAAATCACTTTATAATCACTCTCACTCCTGAATCCAATGCCCACCCCTCTTCCTCTTGTTACTCTATCGTGGTCCCTCGATGGAAGCTTACTAATATAGGAGGAGAGCTAACAAAGAGGTCGAACAACAACAAGAGTCACTCACAAACAAAGATCCAACAATCACAAATCAAAAGCCAACTTAAGGGACAAGTCAACGAGGGCTCAAAGAGCATGAAAATAGGTGAGAACGAGCAAAGGCACATGCAAGCAAAGCAAGGCAACGAAAAGAAAGTTATGAGATAAGAAAGGGAGGGTCAGGGGTTCACTTTCGAGCTTACGGTCAACTATTGAGGAAACCGGGTGGAAAACGAGTCAATGCAAGACAAGAATCAGTCCACAACCCTCATGCACTTCATCAAAATATGGTGTAGGATCTTCTCACGAGGTCCTACTACAATGCAAGTGACAAGGAAATCGATCTTTCAACCAAAACTAGCCAAGAACACTATGCACGCCACATGCTCGATGAAATTCCTAGGTGAAAGAACACCTAAAGTAGGACTTCCAACAAGTAACTTCTCTCGCTAAGCATGTAGGGAAGAAAACACAACTAAAACCTGAATCCTAACAAGTTAATTAGGACCCATTCCACCAACATACATGTGCCTAACCCTTTGCACAAGTCATGGTCCATTTTGAATAAGAGAAAGTGCATAGTAAAATGAACTGAATCCAATTTGCATCCACACAATTGAATCGCACAGAACAACCTTACACCCATGGATTCCCCCAAACCCAAACCCTAGGTCTAGTGTGCTATAGAAAGAACAAGAACAACCATGGCTCTACACAAAGAAGTGAAAGAGTTGGACATTCTTAACTCTTGGATGGACTTGGGATGATGAATGATGGAGTGGAGACCCTTGGGAATGGTCTAGGAGATGGTGGAGACCTCTTTCCTTCGTCAAATCTCCTTGGAGGATACCAAAATCCAAACTCCATCGTAAAAGTACTGAAAAAGCACTTATATAGTGCTGTCAAAATGCTGGTCGCGGACGCGGTGGGTGACCGAGCACGGGTGGCTGTGGGGGGAAGGAAGGTTGCGGGCGCAGTGACTGTAACTGCGCCACAACTCAACAATTCCACCAAAACCTTCGGCAGAAGGAGTGCTAATTTTTCGCGCGGCCGCAGGGGATACTGATCGCTCCATGAACACACCTTCCGGGCACCAACTTCGAGCGATCACACCGGGAGCTACGGGCCTCCGATCGGGTACCGTTCAAATCCTCAGAATCCTTTTTCATCCACCTTTCATAGTGTAACCCGAAAATGACAAAAAAATGTACTAGAAAGAGGATGAAAATGGACTGTGAAAGTCCATTGTCGCCTAAATCGGTAAAAGTGCCAAACCAAGCCAAAACACCAAGAAACTAAGGGAAAATGGGTCAAAACTCCTAGACTATGTGGTTAAGTGAGGGGGAAAAGTGATATTATTTCCTCGCATTAAATCACCCCAGCACCAGATTACTTAACTTTACAAAATTTGCTTGTTAGCTTCCACGATAAATTGTACTTCACTCTACTTCAAGACGATAAATAATTTGACCTAATCTCCGAGAAGTGTCTAATACCTAACCCTCCACCTCCAACCCTACCCTTCTCCCCCATTTCTCCTTAGTCTAGGTGATCTTGGTTCTCTCGTCCGTGAGAGAGCTCGACCAAATAAAAAGGCAGGCAGGGAATTACTACATGCAAATTACTGCAAATTACTACATGAAATAGTGACTGCCGTAGCAAAAACTAACTATTTGCTACTGCATTTTCATGCCGTTGTAATTTTGCAGTAGCTAAAGGTCAATTTTTTTGTAGTGTGGGTTATGTGTAGAAAAAGAACCTTTTGTCGAGTAAGGCAATCAAGTGTGATCAATATATGGTTGGAGCTTTTGGTTTGTTGATATATTTGATAACTTAAATTATCTACTGCATATTTGGCATGCTAACATATCATAAAGTGTAATGAATTAGAGTTTCGGGATAAGAAGTTATAGAGTTTAGTGAGTTAGGGTTTAACGATAATACATTATATGGTTTAGTGAAGGTTTTGACAATAACATGTTATATACTTAGTTTATATGACTCAGGATTATTTTGATATGAACTGATGTTATAGGTTAGAGTTAATTGTTAGAATGTAAATATCAATTAAGGTTACATTAATAGAGTTCATAACTTAGTTTATCTATAACATGCTATACAGTTTAGTGAATTAGGGTTTGACAATAACACGTTATAGACTTACTGTATATGAACTTAGGACTATCGATTTAGGGTACATTAATAGAGTTTATAACTTAGTTTATCTATCACACGTTTGACGTGTTATAGATTTTAGTGAACTAGGGTCTCACGATAACATGTTATACAGTTGAGTGAACTAGGGTTTGACAATAACACATTATAGAATTAGTGTATGTGAACTTAATTAGGATTATGTTGATATGAATCGACGTTAAAGTTCAGGGTTTAGGGTTTGTGATTATGTTGATATGAATTGACGTTGAAGTTTAGAATTTAGGGTTTAGGGTTTAGTTTAAATCAAAAAAATTCTTAACTGAGGCGGGTATAAAATAGTTAATTATTCATGAATCAATAAATACCACATTGATGGTTAGAGAAGACAAGTGTATTTTCTTCCAATTGTTTAAACTTTGTCTTGTGGCAATCAACTGAAATCCCAACTAGTTTGATGTTGCTCTTTGTAACAATGGGATGATGAAGCTTGCTCTTGGGGAGAAATTCTCTTTCTCCTCATCAATTAGTGATGATCATGATGATGAAGCTTGCTCTGGGATGATGTATTGTATATGGTCATTATTACCCTTTAAGATGACGATGTTGGTTCATGTAAGGTTCAATTTTTCCCATTTAGTCTGCCTCTTCATCTCTTCCTACCTTCCACGAACTCCTTGTGTCCAATCTCTTGCAGACACTTGTGTTCAACCATCTTCTTAATGTTGCTACTCCAATACCATTTCAAGTTCTTCTCCATCCCTTCCACCACTAATGGGAACACTTATCACTGATGTTTTCCATCTTCACAAACACGCAGCAACTTTTCCTTTGTTTGACTCATCATTTTCCTACCAATCCCTATTCCATGTTTTGCATTCTCATTAGAGGCTACAAAACATTCATGTTAAGTAAGCCACTAGCACTTTAAGCACACCTAATTATCTTTACTTATTATCAAATGTTCTGGAGCTTAGGAAAGTCAAGAACAGTCAAATAACCAAGAACCAGTCTAATATCGCCTGATTTCATATTGGGCTTGAGTATGAGATAGGTTATATATTCAGTGGGCTTATTGATATATTTAAGCCTGCAGCTCGTTAAGGTTTAAACGAGTTCTAATCAAGCCGAGCTCGAACAGCTTTTTTTAGGTTTGATTCGAACTTGAATCGAGCTTGAGCTGGTTTAAATTTAAACAAGCCCAACTAGAGCTGGGTGAAAATTCGGCTCGATTTGGCTCGTATGCAGCCCTAACAGGGACCAAGCCTTCCCTTTGGGCTATTAGACCAAATTAATAGGAGCTGTTAGATGTGAATGCATGGTTAAGATCAGTTTCATAAATTTAATGCAATTAAATAAATTAATTAATTAAAAACCCCATTAATCCCACCTCAAAAATAGGAAGCGGATTTTCGGATTCTTCCCCTTAGCTGCCAATAATTCCCCACCAAACTTCCCCCCCCCATAGTTGATAACTACAACGCCGCCCACCAACAATTTCCCCCACTGCCGACAATTTTCCTTTCTCGACAACCACTGCCAACGATTTCCCTTTCTCGCCGAAATCCACCCCCCACCCCACCAGCTCCGACCAGCGAGAAAACCCACACCAACCAATCTGTTTCACCGCCGACCCCACCACACCACCTTTCCCCACTATCGACCCCACCATGCCTCCTTTTCCCCACCACGCTGCCTTTTCACTACTGAAACCACCCCCACAACGCCGCCTTCTCACCGCCGAATCAGCCCCCACCACGCGCGAAGGGCTGAGATTACTCTTAGGATGTACTAGAACACTCTCGTTTTATACAAATGCATGTACTAGGACACTTTTAGGATGTACTAGGACACTCTCGTTTTATACAAATTCATGTATTAGGACACTCGTTTTATCCATGGTTGATTACTATATCAGCGGCGGGATTGAAAAAGTAAAAAAGGAAACGATGAATTGAACCAGCTGGAAAAATGAAATGGGAAATCGGATGTGATGTAATACGGTCGGAGAAAAACCAAAACTAGGAAAGAAATTGTGGCAGTTTGAGTTTGTTTGACATTAGAATTAGGATTCATATTAGACCTATAAAGAAAATATTATATCAATAATTAATTGCTATAATTATTCATTAGTTAATTGATCTACCATAATTTACCGGATTAGTAATTAGATAATGATTATTGGCTAGGATGAATTTGGTTTAGTGGACCAAATTAGGATTTGGTCACTGAAAAAATGTTATAATTCATGATTGAAAAATATGTTCGATAGCGTCAGTGGGATTTTCTTGGTTCAAGTTCTTAAGGCAATGGGGTTTCCTATTCTCTTTGTGAATTGGATTTAAGTATGTCTGAAGTCAACAATGCTTACGGTTAATCTGAATGGGACCCTATGTGGTAACTTTAGTGCTTACAAGGGTCTTCGTCAAGGTGATCCAATATCACCTTATTTGTTTGTTGTGGCCATGGAAGTCTTGAGTAGGATGCTTGATAAAGGGGCTGCTGAGGGAGTCTTTGATTTTCACCCCCAGTGCAAGAATCTGATGTCCCACCTGGCTTTTGCCGATGACCTTCTAATCCTAACTAAAGGTAATGTGAAATCAGTTAGGGGCATTATTTCCATCCTTGACAAGTTTCATAGAGTCTCAGGTCTGCAGAGCAACCCTGAGAAGAGTGAGCTCTATGTTGTTGGGGTGCCGATGGCTGAGTTAGAGGTTATAAAGAGAGTTAGTGGCTTCAATCAAGGTACCCTACCATTTCGTTATCTTGGGATACCATTGAATGCAGGTAAGCTCAAGAAAGTTGAATGTAAAGCTCTCCTTGATCGAATTACTGCTAGAATCTCAGACTAGAAAACCAAGTTTCTATCCTATGCTGGTAGATTACAGTTAGTGACTTCTGTCATTGGAGGCACTTTGCAGTATTGGTTAACTGTTTTCTTGTTGCCTAGGAGTCTTATGATTGATATTGAGAAAGCATGTAATAGATTCCTATGGGGTAAGATTGATGGGGGAAGGGCTAAGATAGCATGTAAGCACATTGCCTTACCAGTCGAGGAGGGTGGTACAGGAGTCAGGGATATACAGAGCTGGAACATTGCGAATGCAGCTAGGCACCTATGGAACCTTTTTGTTAGAGGGGGATCGTTGTGGATTGCCTGGATTCTGAAATACAGGCTAAAAGGTAAGAGTATGTGGGATGTTAGAGCGGATAATGGTTCATGGATTTGGAAGAGGCTAATGAAGCTAAGGCCGAATGTAAAGGAGATTATGACTGTAGATAATGAAGGGTCCTTCTGCTGGAATGGACAGGCTGTCAATAGACTTAAGCCCCGAGTGATATGGGAAGCCATAAGAGCCAAAGGCCCTGAGGTGCCCTGGTATTGATTGGTTTGGAGCGGGTTTATCATCCCGAGATTCAGATTTCTTGCCTGGCTAGTTATGATCAAGAGAATCATGATGAAAGATAGGGTGGCAAAATGGGACAGCGCTGTTGAGTTAGATTGTGTGTTATGTAGCCATTGTGAAGAATCGGTAGTTCACCTCTTCTATGAATGCTCCTTTACACAGAGCTTGTTGAGGGTACTACTCCCAGAACTTGATGGCATCACAATTTGGGAGAGTGTTCATACTATTGCGATGACATGGACGGATGGTAGTATTGAAAGTAGAGTGAAAAAACTGAAGTGGATTCTTATTGTTAAAACAGTATGGAGAAGCAGAAATGCGAAGATTTTTGCCAACAAGTTGGTTGATGTTGATAGTTGCATTGAGCAAATTAAGTGGGACATCGAGGCTTTCGCAAGAAAATCTAAAGATTGTTCTAAAATTTTGAGATATGTATAGGTCTTATTTCCTATAGTTCTTTGTAATTATCTATTTATAGGCCCTTAACTGTTTTTTGGTGGAATGAAATTGCTAATTCATAAAAAAAATGTTTGCATGATGTATAGATTGTTCGTTAGACTGCAAATTTATTATTCATAGTATTTTTTTCCTTTGATAATTCCGACAGGAGAAAGAAGATAACCATACACGAATAAAAATTAAGTGTCCACCTAAGCTGAAAGGTTTACCACTTCTTGTCTTGGGAGGCAACGAAGAGCATGATGAGCCACATAACGGGATTTCATATTACCTTCCCGTGAGACCGCCGAGAGTCTTAGTTGAGAAAATGACTCCATAGGTTTGTAGATGTCGGCAACCACGAGACCCCCTTCACGAGCCAACACATGATGTGTCGAGACTGAATGGATAACTTGAATAGTGTCTCCTTCAATATATATCGCAGTCCAACCCATTTGATGACATAAAATGCATGCGTCCCTGACTGCCAATAGTTCGAGGACAAAAGATTAGTTAACCAGGATAAGAAATACATGTTGCGTAGAGCAACCCACCAACAACATCCTGAACTACCATCCCGATGGCACCACATACACCTAACACGGTTGCTGCATTGACGTTGATCTTCAGACGAGGGTATCTAGAATGAAGCTCTTGGAAGAGACAGAGGGGGAGTGGGTGCAGGACGGGGGAGGAAAGAAAGTTTGTGAGAATCTGATATATATTGACAATGGAGGGAGGAAAGAAAGTTCGTGAGAATCTGATTATATATTGACAATGAAGGGTGGCCATAAAAAAAAACTAAAATTTCTCAAAATCCACCCAATTAATAGATTTCCAAAGTCTCCACTAGGCCAAATTCATTATTCATAGTAATTAACATAGTGATATAGTTATCATGATAAGATAGGATCGTGGGGCCGAGTTTCTCTTTTAATGATGAAGAGCAAAATTATAAGTAGTAAAATGGTTAAAACTCCCGAGTTTTAGGGACTGATCCACGAGTACGTATGATTCAAAGATTTTTCATTCAAAAAGATTTAAAATAAATCTAGATCATTAGATCTAAATTTGATCTTTAACTAATTCTATGATGAATTTTTTTGAAGGCAGTTAGATCTTTTACTATACAATTTTAATATTCTTTCTTTTGAATAATTGTGCCACTTTTGTGGCTTCCTCCAGTCAGCAAAGTTTTTGGCACCTGTGACTATAAAAAAGTTTATCTTTAGCTACTGTAAATTACAACAACATGAAAATATAGTAGCAAATAGTTGATGTTATGTAACAACAATACTATTTATGTAGTGATCTGATGTAGCAAATACTATTTGCGACACCACTATTTACAACGGGTATAATGAGTGTCGCAAATAGTGTTGTAGCAAATAGTATTTTCTACAACAATTCACTACATAAAATAGTATTTGCCATTGCATAACATTAACTATTTGCTATTGCATTTTCATGTTCTTGTAATTTACAGTAGCTAAAGGTAAACTTTATTCTAGTGTGTCGTTGTCTTTTAGTTGACTGGTCGTTGAATTTCTCAGCGAGTCACGTAACTAGTTACGAAATAAAATCTTATAACTAGTTACGAGACAGAATAACTAGTTATGTATCTTAGTAATAAGTTATATGCCTTCGTAACTAGTTACAAAAAATAACTAGTGACACAATTTAATAACTAGTTACGAGATGAAATAACTAGTTACAGAAAACATAACTACACTACAAAAAAAATTGTCTTTAGCTCCTGCAAAATTACAAGAACAAGAAAATGTAGTAGTAGCAAATAATTGATGCTAGCAACTGCAGTCACTATTTTCTATAGTGATCTGTTGTAGCAAATACTATTTGCGACACTACTATTTGTAACAGGGACGTTGATTGTTGCAAATAGTATTTGCTACAACAAATCACTATAGATCAATGATGATGTCCAAACGATTGGGGTCAAACCTAGGTGTCGTTAGCCCGCCTCCCGTAGGTGACGGGGATCCCGACGGTAGACCAATGCAAGTGAAGGTGAGGCTACTGAGAACACAGGTGAAGAGGTTGGTGGCATAGAGCAACGCCGGCAGAGGAGGCAACATGTTCATTGGTGACTGAAGCTTGTGAGGTTCTCATCCTGAGCTCTGCAATTGAAGCTTGACGTTGATGTCGTTTCTGTAACTCCACAATTGAAGCTTGGCTATAATTTTAGATTTATTTTTGTTTTTAAATGTGTTTAACTTGAAACACCTAATATTATATCCTAATTCCTGAACACTAAACTAAAATCAGCAAACTCTAATATGACAAAATTTTAGTACTAAATTACGGGTAGCGGAGCATTAGCCTATATACATATGAATACAATTGTTTCCCTTTGTTTTATTCTACTCAACTTAAAGCTGTAACGACATCGTACCTAACTAGAGAAGCTAAAGGGGCCAAGACGCCTTACCTGAACCACAAATTGCGTCTAGTTTTTTAGTGTTTTTACCCAAATGAAACCCCAACGGTACCCTAATCAGCTCCAGAAGGAATACAGTACAGGCGGAGCTGAAAGCTGGCTTCTCTTCTCCTTCTATCTCCGCCCATGGAATCTACTACGATTTCTCCAGTTCTATCCTCGTTTCATCCACTGACAAACTCCAAGTCTCTCCGGATTAATGGATTCAAGGCAGATGCCAATTTTGCAAGACGACGCTGCTTGAAGTGTGAAAAGGAGAGAAGAAAAGCCTCGAGGATTGCGGCGGTGGAAACAGATTTAGTATCGTCCGCCGTCAATCAGCAGGGGGTCACTTGGGAGATTGCCGCCGGAGCTATAGGTATAGGTTCTTCACCTAATCAGCTTCCATCTCATCAATACAATACAATATAATAATATATATATATATATATATATATATAAAAGATAATTAATGATAAAATTGGTTTTCTGTCTATTTATTGAATCCTTAAAATGTTTACTTCTGTGGGCATGTAAATGGATGGATCGGAGCAGCCGGAGTGACGCCGTTTGTTGTTGCCGGGATTGAGTTCAGCAAAAGAATAGTTGAGTGATCTTGTGTATGTGCGCCAATGAAAAGTGATTAAGTTCTGATGACTAAAGTGAGATATAAATATTTTATACTGACATTTTTGAATGCAGATAGCACAGAGGAGGTGTGAGTTGTGCGATGGGTCAGGGCTGGTTCTAATGGAGGACGACGACGACGCCGACTACAAGGTGAAGGAGTATTGTCGCTGCCCTGGATGCGGTACTACTCATTACTCCTCAGCTTACTAATCACTTGTTCCTTGTTAATTTTATTCGACTGTTGATTTGTTTGATTTTAATATTCTTGTTGCATATTAATTTGATAAATGATTACTGCTTATTTGGCATAATGATGATGGAGCAGGTGGATTTATGCCATGGCAATCCTGGAAAAGATTCTTCACCGGCTAACTGATCTCATCTACAAATTAAACAATCAAGGAACCCATACCATCATAATATATATGCTACATACCAACTCTTTTTCAATACAAATGACCGTATCTATGCCAATTATAAATTGCAGCCCACTAGGGCTGTTGACGAACCAAGCCGCTCGTGATCGGCTCGGTGTTCGACTCGAGAAAAGCTCGCTCGTGACTCGGCTCGATTTTAAATGAGCCAACCTTGAGCCAGGGCATGTTCGACTCGATAGGCTCGCGAGCTGGCTCGAGCTCGAGCTCGAGAGCCAACTCGAATACTTGGTCCACTATAAGACTTATTATAAACTCAATAACGAAACATGTGGTTTGTCATATTCAAAAAAAACTTGTACATTTTAGGATAACTTGTTTTTAAGCTTGACTCGTTGATGTTTTTTGTGCACCAACTTCAAATTAGGCTAAATTTGGACGCATCAAGTGGTTTTAATGAGCTAAGTTGAACTTGAACTCGAGTTTGGCTCGTTAAGTGTAGTTAACGAGCCAGGCTCGAGTAGGCTTGAGCTCGTCACGAGCTTAAAAATTCTAGCTCGAGCTCGTCTAAAAAGCAACGAACCAAGCTTGAGCACAACGAAGTTTGGCTCGGCTCGGTTCGTCAACACCCCTACAGCCCACTGGTTTTTTTCCTTCCTAATTTCGAGACACAGAAATGTTATAATCGCAGCGACAATCACTAGATGTAGTCATTTGACTAACATTATTACCATTCACTAGATGTAGTCATTTGACTAACATTATTACCATTCACTAAGCGATTGGCGAGTAACTCAGAAAGATTAGCTATACATACAAACTACCAGGAGTTAAGGATCAGCGGAGTAGATTTACATCTATAAATACATGTATATTGTACTCAATGTTATTGACAAGCAAAGTTGTTTGTGATTTATAGAAGAAATAAAGACTGTAATCTAAAAAAAAATGCTCTCAACAGAAGGTGTGACTTCTCGTCGGCGTCTCTCTCCAACGTCCGGCCACTGGACCCTAGGGGTCAGGAAACGTCGGCATCTCTTTCGTCTGATACTGTTGTTGTTTCTTCTTCGATTCCTACTGCTCCCAGTTCTTCAAACAACGCGCTTGTCCCCCCCCAGATCTCATCTTTCCTACAAGGTGGCACTGGCAAACCTCTCTTCCCTCAACAGGCATCTCCCAGAAAAGCTGAATTTGAGTCTGTGAAAATGACATCATTCCTTCCTTCAAGAATGGAAGTAGGTTACTCCAAATCTCCAAAGGCCTTAAAGACATGTTATGCCAGCCATGGACAAACACTATGGTTATCCGCTTATTGGGCAAGTCCATTGGTTACACTTACCTCTGTCATCGCCGGCAACGGAAGGAGGTGGTTCCGGGAAAGGAAAGTGTGGTGGGAAGGAAAGAAACGGATATTTAGGAGCCAAAAAGGAATGCCAGTTCAATTGGAGAGAAATCCTTGGGGTAAGAATATTAATGACTCATTTCCTCGGGATCCCGTGGAGGCTTACCCCATTCATCACCCCATGATCTTGCTCATCAAACGAAGGGTGCAACGGCCAAAAATCCAACTGCCAAATATGGCAAAGCAACTAAAAGTGGTAAGCAGATTAGTCTAGGTCATAGTAAGGCAGACTTGGCGCCATATGGGTCTTCCAAAGAGGTCAGATCCTCTGTTGCCACAGGAATCAAGAGTGGGCCGGAAGTTAACCAAAACTCTAAGCCAAGGCCCATCTCCTCCCAAAGCTGGCCCTTTATCTGCCTCATATCGATCTTTCTTTCGAGACTGCTCAATTCTCAGACCCATCCTCGTCTGGCCCTCCCATCTTCGAAGGAGCCGCTCCTCCTCTCTCCCAGCTTAATCCCTTGCCTTCCCCTTCTCCGACTCCACCAAATAGAAGGTTCAAAAGGAAGAATCATCCTAATCCCAAAGAGCCGCATGACGACAAAACAAAAATTCGTCTCTTTGGTTAAAAACGCCTACTATCAAATTCCATAAATCAGACGCTATCCCGAAGGCCTCCAGGGATCGCATCCAAGGGGAAAAAATTGACCTCAACAAGCCTGACTCGGCGTAATTCCGTGTTGATGGTTGCCTCATTCTCTTTACCTTTTTTATGGATAGTCTTCTTACTTGGAATTGTCGGGATGCTGGAAGCAACTCTTTCACCTCTTCTCTCAGACATTATTTTCAGGTTTACAGACCCACTTTGGTGGTGATTATGGAGCCCCTAGTTAGTGGGATTAGACGACAACAAGTTCGTGCTAAAATGGGGTTTGAATTCTCAATTATCGAAGAAGCTCGTGGATCTAGTGGTGGTATTTGGCTTTGCTGGAATGATCCACAGGTAAAGATCCGGAAGCAGGTCTCTTCTCCCCAATTCATTCACGCGGAGGTGGAGTCGGATGAGGGTGTGAAGTTTTTGATCGCGGTGGTCTACGGCTCTCCTCATCTCCACTGTCGCATAGACCTTTCAACTAATATGGTGTCGATCTCTCATAACAACAAACAAGCATGGCTGCTGGTGGGTGATTTCAACGCCACGGTCCACTCCTCTGAAAAATGTGGAGGTGCGAGCTTCAACGCCATCCAAGATAGAGAGTTCATGGATTGCATCGGTGCCTTCAACCTCATTGATTCAAGGTTTATCGACCCAAGTGTACTTGGTTCAAAGGAGCTCTCAGAGAACGCCTCGCTCGCAGCCTCTACAACGATCTTTGGTTCAACCTCTTCCCGAACTCCACAACCTTCCATCTTGAGAGATTGAAGTCAAACCACATACCACTCCTCATACGTTTGAACTCCACCTCATCACAGGTTCGTTCTTCCCGCCCTTTTCGTTTTAACGTTGTTTGGCTTAGTCATGAGGATTTCCAACTTATGCTTGATCGCACCTGGGAAGCCAGAAAGGATGTTTGTGTCTCTTTGCAAGTGCTTGAAGGCGATTTCAAAAGGTGGAACGAAAAGGTTTTTGGAAACATCTTCACCCGCAAGATAAACCAATCAAATCGTCTTATATGGCTGGAATCTCACTTCAGACAGATTAAACTAGTTTGTTGAGGAAGAAAAAGCCATCAGAATTGAATTGGAGCAAACCCTTTGGCAGGAGGAGCTTCTGTGGATTCGAAAATCCATACTGAAATGGAACCTTGAGGGGGTGATAGGAACACTAAATTTTTTCACTTATCCACCCTTCGGCGGCGCAAATTTAACCATATAAAGGGCCTAAAGAACAACGAGGGCATTTGGATTTTTGACAACGACCAACAAAGTTCGATGGTAGTGGAACAGTTCTCCTCACTCTTCTCGGCTGGCATCATTGTCTCGCTCTCCCCTGCCACAGGCACTTCACACTTCCGCTTTCGAAGATGGAGAGTGCCCTGTTTGGCCATGAACTTGTCAGAACAGAAATTGATGAACACGTTTTCATGTGTAGTCAAATAACTACCCTACTTAAAAAGTAAGGTAGATCGAATCTCATGAGGTTTCTTTTAATCGACTACTCAAGGAAGTTGGCAAATTACTCAGGTTTAAACAAGTTGTGTGTGGTGTGAGTTCCACAACATCTAATATATAAACAAAGAAAAATAAAATATAGAAAGATTAAAGGGTCGACTAACGAGAAGATAGACAAGCTAGACTCGAATTCCCCTAAGTTCACCAGAGCATTGGCAATCACAAGACCAACGGTTTTCAATCCTAATTCATTCAGTGCTCAGACACCACCATAATTCCTAACCCTTAGGTTTAAGACTGGCGAACGTTCGCTCTATCCGATCTAATTACCAAGATTAATTAACCATTCGTGCGTTCACTTCTGCAATGGAAAACTAACCGGCACAATTAAGAACAGTGAGTTACTCTAGTAGCGGATCAACCCGAAATGGTTCCTACGAAAGGCACACTTCATTGATCAGGTTAACTGATTTATTTGAAGTTTCAAAGTAAGGCGGACATCTGGCGACTAACGTCTAGCGATTAACCTTAACTTAACACAAATCTAATCTAGGCGTCAAGTAGACAAGAAACGCAGGAAACGAAGATCAAACAATCACGCAAGAGAAACTGTCTGAATCAAGATCTAATTACCGCTGATCCGTGCCTCTTTAAAGCCCCGGGTCACTTAGGGTTCATCTAATCTAAGCTCTACGAGTTTAGCTACTCATATTCGATACAAGAGAATCAAAGACAACATAGGAGATCATCATGTAAAGGAATAACAGATAGGAACTGAAAAACCTAATTATGGCGACTGACGTCTGGCGACTCTCGTGAAGCTTCGATCTCCAGCGATCTTCAACTCCTAGCTCCGAGCGCTCCGATGTGGAAAGACGCTGTCAGGATCTCTCCGAGAACTCCGAGGACGCTCTCTAAACTCTATCTATTGACTCTAAAAGTCTAATTGTATGTTTGTGTTCGTCTGGCGACTAATTGGTTGAATTCTTCCTTCCGTTGTGCCACTGTTGCTGCTTCTTTAAATAGAGTTAGGGTTTCCTCCTCTACCGCGGAAAAAGAAGGAAGTTCTCGGTGAGAACTACGAAAGTTCTTGTCGAGATGATTAGTTCAAGTGGTCTCTGGATTCTGCAATTCTTCAATAGTTTTTGGCGAGAACTTTGGAAGTTCTCGCCGAGAACATCTTCAGTGTAAGCTCCTGGAATTTCATCCTTGACATCTTCTCGCTGAGAAGTGCAGATTTCTCGGCGAGAACTTTATGCTGGGCAGGTGGATGATCGGTTCTTTGATCAGTTTGGTTCCTGCCTTTGATTCTAGTTCACTTCACGCGTCCGAGGCTACGTCATTGATGGAAAAAACCTGTGTACTCTTGGAGACACTAAAAAACACATCAAATAGACCCAAAAAGGATCAAAGTAACCAAATCGGTAGGAAACAGAGCAGTTGAGTGAATATACACTAATCTACCCCTAAATTCGTGTTTCAAGCAAGGAAATGTCGCTTAGGCTGATAATCACATCAAATCGAGTGTCTTCATAAATCCTTGCCGTAATTAAGTCGATGGGCAGCCTTAAGGCACTAGGGAAGGATGGCTTCCACCCCTCTTTTTGTAGAAATGTTGGTATACCGTGGGCGGTAACGTATCTAACTTTCTTCTCAATTGTTTCAGGTCACCATAACTCATTGAGAAAGTCAACCAGACTATCATTGTTTTAATCCCAAAGCAGAACAAACCTGAGTCCGTCGTTCAATTTCGGCCAATTAGTCTTTGCAACATTCTCTACAAAGCCATGACGAAGTGTATTGTGGACTACGTAATGTCGTGGTGAACTTGGTGGGTGAGAATTAGACAAGCTTCATCCCGGGTAGACACATTGCGGACAACATCATCATTCTTCAGGAAGTGGTTCAGTCCATGCGTTCTCGTACAGGGAAGAAGTGGTGGATGACCATCAAACTCAATCTTGCTAAGGCTTTTGATGAATGGACCTTTTTTGGAGGAAACCCTCAGCTGTGCCAACCTCCCGGAGAATATGATACGTCTCATCATCTGCTGCATCTCCATAGCCTCTACCCAAGTGCTTTAGAACGGTGGCTTAACGACTGCTTTCAAACCAGGCCGAGGCCTCCGTCAGGGATGTCCCTTGTCTCCCTTCTTATTTACTCTTTGCATTTAGCATATCAGTATCCTTATCTCCGAGTCTATTAATAGTGGGTCCTGACGGCCCATCCGTCTTGCCAAGGACAGCCCTGATTTAACTCACCACTTTTTTGCGGACGACCTCGTCCTCTTTGGGAAAGTTAATCCAAAGCAATGTCAGACCATTTCTGATTGTCGCAACAGGTTCTGTCAAGCCTTGGGACAATTGGTGAGTCTGGATATGTCCCGTGTTTTCTTCTCCAAAAACACCCCCTAATCAAGTTCGTCACCAAACCTGTAGTCAACTGGGTAACGCGAAAACTTCCGACCTGGGGCGTTATTTAGGGGTTCCAGTCCTTCATGGGCGTATTCATAAGAATACTTATTGATGTAACCCTCGTACTGAAAACCTGACCAGATCACAAGAGCTTGAGTTAGAGAAGTGGACTTCTCTTGTAAGCAAAGCTAAATTGGCAGGGGAGCTTCAGATTCAAAGAACTGAAGTTTAGCACAACAATCACACAAAACAGAAAGTAAACGACACATGAATTTTTAACGTGGTTCGGCAAACAATGCCTACTCTACGTCCCAAGGGAAGTGATCCCTTGAGATTTGTTTGATTCGTTTTAACGAATCGATGAGAACCTCGAACTTGGTGTTACAACCTGATTTCTCCCCAAAATCACCAGCTAACTTCTAACCCAGTTCCCCACTAATAGAAAGGTAACTACACACAAGTTCACTCTTTGTAGGTCACCTATATCTCTCTGATTACAAGTGTTACAAAGTCTAAAGAGCAGTTTCAGGAACTTTGTCTTAAATAGAGTCAGAGAAGAAGGAGCCATTGAGGCAGGTCTTGAAACTCGATCTTTAGTCAGAACAACAATCTCTAGATAGCAGGGAGTTCTTCTTCAGTTTCCTTGTTTGTAACAACTGGCCGTTGCCAGTTACCATGTTTCTTCAGTTTCCTTGTTTGAGTGTACTAGCCGTTGCTAGTTACCATGTATGAGAACATTCCTCCTTGCTTTAGTCTTGAACGAGATAAATTTCCTTCTTGAGCTCCGTTCTGTCAAGACCTGAAACACAAGTGAACTGATCAAGTGCAGAAGGTGTAAAATGATCAACTAACAGAGTTGAGGATTCAACAATATCCCCCCTTAGTCTGATAATGACACACCTATGAAGAGAAGACAGAACAAGCAAGAACAGATAACATAACATTAAGAGTTCAGAAAGCAAAATAAACCAACATCCAGTCACAGTCAGACAGAGACATGGCAAATAGGCAATCGTTTGGGAAATGAAACAAAAACACAAAACAAGCTAAACAGTCCCACCTTCCTTTAATCCTGCTTGCTCCCCCTCAACCCACTGCTCTTGACTAAAACGTGGTATCTGGATCAGCCTCAAAGTTAGAAGCTGCATTATGAGTACAACAAGGCATTCCAAGTACACCATAAGACACCAACCCAGCACAATCTGTGCCTGAAACCTCTTCTTCTCCAGCATCTCCCCCTATGTCATTGCCAGAATGATGTGAACCAATGCAACCGTGGGCAGACAATCCTAACCATTGCAAGTTGTGTGCTCAGAAAATAAAGAATCAACCTTGTGCCGAAGTGTCCAGTCGAATGGTGTCACACCAAGGGATGAATACCCAAGATGATAAACCTAAACCTAAAGTCTAGCAACAACGAGCAAAGACTTGAAATGAAACAAAGAACATAAGTTCTGATTTAATTCTGAAATATCTTGAGGGTTGTGTCTTACAATGAGGGGTGTAAGCCTCTATTTATAGGTGAGAAACGGAGAACAGGCTCTCAAATTCCTCCTTGAACTCTAACTCTTAAACTAATAAAGAAATAAAACGATTCCTAATTAAACTACTAAAAAGGAATTAAACTAATCCTAAAATAGTCTAAGAAGGAAGAAAAATTTGAAACTCCTATTCCTACGAGGAAAGAAAGTCTCCTAAATAAGACTTCTTCCTAAACAAGGACTCTAAACTTGGCAGAAAAACAGCTCAACGGGTTCTGGAATATTTAGCCAAAAAATTACCATACAAATTCTGAAAATTAAGCTCTTTGAGAGTTCACTAGTAGACACCATGTGCTTCAACTTTCATGTTGAACATCAGCCCAAATTCCATCTCTAAGTAGCCCAAATTAGCGAATCTTTGTCAGACTAGGAATCTGTCCAGAAATCCAGTATTGGGCTAATATTGGCCTATGACTGCTCAGCCATGGACTGATCTCTCGGCCCAGCATCAATGTTGGGTTTTGCTTGGTCAGCTTCTCTTGGATCAGGCTCAGGTGGTGGCCTGGTCTTGGCACTCAGCATCGGTTCTAGGGGCTCGGTCAGCATCATCTTCTGGGCCCTGGGCTGGGGGTCGAAGGCCATAAGTTCTAGTATGGCTGGGCCTTTCCTCACGAGCATCTCCTTGTCTCCTTGGTGCCGTGCCTTGATCCTAAGTTCCTGGTGTAGGTGAGGGATTGGTGCCCATAAGGTGGCGGTCGCGTCGGTCCTCATGAGCCGGGACGGGTCATTCCCCTCTTCTTGGAGAGGATTCGTCCTCGAATCTGCACCTGGCGGGCCCTTAGGGATTTTCAGAATAAGGGATAGGACGTGTGGGACTTGACCTGGTGGTTCTTCAGGGCTCTTTGGGGCATCGAGCCTTACCAGGGCTGGTACGGAGGATCCTAGCTAGGGCCTGGGGGCATCGGGCCTTACCGGGGCAAGTACGGGGGCTCCTAACTTGGGCGCCTATGGGTAACAAGGCTGGTACAGGAGTTCGTGCTGGGGCACAAGCCTGTGCAGCGCTGGGGCTTGGGCCGTGTCTCGGGCTAAGGCTCGTGCAATGGCTCGAGTGGTGACTCGCGTCGGGGCTGTACTTGGGTGCAGGTAAGTCGGGGCTGGTGCCTAGGCTGCACCCGGGATTGTGCCTGGGCCGCGCCTGGGTTGGTGCCGGGGCAGGGGTCTGGTGATGCGCCAGTGCTGGGGCAGGAGCATGGTGCTGCACCGGTGCTCGGCCCGGTATTGGCTCTTTGCGATGAGTCTAGGCTGGGGTTGGTCCTGGCGCTTGGCGCTGAGCCTGGACTGGGACCGTTGCTGGCGCTTGGTGCTGAGCCTTGGCTGGGGCTGGTGCTGGCGCTTGGTGCTGAGCCTGGGCTAGGGCTGGTGCTGGCGCTCGGTGCTGGGCCAGTGCTTAACTGGTGGTGGTGCCGGGCATTGTGCTTGGTGCTGAGTCGGTGTTGGGCCAGTGCTGGCATGGTGCTAGTCTGGTGCCTGTGCTGGTGCTCGTCCTTTTTTCTTTGATCGAAATCATCATGGCGTGCATGTTGAGGATGGTTTAGGACATTGTAGCTAGGGCGTCCTCCAATGTGGCTATCCTCTCGTTTGCCATGGTTAGTGAAATAAACGAACACAATGGCCTCCCAAATCTCTCAACATATGAACTAACCTCACCCAATCTAACTTTACCACTTGTGTTTAGAATTTAAAGTAAACTCTCAAGTAGATATAGCAAATCAGACTTCAGTCAAGTTCAGCTCAAGTAGTTGCAAGTTTCTTCTAGGCTACCAAGTCTAAGAAATATCAACGTGTGGCAACACAAGATTTAAACACTTAGGATTATATCTCTAGTCTAAGCACACTATTTCTATGACTCGAAGAATAGAACACACAAGAAAATAGTTTATAGGAAAAATTAGGGTTTTGGTTCAAAGGAAACCTAAGCAACGAAAGCTACTTCAAAATTTTTTAAAAAATTTCCCCTCTTCTTAAGATCAACCTATAATACTTGAAACTGAAATACTTGAAACAAGGAACTAATAGAAATTGAAAAAAAAAAATAAGATGAAGCTATTTAGAGGGGTGTTTCAAATTTTCTAAAAACTAAAAAGTAAAGGGATATGAATCCAAGATAAACTTGGAAACTGGGATAGAGTGGTCCAATGAGTTGTACCATGCTCTGATATCGGCTGATGTGAACCACTGCAACCGTGGGCAAACGACCCTAACCACCGCAAGTTGCACACTAAAAAAAAAATATAATGAATCAGCCTTGTACCGGCGGAGAGTACTTGGACCCGCTAGCTATAAAGAGCTAGGAACCCGAAGTGTCCAGTCGAATGGTGCCACGCCAAGGGGTGAATGCCCAAAATGATAAACCTAAATCTTAAGCCTAGCAACAACGAGCAAAGACTTGAAAGGAAACATAGAACATAAGTTTTGATTTAATTCTGAAATATCTTGAGGGTTACAATGAGGCGTGTAAGCCTCTATTTATAGGTGAGAAACGGAGAACATGCTCTCTAATTCCACCTAGAACTCTAACTTTTAAACTAATAAAGAAATAAAAGGAGTCCTAATTAAACTACTAAAAAGGACTTACACTAATCCTAAAATAGTCTAAGAATGAAGCAAAATTCGAAACTCCTATTCCTACAAGGAAGGAAAGTATCCTAAATAAGACTTCTTCCTAAACAAGGACTCTAAACTTGGCAGAAGTCTCCAAATAAGTTGTGGGTTCGTGTCCTAACCACAAAGCACCTTAAAGAGGTTGATGGGGAAATTTCCATTCGTCAGAACAATTGGGGATCGACCCTCTGGCGAGGAGTTCGCAATGTCTGGCCTACCCTATGTAAGGCCTGACAAGAAAGCGTGCGCAACGGCTTGAGCACCTTGTTCTGGTTTAGTACCTGGTTGGACAGCAGGATTAAATTGGTTGACGTGGCTACCCAGATTATTAATGCAGATGAAGAGCAGAGAATTGTGGCAGATGCCATTGATGGAAATGGCTGTTGGGACTGGAATTTGCTGCATAAATTCCTTTCTTAACACTGTTAGACATAGTGATGAACACAATCGGAGAGACACGAAACACAGATATAATGTGGTTCACTAACGATGTGTTAGGTAATCCACAGACAGAAGAGATGGAGCTCCTTATTATCACAGAGAGAAAGAAAAGAGGAGGAAGAAGAAGAGGATGTGGTGAACGCAGTCGTTGTGATGCGTTCAAACAAATAACTAACAAAGCTAACAAAAGCTAGGGTAGATCGTATTCCAGGGGTTTCCTCTACTTCCTTACTCAAAGATGTTAGCAAATTAATTCAAGTTCAAACACAAGTTGTGCGTGGTGTGATTCCCACGACTTCTATACTAAAAATGCAAAAAATAATTTGAAATGAGAATTAAAGCGAAGGAAGATTGAAGATTGATTGGTTGACTAGAAAGATGACAGACAAGCTTAGACTTCGAATACCCCTTAGATTACCAGAGCAACAGCAGTCAATAGACCAGTAACTTTCGATTCTAGTTCATTCAGTTCACAGACACCATCATAACTCCTGCCCCTTAGGTTTAAGACTGGCGAACGTTCGCTCTATCCAATTTAGCTACCACGATTAATTAGCCGCCCGGGTACGGTCGCCTCTCGCAATGACTTAACTTAACTGGTGCAAATTCTAATGATTAATGAGTTACTCTAGCAATGGATCAACCCTAATCGGTTCCTATGAAAGGCACGCTCCAATTATAAGGTTGATTGTTTGATTTGGTGTTTTAAAGTAGGCGAGCGTTCGCTTCTATCCTTATCTTAACAAGAATCTAATCTAGGTGGCCAAACCAGACAAGAAACACAGATAACGAAGAACAAATCAAACATGAAAGATGAAACTGAATGAACTTCGAATCTAATCACCACCGATCAGTGACCGCTTTAAGCCCTGGGTCACTTAGGGTTCATCTAATCTAAGCTACTCGAGTTTAGCTACTCATATTCAATACAGAAGAATCGAAGACAAACGAAGAATACATCTCAGGTAGGAGAACAGAGAAGAACTGTAAAACCTAATTTTGATGTTTCCTGGCAGCTTCAATCTGCTGGATCTTCAACTCCTAGCACTGGCTCCCCGAGATGGACGGATGGGTCACGATCCGTTCTTGGCTCATTGAATCCTTTCTACTCGTTCTTTTCCTCTCTCTCCTCGACTGTGTGTTGTGAAAATTGTAAGTATCTCCCCTTTCATTAGCCGCCGAATTCTGTATTTATACCTACCCGAGATTTTCTGATTTCAACTGGGATTTTCGCCGAAAATAATAGAGGAATTTCGGGAAAACTTCTTCCTACTCGGGGCAGTGGATTCCTTCTTTCGTTTTCGGCGAAAACCCAAGGGTATTTTCGTCGAAAATACATGTGTAAATGGGGCAGGCGTTTTCTTTGACTTGAGCGATCTCTCCAGTTGATTTATGTGTGATTCTTCGGGGTTCCAACGTCTAAGACACGTCCTTGGCTACCGTATTCGATGGCAAAAACATGTGCTAACATAAAAAACATAGAAAACCATCAAATAGACCCGAAACGGACCAAGGTAACACAAATGGCACGAGATAGGGCAATCGATTGAATATTCGTTATTCTACCCTAAAAACCATGTCTTAAGCAAAGAAATGTCGCTTAAATGAGGCTGATAATCATGTCAAATCGAGTGTCATCAAATACCCCACACTTAAGCTTTTGCTTGTCCTCAAGCAAACTGAATAGAAGCGCTCATGTTCATAAATGATAAGATCGATTAAATTGGAGCTCAATCAAACACAATGAATTATTAGACAGATCGATCCTAGAACAAGAAACCTAACATGCATAAAGATCAGCCAAACTACTTGGTCTCACTAATAAACTGCACACGACAAGTAATTAGCAACCAATTATGCACGAATTTGACCTGACCGACTAGACTCCTCACACAGGATATATATAGTATAATGGGGACTCTCACTCTCTGTGTTTAAGGACGTGTTTCTGCTCTCGATCATTTTCTGCTACCGAATTCTGTCATAGGTTTGCATTTCGACCACATCTCCACCACTGTGACAACACGAGTATTAGTCAAGAAGGACTTCCCTGCTAGGACCGTAATGAAATATACACTACTCGGGTTTATAATGAGATGGATGATGGGAATGTATGATGATGGCTTGGTGCGATGTAGCCTTCGACTAACTTCCCTCGAATCTAATCTATGGCTTCCTACCGTCTAACCAAACACGGGTGGAATGATGAACGCTCGTCCTATGATACCCTCAAGCAACCTAGCACTTATTCTTTTTCTTTACATGATTTTTTTTTTCTTTTCTTTTCAACTTTTCTTTTGACTTCGTTCTTCCATTTGTAGGGAGAAGAACGTTTTATTGAACTAAAACTTTGAACTTTTTCTGATTTTTCTTTTCTTCACTTTTTTTTTTCGAAATTTTCTTCTTTTCTTACTTTACTGTTCTTTCTTTCTTTTGTGCCGAATTTCTTTTAGTTGCTAGAGGGGTTTACACGTCTGGACATATAAGCTAAGACCACCTGTTTAATGGCTATAGGCAGGTTACCACAAACCGACTTCCGGTAGGTCAATCTAGAACTACAACCACAGGGGATCAACGGGGAATGAAAGAAATGGGAAATGACTGTAATGTATTATCGAACCGAAAGAACAGGCCAAGCTCAAGGGTCTAAACCTAGTGGATTTATCGTTTGGTAGGCTATCTAGCTTAGTAGCCGAATCTAGGTGCCCCTATCCTTCTAGAACTCGTGTCATCGTGTGGTCTCGAGTAGGTCTCATGCAAATTCTAACTCATTCAAGTAAACAGAAAATCACTCAGAAGGAATTTAAATTGCAAGTTACGTGCAATGGATCAAAAGCTCACAGTTGGTTTGCTAGTTGGATTCGATCATTTTCATGCAATCAAGGCTACAAACTACAAGTGTGATTTTGAAATTCTGTTCTGACCAGGCAGTTTAGCATCAAGGTATACAAGTTGATTCTCAAGTTCTAGGTTAAGTAGTCTAAGCATCATTATGAAGGTCTGAACAACAACTTAACCTCAAAAATCAGAAACTGAGCCATTCTATTGCTAGAGAGACTGGACAGGAATCACGAGGCACACAAGGATAGGCAATCAAGATCATGCATGATTATCTAACACCCTACCCCACACTTATACTGTTCTGTGTCCTCACAGGACTAAACTAAAGTAGAGAGAAACGAAGAACCTGGAGGGTGGAGGGCGGTGTAGTGGACGAACGTGGAGAGTCCGAAGCGGAGCGGAGTAGCTACTTAAAATCCTACAAAACACAAACAACAAAAAGATCAAAAGGACACCGGGACAAGTGTCCTGGATCCACACAGAATAAAATTGGGTAGAAACCCGAAAAGAAGAAAGAGAAGAAAAGGAAAAGGATAGAAACAACCTGATCACTGTTCCGCGGGAGGGGGTGGAGTGGGAATGGCGAACCGCTGCTCCATCTGCTGTCACCATGCGAGCTCGTCCTTGTGTCCGGCTGACTGGTCGGCCATGAACTACTGAAGAATGGACCAACGCTCGTTCTAAGTCTCTTCATGTGCTACTCGGTCCTTCTGCCATTGAAGCGAACCAGCCGAGTAGTCTATCTGCCACTTCTCAATACGTGCCAGCCTCTCATGCATCTCCGCGGTGATTTGCGCTCGCGACGGTGGGCGCTCAACTGACTGGGGAACTCGGTGAGGGAGGGACTGCAATGCTCAAAGTCTGCCGAAAGGTCGATGCCCCGTGCTATGGCGAGCTCAGCACTTATACGCTCAATCGGGACGCGAGGAATATCGGGACACCATTTGTCACCGAGCTGGAGATTGTCGATCAGAATTGAAATGAAGGGCCCTCCTGGAAGCTCAGAAGGAAGCTTCTTTGCGGAAGTGCGCTTGTGAAAGAACCGTGCAAGCCACCATCCGGGATGCAGGTTGGAGTCCTCCTCTAGAGCACGGAATAAGACGAGCTCCTCCAAAGAGACATGGTGACGGCTCGACTTGCTGCAATAACAAAGAGATTGCACCCAAACATAATGCAAGAATTTAAGAATAGGGTGAAAGATGTCACCGACCGTGGGGTGGACGATAGGCGAGGTCTCATCGTCGCAGCAGGCCCATCTCCACACGTCTGGGTAAGGAGCACTCGTGATGGAGTATGTGTCCTTGTAGCTCGCAGACATTGTAGTGAGGTCGACATGCGGATCCAACAGGCGGCCGAACTCGAGAATGGACTTTTTGTGGAGAACACTACCGAGGCGGAAGGATACGAATTTCTGCTCGCGAATGGGCTTCGGGGTGAGGCGCCGGAACGAACTCCAGAACTCATGAAGAGCGACAAGCGGGTAGGGGGAACCTTGAGCGGTCAGCACTCGTAAACCGGCTTTGTGAAGGGCGGTGTCAATGGTCGAGTGCCAAGCCGGATTGTGCGCCTTGAGACTGTAAAGAGAAAGAACTGCCACCTTAGCCGGAGGAATGTCTTTGATCTTATGAAAGACCTCGAGCTGGTGCGGCTCCAGGGCGCGATGAAAGGATGTACGGCCCCATTGGCAGGTGTAGGAATAGATGAAATAGGAGTCGCAGGGGTCGGCGCATCCTCGGGAATGATGGCCACAGCCGTCGATTTTGGTGCAGCTGGTGCGGGTCGTCGGGAAGGTGGTGTCTTGCTTTGGCGAGCTGAGGATCGTTGCGCTCTATCTGCACTGGTAGTCTTAAAACGCTTGGGAGCTCTGTAAAACACAACTCAGAGATGACCAGCATCAGATGACAAGAATCTTACCCCACACTTAAGTTGACAAGTTGGGGTAAACAAAGTAACCGAGAGATCAACGAATCAAGATATAGCATTAAAGAACTATCAAGTCATCTAGCAAGCATGAAGAATGGAATGATTCATGAACACGATCGCACAGACAACAAGTCACGATTCCGAAAAGGTCACAAAGGAATGCCAAAACCTAGCCAATTGATACCGATAAAGCAATCAAGAATAAAGAGGGAAAACCAAAAAGTCAACCAAAGTCAACCATGCCGAAAACCGAAATTCAAAAAGCCAAAAGATTCACAATCAAGGGCTGAACAACTAACCGTGTAGACATGACTCGAGAAAACAATCGGAAATCCGAGGAATCGATGACAAACTGGAAAACTAGGTCGGCCGGAACCGGAGCTGAAAAGCTCCGATTCTAGGGTTGTGGAAGAGGGCTAGTCAAGGAGAAAGGGTCGGCTACTGCTGGGGAATGAGGTGGCGGCGGCAGCTGGTCGGCGGTCAAGGAGGCGGCGGCGGTGAACAGAGAGAGGGGGTTCGGAGTGGAGCGGCAATTTTTTTCGGATGGAGGTGATAATGAAATTCGCGAAAATGAGAACCGACGGAGCCCTTATATACTGGTGAAAAGAGGGAAAATTTTTGGCAAAAATGATGTGGGATTTTCGGCGAAAATCCCAGTACAAATGAGGAAATAGTTTTCGCCAAAAAGATGGGGGTTTCGGTCCGAGAGGTCTGAACAGGAGAAACAGGTTGATTTTGACACAAGTTTTCGGCGAAAACAATGACACTTTTTCGCCGAAAATTTATTTGAAAATGGCGGCTGCTATATATATATATATATTTTTTAAAGATGGGGTTTAAAACAAAAACGACTCAAAATGAAAAGTAACTGACTCCAGCCGTGGGTTGCCTCCCACGAAGCGCTCTTGTTTAACGTCCGTGAGCCATACCTGGAATCGTGTCACGGTTCCGATGTAAAGTAGTGTACGTCGATGGAAGAGACGGCTAACCCTTGCAGATACTTCTTAAGCCTATGCCCGTTGACCACAAACGGCTCTTGATCGTGCAATTTAATGTGGACGCTGCCTAAGGGTGTCTGTCTGACCACGGTATAAGGGCCAGACCATCGGGATTTCAACTTACCCGGAAAGAGCTTTAATCGAGAGTTATATAAGAGCACTTCTTCTCCAGGGTAAAACTGCTTGATCGTCTTCAATTGGGAGTCGTGAATTCTCTTCGTGCGCTCTTTGTATAGCTTCGTGCTCTCATATGCGTGGAGGCGGTGCTCCTCAAGCTTAGCGATCTGGTCATGGCGGTTACTACCTGCTACTGCATAGCTCATATTCAACTCTTTGTTAGCCCAGAATGCCTTGTGCTCAAGCTCAACTGGTAAATGACATGCCTTGCCATAGACCAGCTGATACGGTGAGGTACCGATGGGAGTCTTATAGGCAGTTCGATAAGCCCATAAGGCATCATTGAGCTTAGATGACCAGTCCTTGCGAGACTGGCCAACTGTCCTATCAAGAATCCGCTTGAGCTCTCGGTTCGTCACTTCCGCCTGACCATTCGCTTGAGGGTGGTAAGCCGTGGACATTCGGTGGGTGACGCCAAAGCGTTTGCACACCCGTCGAATTGTCGGTGGAAGTGGGTACCCCTATCGCTTAGGATGAAGCGCGGTGAACCAAAACGCGTGAAAAGACGGGTAAGGAACCGTCCCACCACTCTAGAATCATTAGTGGGTAAAGCTTCAGCCTCAGCCCACTTAGAAACGTAATCAACGGCTACAAGAATGTACTTGTTTCCGTTGGAGGGTGTGAACGGACCCATAAAACTGATTCCCCAAACATCAAAAATTTCAACAGTTAAAGAAACAATTTGGGGCATCTCATTACGGTTTGAGATGTTACCTGATCGCTGGCATGCATCACAACGTCGAGCAAAAACGTCGCAGTCACTAAAGATTGAAGGCCAATAAAAACCTGTTTCGAGTACCTTTCTTGCCGTGCGGTTTCCTCCAAAGTGTCCTCCGAACTGTCCTTCATGGCACTTACGCATGATGTCAGCCGCTTCAGTGTAAGAGACACATCTCCGGATCATCCCGTCAAGACTGATGCGGTATAAGAAAGGCTCATCCAGAAGTATGACTTGGCTTCTTTAAAGAGCTTTTTTCGTGCATTGAAATCAAGCTCAGGGGGTACAATGCCGTGCGAGAGATAGTTAGCCAGAGTAGCATACCAAGGCTCCTCTGAATCAGCGGCATTACTCAGATCTTGAGCGTGAGGAATTGCCCAGTGCTCAATAGCTATGCTGTTAACCTGTTCATACGTTTCAACACGCAACAGCTCGTCAGGGAAAGAATCATTGATAGGGGTAGTAGACTTACCTGTTTGTGATTCCTCCAATCGGGAAAGATGATCCGCTGCTAAGTTCTCTGCTCCCTTCTGTCTTTGATTTCTATGTCGAACTCTTGGAGGAGGGGGATCCACCAGATGAGACGTGGCTTTGAATCCTGCTTGGCTAATAGATGGCGCAGAGTAGCGTGATCTGTGTAGACAATGGTATGTGAAAGAACCAGATACTGTCTAAACTTATCAAAGGAGAAAACGATAGCTAGGAGCTCTTTCTCCATAGTAGTGTAGTTTCTCTGAGCATCATTGAGTGTCTTGCTTGCAAAGTAGATAGGATGAAATCTCTTCTCCTTTCTCTGACCAAGAACCGCGCCAACGGTGAAGTCACTAGCATCGCACATGATCTCGAACGGAAGATTCCAATCTGGTGCTGTAAGAATCGGTGATGCGTTTGGTGAACGAAGTCGTTGTGATGCGTTCAAACAAATAACTAACAAAGCTAACAAAAGCTAGGGTAGATCGTATTCCAGGGGTTTCCCCTACTTCCTTACTCAAAGGTGTTGGCAATTTTAATTCAAGTTTAAACACAAGTTGCGCGTGGTGTGAGTTGAGTCTTCAAGGTCTCAAAAGCTTCAAGACAGGCTTTGTCAAAGACGAAAGGAACATCTTTCTCAAGGAGCTTCGTCATTGGAAGAGTGATCTTGCAGAAGTCTCTGATGAATCTCCGGTAGAATCCAGCATGACTGAGAAAACTTCGAAATGTTTTAACTGAGGTCGGCGGCGGTAAGCTGGCAATGGTCTCAAGCTTAGCACGATCGACTTCTATACCTGTCTTAGATATTCTATGGCCAAGAACAATACCTTCTGTAACCATGAAATGACATTTCTCCCAACTAAGAGCTAGGTTGGTCTCCTCACAACGGGCTAGCACCTTATCCAAGTTAGCCAGACACTTTGAAAATGAATCTCCATAGACGGAGAAGTCATCCATGAACACCTCTACCACATTCTCTACCAGATCCTCGAATATAGCAAGCATGCATCTCTGAAAGGTAGCGGAGCATTACATAAACCAAAAGGAATACGACGATAAGCAAACGTACCAAATGGGCATGTGAAGGTCGTCTTCTCCTGATCATCAAGCTCAATGGGAATCTGGAAGTAACCGGACATCCCGTCTAAGAAGCAGTAGTATTCATGACCAGCTAATCGTTCAAGCATTTGATCAATGAACGGCAGTGGGAAGTGATCTTTCTTGGTGGCATCATTGAGTCGTCGATAATCGATGCAGACTCTCCATCCGGTAACTGTTCGGGTAGGAATGAGTTCACCCTTTGGATTAGGGATGACTGTGATTCCTCCTTTCTTTGGAACGACTTGAGTCGGGCTGACCCAAGGACTGTCGGCAATAGGATAGATGATACCGACATCTAGAAGCTTGAGTACTTCTTTCTTTACAACTTCCTGCATCAGAGGGTTAAGTCGGCGTTGGGGTTGTCTAACTGGTTTGAGTTCTTCATCAACAACTATCCGATGTTTGCAGAAGGTTTCAGAGATGCCTCTGATGTCTGCTAACTGCCAGGCAATAGCTCGGACATGCTTTTTGAGTAGCCCGATCAGTTGCTCTTTCTGCTCGGGAGACAAGTTCGAATTGATGATGATAGGTAACTAGCAGTCCTTCCCCAGAAATGCGTATTCTAAGTGGTCAGGCAGCTCCTTCAAAGTAAGTTCTGGCGGATTCTCATATGAAGTAGTAATCCGACTCGATGCTGGCTCAATATGTGTAGGCGCGGTGATGGTTGTGAATATTTCCTTCTGTTCGTCTAACTCATCTTGCCATAAGCACTGCTCTGGATCGTCTAACGCATTTTCAATCCCTGAAATCAAACACAACTCTAGTGGATCACTAGATAAAGCATTAGTAAAGGAGTTGGCCGAGGCCAACTCTAGGGGATCAACAACATAACATTTATCATCTTGGGCAACAGAATATTTCATGCTATCTTTAATGCAGAATGCAACACTCTCTGGCCTACGCTTAAAGTTAACAGGCCTTGTTTGCAGTTTATATTCACACCAGCAGTTGCTAAGAAAGGCCGACCTAGGATAAGTGTTCCATCTAACTCACGAGTATCTAAAACAACAAAATCTGCCATTATAGTAAACGGACCACAACAAACAGTTACATCTTCGATTATACCTCTAGGTAGTTTGACAGACCTATCGCCTAAAATGAGATGCAGAGTGATCGGTTTTAGTTGCCCTAGGTTCAGCTTTTCATATAGATAAACAGGCATAACATTAATAGAAGCACCAGAATCAACCAGACTGCGATCAATTTTAATGCCGTTAATGATGCACGGTAATGTAAAAGAACCGGGATCAGGACACTTAGCTGGGGGTGGTGGCGGTTGTCGAATGGGAGATGGCGCACCGAGAATAGACGCGCATTCATTAGTAAGCGTGATAGAGTACACCTCCCCGTTCTTCACTTTCTTCACGAGATCCTTAAAGAATTTCGCAAGAGGTGGTATGATTTCCACAGCTTCAGTCACTGGTATCTTGATCTCTGCAGTCTTAAGAACATTGTACCGCTTCTTGTACCGAGTGTCGTGATCCTTAGCCTTGCTCCTTGCAGCTTTGGGAAGGGAATCCGAGGAACATATGGCGCCAAAACAGGCTCAGGAGTTGTCCTAGGCGGAGGAGGAGGAGGAGGAGCAGATGCTTCTTCATCCTCTTCGGTGATATCCTCAATTTCTGGCATGTCCATGCCGGCACTAGTATCTGGTATTACTTCAGGTTCTGGGGCCATGGGATCAGTTGTTTGCTTGCCGCTCCTGGTGGTAATGGCTTGAGCGTGTTCGCTCTTTGTGCCAGAGTCTGCCTAAAATGCTTCTAGATTAAGGAGAGGATTGCTAGTAAAGAGTTTAGTCATATTACTTATAGCATCCTCTATCCTCTGGCTTTGAGCTCTCTGTCCTTGATGGAGTGCAGCTTGAGCTTTTAGTTGAATGTCATAGTCGTCAAGTCTGCTCATAATCTGATCGAACTTCTTCTCATAATCTATGTCTCTATTGTAGTACGGCTTAGCCTGAGACTGGTGTTGTCCTCCAATGAATCCCGGAGGTCTATAATAAGGATCTACTAACCGGTTGCTCTGGTTCCGTGGCACGTAGTTTCTGTAACCGGCATAGCCTTTTTGATTATTAGTGAAGCCCTGATCGATGAAGTTTATCTCTTCTGTAGACCAGACTTCTGTTGTGCCGAAGTTGAGGCAACTTCCGCCGTTATGAGCACATGATCCACACCATCCACAGTCAACTGAAAAGACGGTAGCTGACGGAGAGTCGAGGGAATACCAGCTGCTTGTAGATGCTTCTGAACTTCTGCCTTGATCTGCTCTGCAACACTTATCTGACTCTTGGTTCCTTCTCTTTGCCTCTCCCAGTTTCTAGACTTTGAAGCACAGCTAGCAAAATGTAGAAGAGCATCCTGAGGAGTGAGGGCGGTGCAATCTCCGCCAGCTAGGGAGTTGACCCACTTTGAAGATTCTTCGCGCATACCACGAGCAAAGAATTCAGCCAGCTGTCTTTGTTCATACCCATGGTGAGGACAGTCGAAGAGAAGAGATTGGAATTCATTCCAAGTGTCATAAAGGCTTGCATCCTCTCTCTGAGTGAACCTGGAGATGCGGTCTTTATAAGCGGTTGTCCTCGCGGGAGGAAAGTATTCCTCAACAAAATCTTGAGCTAATGTCTCCCAATCAGTGTAGTGACCTGGCGGTTTATTGCTGAGCCACTGCTTAGCAACACCTATGATAGAAAACGGGAAAGCTCGGAGATATAACGCATTCTTGTTGAGGTTCCCAGACTTGAAGGTGTCGCAGACAGCTAAAAAGTTGGTTATGTGTGTGCAGGGATTATCATCTGGTCTTCCCTCGAATTGTATGTCCCTAGAGATTAGCTCCAAGAGAGGAATCTGAATCTCATAGTCAGGGTCATTGTCATTAGAGAGCACGGTGATGGGTGATCGGAGGTTAGATGCGCGCGGCTTACTGTAGTCCGCAACACTCTTAAAAGTGGACATTGCGGTAAAGGAAGATGGAACGGAAGTGATCCGTTTCTGTACCTGCTCTGATCTGCAAGAGACAAAAACAAACACAACCGGTGTAAAATCGAAGTGTAATGGAAAATGAAAGATGGAAGGGTAGAAGAATAAAAATGCCAACTCTTCTTTCAACGAAATAGAAGAGTTCCCCGGCAACGACGCCAATTTGGTGAACGCAGTCGTTGTGATGCGTTCAAACAAATAACTAACAAAGCTAACAAAAGCTAGGGTAGATCGTATTCCAGGGAACTTACACCACGCACAACCTACTTGCATTCGAGTATTTTGCCAGTTTTAAAGTAGTCAATCTTAGAAAACCCCTGGAATACGATCTACCTTAGCTTTTGTAGCTTTGTTAGTTATTTGTGTGAAACGCATCACAACGACTGCGCGTTCACCAAATTGGCGCCGTTGCCGGGGACTTCTTTTGATTGTTCGAAAGAAGAACTGGCAATATATTCTTCTACTTTCCATCTTTCACCTTTCCATCCACTTCGATTTTACACTGGTTTTTGTTTGTCTTTGTTATTTGTAGGTTTACAGGTGTATGCCTCACCGTCCTTGGACTCGCTCTCAAACCGAACAGGCTAAGAGTGCAGAGAGTCCAGGCAGTTCTGCTCCACCTCTACGATCACAGATTCTGAAGAAAGGCAAATCCAATCCATTCATCACTCCGATCAAGATCGAGGAACTGAAGGAGAGTTCCTCATCTCCATTTTCACCCGCACCGTCATCTTCATCCGCTTCATACACCGAGTCGCTCTCACCTCCTCCATCTCCCGCCATGGACGGTAGATTACCATCACCACCACCAAATAGCGATCAACCGCCGCCGCCACCACCTGCACAGAAGAGTCTAGCAGACTATAACAAGCCGAGCGCGACTAGCGTTCGATCTGCCATTGCCGTTCCGCGCATTGAAGGAGATCCTGACTATGAGATCAAGATTCCATTCTTGACTATGATCTCTAGGGATTTACAGTTTGAAGGCAGGCCCCTAGACAATCCGTGCACTCATCTTGCAGATTTCCTTGATCTCTGCAGCACTTTCAAGAGCGAAAACCTCGACAAAAACACTCTTTGTCCGAGAGCTTTCCCGTTCTCTCTGAAAGGCCCTGCTAAGAGGTGGCTTACTGGCAAACCACCTGGCTATTACACTGATTGGGATACTTTGGCTCAGGACTTTGTTGAAGAATACTTCCCTCCGGCCAGAACAACCGCCATCAAGGACAGCATCGCCAGATTCTCCCAGAAAGAAGGAGAAAGCTTATATGATACTTGGAATCGATTCCAAGAATTTCTCTACACCTGCCCTCATCATGGATTTGAGCAGAGGCAGTTAGCTGAAATCTTTTCTCGAGGACTTCGAGAAGAATCTGCCAAGTGGGTCAATTCTCTAGCCGAAGGGGATTGCACTACACTAGCACCTGAAGCTTCTCTTCTTCACTTCGCAAACTGTGCTTCCAAGTAAGGAACTGGGAACGACAATCTGAAGGATCAAGGAGCAAGCTAGATCTCGAAGCTACAATCAAAGCAGAGATAGAGAAGAATTTGAAGAAGTCTACCACAGTGATGAAGCCTCCAGCAGCCTCTGTCTACGTTGCCGATTGCGAGTGGTGTGGAGCTTGCGCACATAACGGAGGCCGTTGTCAGAATTTTGGTAAGGCAGAAGTCTGGTCTGCCGAAGAGGTAAATTTCATCCAACAAGGCTTCGTCAATAATCAGAATGGTTATGCTGGCTACCGTAACTTCAGACAGCAATGGAACTATCAAGACAGACCTCCCTACAATGCCGGCGCCAACCATAACCAGAATTAGAATAACCGCCCAGCTGGTCCAGTTCAGAATCAGAAGCCTAACCATCCCCCGACAGGTGTCTACCAGCCGCCGCATCGCAATCCGGGTAATTATGGAACTGCTCCTGGCAATCGCCAGAATCAATATCTTAATAATACCTATCCAGGGCAGCAGCATCAGAGAGAGAACAATGTCAGTGACCTGGATAAGAAGCTCAGCCGGATCATCACAAGACTCGATGATCATGACAGTCAGTTCAAGGCTCAAGCTCTTCTCAATCAAGAACAGATAGCATCTGGACAAAGAATTGAGCAAGCCGTGAACAAGATCTCGAGCATGCTAGAATCTGGTCGACCATTTGGCCAACTTCCAAGCCAGACAGAGCCGAATCCGCGAAAGGAGCAAGCCAAGATGGTAACCGCTCGAAAACTCCCAACCTTAATTGATGATGCTTGTTCTGTCTTACGCAGGATCGCTGAAACTCCAGAGGAAGAAGAAGAACAGGAACCGGCGCCTAAGGAGGATGATCCTCCTCTTGCACCGTACGTCGTGAAGCCTCCTTTTCCTAGAGCATTGCTGCCAAATGCAAGGATCGAGACTGGCATGAAGGGGAACAAGGAAGGATATCCTGACATTCTTATTAAGAAACCTGCCTCTCCATATCCAGCTAAGTTATCTGATCCTGGTTCCTTTACTTTGCCTCTGGTCATCAATGATGTTGAGATTGAACGTTGTTTAGTTGATCTAGGAGCGTCTGTTAATGTCATGCCTATGAGCCTGTTTGAAAAGTTAAACCTAGGAGAACTTGAACCGCCTAGTATGCAACTTGTCTTTGCTGATAGATCACTTAAAACCCCTAAGGGAGAGATTAAAGACGATGTTACTAAATGTGGTCCGTTCACGTTCTTAGCTGACTATGTGATTATGGATACTAGTACAGATGATTCTACCATACTCATAGGTCGACCTTTCATGGCTACTACTGGAATGAATATTAACGTTCCCAATGGTTCTTTAACTCTAAGGGTCGGTAAAGAAATGAAAATGTTCCGTCTTAAAGATGGCATGAAATATGACTCTAGGAATGAAGAATCTCACTGCCTAGCTGTTGAAACTGTGGAGTTGACTCCAGTCAACTCCGTTACTAATGCTTCTTCCAGTGTCTCTAGATCAGTTGTTGCTGCCGATATTAAACAGGTTATTAAAAAGAAGCCAGAAACTTCGGTTCAGAAGCCGCTCAAGAAGAAGAAGAAGGAACTGCAAGCCTCTTCTAAGCCACCGAGCACTAAACCGAGCAGACCTCGGGGAAGGAACAAGAAGACGAAGACCCAAATGGTCTGGAGGCCAAAAATTCCGCCGTCTTCCACCGAGCCAGCTGCACCACCAATTAGTTCTGAGAAACCGGCGCCGAAACAAGTATGGAAGGAGAAGCCGAAAGCATCTCCTAAGGAAATACTGACGATCACCGATCCTGGTGATACCAAGCCGAAGATAAAAGAAAAGAAGAAGCCGACAGTCCTCATTCCTTCCATCGTAACACTCAAGAAGGATGACCTCTCCAGAGAACTGTCCGGACCGTTCAAGTTCGTCGATCATCTTCCCGATGGACGTACCAAGCTCTTACATGCAAACGGGAAGAGATTCACGCTTACCGCGAGAAGTCCCGAAGCTGTACTTCATGAACTCCGACGCGAGCGTTAAGGAGAATCTAAGTTGGGATGTCTCCTAATACTGTCCAGGTATCTTCCAGCTCAAGGACGTTAATAAAAGAGCGCTTCGTGGGAGGCAACCCACGGCTGGAGTCTGTTCTTTTAATTTTGTGTCAAACTTGGTATTTTAGAGTCGGTTCGGGGAGCCAAAAGTGTCAGTTTGTTTGATTTATTATTTTTTGTGTAGAGTCTGCATGTCGTAGTGTCGTTTGCAAGTTGGTTGGGGTCATTCCGATTTTTGTGGATTTAACTATGATTTTCTGAAGTTGGCTGGATTTGCGAAAATATTTTAACCCGAACAGTTGAAAATTTTCGGCGAAAATAAAACCTTATTTTCGGCAAATCATTTTAGAATTTTCGAACCCGGTCTCCTGTTCTATCTTTTCAGTTCGAAAAGTTGAGTGTTTTCGGCGAGCCATTTTAACTCCTATTTTCGGCGAAAACACCCTCTTACTTTCGCCGAAAATAATTTTGAAAATCACCCAACTATTCCTTTAAAATCCGGATTTACCACTCTCTCTCTTCCCTTCTTTCATTTTCGTTTTAAACGCCGAAAATCCCCTCCCCTTTTCTTTTCAAATCGCCGCCGCCACCCCCCTTTAAAACCGCCGCCGCCGCCCGCCGCGTCGCCGACCACCGCCGCTCAACTCCCCTCCCAATTCGGAGCTCTACAGCTCCAGTTCACCGAAACCCTCATTTTCAAAGTTTTTCACCGATTCCTCCCAACCCGTTCATTTTTAGCAGTCATGGCTTCAAGGTAAGTTGTAGACCTTTTCAATACGAATCTTTTGACATATAGATTGCTGAATTTCATCGGGGTTGACTTTCGGTTGACTTTTCGGTTTACCTCGATTTGCGTGCCGACTGTTTTCGTGTGAACTAGGTTAGCTGAACTTATAGAACTGTTCTAGTATGCTTAGGGAGTTCCGTGCTTAATTTCCATATCATTTGATCATGTGTTGCTATGCATACGATTGATTCCTTGTTATGTTGACTTGTGAGAAATGTCGGTTTGACCATGAACTGTATTTGATCGTTTGGCTGTCGTTGGTGTTCATTCTCGTTCCGATTATCGTGCTTGCCATTTGAGATCATATTTTACCGTCATTCCCCAAGTTGTGATAGTCCTGCCATGATTAGGGTTCATTGTGCTATAAATGTTGACTTTCTGAATGTCGGTTTGACTTTTTTTTTTGAACTCTGATTGTGCTTATCCGATTCTGGCTGTTCCTAAGTATGTATTTTATTGTCTATGATTACCGGTTACTCCGCTTTGCTTACCCCACTTAGTTTCCCTCATTTCTTTGTGAAATTGAGTTTTTCTACTAAGTGTGGGTAGGGTTTTGGTTGACTAATCTGGTTTCATTCTGGTTTTAGGAACACCACTTATGAGCGCAGGACTAAGGCGCGACTTGATGGCGCCTCGAGCTCAGGAGCTGCCGCCCCTGTCACACCCGCCGTTCTGGGTCCTCCACCCGCACTACCTCGCCGGGCTGGATACCATCGCACTATCGCCCGTCTACCTGACTTCTACTTCGAGTGCTTCCAGAAGATCGAGCACGTTCGTGGAGCTGATGTGCGCCCTCTTTCCATGGAGTCCCTCTTCGATCACGATGAGGACTACCACCGAATGTGCATGATGCCGTAGCACCGCAGGTCTCCTCGAGCTGACCACCATCGCTGCCGAGTTCCCAGACATTGCCCTCCAGGAGTTCTGGGCGACCTTTGATCTGGATGAGCACAAGAGGAAGCAGTGCCAGAAATTTGTGACCTTCTATCTTGGTGGGGTGTACAGGTAGCTCACCTATGATGAGTTTGCTGCTCATCTCGGCATCCCCTACGAGCACTATCATGATCATCACCTAGGCTGGGGCGAAGATGATAACGACGAGGAGTACCACGCGCTCTGGAGCCACATGACAGGCGTGCCTGGCGATCGCCTCGGGACGAACAACTCAGTTAAGTCGCTCTCTCACCCTATCTTTAAATTTATTCATATGGTTTGGCGTAGATCCCTTTCATATGTACCCGACAAGGATCGCCACCATATCCTCAAGGAGGAGCTCATGCTCCTCCGAGCCATCCGAGAGAGCTACCCTCTACACCCCGGCTGGGTACTGGCTCGCATCTTCCACTAGAAGACCAGGAGGAGGACGCCACCTCGTAGACTCCTGGGGGTAACTTCATAAGGCAGCTCGTACGCCACCTCGTAGACTCCTGGGGGGTAACTTCATAGGGCATCAGCCATGAATATGGCCCGAACATTCCACGACACCGAGTTAGGACTGTTGGAGGAGACTTAGCGGTTGAGTACGACTTAGAACTCGACCTCAGCCCCCATGTAGCAGCAGATCCTCCACTCCAGCCTGTGGTCGAGTCGAGGAAGAAGATGATGCTGAGCAAGAGCAGCCCCAGCCGCCGCCAGAATTCCAAGACTATATACCCTCGCCACATCATCAGGAAGGGTATGCTCACCAGTCGCCGCCGCACATTCCCGATCCATACCAGGCGCCTCCCCGGCAGCCCCGACACCACCCCGCGGATGTTGGGGAGTTGTACGAGCGACTGCAGGAGTGGCGCATCACCGACAACGCCACCCAAGAGGCACGATGGACTATTATGCAGCAACATATGCGCCGCGCCGACAAGCGATATGAGGCACAGCTGGCGTGGCAACGCCAGCTCGGCGAATTTCTCCACTTTCCACCTCCCAAATCACCTGACCACCAGTGACCGGGTTATGTCCTCTTTCTTGTCCCTTCTTTTTATTTATTCTATTCGAATTTCGGTCCAACTTTTTTCTGTGTGGATCCGGGACACTTGTCCCGGTTTCCTTTTATGTTTTATTTGTTTTTGTTTTGTAGGCAGTTGAGAGATTCCCTTTGCTTCGCTTGGGTAGATTCCCTCCGCTCCGAGGACCCGTGCTCATCCCCTACGCCAATCATCTCGGTCCAGGTTCTTCTACTTCACTCTGAACTCTAGAATTAGTCCTGTGAGGACACAGTCCGATTTAAGTATGGGGTAGGATGCTAGAGAACCTTGCATGAACTTGATTGCCCTTGATTGTGTTTTATGTGTGCCTCGTGATTCCATTCCAGTCTCTCTAGCATTAGAATGGCTCAGTTCTTGATTTTTGATGTTAAGTTGTTGTTCAACCCTTCATAATGATGCTTAGACTGCTTAACCTAGAACTTGAGAACCAACTTGTATACTTTGATGCTAAATTGCCTGGTCAGAACAGAATTTTTAAAATCACACATGTAGTTTGTAGCCTTGATTGCATGAAAATGACTGGTGAACTGCCCGGCTCGTTGTTCGGCACCACGTTTCAACCAAATAAAAACTACTAATGCTAAAAAGCGTATAGCAGATCGTATTCCGAGGGCTTTCTATGATTGGTTACTTCAGAACTAGCAAAATACTCGAAGGAAAACACGTTGTGCGTGGTGTGAGTTCCACGACTTCTACTTCTAAGGAATGCAGAAAAATTAAAAAGATTAAACTAAAGCAGATTGGGAATTAGGGTTTGAAAACAAGAATGACAGACGAACTTAGACTTTGAATCCCCCTTCGTTCCCCAGAGCATTGGCAATCAACAGATCAGCAGATTTCGATTCTCATTCAATCAATTACTAAGACACCACCATAACTCCTTACCCTTAGGTTTAAGACCGGCGAACGTTCGCTCTATCCGTTCTAACTACCAAGATTAACTAGCCGCCCGGGTACGTCGCCTCTCGTAACGACTTAATTAATTGGTGTGATTACTAGTGATTAATGAGTTACTCTTGCAGTGAATTAACCCTAACCGGTTCCTACGAAAGGCACACTCCAATTATAAGGTTAATTGTTCAATTCCCGATGTTCTAAAGTAAGGCGAGCGTTCGCTTCTATCCTTAGCTTAACCAGAATCTAATCTAGGTGATCAATCCAACAAGAAACATGAACAATGAAGAACGAATCAAACATGAAAAAGAACTGATTGAATTTCGAATCTAATCACCGCCGATCCGTGACCGCTTTAAAGCCCTGGGTCACTTAGGGTTCATCTAGTCTAAGCTCTAAAGGGTTTAGCTACTCATGATTATTACAAAAGAAACAAAGACAAGGAAAGAGTTCATCATTCAAAGGAAGAACAGAAAAGAATCTGAAAAACCTAATTTAGACGACTCTGGCAAAGAAATGTTGCTTAAATGAGGCTGATAATCACGTCAAATCGAGTGTCATCAAATGTGGGGTATTTGATGACACTCGTTTTGACGTGATTATCAGCCTCATTAAGCGACATTTCTTTGCTTAAGACATGGTTTTTAGGTAGAATAACGAATATTCAATCGATTGCCCTATCTCGTGCCATTTGTGTTACCTTGGCCCCGTTTCGGATCTATTTGATGGTTTTCTAGTGTGTTTATGTTAGCACAGGTTTTTGCCGTCAAATAAAGTAACCAAGGACGTGTCTAAGGCATTGGAACCTTGAGGAATCAAACCGGAATCGATCCAAGGAGCCGATCAAGTCAAACCAAAAGTCTGCCCGTTCAAGCTTACATTTTCGGCGAAAATGGCCTATGGTTTTCGGCTTAAATGCAAGACCAATTCACTGATGCTCAGCCAAAGAAGTTTTTGGCGAAACCGTTGGGTTTTCAGACCGAAACAAAAATCACAGGAGAATCAGCCGGCGGGACTTCCATTCACAAGCATATTTTCGGCGAAAATAATTCACTATTTTCGACGAAAATATTAGAAGAAATCCGGCTGATTAGGGTTAAGTAAAATACTTAACCCGGCGGCCCAAAAAGAGGATATACATCATAATTCGCAAAATACAACTTTTCGAGATCAGAATTCAGAGAATCCTCTCAAGTTCTGGAGCGAAGAGTTAGAGTTCGAAGAGCCGGAGAGAGATCGTGACGCCATCCCTTTCATCTCGGAGAACCGGAGCTAGGAGTGTTATCTACCGAAGATCGAAGTCTGTCAGAGTCGTCTAAATTAGGTTTTTCAGATTCTTTTCTGTTCTTCCTCTGGATGATGAACTCTCTCTTTGTCTTTGTTTCTTTGTAATAATCATGAGTAGCTAAACTCGTTAGAGCTTAGACTAATGAACCCTAAGTGACCCAGGGCTTTAAAGCGGTCACGGATCGTGGTGATTAGATTCGAAATTTAATCAGTTTCTCATTCATGTTTGATTTGTTCTTCATTGTTCATGTTTCTTGTCTGGATTAATCACCTAGATTAGATTCTGGTTAAGCTAAGGATAGAAGTGAACACTCGCCTTACTTTAGAACATCGAATTGAACAATTAACCTTATAATTGGAGTGTGCCTTTCGTAGGAACCGGTTAGGTTAATTCACTGCAAGAGTAACTCATCAATCATTAGTAATTACACAAGTTAATTAAGTCGTTGCGAGAGGCGACCGTACCCGGGCGGCTAGTTAATCTTGGTAGTTAGAACGGATAGAGCGAACGTTCGCCGGTCTTAAACCTAAGGGTAAGGAGTTATGGTGGTGTCTTAGTAATTGATTGAATGAGAATCGAAATCCACTGATCTGTTGATTGCCTATGCTCTGGGGAACGAAGGGGGATTCAAAGTCTAAGTTCGTCTGTCATCCTTGTTTTCAAACCCTAATTTCCAATCTACTTTAGTTTAATTTTTAATTTATCCGCATTTCGTAGATTTAGAAGTCGTGGAACTCACACCACGCACAACCTGCTTGCATTCGAGTATTTTGCCAGTTTTAAAGTAGTCAATCTTAGAAAACCCCTGGAATACGATCTACCCTAGCTTTTGTAGCTTTGTTAGTTATTTGTGTGAAACGCATCACAACGACTGCGCGTTCACCAGCCGTCATGGATAAAATCTCGAATGTAATGGACATGAGTCTCAATATGCTTTGTGCGATCATGAAGAACTGGGTTCACAACAATTTGTATAGCACTTGTATTATCACCAAACAAACCAATGGGCCCAGGAACTTGGACACCCAAGTCTTCAAGAACCCAACCAACCAAACAACCTCAGAACAGACTTCAAACATAGAGTGATATTCCGCTTCAGTTGATGATTTTGAAACCCTGTCGTGCTTCTTACAATGCCAATACACAAAGGCATCTCCAAACTTCACACACACACCCAGACATAGAGCGACGAGTATCAATACAACCGGCATAGTCCGCATCGGCATAAGTAGAGACTTGACAGTTTCCCAAACTAGGAAAGAACATCCCTGTGTCATGAGTTCCTTGAAGATAATGAAGAATTCGAAACACTGCTAGGAGATGAGGATGGCGAGGAGAAGACATGAATTGACTAACCACCTGGACTGTATAAGCAAGATCTGGGCGTGTAGAGGAAAGATAAATCAAGCTTCCAACCAAATGACGATAGAGAGTAGGGTTAGATATCGGGTCACCTTGATCTTTGCCAATCTTCAAGTTAATTTCCATTGGCGTTTGACACGGCCTGCATTCAACCATGTTTGCCATGTCGAGAAGATCGGTGATGTACTTTTGTTGAGTAACAAAAACTCCCTTGGCTGATCTAGTAATATGAAGACCGAGGAAATATGAGAGATTGCCAAGCTCCTTAAGCTTGAACTGAGAACTCATAATCTGGCGGATCTGAGAAATTCCATGGCTATCACTACCTGTCAGGATCATGTCATCGACATACAAAAGTAGAGTAGTAATCCCACTACTCGTTGTCGTGGGGAATAAAGATGGGTCATTCTTACTCTGAAGAAACCCATATCGCAAGATAAGAGCTTGAAAAGTTTCAAACCAGGCACGCAGAGCTTGTTTTAAAGCCATAAAGAGAACAACGAAGAAGACAAACTGTGTCAGGCGTGGGTTTGTCAAACCCAGGAGGACACTCCATATAGATGGTTTCCTTCAATAAGCCATGTAAGAAGGCGCTTTTCACATTAAGTTGATAAAGCGGCCACTCTTGTTGGGCAGCCAAAACCATAAGTACTCGAACCATTTGCATTTTAGCCACAGGAGCAAACGTCTCATCATAATCAATACCATGTTCTTGCTTAAAACCTTGTGCAATGAGTCATGCCTTATAGCGTTCCAGAGTACCATCAGGATTAAACTTTGCCGTGTAAACCCATTTCGATCCATTAATTGACACAAAGAGAGGTCGAGAAACCAGTTACCAAGTGTTGTTCTCATGTAAGGCAAGGATTCATCCTGCATGGCACAAGTCCATTCAAGAACCTCCGAGGCTTGCTTGTATGAAGTAGGAATAGGAACTGCAACTGTAGAATAAGAAGTGTAATCATTAAATCGAGCTGGTGGAAGACCTTGAGTGGAATGAGTCGAGCGACGAGGAGCTACAGGTTGAATGATCAACACCGGGTTTGGGTCAGGAGGGGTAATATGTAGAGAAATGGTGGAGGAAGTTGTAGTGGATGGGGGTTGCATGGGTGGTGACATACGGATAGGAGTAGCGACAGGGATTGGTTGCATGGGAGATGGCAAAGCGGAGAAGTAGTATGGGATAGTGGTTGCATATGAGTAGTAGTGATTGGGGTGTTGGGTAAAGGAGTTGATATTGGAGAGGTAAGGATTGGTGTTTCCAGTTCAGTGTCATGGAAGGGAGGTAAGTGAAATAGAGATGGTGGTGAAGGTTGGGTAACACCAGTAGTATGATAGTAGAAACAATGCTCCAGAAAATACACATGATACGCTATATGAATGCGATGCTGATGAGAATCGTAACAACAGTAGCCCTTATGATGATCCGAGTATCCAAGAAAAACACAACATATAGTTTTTGCTTCCAATTTGGTACGACCTTTCTTGGGAAGAAGGACGAAGCATGTACACCCAAACACTCGAAGTCGAGAGTAATCAGGTTGTTTCCCATATAAGACTTCGAAGGGATAATTATTATCAAGAACTAGAGTTGGTTGACGATTAACCAGATAAAGAACTATCTGTATCATCTTAACCCAAGAATGAGATGGTACCCAAGATTCCGGCAGAAGAGCCCTGGCCAAATCAAGAACGTGTCGATGTTTTCGTTCAACAAGACCATTTTGTTCAGAAACCCGATGACAAGATTATTGAAATAGAATACCATTATCCCGAAAGTATTGATGAAGAGTATGGGAAGTGAACTCCCCTCCTAGATCAGAACGAAACATCTTAACAGTCTGATGAAATTGAGTTTGAATCATAGTAACAAACTCTTTCAAAACTTGGATGAGCTCAGACTTGAGCCGCAGAAAATAAACCCAAGTGTAGCGCGTCTTATGATCAATGAACAACACAAAATACCGATAACCAAGGCATGAAGTCACAGGACTGGGACCCCACACATCAGTATGAATGAGAGCAAACGGCTCATGAATCTCAGTTGTACTTGAGTGAAAGGGTAAGGCAACTGTCTTAGCTTCAATGCAATGCAGACAATCAGAATAGAAAACTTCTCCATATTATTATTAACTCAAATTAAACCCTTGCGAAACATGCCCAACAATCGATTAGAATTTGGATGTCGAAGTCTACTATGCCACAAATGTCATAATTGTTCTGAACCTAACTTAACTAGATAACTAGAAGCTTTAACAACATCACTGCCACCTCCCGAGCTCTTGACATTGCCACACACCGAGAATTCCCCAATGTAAGAGTCCTGAGATGAAAATTTCGTCCTTGTTTACTCCCATGTCCCTGTATCTCCTTGTTCTGACGATCTTGTACCAAACAACGAGATGCACCAAACAAAATATCACAGCCTGCATCGGTTAACTGTCCAACAGAAACAAGGTTTGGAACTAAATGTGGCACATGAAGAGTTGCAGGTAACAAAATATCAGGAGTTTGTATAGAACCCACAATTGAGAGACGTTGCCGATTGGAAACTTCAATAGAGCTATTTTGAACAAGTGTAATGTTCAAAAAATAGAGGCATCACCCGTGATATGGTTAAACGCACCTTAGTCAATAAACCACGGATGAGAAGAGTGATTACCTGATATACCAAGAGAAGTGAAAGTCGAAATTAGAGCTTGGGTAGAGCCCGAGCAAGCTCATTCTGGACTAGTTGGGTAAGGTTCAGAGCATGGACCAAATTGACAGAAGCGATGGAATGAGTATCCACCTGCGATGCTAGCTCAGATCCTCCCTGAATTGCATATCTATTGAAGGAGCGAGAATAGCCAAATTTTGAAGAACCAGTAGACCCTCGACGTGCCTGAGCCCGACACTCCAAAATAATGTGGCCCGATTTTTTGCAGTAGTTACATAAATTCCTCTTACGACATATCGCTTGAGGATGACATGTCTCTTGACAAAACAAACACTTAATTGTGCTTTGTTAAGAGGCAGAACCTGTGGTTGAATTAGGCAGAGGCAGGAATTGAGGACGGGGTGTGCCGGCAGCGAATGCGGAAGCTTGACTTGATTGACCATCAAGCTGCGATTGTGTGATAAAAAGGGTCTTATCCCTAATGAGAGAGTTTAAAACTTACTTGATATCCATGTTATCTTCAATAATCTGATGGGAGAGCATTTGTTCGAATTCAGGACGTAGTCTCATGATGAATTGAAGGCAACGACACTGTTTTATTTCCTTTAAGTTCCAGATTAGCCTAAAAAAATAAGAGAGATGTGGACACCAAATCAATCTCTGTCCATAGTTGAGTGGCAGCCACATAATAATCGGTGATGCTAAGTTCTCCTTGTGACAGATTCGCAAGAGCGAAGTCGAGATCGAAGTAGCGAGAGGCATTGACATGGGGGTACGTCCGTTTGAGATGACTCCATATTGCTGCTGTAGAAGGGAAGGAGCGTAGAGTTAGAGCGATCGAGGTCTTAATCGATCCAATTAGGTAGGATAGAACTCGAGCATTGTTGATCTCCCATGTAGCCCTTGCCGTGGCGAGATCAACGATCGAAGATTTATCTTTGTCTGAAGCAACGATTTCTGAAGAAGAGGCGACTGGCGGCACACTGGTACCATCGAGATAAGACAACAATCCTTTCCCTTGAATGAAAGCACGAAATGAGAATTCCCAAATAGCAAAATTCTTCCCGTTGAAGCGAACTCAAGCGGAATCCGAGGAAGAGTGAGCATGAAGCTCTGATACTATGTTAGACATAGCGATGAACACAATCGGAGAGACACGAAACACATATATAATGTGGTTCACTAATGGTGTGTTAGCTAATCCACAGACAGAAGAGATGGAGCTCTTATATCACAGAGAGAAAGAAAAGAGGAGGAAGAAGAAGAGGAGGCGTTGTGTGTTTTGTTTCAGCGAGGGTTTAAAATGCTATTTATAGGCTAGCTTAAGGTAATTGCTACAATTACCAAACTACCCTAATTAATCACACAGTTGTCTAACAAACACATGCTTCTAAATGTGGCTGGCATGAAGCCGCCTATCCCTGGCAACGATGAAGACGAACTAATTTGGGACCCAGACCCAAGAGGTTCCTTCTCAATTAAATCTGCTTACGAAATTCTAGCAGCGGTTGACTATGGGAACGACAATGAGCAGCAACTCTGGAAATCAGTTTGGCGCTGGGAAGGGCCAAACTGAATCCGCCATTTCTTATGGTTGGTGGCTCACACTAGGATCCCCACCAAGGTTGAACGAGGACGTCGACACCTCTCCGAGATTGACACTTGTGGACGTTGCAGTTTGGAAACTGAAAACACAATTCATGTTCTTAAGAGACTGTGTCTTTTCCAAGAAGGTTTGGAGCAACATTCTTCCTCAAGAGCATCATCAGGTTTTCTTCTCAGGCTTTTTACAGGATTGGCTCGTTCGGGAATTGAATTCCCCAGACTTTGGTCAACTGGTCAGAATCACGATTGGCTTCTTTGGAAAGATCGGAATGAACTCATCTTTGACAATGCCTCAGTGTCGAGTGATCAGCTCCGCCTACGAGTCCATTCATGGATCTTCGGGGTTCGAGAGACAATGAAAGCTCATGTTGAATGCTTCTCAATGATGATTCAACGAAGGCGTGAGACTCTTATTCAATAGATCCCTCCGTCAAATGATTGGGTGGTAGTTAACACGGATGGATCCGTTCTTCAACCAAACATCCTTGCCGCTGTTGGAGGTGCTGTCAGGGACTGCCAAGGCCGATGTATCGCTGCCTTCTCTTCTAACATTGGTTCTTGCTCCATCATGAGAGCGAAGCTGTAAGCCGCAGCGATTGGTTTAACAAAGGCTTGGGAGTTGGGTGCTAAAAAGGTAATCCTCCAATTGGATTCCCTTTCTGCCATCATGGCGATTGAAGGACAACCTGTTGATGATGCAGGCATAGTCCAATCATTATTCACATTAATCATCTGCGTAAAAAAGATTGGCAAACTACTGTGGTCCACATTTATAGGGAACAAAACAAAGTTGCAGACCTCCTTGCCCACCTAGGCCATTCCCAGCCGCTTGGAACCCATGTTTTAGATGTTTTCCCTTCCACCATTAATAGTGCGCTTCGTAGAGATTGTATTGGGATTTCCTTCACCCAGATGATTTGTATTAATTCTTAAGGGTGCCTCCACACCTGTTTTTCTACTAAGAAAAAAGTTGTTAGTGATTCACTCCAAGTTTCAATTATACAAATATGTGTCCGGGACTTGATTCAATTCAAAGTGAGCTAGTTTGAAAGCTCTACAAGTCCAGCCCCAGCCAATGTAATAGTAGATCACAAGTTAAGCAAATGAAAGTATACGATGTTGTGATGAAGGTAAAATAAATTTGCCGCATGTAGCCTTGATTTGCGAGTAAAATCCTCTCCAAGTATGTACGGTTAGTTCCTTTTTTGGCAGCGTAAGTGCTTCCAGCTCTACTGTTTCATTGGATTTCTCCTCCTAATGGCAAGTGGTGAAGCTTCATCTTCTTCGACTTCCTCTTCTCCTCCTCCGCCTCATTCTTTTATTTGTGGTGTCAAATCCTGCTCTGAACTTGACTTTTGTGAAAGACTCGGTGACCTCTATTGTAAATGGAGTTCTCCATATTCCTCAGGCGATTGTGGATAAAAGACTGATGAGAATGAAAGCAATTATCATTGCTTAGTTCTTAGGTCCTTCACCTCTGTTTCGTGTCTTCGTATCTATGATGAATAGACTATGAGGTTATGAAGGAACGGTAAATATAATGAATTTCAGATGGATTCTTCCTTTTGGAATTCCATTATGTGAAGCTTGTTGAGTGGGTTTTGGGACGATCCTGACACATCCATCACTCAACATTGGTGTTACATCAATGGGAAGAAGGGATTCCACGTCTGGATTTTGCTCCTAAAAAAATTCCAGTTTGGGTTGTGCGGAAGTCAGTTCCTCCCTCCTTATCACTACTAAAGGGATTAGCTAGCTAGTTACATTAGGACACCCATTAATAAATTCATTTGTAATGTTCTCGATGTCAAGGTTTGTTTTAGGGCTGGCTAATAGGACGGGTACGGGTACCCGTACCCATTAAGAAATGGTAGTGGGTACCCATTAACGAAAACGAGATCAGGGCCGGGGTACCCACTAAACCCACTAACAACAAAAACAATAAAACATTATATCATAAAATTGATTAATTACATAATTATGAATGCCAAAAATCAAACAGAAAATGTACATATTAAAATTGAACTGAACTGTTCATAATAATGTAAAAACAACGTTCAGAAGACAGAAATAGCAATCACAGATTCACCGTCCGAACTTCAAATAATAGTGTTCACAAACAGTCAGAAATAGCGATTGCATCATCCACCTGTTCTGCTGTTCATATTGCATAATCCATTCCATTGTTTCCACAAAATGAAACACAGACAAATTAGACTTAGACTCAAATGACTAAACCAAACATATTATATTATTATGCATAATGCATGAGATGTTACATAGAAGAATCAAACACTGTTTGGCAAACATATTATATTATTATGCATACTGCATAAGAATGGTTATGGATTCAGTCTGGAGTTCAGATGGATGGATTAGAATATTGGATTGAATGAGCTTAGGGATTTACTATTTAGTCGTTCAGTACTTCAGTTCAGATGGTCGAATGTCGATGGATGGAATCATGGAATAGATTATAGATTGAAATAAAATCAAAGGATTTTATTTTTCATTTATAATTATAAATTTAATACTTCGGGCTAATTGGGCTTAATGGGTACCCACGGGTATTACCCGTTTGGATAGTGGGTACCCATATGCCTCCAAAGTCACCCGAAGCCCGAAGCTGTTCGGGTAATGGGTACCCACTACCCAAATGGGTACCGGTCGGGCTCGCGGGTACCCACTACCCGACAGCCCAACTTCCAGACCTAGTTTGTTTACTAAGGCAAGGCCTTCTGAGGATGTTTCTGAATTGGTGGTTAACTCAGGGAATGCGTGGGAAACAACAATTCTAGTTCAGTTCCCTAATGCAAAAGATAAATTGAAAGTATAATATCCTCGAGAATGAAGGATAGTAAAGTTCTTCAAACTGATGCCGTGAAGAACCCCCCCCCCCCCCCCCCCGTCTAAAGCTATTAAATTGGATGTTAAGGTTCCAAAAGAAGATGAAGCGGGAAAACAAACAACTCAGTCCCAACCTATCCCTATTATTGAGTCTGATAACCAAGACAATGTTTTCAAGCTTCTTGAGGGAAGTAAGGATACACCTAGGTGGTTATTGGTTCTTAATTGATTAAGGAGGTGGGGACAGGGCAATGACCCTAAAAATTCTTTTGTAATGGAGGGCTCACATTGCGAACATGGGATTCTCGTGAGCCCTTTATCATTTTTTATGAATTCTTGAGCCCTTTGTTTCAAGGAAGTGAAGAACTAAACATGGAAGCAATGGTTGTGGGTCTGCTAGGGGATGAATATGCTCAATATGAGGGTAGAAATATTTTTCCTTGTTATGATTATTAGCAATGTTGTCAGAACCGGACCGATCGTCAAACCAGTAAAGTGAGAAGTTCAAGGGTTAGAGGTTCGACTAGGATTAAATTGTAAAGTGAGAGGTTCAATGGGCCAGACCAAGAACGTGAGTCATTCTAGAGTTTAAGAAGTCGTTAGGTTCTGCTAGTAGCTTGACCATAAAACCGGTATACCAAATCTCTTTGCATTATCTTTGTGATATTTTATCGAACACCTTACATGCAATCTTGACAATTTGCAAGTTAGTTTGACTGATGAACGTTGTAATGCGGTCAATCAAATAACTGTCAAGCACAGAGCAGGACAGATCGTATTCCACGAGCCTCTTCTACTTGCTTACTCAAATATGTTGGCAATTTTTACTCAAGGTTGAACACTTTGCGCGTGGTGTGAGTTCCACGACTTCTATAGGTAATTGAAATGAAATTTAAATGCAGAATGATTGGTTGTTTGACTTAGACAGACGACAGGCAAAATTAGACTTTGAATCCCCCTTAGATCACCAGAGCACTAGCAATCAACAGACCAGCGATTTTCGATTCTAGTTCATACAGGAGAATCAAAGACGAACAAGAAATACATCTCAGGTAGGAAAGACAGAGAAGAACTGTAAAACCTAATTTCGACGAATCTTTGAAGCTTCAATCTGCTGGATCTTCAACTCCTAGCACTGGTTCTCCGAGATGAAAGGATGGCGTCACGATCCTTTCCTGGCTCCTCGGACTCTTTTCACTCTTTCTCTCTCTGGTCTAAGACTTGGAATTTTCGTCCAAAGTGTAAGTTATGAGATCTCTTTCAGCCGGCGATTTTTTTCTTTTATACCTGCTCGCGCTTGGCTGGAAATCAACTAAGTTTTTGCCAAAAATTTGGTGAGTTTTCGGCGAAAACTCCCTTTAAAAACTTGGCTTGCTCCGTGTGTTTCTTCTGTTCGAAATAGCTTGGAGTTTGCAGTGAGAACTCTGGAGTTTTCGCCGAAAACTCCTTCGTGTAATGGTCTGCTGATCTCTTCTTGAGTTTTCGGCGAAAACTCAAGAAGTTTTCGCCGAAAACTGCTGTGTAATCCGAGCAGGGCATGTGTTGACTTTAATTGACTCCTTGGTTGATTCTGGTGTGGTTCCTTGAGGTTCCAATGCCTTAGACACGTCCTTGGTTACACTATTTGACGGCAGAAACCTGTGCTATCATGAAAACACTAGAAAACCATCAAATAGACCCGAAACGGGCCAAAGTAACGCAAATGGCACGAGATAGAGTAATTGAGTGAATATTCGCTATTCTATCCTATAAACCATGTCTTAAGAAAGGAAATATCACTTAAATGAGGCTGATAATCACGTTAATTCGAGTGTCATCATTGACCATAGGAATTTGTAGGTTTGAAAGGATGGTGTCTCTATGGCCTAACCTTGAAGTAGAGACTAGCCAAGAAAGTGTCGCGTTATCAAGTCTGTTGAATTAAAACTACATTTCATCTCCATCTTAACTGAACTAGGGTGGATTCGAGTCTAGACAACCCCTTTGATCTATCTTCGAAACCCCAATTTGCTTACTTGTTTACTTTTGCATTCTTAGCATAATTAGCTCACAACCAATCAAAAAGCAAACAACGAAACTCCGATTAGCTTAATTCACAATTATTGAGTAATAGAACGGAAAGACCCTTCGGATTTATGATCTCACTAGAGTATTCTAGTGAGTAAGATTTGGTGTGCATTAATTCTTGCATCACCGCTTCAGACTTTGGTGAACCAATGAGTGTTCAAATGTGTAAAAATAGGAAAATTTGAATTTTGCAATCACTACAACAAAACATGGTTATGGAAGCACACCATATTTGTCTCTAAAAGATATTTCTTTGCCTTAATAGAGTTATAGAGGCAAATAGGTTAAGTTCCACTAACGCTGCTGTGGCTAAACATCTTTATAGGAATTACATTGTTGAGTAATAGAAGCAGAAAGACCCTTTGGGGAATACGATCTCACTAGAGAAATCTAGTGAGTAAATTTTGGTGTGTGTATTTCTCGCATCAAGTTTCTGGCGTCGTTGTCGATGAATTTTTCTTGTTCTAGGAAAGGCTTTGTACGTTTAAGCTTTTCATTCATTTTTCTTATCATCTCTTTTCTCCCAATTTTTTCATGATTTACCTGGGTAGTTGACGTGATCCTAGGTGCGACATTATCAGACATCAAGTTTAACACCTGTCCCGAATCAACCCGGTGAAACCCATGGTTGAACCGGTTATGAGCATTACCAGTAAAAATCAGCATAAATAATAGAGCAAAAACCAAGCTTTAAAGGAAAAGTCAACGATGAAGGCCTCCATAGAAAGTATAAAACAGTGTAAAAATCCAATCTCAACATAAATCCAAAATCCAACAGAATCCCAAAAGTACATGAAAATCCCCCAAAATGTCCAAGGTCAACTAAAAAGGCAAACTAGTCAACTCCGAGTAACCACCAGTCTTCACCTCATAACTTCAAGTTGGGACTTCTCGATACCGACCCACACCTCAGAACTCCAACCACACCGCTCACTAGCCACAAGATCCTGAAAGGGGAAAGGGATCAATTTCCTATTGAAACTGAGTGAACCCACTGGGCTTACCTACGTGTTGTTCCAAACTCTGCACAAGACATCCACAATGGAACCAGACCCGACCCCTTTCAGATTTTAACATCCTAAAGCAGTCTAGATGACCACATAGGTTCAGTTCTTCATTCTCATCCACATTCAATAACATCAGTGTAAACACAATCGAAACATTATGCTACCACAACACATGATTCACAAATAGTTCACAATCATCCATCCATACTCAAAACAACACACAGACACACATTCAACCACAAATTAATATTCTAGGTGAGTTATTAGGCGCCAATGAGTTATCCACCCCACCACCGGGCCGACCGACGCACCTTCCTACCGCATGGAAGGTCCTCGCGCTCCGTTACTGCATGGGGAACGCGTCATCATTCTCATCATCAACACTCTCTCAACGAGAAGTACAACCACACCCTTAACATCCATGTCAAGGGGATCCACCCCAGTGGATCACACTCAAACAAATAGTATCTCGGGTGGGGTAGTGTGGGCTCCTTCCGGTTCTACTTTCATACACAATTCACAACACATGCAATTTCATCACATCACATTCTATCCACGTCATCACAACATCACATGATACCAACCATCCTCATAACTCCACATTCCGATCACAATTCACAACTCATCAACAATATCACACAATAGGGTAACCAGCTAGCTCACTGACCACTCCCACCTGCAAGTACAGGGGTAGCCATGTCACACTACAAAAAACATACATTTAGCAGTCTAGGGGTTACCCACCTGTACCTCTTACTCAGAACGACCCCACATTGGCAAGGCCATTCTCCTGTATCCACAAACTAGCAATTCAAGAAAAGATACAATTCACATCCATTTCCCAACCCAAACCTACCACTCCAGTCTATGTCATTTCATTAACCATTTCATTTTATCCCAATTCCCCAATTACAGCAACAATCACACAATCAATCAAGGCAAATTCACAACACAGTTTACCCCTTTACTCTCCTTATTTCCATGCAATCTCTAACTTTCAACTAAGTCTGAGTTAAAACTCCTCACGCTGTCCATTACCATCTAACAATGCTAAGCCCTCACCTGGAATAGAAGACGAGGCTCTACACGTCTTCTAGTTCCCCAGAATATCGATTTCCCCAACTCAAAACTCGTAGCCTTTCCCTTCTCACTGACTGCGACCCACACTGAGAAACCAAAATTGAGATTAGCGATCTCTTCTCCTCGTTACTAGGAACGCGTAGCAAGAAACCACTACAAAAAAGGGGGGTTTAACGTCGCTTGAAGGGGAAGAGCTTAGCGTTGGTCGATTAGAAATCGACGTTAAATCTTGACTCGCGTTTGACCAAGGGTTTAGCATCGGTTGATAGACGACCGACGCTAAATACACCCAAAAGCGATGCTAAATCCTGTTTTGGGTCATAAACGAATCCCTTGCCCAAAATCAACTTTAGCATCGGTTACTAACATGTTTTAGCATCGGTCAGCGACCGATACTAAAACACGAACCTATTTAAACCCACTGGACGGACCTCTCTCACCTAAAACTCTAAACTCTTTCCCTTCTCAGCCGCCACCCTCAACTCCTTCCCTCTCAACTCTCCTTCCCCCTCAACTCTTGCATTTTCACCCTCACCACCTGCTCCTTGCTCTCCTCCTCCACTCATATCCTATTCCACCATTCCCACCTCCTCCCAAACCACCACCTCTGCCTAGACCCCCACCGTCACCACCACCACCTAATCCACCACCTACTCCCCCTCCATGACCAATGCCGCCACCTAGACCACCACCATGCCTAATGCCGCCTCCTAGACCACCACAATGACTAATGCCACCGTGATGAGCTACAACAATGCGATCTGGAACGAGGAAGAGGATGAAAATGAAAGAGATGATGAAGAAACGACTTCGTTCCCAAACGAGATTTGGAAAAAACCCTGATCTGGAAAAAATTAAAAATAAAAAATGAAAAACAACGAATATAAAAAATGAAAACAAAAAATGAAAAATTGGGTTGGTCAGCCACCCATTCGGTCAACTCTTTTTAGCATCGGTCGCATAAGAAATGACGCTAAAATTCACGTCATTTTTTTAACCGACGCTAAAATATTTAGCGTCGGTCAAGGCGCGGTTTCGACCGACGCTAAAGGCTCAGTTTTTTGTAGTGAATGGATCGTCAATCTAACCTCTACAGCTCCCGGAATTGCACCTTGAAGCTAAGCTCCAATTTGGTTCGTCAATAGAATTTCGTGGAGAGATAATTGAGTTAGAAGTTATGAAATCCCGTCAAAACCCGTCTTTTATACCCAGGTCAAAACATACGGCGTGTGTTATTAACTACACGACGTGTTTCTATGACACACGGTCGTGTGCTATCTTCTAACACTTTCGATGAATTATGTTGGAATTAGTGCACGGCCATGTATCTCAGATACACGGGGTGTACCTTGAAGACACATGGTGTGTGTTACAACACACGGCATGTGTTCTTCACTACACAACACACTCACTTGTAACATCAACCCGACTTAAACACGAACGTCCCAAACCCCAATGGACCTCAGAGGCACTAATTTCAGCCCTCCAATGACTCGAACTTGAGTTCCAAGCCATCCGGTTGGGCGGGGATGTTACATCAAGTGCTGGATTGAAAGGTGGATCTAAGCCTCCTTAAGTTACTTGGGCTCAAAGAAACTAGCTCTCAATGTCGATGAAGGAAAAGTCAATCTGCCTCATTTTACTAAAACGGACATAACTAAAGCTTCAGAAGCCCAAACGGTGCAAGGCCAAGTGCATTAGAAAGATAACGAGACATTATTTTCATGGATACCTTATTCGCTTCTAGATTCATTCAGAAGAGGGAGTTATGCCGTTCTGAAGTGACAGCAAGATTTCTACACGGATTTCGATTCCTCTTTAGTTTAGAACTCTTAGTTTGTTTATTCCTTTTTAGTTTAGCTACAAATTTATAATTGTATTAGTAGTAGTTTCATAGAAGGACATGGAGAAGTCCTAGGTTCAACCTAATCTTATATATATGATCCATTGTACTCATTGTTTGAGAACCACCCTTGATTAAAGATTATTATTTCAAACTTTCATTCTTTGTTCCTTCTAGCTTTAGCATGTAGTTTCTTAGCTCTTAGGCCTAGGTTTATCGTTGTTCAATGTCATCAAAATTTTCTTCGTGGTACCATTCGACTCTGGACACTTAGGGTTCCTAGTTATATAAACCAACGGGTCCAAATACTCTCCATCGGATCTAAGGTCGACTCGTTGTTCCTGATCACTTAACTTACAGTATTAGGGTCATCTGCCCACGGTTGCAGTGGTTCATATCAGTAGGGCTCTTGAGTTTTGAGATGTAGGATAACAGGTTCGATAACCAATACCATGTATGGTGCGTCAATGGAGTACCATTTGATGAGGTCAACCAAGGATGGTGCATCAATGACATACCACTCAACGAATATCAACAAGGATTGAATATATCAGAACAACCACTTATGACAAGTTGGGATGAGGAACCTTCACATTTGCCTTCCTGGCCAGAGCCAAAAGCTACACACTAGCACCAAGATTACAAGGAGGAATATCTACATTAGCACCAGTACCAACAACAAGAGTATTATGCAGATTTCTCTTGAAGCAGATCCTTTCAAATCTACGATCTCCTGATGTTGTGGATGTCAAGATTGAGCAATCGAATCAACTAATGGGTGAAGGTGTTTGAGAGTTTCTTGATTAAGGGAATGATAATCTAGCTGATGACTATTGTGAGCTAGAGGTTTCTGATGAAGAATCTCATACAGATTTTCTCTTGGAGATGATCCTAGCAGAATACCAAGTTTGTGTTGTTGTTAACGCCGAGATTGAGCAATCAAATCAACTAATGGGAGAAGTTGCTCGAGAGTTGCTAAAAGAAGAACATGATAATTAGCCCATGACAGTTGTGAGCTATAGGTATCTGATGAAGAATCCCTAACAGTGGTGGTTGATGAAGATGTAGAGTTTATCCATCTTGTAGTTGAAGCTGAAGAAGAGCATGTGGAGATGGAGGAGTTATCCTCATTTGTGTTTCCGTCGAGCCAACTTGTAGTTCCAGCTAGAGATGAGCACGTGGATATTGAGGAGTCATCCTCATTTGTGTTTCAGACAACCAAAACCGAGGAGGTCATGGATTCAGAGGCATATGTGCTCAATTGCGAGAGCAAATTGGATGACAATCGTGTGTTGAATACTGAAGTCTTTGATTTTGACAAACCGTACTTACTCTTCTCTCCTCCAGTAGGAAAACGTGAGAATAAAAGGGCATTCAAGCAGAATAAGGATTTATTTGAGCATCACCAGATACACCTCAATCCTTCTGACATGCTATTTGGAACTCAATCGCTAGTCTTGAAGAAGCTGATTGACTTCAAGGAAGTCTTGAGTTGGGGTCCATAACCAGGTATCGTCTCGCTCAAATACATTAAATAAAGAGCGCTTCTCGGGAGGCAACCCGATCTTTGAGTCTTTGATTTTATTGAGTCGAGACTGTGGTAGAGCCATGGAGTCAATTTTTATTTATTTTAAGTCATTTTACGAGTTTTATTGTAACACCCTCACTTTTCTTGAAAGATAAAATGACTAAAATTCCATGCGCAGGGACTTGATAAATAAAAACATAAAAGAAAACTGAAAGTATCCACTTAAATAAATAAACACGAAATAGTATAAAATCTCATGCTCATAGACAAACAACGTGAATAGCCCTAACACGTGAGCAAACCCAAAATAAATATCATGTTCAATCCAAACATAAAACAGTCTCAAATCCCAAACTCCATAAAAGAACTCAAAAACACTCCAACTCCATGCTCAAGTACTCACTCTGAGTGTTGTGACATGACTTGCAACATCATGCCGCCTAACGAGTATCCTCTCCGAAACCTGGTGGGTGGCTCGGGGTTAGTCTTTCGCGCCCAAACAATTAACTATTACTAGATCGAACCACAATTTGATCAAACATTAGGTACATTATAGATTTATAGGAATAATGCTTTCAATTCCTTTTATGAACTTAATTACTAAACTAACACACATAAAAACATTAACTGGACTTGCACTGCTTTACACTTATTGAACATGACTTGCATCTGGGAAACATAAACATAACACTTCATGCATACTTGATGATGCGCCTAATTATTGACCTATTCATTCCCTTATTAGACGATAGTTTTATAATGATTTTATCTCGTTTGGGTGAGTTTTAAGTGAGTTATTCCTAAAGTTGCTTGGATTCATCTTACCTATCCTAAAAGGGAAGGGGTGTTGGGTTAAAAGAGCTACATAGTTGGAATCAGGCGAATGTTATACGCCATCTCTGGAACCTTATTCTTTAGGGAGGGTCCCTTTGGGTAGCTTGGATGAAGAAGTATAGGCTGAAGAATCGATCTATTTGGGATATGAAAGCTGGTTCAGGTTCCTGGGCATGGAAACGTATCCTTAAAACCAGAACAGTTGCAAGGCGATTTATTTCTTTTGATTCTTCAGGATCACTTCTTTGGGATGGTAAGCTACTGGAATGTTACAAGCCAGGTATTATATGGGAATCTATAAGGCCTAAGGCTGCGAATGTGGAATGGTATGATTTAATCTGGTCAGGCATTACTATCCCTAGTAACAGCTTCTTGTCTTGGCTGATGATAAAGGATAGAATGACTTAGAAGGTTAATGTTGCTTCTTGGGGCCTCCCTGTAGATATTTCTTGTGTTCTATGCTTACCAGGTATTGACTGCAGGAGACATGTTTTTTGGGAAGGTTCATACACTAAAGAGGTGATTGGTACTTTGTTGCCATCTATGATTATTACGGATTGGGGGCATAACCTGAGGGCAGCCTGTATGAACTGCAGTGGGGGTAGTGTTAAGCATCAGGGGGACAAGATTCATCTAGTGTTTGGTAGTGAGTTTAGTCTGGAGGGAAAGATGCAATAGACTATATGGTTACAAGAAGAGTCTCACATCTATGGAGTTAGTGTCGTCAATTATAGAGAAATACCGATAGTAGTTAAAGGTAGAAAGTTAGAGAGTCAGCTTTTGCAAATGATAGAATGACTTTTCTTTTGTTTGGCTTGGTATAGGTAACTCGGACACCTCTATTGAGGGAGATGATGAACCGATTATCAGTCATTATGTACAGTTAGTAGCATAGATAGCTAAAGTATGTACTTCATGCTTATTTGATGAAATGAAAAAAATACCTTTTCATAAAAAAAAAATTAAGCGAGTTATTCCCATTTCAGCCCTAGGGCCATTTTACGTCATTTTGCACGTTTTTTTATGGAATTTAGGTAATAACCAACGTTGGGGAATCAAACTGGGAGTGGAGCATTGAGTGACATGGGATTCTAGCCCGTTGAAGTGATCCGGGTCGAGGGAAGAAGGCCCAACCACAAGGGAAGGACCGGGTTTTTAAGAAAACTCAAAGTGTTGTGTTTTAGGGCTTACACGCAGTGTAAACTAAATACACTGTTAGCTTACACGTCGTGTAAGCTCCCCAGATGGAAATTATTAACCTTTTTCAACTAGGAAAAGGTTTTTATGGGTATATATAGACTTTCCGGAGCCAATTCAAAACACATTTGATTTTGAGAGATTTTCCACGACTTGGAGAGAGTTGAGAGAGTATTTCTGAGCTATCGGAGAGACCGTGACGCCATCAATCCATCCCGGAAGACGCTCGGAGCTAGGAATTGAATATTCTTAAGATCAAAGTTTCAAGAAATCATCCAAAATTAGGTTTTTCAGATTCCTTCTATTCTTCCTTTTTTTTTAAGATGAATTCTTCTGTAGTTTTTGAATCTTGTTTGTTAGACATGAGTAGCTAAACCCTTATAGCTTGGATTAGATGAACCCTAAGTGACCCGAGGCTTTAAAGCGGTCACGGATCGACGATTATTAGATTTTAATTCAATTAGTTTCTTATTCATAATTGATTTGCTCTTAATTTGTGTTTTTTTCTACATTGATCACCTAGATTAGATTCTTGTTAAAATAAGGATAGTTGGTGACCGTTCGCCTTGTTTTAGAACTTCAAATCAATTAATTAACCTATTCAATGAAATCATGCCTCTCGTAGGAACCGTTTAGGGTTAATCTGTTTCAAGAATAGCTCACTAAAATCAATCAGGTGCACCAATTAGTTATCTGTTTCAGAAGTGAACGCACGAACTGTTAATTAATCTTGGTAGCTGTAACATCCATCTCGAATCGGCTCGGGTAAACCCATGGTCGAACCGGCATGAACATTACTCAAAAAATAATCATAAACGAAATCGGTGAAACGACCGAAAAGGAAAACGAAACAACTCTTATTAAATGCTCAAGCCTGAAGGAGACCTCCATTTAATAAAATCCAAAATCCGAACACAACCGATAAATCATAAATCCATAATTCAATCCTCAAAAGTTTACAAAATTCCCAAAATGACAAGGTGTCAACTGAAAGCGTAAAAACCAAAATAAACGGTCAACTCCAATGTAGATCACCAATCTTCACATCATAGCTCCAACTAGAAACTGCTCTGAACTTGACCACAACCCTGAACCTCAACTCTACTCACTCTAACCGTGCGAACTTGAAGGGGGAAAAGGGGGGATCAATTTCCTAATGAAATTGAGGGAACCGACTGGGTTTAACTATGCATCGAACCTATCCAAAAAAAGCAATTCCAAACTCCTCACATAACACTAACAATGGAACCAGACTCAGCATTTACCAGTTTTAATTCCCTAAACAGTCTAGGTGATCACATAGGTGCAGTTCTCGATTCAACATTCATCAGTCACATACACAACAATATATAAGAAGGAAACATCATACATACAGTTCAACATCACATCACAAGTCATCTCGCAATCACCATCAATACACGCTCACACACCAACACACATTCACATACACTACATTTCTTATTTCAATTACTAAGTGAGTTATCAGGCATCCTTAAGCAGTCTAGGTTATCATCCAAGTACAATTTCTCTATACTAACAATTCACAATTCGTAACATCATCCTCCATATTAACAATTCACAATTCATAACATCATCATGATCATAAATCATTCAACATCAATCCCACATCTCAACACAACAACTCAGTTCAATTCAGATATCAATCAAACACAGTCCACAACACATCACAAGGCATTTCACAGTCACATCCAGCACCACACACATACATACACACACCAGTTCACTCTTCATTTAACTAGGTTAGTTAATTAGGCGCCATAAGGACTTTATCCCACACCACCCTTGTTGGCCTGACACACCTCTCTCCCTTGAAGAGGCCCAAAGATGCTTTCTCTCCCTTGGAGGACACAACTAGACCTTTACCTTGAAGGAATCGTAAACAAGACTCACACAAGAAAAATCGCGCATTTCCCTTGAAGACGTGACCACACCTCTCTTCCTTGGAGAGGCACTTAGCACCCATAGTGCAGTTCAGGGGAAGTACAAGCTCCTTCCAGTTCTATAATTTCATTCAGTCACCACAATTAATCCAATTTTCAAATTCATCTTTCAAAACCATCCATCAAATTCCTCATCAAATCTAACACAAACCAATCATCAAGTCCATCATCGCTTCCCTCATTAATTCCATCATAACCATCCCATTCCACGACACAATCCTGCACTAAACCACATCTGGCCATGACAGATACAATTACAGAGAATCATCACATCCCATACCCTCCTATCTTACATTTCTAATTCAAGTTCATTAGCCATCGTCTTTCATCCCAATCCCCACATCAATCATCACAATCATCATGCAGTAATCACAAGGCAGTTATTCAATTTTACTCTCATAGGTTCATACAAGACCTAATCTCATTCTAAGTCGAGTTTCAGCTCCTCCCGTTACTCATAGTGTCCTATAGACTCTAAGCCAATTACAACCACATAACTAATGCACACTTTGGAAATAAACTCTCATTTCTAGCCACCTAGTCAACCATACATTATCACAAGTCCATTTCAACAAGTCAACTCAACACCACATGTCAGCAGCAAACACAACAACATCAATTTACCGTTTCAACACTCCAATTCATGCAATCCTATATTTAACTACATAATCCATCTATTTCCACATATTCCATTTAACTTGAATTCCAGCCATAATTCATCCAGTTCCGACACCCTCATTCTCCTCAATCATTTCTCAATCCACATTAAGGACTCCAACCTTATTACAATACCACCAGTCACGTTATCAATCACCACCACACATAACTCCCAATCCAACTAATTTCACATTTGCACTTCATTCGATCACACTCACAATTCACACAACACATCCAATCAAGGGTAAACGGCTAGCTCACCGGCCACCCCACGTGTACAGGGATAGCCATGTCATGAGTCCAAGGTTACCCTCCTATTCATCGTTAATAGGGCGACCCCACATTGGCAGGACCACCCTTCTGCAACCACAGCTGGCAATAACATAGCATATATATATATATATATATATATATATAATATATATAATATATATTAGCTAGATAACGGCCCATCCCTCCTATCACTCATTACTAGTTCCGATCTGTTTATAATCATCATTAATTATTTTACCCAATCCCAACATATAACAATCAGCAATCAATCAGCAACCAACTCATCAATTAAAAATCACTCATCAATCGACAACCATCATAAATCAAATAATAATCTATCGTAGAGCATGCAATCCCTACATTCATCTAGATCAGAATTTCAACTTCTCACATCGACCATCACTACCTATCATACACTAAACCTCACTTGACAAGAAGACGAGGCTCTAAACAACTTTTAGAAACTCAAACAACCAAGCTCTCCTTCTCCAAAAAAATGTAGCTTCGACCTTCTGCCACTGATAGCGCCTAGATCTGAAATACCCAGAACCAAGATGTGCGATCTCTTCCTCTCGTTGCAAAGAATGCTGATGTGATATTATTTATTGCTCGTGTTTTAAACCTATGATTGACCTAAGAATCTCCCATTTTTTATCTTGCTGTGCCATGGCTTGTGTGCTTTCAGAGTTGTTTTGCACAAATTGCACCTTTGTTGTTTGGGAGCCACTTTCGGGGCCAATTTTTTGTCTATTGGAGTTGTTTTTGTGCATTTTCAGGCCCTACCATGGTAGTACGGGTGACAAGGAGCCCATAGGATCAAACGGGAGCTCAATTGGAGCTAGGACGAGGGAGTTAAGGCCAATACAAAATCAAGATTTGTGCACCTACAAGAGTTCTCGGCGAGAATCTCTACATTCTCGCAGATAATGTATTAAGGAATTTAGGAATGCTCGACGACAATTTAAAGGCTGATTTTCAAAGAGGTTCTTGGCGAGAACTTTGAAAGTTCTCGCCGAGAACTTAGCTCTTTTCCGGCGTACATATTTAAGTCGCGACTCGACAAGAATTGGGGGGGGGGATTCATTCAGACATTCGACACAATACATTATTACACTCTCAATCGCCAATCATCATCCATTCCCATCCCTCAATCCTAGGAGCAATTGAAGGTTGGAGCAGGGAAGCTAGGAGTGAAGTCTCTCACCTTGGAGTAGCAACTTGAAGTGCAAGATTGAAGGATCTTCCATGGAAGCTATGGTGATCTCTCCCTCTCCATTTCAGGTCCTCTCCATGGTTATGCTAGGTTAAACTTAGGGTTCAACTTAGTGGGGGTGATGATTCAAGCTAGTATATATGGATGATTGATTGAGTTGAGTCCTCCATTGTCATTGTGTAAGAAGTTGGTCCTAAAACCTTGTGCGTGTATGCCATGTGAGCTTGATTGGTTTCTATGGCACATTCTTATGTCATTCAATGTATGAAAGTTGTTGGATGATGTTGATTTAAGGTTTAGACACCAAGTGTTCGATAAAATGCACAAGAGAGAAATCATGCAACTATGGTTGAATTGAGATGTCCTAATTTCTTAGAACACACTCTCTTCAATCCTAGACCTACAAACCATGTAATCTAAGCACTTTCATGCATTACATTACAAAGAATAGACCAATCAAGCAATCATAGCAATCAATGGAATTAACAACAAGTCTAGAGATCATCTTCTTACATCCAAGATCAATCATAACATGTTTACACAATCAACCTCTATCATAGCACAACTATCTATCAATCTAAGGAAACCTAAGAAATCAGCCACACATGGCCAAGGAAATGAAGGAAAGAGAAAGAGAGATGATCACCAAGAACACCATGGCAATCCTCCTCTTGCAAGCTCCTCTTCCAAGGTTGTGGACTTCAATCCAAGCTCCTCTACTTTGAGTTGCACCTTGCTCTAGGGTTGTGGATTGGAGATGAGGAGAAAAACAATTGAAAAGTTGAGAGAAAAGGGTTTTGACAAAGGAGTGTTTTCTGAAATAATGAATTGAATGTCCCCTTCTTTCTCCCCAAAATATGCTTTAAATAGGCTGCTGGAAAAGCCTGGAGTTTTCGGCGAAAACTTAGAATGTTTTCGCCAAAAATTCCTTTGAAAACCACTGAGCCGGCCTTCACTTCCTTCACATGTTTTTGGCGAAAACTCTGAATGTTTTCGCCAAAAACTTCTTCGAAAATCAAGCCTCAATCTCCTGTTTGCAAATGGACGAGAGTTCTTGGCGAGAACATAGAGTTCTCGCCGAAAACTTCTTCAGCAAAGCTGCATTTTTCTCGAATTTGCAACGGTCATATCTGCTCCGTCCTAGCTCCGATTGACCTCCCGTTTGCTCCTACGTGCTCCTTGCCATCCGTACTTTGAAGCCATAACCTGAAAATGCACGAAGAAACATCCAATAGACCACGAAATTGGCTCCAAAGTGGCAACCGGACAACAAAAAGACACTTTGCACGAAACTTCAATAAAAGCATATAAAGTATGGCATTTCACGATCAAACACGGTCATTTCATAGGTCAATCATAAGCTCAAAATGCACTAAATAAAGTCACATCAATTACCAAACTATTTCACGAATATTATCATACTAACTTATACTTAAATTATAAGATATTTAATCCATTTATTCATCTTACGAACTTAACTAATTAGCCATAATTAAATTATGTATCCATATCGGTCTAATTATTCTTAAAGAAATATATTATTAATTATAGCCTACTTTTCGTACTAGTTCGAGAGGGAGAGAGAATGATCCATTTAAATCGTAAACTGACTTGTTATAAATAGTTCTTAATTCATATTTCGAATAACTTCTTTTTATTGATTATTAATCCTACTCATATCACAACTTACCTAGGCATATTAAAATTAGATTATTAATCTAATATTAGTTTATTGCCATGTTGTTCCTTTTCAGAATCGATTAGATGTTTTAATAATCGACGGTTAATGAATTTAACCGGATTCGTAACCATTGGACTAAACTGAACTAACTGAGAAAGTTAGTTGACTCATTTTGTAAAGATTCAAAAGTTCAAGATCATTGGAGCAACATGGGATGACTGATACTGCCTATCCAACTATTAAAGTGATCGTGAATGTATTTATGATATTATAGGGATCTAGATGTACTGATTTTAAAGTCATGATCCGACCAAAAATGGTCGAACCAAAATTGGTCAGATCCTGTAGAGATAGGAGAGTGAGTGTCCACTTCCTACTCATTGTAATCACACAAGATAGTGGATTTGTGTGTTGAATGCCACCCATGTAGTAGGAGGAACATTTTATCTGAACCACGTTAAGTTTCTTGTGTCTCTTACCTTTAGCTTGTGTGGGTGTGTTGGTGTGCAATCGATTTGTTTCCTTTTGTGGTGGAATATTCAATACATGAAGGATAATTCAAGAAAAGAAGGATATGAAATCAAGACGAAGATGGTTACCTCAACCAAACAACAGAACCCCCGAATGCCCTATACACAATACAATTGGGGGGTTGAGCACCTAGGAAAGGGTGCCAAAAATACTGAAGGGCACCCTCTGTGATCACCGCCATAGAGGGAGAGATCATCGTTGGAACTTTTAACTTGGTGTTTGACTTTAAGGATGAAGGATCGAGCATGCTTAAGATTCGAAGGGCCTCCTTCCCAAGGGAACCTCGAACTGGTGGGGGCTTTTCGCTTCTCCCCTTTGGAAGAATGGCGCACTAGTGAAATATCCTCCTTCCCGGTAACGTCTTTTGTCAAGTTGGGGAGGTGGGAAGCCCATTAAATCTACGTGTTTCACCTGTAGCTCAAAATGTGTCCGAGTCATGTGCATTAATTAATGAGCTAGTTGGAATAGATTCTTCTCCTGGCCACACTTTTGCAGCATAGAGCTGTTGAAGCCAGTATGTGCAAAACAAGGATTTCAGTCAAAACAAGCATAGAGCTGTAACCAGTACGACATAAATACACATACCATCATAGTATAGTTTTGGTGCATGTTACCCACTTAGTCCTCATTGTGCCTGCTACGGCGGACCACATCCTAAGAGTTTTTTTTTTATGAATTTTACTTTTGTATTAATCACAAACAGAGAAGGAGCTATACAAGTACCCAAACAGGGCTGCAGCTACAGCAGAGCCACACGGCAGGGTAAGCAACACACCCAGGCCTAAAACCAAACAAAATTCCTACCCGCTACATCCCCCAAAATAATCAAACCAAAAAGTTCCCAGGAAAACGCCTTTTAGGCTTTCCACCCACCCAAAACGCAAACAGAGGCCTAATCCGGCTCCCTTCCCACCCTGCAAATAAACATCCACCTGGAAAGCACTTCAGAGGAAATCACACCCCCCACTTTACACCATAAACCCACCCAATATGTAATCCTAGCTATCACCCCCCCCCCCACATCATCGCTCCTATCTTGAAATATCCTCATGTTTCTTTCATTCCAGATGACCCACAACACACTGTGAACCAGCAGCCGAACACAAGGTTTGAGGGAAGTCTCACAGTTCAATCCTTTCCAAGCCCATAGGAATCCCTTTGCATCAATCGGCAGGGGTCCCAACAAGGAAAGTCGTGAACTGAAGAACGACCACACCTCAAACGCAAAAGGACAGAGCTAGAAAAGATGACGAACTGACTCAGAATTAACACCACACATGACACACCTGTTTGGCATCGAGAAGCCTCGTTGTCTCAAACGTCGATGGTCGCCAACCTCTCATGGGCCACTTTCCAGACCAGGCAACTGACTTTGGTCGGAGCGCAGCGATCCCAAACCACCTCTGTCGGAAAGTCACGACACCCCTCGAGCCGTTCTTTGATAAGGGCTCTTGCCAAGGATATCACCGTGAAGCACCCCGATGCCTCTAGAGGCCACACAAGAGTCGCGGGTCCCGCTGTCAGAACCGGTCCCTGACGCGCCTCCAGTAACTGCCACAGCAATCTTTGCTCCTGCTCTGCACCACCACGAAGGGCCGTAACCAACGGAATCTGCCAACTAGACCTGTCCAAAGAAAAATAATCACACACCCATGCCCCGGAGGATCGTGCCACGGCCAAGACCCTAGGGAAAAGAACACTCAAACACACCCCCGGAACCCAAAAATCAAACCAAAACGAAACCCAACCCCCTCCCGGATCAACATAGCCAAACTCCCAAAAACAGGGACTCTCCTTGACGATCCATCTCCAGACTGACCAACCACTTGTGTTCCGACTCCAAGAGTTAGATGAATATAAAAATAATGACTACTCCACCCACTTTATATATTAATGAAATATCCACAAAACACTCCACCCCCCCCCCCCCCCACACACCACACAATGACCCACAAGCTACAATATGGATTAGTTAGCTTCCCTATGGAAAATAGTTTTCAAAAACTACAACACCTTGGACAGGTAAACTAGGTAGAAGAAGAATGGGTCATCCGTGCAAAGGACACTACATAGTTGTTACTATAACAGCAATGAACATATGCAAGGGAAACCATAGACCCAATTTGATGTACTCTTCATATAAAATAATCGATCTTAAGGGTAGTTGCCAATCCGTTATTGAGAGGAGGAAAGTGCTACTCCCTTTTGTTGGGAAGTTTTACACCACCAGTGAGAGAGAGAGAGAGAGGAGAGAATATGCACCTTCCCATGTCTCCTTCCATGACCTAATTCTGTATAGAGGGAAGAGTCTTCCCTAGCTCTACGATTCCTTGAGAGAAGCGTCAAAATTCTTGACCAAATTTTCCAAGTGAGGATTGGGGGGGGGGGTGGGTGAGGTTAGTTTGGAAATGGTGGATGATACTTCCTGAAAGACATTCACTACATCTCTCCGCTCATTGGAGGAGGCATGGGCGTAGCTTCTCAGTACTTTAAGAGACGTGTGCTAGTATGCGGTTAAAATGACTTACCTTGTTTGACGTTCCTCAAAGGCGGAGGAGGTGAGTCCTGAATGAGGGGAGGGACCTCTATAGAAGACGTGTCTCCCTTGTCTAGTTGTTGGGCATTTGTATTGCTATACACCTATTTGTTCTATTGGCCCTCTCCATTCGACAATGAACCTTGAGGATTATTCTAGTGGAATTCCACGGGGAGGGAGTCATTTTTCATTAAAAATATGTATGAAGAGAAGGAGGAGTAGAGTTTGTAAACGGGAATGAATAAGTGAGATGCATGTCAACATTTATAGAGTCCAAGAAGTGGAAGAAAAAACGTCTGACACAATGTCCAAGTGGAAAATGAACATCATGGTCCAATCATTTGACAAGTACCTTGGGTCGCCTATCCCCTAGCTGGGGGTACTTGGTTGGAGGCTATTGGGCCCCATCACTCATGGGAGAGAAAATCTCAAGGGATTTCCCTTGAGATTCGTGCAAAACTTCTCGTAGGGCACTCAGTCTAAAATTGACACACCCACTTCATAACAATTACCTTCTATGAGACAATTGATGGGCCTAGAAATCTCCAACCCAAGGAATTGCACCAAAGCCCATGAACCAAAATGAGATAATACTAGACAAACCCCTAGACTGTATGGAAGGGTGTGAACGGCTACTGGCTTGGTTGTCAAGTATAAGGACACTTGCTTCCACGGTGTAACGGTTGTGAGAGCATTTAATGCTAATGGGACGGGAGCTAAAGACATTAAATGATGAGTTAATTAGCCTTTGACTTAGTGTTACCTCATTAAATAAGAGGTTATAACCTTGTTTAAAATTAATTAAATACATCTCAATCATATTTTATCTACGTTGTCTCTACTTCCTTAACTTGTCTATAAAATCAATAGTTATTTATAAGTATAGGTCAAAGTCTAAAATATGAATTCTCATTGTTATCTATATTCATTGGGTTAGAGTAATGGGTTAGAGTAATTAGTTAGTTTTCTATGGATTGAGAATTTAGTAATAAGCAGAAGAAATGAAATGAAACATCTCGCCTGCTAAAACTTCCCTTCCCGGACAAACAGTCAGCGCCAGTCATGGAACCAAGCGATCGGCCACTTGAACACGTTGCCCTCCACCAGTAAACGCCGACATGGATATCGATAAGCCTCCATCTAGGCACTAAACCTCTGGAGCTGTGCCTAGCCCTGTTGCTCCTCATTCCTACATTGGGGCTCTTGAAGGCCCGAGAAGTTCTACACCCTCCCCCCGTCAATCTTAGATTCCGGTGGGAGAGCACGATATCGTACCCCATATCACTAATTGCATCCATTCCCATAAACTATCTAATGAATTCAAAGCCAAGCTCTGCAAACCGTGGGCTAGTTTGCTTGTTGTTCGTCTTCTTGGGAAAGCATTGGGTACAGTTACCTCTATCATAGGCTCTGATCCATGTGGAAACCAGTCGTCCACTTGCAGATCATTGATCTTGACAAAGTTTGCTTCATGGTGAAATTTGCCGATGATCGAGATTACTTCAAGGCTCTCACAACGGGGCCATGGATGATCCTCGATCACTATCTCATGGTTCACCAATGCTCACCGGAGTTCCGTGTCTCAGACTCTCTCCCAGCCAAAATGGTCATTTGGGTTCGGTTCCCACACATGTCAATCCATTTGTACCACTCTAAAATCCTAACTTCGCTCGGTAACCTTATCGGTCGCTGTGTCAAGATCGACTACAACACTTAGAATGCAGAGAGGGGAAAGTTCGCTCGTGTCGTAGTGGAAATTGATCTTCAAGAGCCCCTCGTCCTGATGATCGAGCTTGATGGATATTGGCAAGAAATTCAGTATGAAAATCCCCCCAAGCTTTGCTTTGATTATGGTAAAGTGGGACATACGTACTCCATCTGCCCGCTATCACACCCGATTCTTGAGCTCCCCTTCCGGCGGCTCTATGCTCAACCTTCTCCTCGTCGGAGTTGTCGCTCCGGCCATCTTGTCCATCTCTGGACAATTTTGATCAGAGTATGCAACACCCTCATGTATGCCCGCTCCCCCCCCCGTCCTTTCCGATTTAATGCTGCCTGGTTTGGTCATGAAAACTTCACCGACTTCCTTGATAAAAGTTGGAAGCGATGAAGGAATTTGTGTGTTTCTTTGCAGGATTTCATAGAGCGGTGTGTCACCTGGAATACAGAAGTCTTTGGACACATCTTCAAGCGCAAACGTTTCCTTGAAAAGCGTCTTCAAAAATTGGAGTTCATAACCAAATCTGACGACTCTGCAATCTTGGCTCAAGAAGAGGAGACGGTTCGGTTGGAGCTTGGAAAAACCCTTTGGCAGGAGAACATGCTCTGGCTTCAGAAGTCCCAAATGCAGTGGATCAAGGACGGTGATCGTAACACCAAGTTTTTTCACCTTTCTACAATCCATCACAGGAAAGCTAACTAGATTCAGAGCCTCAGACTCGAGGCCGGATCCTAGATCTTTAACGATGCCGAGATGAAAAAGTTGTTGTCATTTACTTTCAGGATCTGTTTTGAGCAGGGTAGTGTACCCCCTTGGAGCCTGATGCATCAATCTTTGAGAACCCTCTTTTCACCAAGGAGGGACGCTGCCTTGCCTGTGTCCCATCAGTTGAGGAGTGCTTCACCACTATCAAGGCTATGGGGGCATCAAGGCACCAGGGAAGGGTGATTTTCACCCAATTTTTTATCATAATTGTTGGGATGTTATGGGTTGCGATATTGCTGATTTTATTATTCGTTGTTTCAAGTGCCCGGAGCTTGTTAAAGGGTGAATGAGATGATCGCCATCCTCATCCCAAGATCCTGAAGCTGGAGTTAATTTCTCAGTTCCTGCCAATCAGCCTTTGCAACGTATCCTAAAAGGCGATTACTAAGTGCATTGATGATTGTCTAAGGAAACACCTGAACAAGCTCATTGGTGCTAATCAAACTAGCTTTGTTCCAGGTCTCCAAATCTCTGAAAACATTATCATCATGCAAGAGGTGATCCATACCATGTGCTCGCAGACAGGAAAAGTTCACTCTATGGTGATCAAGCTGGACCTGGCCAAAGCCTATGGCCGCCTGGAGTGGAGCTTTGTTGAAGAGACCCTCTCCCTTGCCAATTTCCCTAGGAGCCTCATGATGACACTCGATTTTACGTGTTTATCAGCCTCATTTAAGCTACATTTCCTTGCTTGAATCTCGGGTTTTAGGGTGATTTACCATGTTTTCAACCAAATGCTCTAACTCATGCCGTTTTGGTTACTTTGGCCCGTTATGGGTCTATTTGATGGTTTTCTAGTACTTTTGAGAATGCACAGGTTTTTTGCCGTCAAATACATAACCACGGAAGAGCTCGAGAAGCAAAGGAACTTTAAGGAATGACCCGGAATTGATCTAGAAGTCAACCTAGTCAGAAGGAAGCACTGCGTGGTCATTAACCAGAGTTTTCGGCGAAAACTCAAAAGTCTTCACTGAAAAGTATGTAGACAGTTTTACTGCCAACTGAGAGAAATCAGTCCTCGCCGAAAACTCCAAAGTCCTCGGTCGAAAACTAAGGCACAAGATGGTCAGTCGGAGACAGAAGACTCGGTCAGGATTTCACCTAAAGCCTTCGGCGAAAACTTCAAAGTTTTCGCCGAAAAATTAAATTTCTTTTTCGGCTGGGCTTCGAAATCCTACAAATACAGGATCGGCGGCCACATTCAAAAAAGATATACCTTGGATTAACTTCCAGACTTAGAAGAGTTCGGGAGAGAGTTTAGAGAGCTGAAGGAGCCAGGAAGAGATCGTGACGCCATCCTTCCCTCTCGGAGAGCTCGGTGTTAGGAGTTGAAGATTCAGGAGATTGAAGCTTCACAGACTCATCTGAAATTAGGTTTTGCAGTTCTTCACTGTCTTCCTTGTTAAAGATGTATTCTTTTTTTGTTCTCGATCCTTCATGTTTCGAATATGATAGCTAAACTCATAGAGCTTAGATTAGATGAACCCTAAGTGATCCGGGCTTTAAAGCGGTCACGGATCGGCAGTAATTAAATCCAGTTTCAATCAGTTTCTCTTGCATGGTTGGTTTGTTCTTCACTTCTTTATGTTTCTCTTTCTAGTTTGGCCACCTAGTTAGGATTCTAGTTAAGCTGAGGATAGTAGCGAACGTTCGCCTCACTTCAAAACACCAAATCAACAGTTAACCTATTCATTGGAACAATTTCTCTTTGTAGGAACCAGTTAGGGTTAATCTACTTCAAGGGTAACACATTAATCATTAGTAATCGCACCAGTTAGTTTTACGTTGTAGAAGTGAACGCACGGGCGGTCAATTAATCTTGGGAGTTAGATCGGATAGAGCGAACGTTCGCCAGTCTTAAACCTAAGGGTCAGGAGTTATGGTGGTGTCTGAGAACTGAAAGAATCAGGATTGAAAACCGCTGGCTTGTGATCGACACGGTTCTGGTGAACTTAAGGAGATTCAAAATCTAAGTGATGACACTCGATTTGACGTGATTATCAGCCTCATTTAAGCGACATTTCCTTGCTTAAGACATGGTTTTTAGGGTAGAATAACGAATATTCACTCATCTACTCTATCTCGTGCCATTTGTGTTACTTTGGCCCGTTTCGGGTCTATTTGATGGTTTTCTAGTGTTTTCATGTTAGCACAGGTTTTTGCCTTCAACAAAGTAGCCAGGGACATGTCTAAGGCATTGGAACCTCGAGGAATCACACCGGAATCAATCCAAGGAGTCAATCAAGTCGAACCAAATCCTGCCCCATTTCACACTGAAGTTTTCGCCGAAAATACCCAAGGTTTTCGGCGAAAATCCATGAACAAATCCACTGAGCTCATCCAAGGAAGTTTTCGGCGAAAATGTGAAGTTTTCGGCGAAAATGTGAAGTTTTCACCGAGAACCCCGGCGTCCGAAAAACACAGGAGAAAACAGCCGGCGGACAACCCATTTACAAAGAGATTTTTGCCGAAAATTCCTTCACATTTTCGGCGAAAATTCCAGTTAAAACCTGGTGATATTAGGGTTAAGTTTAAATACTTAACCGGGGGCCCATAATCAGATACCTCATAATATCAATCATAATTTTCAGACCTAGGAGCTGGAGAGAGTTTAGAGAGTTCAAAGAATTGTGGAGAGATCGTGACGCCATCCCTTCACCTCGGAGACTCGGAGCTTGGATTGAAGATTACTGGAGATTGAAGCTTCACGGATTTGTCAAATTAGGTTTTACAGTTCTTCTCTGTTCTTCCTACTTGAGATGTATTCCTTATTTGTTTTCGATTCTCTTGTTTCTGATATGAGTAGCTAAACTCGTAGAGCTTAGACTAGATGAACCCTAAGTGACCCAGGGCTTTAAAGCAGTCACGGATCGGCGGTAATTAGATTCGAAGTTCAATCAGTTTCTCTTTGCATGGTTGTTTTTTCTTCATTGTTTATGTTTCTCTTCTGGTTGGTCGCCTAGATTAGGTTTATGCAAGCTAGGGTTAGTCGCCAGACAGCTTCTCTGCTTTGGGCATAAACTTGTCTTCCTTGATCACCTAGTTTAGATTCTTGTTAAGCTGAGGATAGAAGTGAACGCTCCCTCTCTTTAAAACATCAATTCAACCAGTTAACCTTATAATTGGAGTGTGCCTTTCGTAGGAACTGATTAGGGTTAATCCACTGCAAGAGTAACTCATAAATCGTTAGTAATTGCACCAGTTAGTTAAGTCGTTGCGAGAGGCGACCGTACCCGGGCGGCTAATTAATCTTGGTAGTTAGAGCGGATAGAGCGAACGTTCGCCGGTCTTAAACCAAAGGGTCAGGAGTTATGGTGGTGTATAGAAATTGATTGAATGAGAATTGAATACCGCTGGTCTTGTGATTGCTGCTGCCTTGGTGATCTAAGGGGGATTCGAAATCTAAGCTTGTTTGTCGTCTGTCTGAACCAACCAATCATTCTGTCTTTTAATTTCATTTTAAATTTTCCTGCATATTAGTCTAGAAGTCGTGGAACTCACACCACGCACAACGTGTTCAAACTTGAATAAATTGTCAGCTTCTTTGAGTAGTCAATTGGAAGAAACCTTGTGGAATACGATCTACCCTAGCTTCTAGCTTGGTAGTATTTGATTACTGTTCTGCAGCTCATCAAATTGGCGCCATTGCCGGGGACTCTTCTATATTGTTTGAAAGAAGAGTTGGCATTTTATTCTTCTACTTTCCATCTAACAACAAGGAAGCTTCCAAGAGCATCCTCCTTACAACTTCGGATTCAACCAGAGTCAAAATCAGTACTTGAGCAATAGTTATCAAGATCAACTTCAGAGATCTACATCAGGGAACACAAGGGATATCGAGATAGACAAGAAGCTCGACCTAATCATGGCAAGGCTCGATAACTATGAGGAGAAATTCAAGCTTCAAGCCGACATAAATCAAGAACATGAAGCTCGAGGTCAACGAATGGAGAGCATGGTGAATAACATGTTTAGCTTGCTAACTAGTAGCCCCCTCCTTAATCAATCATCGGTTCAAGTTGACTCTACCATTAGGAAGGAGCATGTCAAGGCCATCTCCACAAGAAGTGGCAAGCAATTAGCCGATCCTGCAGCTCCTGAACCAGCCATAATTCCTGAAGCTATAGCCATTGACAAGCCAGAGATCGATGAGGAGGATAGAGAAAAAGAAGAGGAGGTGACTGCTCCGCCTTCCCTGACAAAGACAGCACCTGCTCCACCTCTCCCTCCATATCAACCTCGGATTCCATTTCATAAGGCCACGCAATCAAAGGAGAAAGATCATGATACCCGGTACAGAAAGTGGTATGGATACTTGAAGAATACAGATATCAAGACACCAGTTACTGATGTTATCCAGGTGATACCGGAGGCTGACAAAATCGCAAAGGATCCTGCGAAGAACAAGAAGAAGGAAGAGTTGTCTTCCGTCTCCCTCGAGGAAGAATGCTCCGCCATCTAGAGCCAGGCGACACCCATACCTCCCCCAGCTAAGTGTCGAGATCCTAGTGCTTTTACTTTGCCTTGCACTATTAATGATGTAAAGATTGTCGTAGTGTAATTGATCTAGGTGCTTCTATTAATGTTATGCCTACTTGCCTGTTTGAGAAATTGAACCTAGGAGAGTTGAAACCAATTAGCATGCATTTAATGTTTGCCGACAGATCTGTTAAACTACCTAGGGGAATAATAGAAAATGTGGTTGTCCGATGTGGTCCTTTTACTATTCTGACTGACTTTGTTGTCATGGATACTCGAGAGGAAGATGTCACTCTTCTCCTAGGCCGACCATTCATGGCAACAGCTGACATTACCATTAATGTCCCGAATGGCTCGTTGACATTAATGGTCGGCAAGGATACCATGACATTCCGCCTCAAGGACGGTATGCAAGTCCCAATCAAAGAAGAAATGCATTGTTTATCTGTTGAAGCTGTGGAGTTGGCTTCGGTCAACTCTAGTTCTAATGAAAAATCTAGAGTTTCTGTAGAAATCTTCTTGCCAGGAGTTGGATAGGTCCCTGATCTGAGGAATGAGCTGCCGACACAAAAGCCGAGAAAGAAAGAGAATCTGATGGCATCCCCTCATGAATCACTAAACATTAAAGATCCTGGCGAGATAAAGAAGGAAAATAAAGAGAAGACGAAGGCGGTTTGGAAGCCGATTGCTCAGCCCCCGGCTACCAAGCCACCAGTGAAGAATGATCCTCTGAAGGACGCTTCTTCAAAAGAACTGTCCAGGCCTTGTAAAAATTCTGGTCATCTTCCCGAAGAACGAACCAAGTTAATTCACGCAAACGAAATAGGTTCACACTTGCCGGGGGATATTTCATGAACTCCGACTTGGGCCTAAGAGAAATCCTGAGTTGGGATGTCTCTTGATCACCATCCAGGTATCGTCCGGCTCAAGGACGTTAAGCAAGAGCGCTTCGTGGGAGGCAACCCACGGCTGGAGTCCGTTTTTGAATTTTTGAGTCAGTCTTTTTCGTCGTTCGAATCAGGTTCGGGGGAGCCAAAGTGTCAGTTTAATTTCCTTTCGTTTTGATTTGTTTTCGGTTGGGTTTTGAAAAAAAAAGTGTTTTAAAATGGGTTTTCGGCGAGAATTAAAATTACTCGCCGAAAACACTTTGCAAAAATCAAACAGTGGCTTTTCCATTATTTTTGCCAATTTTCGAAGATGTTTTCGGAAACTGTGTGTTGAAATCTTTTTTTGACGATTCCAACGCATACTTGATCGTCCAAATCGGAGCTCTATAGGTCGGTTATCCCCGAAACAAGTTTTTCATGTTTTTGGCCAACTTCGTCGCTTTCCGTCCATTTTCTTGAGTCGTGTCTAAAAGGTTAGTTGTTGGGTTATCAATTTCGGATCTTTTGACATGCTGATTATTGAATTTCGACGAGTTTAAATTCGGTCTACTCATTTTGCGTGCCTGCTGTTTCGGTGTGATTTTTTCTGAACTGCTTGAGCTTTAGATCTTCTAGATTGCTCTATGGAGTGTCGTGCCGTGAATTTGAAAAAAAAAAGAAAAAAAAGAGAGTAAAAATATTTTCAAAAATTCCCCTAAACCTTCTTCGTTTCGACTTTTATTCTGTGTGGATCCGGGACACTTGTCCCGGTATTCTTTTGATCTTTTTGTTGTTTTTGTTTTGTAGGAACTCGAGTAGCTACTCCGCTCCGCTCCGGGCTATCCGTGCTCATCCCCTACACCGACCATCTCATTCCAGGTTCTTCATATATCTCTACTCTAGTTTAGTCCTGTGAGGACACAGAACGATTTAAGTGTGGGGTAGGATGCTAAAGAACCTTGCATGAACTTGATTGCCCTTAATTGTGTGTTGTGTGTTTCTCGGTGCCTTTCCAGTTTCTCTAGCATTAGAATTGCTCGGTTCTTGATTTTTTATGTTAAGTTGTTGTTCAATCTGTCATAATGATGCTTAGACTACTTAACCTATAACCTGAAAACCAACGTGTATATTTTGATGCTAAATTGCCTGGTCAGAATAGATTTTTGAAAATCACACTTGTAGTTTGTCGCCTTGATTGCATGAAAATGACCGAATCCGACTAGCAAACCAAATGTGAGCTTTTGATCCATTGCACGTAACTTGCAATTTCAATTCTTTTTGAGTGATTTTTTTTTGATGAATTGAGCTTTGTTTATATTCACCAAATCAAGGAATAACGATACAAAGTAGAACGGAGAGACTAAAGGGCCTATACTACCCTTACAATGGCATCAACTTCTTTCCTACCAAGAGCGAAATCTTTTATCTCTTCCTTAACATCTTCTAAGAGCTTGAAGTTGCTCCTACAATCTACCCTCCCAAAGATTCGGTTACATCTCTCCGTCCATACTTGACAGACAATGACACGGCAAATTAGCTTTCTTGTCTTCCCTATTACACTATCATCCAAGCCACTTACATACTTAACCATGTCTTCAAAGGAGCTTGGCTTGATTCTGAAAAAATAGTTCAGCAGTAGTTTGGTATACTCATAGTGCACGAATAAGTGTTCTCTGCTGATGACACTCGATTTGACGTGATTATCAGCCTCATTTAAGCGAGATTTCTTTGCTTAAGACATTGTTTTTAGGGTAGAATAACGAATATTCAATCGATTGCCCTATCTCGTGCCATTTGTGTTACCTTGGCCCGTTTCAGGTCTATATGATGGTTTTCTAGTGTTTTCATGTTAGCACAGGTTTTTGCCGTCAAATAAAGTAGCCATGGACGTGTCTAAGGCATTGGAACCTCGAGGAATCAAACTGGAATCGATCCAAGGAGCCAATCAAGTCAAACCGAAAATCTGCCATTCACACTTACAGTTTCGGCGAAACCAGGCCTCCATATTCGGCGAAACCAGCAGTTCAAATCAACTGATGCCAAGAGAAGGATGGTTTCGGCGAAACAAATCAACTGCTCGGACCGAAGACATTGAACAGCCGGCGGAGCATTGAACTCAAAGCCAGTTTCACCGAAACTATCCCTATGGTTTCGGCGAAACCATCAGCTCAACCCGGCCCAACTAGGGTTAAGTATTTATACTTAATCTGGCGGCCCAAGAAAAGAGACTATCATAATTAATCATAATACAACTTTTCGAGATCAGAATTCTCTGAAGTTCTGGAGCGAAGAGTTGAGTTCGAAGAGTCGGATAGAGATCGTGACGCCATCCCTTCCACCTCGGAGAACCGGAGCTAGGAGTGCAACTTACCGAAGATCGGAGTCTGTCAGAGTCGTCTGAATTAGGTTTTTCAGATCCTTTTCTGTTCTTCCTTTGAATGATGAACTCTTTCTTTGTCTTTGTGTCTTTTGTAATGATCATGAGTAGCTAAACCCTTTAGAGCTTAGACTAGATGAACCCTAAGTGACCCAGGGCTTTAAAGCGGTCACGGATCGGCGGTGACTAGATTTGAAATTCAATCAGTTCTTTTTCATGTTTGATTCGTTCTTCATTGTTCATGTTTCTTGTCTGGATTGATCACCTAGATTAGATTCTTGTTAAGCTAAGGATAGAAGCGAACGCTCGCCTTACTTTAGAACATCGAATTAAACAATTAACCTTATAATTGGAGTGTGCCTTTCGTAGGAACCGGTTAGGGTTAATTCACTGCAAGAGTAACTCATTAATCACTAGTAATCACACCAATTAATTAAGTCGTTGCGAGAGGCGACCGTACCCGGCGGCTAGTTAATCTTGGTAGTTAGAACGGATAGAGCAAACGTTCGCCGGTCTTAAACCTAAGGGTAAGGAGTTATGGTGGTGTCTTAGTAATTGATTGAATAAGAATTGAAATCCGCTGATCTGTTGATTGCCAATGCTCTGGGGAACGAAGGGGGATTCAAAGTCTAAGTTCTTCTGTCATTCTTGTTTTCAAACCCTAATTCCCAATCTGGTTTAGTTTAATCCTTTTTAATTTTTCTGCATTCCTTAGAATTAGAAGTCGTGGAACTCACACCACGCACAACGTGTTTACCTTTGAGTATTTTGCCAGTTCTGAAGTAACCAATCATAGAAAGCCCTCGGAATACGATCTGCTATACGCTTTTTAGCATTAGTAGTTTTTTTTGGCTGAACCGCCCGTATAACAATGACCGGGCGGGGTTCACCAAATTGGCGCCGTTGCCGGGGACTTCTTTTGATTGTTGAAAGAAGAACTGGCAATTTATTCTTCTATTTTCCATCTTTCATTTTTCCACCCACTTCGATTTTACGCCGGTATGTTTGCTTTTGTTGCTTGTAGGTTGTTCTACAGGTTCATGAACCGCTCGATTGCTCATTCTCAGTTTAAGCCGGGTAATTCTGCTTCGCCGAAGAAACCGCGAGCTCAGAAGCAAGTCATAACCACACCGCCTACACCACCTATCCCTCAAAAGATTGAGGAGTTGAAGGAGAACTCCTCATCTTCATCCGTTTCATCCACTACTTCAGATTCACCACCACCTTCTCCTCCCGTACTAGCTGCTCAGCGCACCGTGGCGGATTACTGTAGACCAAATGCGGCTTACCTCTGAGCTAGCGTCGTCGTGCCACACAGCGATGACGACCCCGACGAAAAGATCACAATCTCTTCCTGAGCATGGTCTCTACGGATCTTCACTTCGAAGGGAAGCCGCAAGAAAACCCCCGCACACATTTGGCAAACTTCCTTGACATGTGCGAGACGTTTAAAAAAGGGAATCTCGGTAAGAATAATCTTTGCTTACGAGTATTCCCATTCTCTCTTAAAGGCAATGCCAAGATATGGCTCAGCTCAAAACCACCTGGCTATTACACTGACTGGGATAGTCTGGCTCAAGACTTCATAGAAGAATATTATCCCCCTTCAAGAACTACATTCTACAAGGATAGTATCGCTAGATTCTCTCAGAAGGAAGGAGTAAGTTTACACGACGCGTGGAACGACTTCCAAGCGCTTCTCTCTGAATGCCCTCATCACGGGTTCAACCAGGGGCAGCTAGCTGAAATCTTTGCCCAAGGGATGAATGAAGAAACAGCTGAATGGGTCAACATCTTAGCTGATGGCGACTGCACAGCACTTGAACCAGAAGCTGCTCTACTTCACTTTGCGGACTGCGCATCTAAGTCCAGAAATAGGGAAAGACAGTTTGGAGCAGCCATGAGTCAACCAAGTTGTGAAGATCAGATTAAGATCGCAGTACAGAAACAAATGGAAGAGATCCTCGGTACAACTAATAACTGGCCTAACAAGGAAGTCAACTTCATTGATCACAGCTTCACCAGGGATCAAAGAGGCGACCCCGACTACCGTCAGTTCAGAACACCTCCTCAACAACGGGAAGGCTTCTATGAGCGTCCTCCCTACAACTTCCAACTCGACCAGAGCCGAAATCAATACATGGACAATGGTTATCAAGATCCTTCTAGATTCACCAGAGTACAGCAGCCTCTGAATTTTAGATCTGAGGACAATTGGGAGAGGAGAATAGCCAGGAAGTTTGATCTAATTACAGCAAGACTTGATGATCACGAGGAAAGATTCAAAGCGCAAGCTCTTCTCAATCAAGAACAAATAGCATCTGGACAATGGATTGAGCAAGTCGTGAACAACATCTCGAGCATGCTAGCATCTGGTTTACCATTTGGCCAGCTTCCAAGCCAGACAGAGCCAAACCCGAGAAAAGAACAGGCTAAAATGGTAACTGCTCGAAAACTTCCGAACTTAATTGCTGATGCTTTTTCTGTTTTACGCAGGATCGCTGAAACTCCGGAAGAAGAGGAAGAAGAGGAACAGAAACTAGCGCCTAAGGATGATCCTCCTCTTGCACCATACGTCGTGAAGCCTCCTTTTCCTAGAGCACTGCTGCCAAACGTAAGGATCGAGACTGGCATGAAGGGGAACAAGGAAGGATACCCTGACATTCGTATTAAGAAACCTGTCTCTCCATATCCAGCTAAGTTATCTGATCCTGGTTCTTTTACTTTGCCTTTGGTCATCAATGATGTTGAAATTGAACGTTGCTTAGTTGATCTAGGAGCATCTGTTAATGTCATGCCTGTGAGTCTATATGAAAAGTTAAACCTAGGGGAACTTGAACCGCCCAGTATGCAACTCGTCTTTGCTGATAGATCACTTAAAACCCCTAAGGGAGAGATTAAAGACGTTGTCACCAAATGTGGTCCGTTCACATTCTTAGCTGATTATGTGATTATGGATACTAGTACAGATGACGCTACTATTCTCATAGGTCGACCTTTCATGGCTACTACTGAATGAATATTAACGTTCCTAATGGTTTTTTGACTTTAAGAGTTGGTAAAGAAACGAAAACGTTCCGTCTTAAAGACGGCATAAAATATGACTCTAGGAATGAAGAATCTCACTGCTTAGCTGTTGAAACTGTGGAGTTGACTCCGGTCAACTCCGTTACTAATGTTTCTTCCAGTGTCTCTAGATCATTTGTTGCTACAGGTATTAAACAGGTCACTACGAAAAAACCAGAAATTTCGGTTCAGAAGCCGCTTAAGAAGAAGAAGAAGGAACTGCAAGCCTCTTCTAAACCACCGAGCAGACCTCAAGGAAAGAACAAGAAGACAAAGACCCAAATGGTCTGGAGACCAAAAGCTCCACCGTCTTCCACCAAGCCAGTGCACCACCAATTCGTTCCGAGAAACCGGCGCCGGGACAAGTATGGAGGGAGAAGCCGAAAGCATCTCCTAAGGAAGTACTAACGATCACCGATCCTGGTGATAACAAGCCGAAGAAGAAAGAAAAAGAGAAACCGACAGTCCTCATTCCTTCCATCGTCACACTAAAGAAGGATGACCTCTCTAGAGAGCTGTTCGGACCATTCAAGTTCGTTGATCATCTTCCCGACGGACGTACCAAACTACTACATGCAAACGGGAAGAGATTCACGCTTACCGGAGAAGTCCCGAAGCTGTACTTCATGAACTCCGACGCGAGCATGAAGGAGAATCTAAGTTGGGATGTCTCCTAATACCGTCCAGGTATCGTCCAGCTCAAGGACGTTAATAAAAGAGCGCTTCGTGGGAGGCAACCCACGGCTGGAGTCAGTTTTGTTTTGTTTCAACCTTGGTATTTTAGAGTCGGTTCGGGAGAGCCAAAAGTGTCAGTTTGTTTGATTTATTATTTTTCGTGTAGAGTCTGCGTGTCATAGAGTCAGTTGCAAGTTGATTGAGGTCGTTCTGATTTTTCTGGATTTAACTGTGATTTTCTGAAGTTGGTCGGATTTGCGAAAATATTTTAAACCCGAACAGTTCAAAATTTTCGGCGAAACCACCCTTGTTTTCGGCGAAACCGATTTTCAAACTTCGAACCTGTTTCTCCTGTTCCTCATTTTCGGTTCGAAAAATTTCTGTTTTCGGCGAAACCATTTCAACTAAAATTTTCGGCGAAACCCTGCTGTCATTTTCGGCGAAACCGCCTTCACGAATCCGGCAGTCCATTTTAACTGATATTTTCGGCGAAACCACCATCCTACTTTCGCCGAAAATGCTTTTGAAATTCACCCAATTTTTCCTTTAAAAATCTGGTCCACCTCCTCTCTCTCCTTCTCTCATTTTCGCTCAGCCAACCGAAACAAACCCTCTCTCCCTCTTTGTTTTTCAATCACCGCCGCCGCACCTCTCCCCTCCTCATTCCGATCCCAACAAGCCCTAGAACGTTCGAATCGGAGCTTTGCAGCTCCAGTTCTCCGAAACCCCAGTTTTCAAGTTTTTCACCGATTCCTCTCACCTCGTTCATTTTCAGCAATCATGACTTCAAGGTAAGTTGTATAACTTTTCAATACGAATCTTTTGACATATATATTGCTGAATTTCGTCGAGGTTGACTTTCGGTTGACTTTTCAGTTTACCTCGTTTTGCGTGCTGACTGTTTCGTGTGAACTAGGATTGACCGAACTTATAGAACTGTTCTAGGATGCTTAGGGAGTTCTGTGCTTAATTTCCGTTATCATTTGGTCATGTGTTGCTATGCATACGATTAATTTCTTGTTATGTTGACTTTTGTGAGAAATGTCGGTTTGACTTTGAACTGTGTTGATCATTTGGCTGCCCCAAGTGTCCATTCTCGTTCATATTATCGTGCTTGACAATTGAAATATTATTTTACCGTCATTCTCCGAGTTGTGACAGTCTCGCCATGATTAGGGTCCAATATGCTTAAATGTTGACTTTCTAAATGTCGGTTTGACTTTTTGAACTCTGATTGTAATTATCCGATTCTGGCTGTTCCGAAGTATGTATTTTAATGTCTATGATTACCGGTTACTCCGCTTTACTTACCCCACTTAGTTTCCCTCGTTTCTTTGTGAAATTGAGTTTTTCTACTAAGTGTGGGGTAAGGTTTTGGTCGACTAATTTGGTTTCATTCTGGTTTAGGAACACCTTTGAGCGGAGGACTAAGGCGCGACTTGATGGCGCCTCGAGCTCAGGAGCTGCCGCTCCCGTCACACCCGCCATTCTGGGTCCTCCACCTGCACTACCTCGCCATGCTGGATACCATCCCACCATCGCCCGTCTACCGGACTTCTACTTTGAGAGCTTCCAGAAGATCGAGCACATCCGTGGAGCTGACGTGCGTCCTTTATCCATGGAGTCACTCCAGGAGCATGACGAGGATTCCTACCGGAACGTGCATGACGCCCTAGCACCGGCCGGTCTCCTAGAGCTGACCACCATAGCCGCCGAGTTCCCAGACATTGCTCTCTAGGAGTTCTGGGCGACATTTGACTTGGACGAGCATAAGAGGAGACGGGGCCAGAAGGTGATCACCTTCTTTCTTGGTGGGGTGTACAGGCAGCTCACCTACGATGAGTTTGCCGCTCATCTGGGCATCCCCTACGAGCACTATCACGATCACCACCTCGGTTAGGGCGAGGATGATGACGACGAGGAGTTGCACGCCCTCTGGAGCCACATGACAGGCGTGCCTGGCGATCGCCTCGGGAAGAGCAACTCAGTTAAGTCTCTCTCTCACCCGCTCTATAAGTTTATTCATATGGTTTGGCGGGGTCACCAATGTCAGAGACAAGGATCGCCACCATATCCTTAAGGAGGAGCTCATGCTTCACCGAGCCATCCGAGAGAGCTACCCTCTCCACCCCGGCTGGGTGCTAGCTCACATCTTCAGCCAGAGGACCAAGAGGAAGAAGCTACCACGCAAACTCTTGGGAGGCAACTTCTAGGTCAGCTCATCCTCTCCTTCGGCATCAGCCATGAATATGGCCCTAACATTCCACGACACCCAATTATGACCGTTGGAGGAGACTTGGCGGTCGAGTACGACTTAGAACTCGACCTCAGTCCCCATGTAGCAGCAGATCCTCCACTCTAACCTGCGGTCGAGTCGGAGGACGAAGATGATGCTGAGGAGCAGCAGCCGCAACCGCCTCCAGAATTCCAAGATTATATACCCTCGCCACACCATCAGGCAGGGTACATCCACCAGTCGCCGCCGCGCATTCCAGATCCATTTCCGGCGCATACTCACCAGCCGCGACATCACCCCGCGGATGTGGGAGAGTTATACGAGCGACTGCAAGAGTGGCGCATCACCGACAACGCCGCTCAAGAGGCGCGATGGACTATTATGAAGCAACATATGCGCTGAGCCGACCGGCGATATGAGGCACAGATGGCGTGGCAATGCCAGCTCGGCGAATTTCTCAACTTTTCACCTCCCGGTTCACCGGACCAGCAGTGATCGGGTTGTATTCCTTTTCTGGTGTCTTCTTTTTATTTATTATTTTCGGATTTCGATCCAACTTTTTTCTGTGTGGATCCGGGGCACTTGTTTCCTTTTTATGTTTCATTTGTTTTTGTTTTGTAGGAAGTTGGGAGATTCCCTTTGCTTCAGGTTCTGTTACACTTCCCTCTGCTCCGAGGATCCGTGCTTACCCTCTGAACTCAACCGTCCTCTTCCAGGTTCTTCCAGTCCACTCTGAACTCTAGAATTAGTCCTGTGAGGACACAGTCCGATTTAAGTGTGGGGTAGGATGCTAGAGAACCTTGCATGAACTTGATTGCCCTTGATTGTGTTTTGTGTGCCTCGTGATTCCATTTCAGTCTCTCTAGCATTAGAATGGCTCAGTTCTTGATTTTTGATGTTAAGTTGTTGTTCAACCTTTCATAGTGATGCTTAGACTGCTTAACCTAGAACTTGAGAACCAACTTGTATGCTTTGATGCTTAATTGCCTGGTCAGAACAGAATTTTAAAATCACACTTGTAGTTTGTAGCCTTGATTGCATGAAAATGACCGAATCCGACTAGCAAACCAACTGTGAGCTTTTGATCCATTGCACGTAACTTGCAATTTAAATTCTTTCTGAGTGGTTTTCTGTTTACTTGAATGAGTTAGAATTTGCATGAGACCTACTCGAGACCACACGATGACACGAGTTCTAGAAGGATAGGGGCACCTAGATTCAGCTACTAAGCCAGATAGCCTACCAAACGATAAAATCCACTAGGTTTAGACCCTTGAGCTTGGCCTGTTCTTTCGGTTCGATAATACATTACAGCCATTTCCCATTTCTTTCATTCCCCGTTGATCCCCTGTGGTTGTAGTTCTAGATTGACCTACCGGAAGTCGGTTTGTGGTAACCTGCCTATAGCCATTAAACAGGTGGTCTTAGCTAATATGTCCAGATGTGTAAACCCCTCTAGCAACTAAAAGAAAAAGCGGCACAAAAGAAAAAGTAAAAGTAAAGTAAGAAAAGAATCAAGCTTCAGAAAAGAAAGAGAGAAGCAGAAAAATCAGAAAAATAAGAAAAGTTTCAAAGTGTAGTTCAATAAAACGTTCTTCTCCCTACAAATGGAAGAACGAAGTCAAAAAGAAAAGAAAAAATGTTGATGGGCCCAGCCCGACGAAGTCCTAAGGCCCACACGACGGCCCACGAGGCGACCCACATGGCAGCCCGAACACAGCGGCTAAGGCAGGGGGTCCGGACTCAGGCGGTAAATCAGATGGGCCGAACAGGCAGGCCCAGGAAGTGGAGTGAGGCCCAAAGCGACGGCCCAGCTCGGCGGCCTCCTAGGGTTACTCGGCGACACTTAGGTTTCCAAGACAGAGCGGACACGTGTCAACATCCGACGGGAGCTACAAACGAGTGGCTAAGATTCAGCCTTGGCGACCAAGGCAGGGGTACTATAAATACCCCCGTACACCCTATTAACCAGGGGACAACACTTTTACCCAGCGGACAAAACGCTCCGCGGTACGTTACTCGCCTCCCTCTCCCATTCCTTAAACTGATCGCCTCCCCTTTTCCTTGAACTAACTTCCCCCCACGTTGCTTAAGAGGTACACCACTCCCGGAGGACCAACAGGCTTGGGCTTCCATTATTGGGCCAGGCGACAAGGCTGGAACAATTGGCGCGCCAGATAGGGGGCGATCAGGCGACTTTTCAAAGCGAATGGCTTCATCAGCGATTCCCACTCTGATGGGCGAGGATGGCGAAAGAGGAGATGGAGTAACACCTGTCAAGCATGTCAACCCAGGTTCTCGAGCAGACCCAAACCTCACTAGAAACATGGAGCGCGAATTCGAAGGCGACTCGGAGTCCCAGAGTACTATTCCGCCGGCGATGCCTATGAGCTGTTGGAGCAGCGATTTTGGTCCCTTGACCAACAGAATGTTGAGCTCACGCAGATGTTGAAAACGGTGATCGCCCAGCAGGCTCAAGCTCTCAGGGCCAACACTCAGGACAGGCAATCGCCACAGGACTCCCATTTGGAAGTGTTACAGCAATTCCTCCCGGCTACTCAAATCTCCCCCGCACAGATGGCGGTTCGTCAACCTCTGTCCAGGGCGATACTCGCCGAGCCACTACCTAAGGGGTTGGTTCCGCCCAACCTAGATAGGTATGTAGGTACTGGCGACCCGGACGAGCACTTGCATGCCTTCCAGATCGCCATGCAAATGCAGCAGGCTGGCAACGCCGCATATTGCAGAGCTTTTCCGGCGACACTGGGAGGGCGAGCCAGGGAGTTCTTTGATGAATGGACTGGGGTCGTCCAATCCATCAAGAGGGTAGATCATGAAATCGCTGCGGCAAGTTTATTCCAGTCGACTCATAACGGCAGGCTGCGAGAGTCGCTGCTACAGGTGGCTCCGAAGTCGTTGTCCGACTTGGAAACCAGAGTACACAAAATTATTTTGATCGAGGAGCAGTTAGCAGAGCCTTTACGTGCAGCGGCGAAGATGGAAGAAAAGCCCGTTACAGGGAACAAGCAGGCCAAAGGGCAGCCCTCCGAGACACGACCATACGGGAAATATCGCCCAGGGGAGCAAAGGCGTTACCAAGAGAGAGGATACCCTGGAGAGCAAAGGGGTTATCAGGAGAGAGGATACCAAGAGGAGAGGGCAGATTATACACCCCTCTCAGAATCGCGAAGAAAGATTCTGCTGTATATGCAGCATAAGGGACATCCCATCAACTGGCCGGGGCCAATGTTCACCCCGGCGGATCAGCGAAGTCGCCAAAAGTTTTGCGATTTCCATGACTCTCATGGGCATACCACTGAAGACTGCAGGGAATTGAAAAATGAAATCGAAAGGTGGATAAACGAAGGACGTCTCAGGGATTTCATTGTCAGCTCAAAGCAGAAAAACAAGCCGCAAGAAGATGATCGCCGTGGACAAGGAGAATCACAAGACAAGAAGGGTGATGTTTTCGCCCGACTTAAGGAGCCTATGGACAATGAAGATAGCAAGAAAAAGCCTCGACCTGAGGTAAACCACGTTTATCAAACCATTTTCGGTGAGGAAAGTTGCCCGACAAAGAAAGTCAGAAAGGAGGAAACAAAGGAGGTGATGATGATAGACCAAGTCAGTCGCCCAACGTTGGGATTCTCGGAAGAAGACATGGCCAGGGTAGGAGGCCCAAGTTTGGAAGCGATGGTGATTCAAGTAATCACACACAATAGCCGAGTGGAGCGAGTGATGGTTGACGAAGGGAGCTCCGCGGACATTATTTTCTGGGAGCTGTACAAAAAGATGAACCTGCCAGCTAGCTTGCTCAGGCAGACAAAAACTACCATCTCAGGATTTTCAGGACACACAGTTCCCATCAAGGGGATAGCCACGATGGCAATAACCATTGGGGATGGAGACTTGCAGGTCACCCGATCCATCGACTTCCATGTCATGGATTGTCAATCCACGTACAACATGATCCTAGGGCGACCTGCACTCGCCGCCTTCCGAGCAATCTCCTCCCCAGTGCACCAAGTACTGAAGTTCGCTATTAATGAAGGGATAGGTTTTGCCTGGGGACACCCGGACATCGCCAGAAGGTGTTACAGGGCGGCGACTAAAAGCACGTGCCTCACCATAAGCTTGGAGGCGGAGAATGAGGGAGAAAGAGTCGTACCAACAGAATCGGACGTCCCAATACCGCTGTTCGAAGAAGATGAAAGTAAGATAGTTCGAGTTTCGTCCTACCTGAGCGATAACAAGAAACAGGAGTTGGTCAAGTTGCTCCGAGAGTTCTCGCACCTGTTCGCATGGTCACCAAGTGACATGCCAGGAATTGCTCCAGACATCATCAAACACTCTCTAGCGATCGAACCCGGGAGTGCCCAGTCCAGCAAAAGCGGCGGAACATCTGCAGAGAAAGGCAGCAAGCGGTGGCAAATGAAGTGGACAAACTTTTGAAGGCAGGATTTATCAAAGAGGTACAGTATCCTGAGTGGTTGGCTAATGTAGTTCTTGTCAAGAAATCGTCAGGAGCATGGGAATGTGTGTCGACTTCACCAACCTTAACGATGCTTGCCCCAAGGATCCGTACCCCTTGCCCAACATAGAGCAGCTGGTAGACGCAACGGCGAACAATGAAATGCTGTCCATTTCTGGACATGTTCTCGGGATATCATCAAATACCTTTAAGCAAGCAAGATCAAGAGAAAACGGCTTTCATGACGCCCACGGCGAACTACTGCTATCGAGTGATGCCATTCGGGCTCAAGAATGCTGGCGCGACTTACCAGAGAATGATCGACAAAGTCTTTGTCAAGCAGCTCGGCCGAAACTTGGAGGCATATGTGGATGACCTGCTGGTCAAAAGTAAGAGATCTAATGACCATCTTGGCGACTTAAGAAAAACCTTCAATACACTGCAGGAGTATTCGCTCAGGTTGAACCCTTTGAAGTGTGTGTTCGGGGCAACATCAGGAAAGTTCCTGGGATACCTCATAACCAGGAGAGGAATTGAAGCTAATCCAGCGTAGATCGCGGCAATTACAGCGATGGCCCCTCCAAAGACTGTGAAGGAGGTTCAGGTTCTATCTGGAAGACTGACGGCAATCAATCGATTCATTCCCAGGATCGCCGATCGCTGCGCTCCGTTCTTTGCGACTTTAAAGAATGCATCAAAGTTTGCATGGAATGACAAATGTAACAAGGCTTTTGAAGAGCTGAAGCAATTTTTAATTACCCCTCCTGTACTTGCATCTCCAAAGTCAAATGAAGATTTATTTCTCTATATTGCGATCTCTCCAAAGGCAGTTAGTGCGGTCTTAGTTCGAAGAGAGGACAAAGCCGAACACCCTGTTTTTTATACAAGTAAAACCTTAGTCGATGCTGAAACAAGGTACCCGTCAATAGAAAAAATGGCATACGCTGTGGTCTGCGCGGCCAGAAAGTTGCGACCATATTTTCAGGCACACACAATACATGTGCTCACGAATCTTCCGATTAAGAATGCGTTAAGATCTATGAGCATGGCAGGGCGATTAGCTAAGTGGGCGATCGAGCTAAGCGAGTATGACATTCGATACCAACCGCGAACGGCGATCAAGGCCCAAGTCCTTGCTGACTTTGTAGTCGAAGGTGCAGTACAAGAAGACACCGAGGAAGGCGATGAATGGACGTTATTTATAGATGGCGCCTCGAGTAAAGGAGGGTCAGGCGCAGGGATAGTCCTAAGGTCTCCTGGGGGGATCCTCCACGAGGTCGCATTTCGATTTGCAACTAATCGAACCAACAATGCAGCTGAGTACGGGGCATTGGAGGCTAGCTTGCGCATTGCTAAGAGTATGGGAGTTACTAACATCAAAGTTTTCTCAGACTCGGCGATAGTAGTCAACCAAGTTAATGGGAGCTTTGAGGTAAAGGAGGAGTCGCTCCTCCCTTATTTTGATGAGGTAAAACTGCTTATATCGGAATTCAAGAAGGTGGTTATATCCCAGATTGCTAGGGAGGAGAATTGCCACGCGGATGCATTATCAAAATTAGCAACGGCGACAGATTTTGAAGAAGGGCGAATGGTCACAGTGGAAAAAGAAACAAGGAGGAAGCAGTGTTTTCACGTGATTAACGGAATTGGGAAAAGCGACTGGCGAACGCCTATTATTCAATACTTGGACAACGACACTGTACCAAGTGACCCGTTAGAAGCGACCAAGCTCCGGCGAAAAGCAGGGAGGTGTACTATAATAGGGGGAGAGCTGTATCGAAAATCAGCTATGGGTCCATACTTGCGATGCCTGGGAGAGGAGGATGCAGCTTGGGCCCTAGAGGAAGTACACTCAGGAGTATGTGGTACTCACTTGGGAACAAGAAGTTTGGAAAGGAACTTAATATACCAGGGCTTCTATTGGCCAACAATGAGAAAGGAGGCTGGCGACCTGGTGAAGAAATGCCACAAATGTCAGGAATTTGCAAGTTATCACAAGTTGCCCGCAACAGCGCTCCAGGCGAATGTCAGCCCGTGGCCATTCGCGAGGTGGGGGATGGATATCCTAGGCCCATTTCCGGAAGCTTCGGGGAAAAGGAAATTCCTCATCGTGGCAGTTGATTATTTCACCAAGTGGGTTGAGGCAGAAGCGGTGGCAAGTATCACCGCCAAGCAGATACAGAAGTTTGCATTTAAAAGTATCGTCACCAGATTTGGTATACCAGAAAGTATTATATGTGACCATGGAACTCAGTTTGACTCACAGGTCTTTAAAGAATTTTGTGATGACCTGAGGATAAATCTGAGATTCGCTTCGTCGCCTATCCACAAGCTAATGGACAAGCAGAGGCGGCTAATAAGCTTATTTTACAAGGATTAAAGAAAAGAGTGGATGGCTGTAAGGGCGTATGGGTCGAGGAGCTTGATCATGTACTATGGGATCACCGTACGACTTATAAAACGGCGACAGGGGAGACTCCCTACACATTGACGTACGGGACTGAGGCGGTCCTTCCGGTAGAAATCTCAATCCCATCTATCCGAATACAGGAATACAGGGATGAGGTCAACGAACAAGAATTGATGCTCAACGTAGATATGATTGAGGAAAAAAGAGAAAAGGCACAGATGCGGCTGATCGCTGAAAAGGAGCAGTTAGCCAGGCGGTACAATTTAAAGCTCCGACCACATCACATCGCGCTCAATGACTTAGTGCTGCGAAAGATCTTCAGGCCGGCGGTCGGGGTGGCCAAGCTCAACCCCGGATGGGAAGGCCCATACAGAGTACGGGGAGTGGTAGGGGCCAACACCTTCAAACTAGCAGAGTTAGATGGAGCAAAGATCCCCAAAACTTGGAACTCCATGCATCTCAGGCGATATTATGATTAAAAAGACACTTATAACCGAGGCTAGTTTTTAAGGCAACTAAGGGCCCTAATGATTGAATCTAATATATGTCTTCGCGCCATCAAATTTATCATGTAAGACCTAAGGGCATTGGAATCGCTGTGTAAGACCTAAGGGCATCAAATTTATCATGTAAGACCTAAGGGCATTGGAATCGCTGTGTAAGACCTAAGGGCATCAAATTTATCATGTAAACCTAAGGGCATTGGAATCACTGTGTAAGACCTAAGGGCATCAAATTTATCATGTAAGACCTAAGGGCATTGGAATCGCTGTGTAAGACCTAAGGGCATCAAATTTATCATGTAAGACCTAAGGGCATTGGAATCGCTGTGTAAGACCTAAGGGCATCAAATTTATCATGTAAGACCTAAGGGCATTGGAATCGCTGTGTAAGACCTAAGGGCATCAAATTTATCATGTAAGACCTAAGGGCATTGGGATCGCTATGTAAGACCTACGGGCATTAACAAATCGCTGTGTAAGACCTAAGGGCATCAAATTTATCATGTAAGACCTAAGGGCATTGGAATCGCTGTGTAAGACCTAAGGGCATCAAATTTATCGGTATAACATCTAGTTAATGATGAAAAGAAGCAAAGCGATCAAGAGAGGTGTAATAAGATAAAAGACCAAAGATTGAAAATTCGCAAGGAAGAGTTTAATAAAGCAGTTTTTACAAAAAAAAGAGGAGAAAGAGAGGAAAACAGCAACAGCACGCAGAAACATGATGATTGTCTGAAAAGATAGCAATAATAACAACAGGCTGAAAGCGGGATCATAGGTCTTTAGCGCCGGAGCCCTTCTCGCCAGCCTTGGAAGAGTCAGCGGCGGAATTGAAGTCCTTGCCGCTGGTCGAGGGGGCTTGATCAGATGATGGCGGCTGAACCTCTGATCCATCGAGATTCAGAGCAGGCAGGCCACGGCTGCGGCGAGTGGCCGCCACATATTCGGCATCTGCCGCCACTATCTCCCGCTCCAAGCGAGCAGCATCTCAAAAATAAGTCTCCTCCTCGGCATCGGGAAGGTCGGGAACCCCAAAGTTATAGCGATTGAGACCTCGGAGGACGGCTCGAACCATTTTTCGCCCTGGCCAGCCCTTGTTGGGAAACAGCTCGTAGAACTCATTACGACAGCTGCGCATTACTACACGCATACTCTCACCGAGAGCATGAGTGTAATAAGCCACAGTCTCATCATACTGAGCCTTGGCAGCGGCAAGATCACGATCCGCCGCCGATTCAGCCGCCAGAGAGTCATTAAGCAGCTCCTTAGCTCTGTCCCTTTCGGCGGCTATCTCCTCCACCTGTGCAACCTTGACACGAGCCTCATCCAACTCGGCTTCAAGGGCGACAATGTCTTATTAGCAGATTGCAAGTCCTCCTGGACGCCCTCCATCTGGAGATCCGCCCAAGTCGCCTCAGCCAGGCTTTCCTTCAGAGACTCAGCAGCAGAGGTCGCTGCATCTGCCCGTCGCTAAGATAAAAAAAAAACAACAACGTGCGGGTTTAGCAAGGATCGTAAGGTGACAAGCGGGAAATAGTATATATAAAAGGGGAGAAAGAAGAGGCATGATAAATACCTTCTCCTCGTTATGATAACGGGTGAGATCCATGCGCAAAGAGCGCAGATTCTCAACATCCTCCTTCAGCCTCCGATTCTCCTCCTGCATGTGTTTACATGCAAAGGAAAGATCGCCGAGCTCGGCCACGGCCTAGGCAGCAAAACAAATGTAAGGGGTAAGAAGCAGCGAGCAGAGCTAAGGTAACAGGACAAAGCAAATAAATTTCGCATTCCATAAATACCTGAAGGAGGCGGCAGGAAGTCGCCCATGCAGGTCCGAAATCTCCGAGCCCTCACCAGGAGCGGTCACCCCCTCGTAGACACCTCGAGAGAACTCCTCCGTGATATCACTCGCCATCCGGGGCGATATGTGGGATGCCACCGGATGAACGACGGCGAAGTAGGGAAGGCGAAAGGGACCCTCGCCCTCGCGACCAGCAGGAGCAGGACGATCGAAGAGAGTGTTAGCTCGCTCTGTCCAGCTGGACCGGCGGGCACGGTCGGTGTTGACAGGAGGCGGGCGAGAGTGGTCGCGAGAAGGCTCGGTGGGACGAAGATCAAGCTCCGCCGCCGGCGCAGACTCGGGATGCTCCGGATCCCGGGGAAGAGGGATAGGTTCGTCGGGAAGATAGGAGTCGTCATATGAGATGACGTTCTCGTCAGCAGGATGCTCTAAGGGCTCCCTCGCAGAAGGATTGTCATTTGCCAGAGGCGATTGGCGACGAGAGCGGCGGAGGGGAGTTTCAGTCTCAGCATCGACATCCTCCACCTCTATCACTGGTGGGGGCGGCAGGCGGTGGATTGCTGGAGCCCTCACCTGCCTTTCTCCTCGGCTTGGAAACCCCAGCCTTTTTCTTCCTCTTTGAAGAAAGGAGGCTTTCATCCGTCTCAGCCGCCTTCCTCTTCCCCTTAGATTTGTCGGGCGAAGGTTGGGCAGAAGCAGGGGCGACGGGGGCAGCCTCAGAGCGGCTGGGACGAGTCTCGGCGACAGGACCACGCGCGGTGGTACTAAGGAGGCACCCAGCGAGGCTTACGGCACCTAGGAAAAGTACATCCAAAGATTAGTATAAAAAAAATAAGGAAAGAAAAGAGAGCACAAAAAGGCGATAATATAAAGGTTATACATTCCTAAGGGTTTGGCTACGACGACTCAATTACGCAAGATGAACGGCGACAGCTAGGAAGGGAGGAAAACAATCAGCACCGCCTAAGACATAAAGTATACCTCCTCGTATCCCCGCCTGGGCGGTCCGCGGGCCAGAAGTGGTCGATAAGTGAGGCAATCAAGAAGGATCTGGCGACGTAGGAGTATTTCATCGGGAGTAGGATCAAGCTCGGCGTTGAAAGAACTCACGTCACCAGAAGACCAGGATGAGGGGAGCAGCGAAGCCCAATGATGATCCGTGTCGCTGGGGCGGAAGTAGAAAAAGAATGGTACCATGTAGGGGAGGTTTCGGGGATGAGTAAGTGCCCTTTTGAGTAAGATCAGCTCGGCGAACGAAACTGATGCCATTGGAGGTGTGTTTGGCATAATGAATTAGTTGGAACAACCGCAAAGTGGGGGCGATCTTCTTAGTCACGCAGCTGCATTCAAAAGCAGAGGCCGTAGCCCAACACCCGACGTTAAAGGCGCCAAGAGAAGCGCCAAAGCACCCAAGCAGGTCGACCGTGAACGATGATGGCGGAAGGCGAAGGCCATTGGTGAAGGCCTCGGTCCAGACGCCGTGCCACCCTGGCGGGCAGTTGCCATAGTGGAAAGCCGAGAGGCCACGGCGAATTCCCAGGTAGACGGCAGCATGGCGAATGGAAGAACGCGGGCGATACTTCTCCACCGACCCTGAAGGAAAGTAGCCCGGGCCGATGACCGTGCGCTCGTCACAAGTAGCTCTCCCCCACATAGACCGCCAGTTGCCAATGGAGTAGGAACCGGTGACTCTAGTCCCTCAGATCAATCTCGACCCCATGACGGGCCCGCTCGAATCCTTTTTGGTGGGGACCCCAAAAGGGCAGGGCAGGAGATTCATCAAAATTCTCCTCTGCTACGTCGGAAATTTGGGCAGACGAGGTTTCGGCCGTAGATGGAGGATTTAAGGGTGCCCGTTCAGGGGACTGACTGGAAAGGAAGGAGAGGACGAAGGAGAAGATGAAGGAGAGGGTGAAGAATCGGTACCAGCGGAGTAGGAATGACTTTGGTTTTGGCTATCGGAGTCGGAATCCATGGTTCAAAGAAAATAAGAAGAAGCAGAAAAGAGAAGGAAACACACGCGGGATGGCAATGGGAGTGAGAAAGAGGGGAAGAGTCACGTACCAGGTGGGCGTCGGGGGGCTCCAGACATCTGAAAAATGGCAGGAAGAGATGAACGTTTTCTGGTGATCGGAAGAAGGAGAAACGAACGTTTTCCGATCGACGGGGAAGGAGAAGATAGTGGAGGGCTCGCCGGAAGGAATAAGGAAGCAGTGGAGGTAAGAAGACTGTAAAAACAGGGAGTCAAGGTGGCAGAGAAGGAGTAAAAAAAGGAGGAAGACGGTAAGAAGGGGGTTTATATAGGAGTGCAATGAGCGGGAATGGAACCGTCGCGGTGAATGAGTGAGTCACACGCGCGGTTAAAAGGACGTGTTGGCGGGAAGTTGAGCCGTCGCGACGTTTCATTGGGGGCACGCGCGGCTGAGATGACGTCTGAAGGGATAAGGTAATGATGGCTTTCTGGGCAATTACTGAAATACCCCGATTTCCCCAACTTCTCCAGCAAGGTAGGGAGTAAAAGACCATAATACCCTGAGCGATAGAGAGGTGCATGAAAAACTGGAAAGAAGGGGCGCGATAGAAAGCAGCGACAAAAGAGATAAGGCGATAAGAACCAAGACACCAAAGCGGCAAAATAACAAAGCAACAAGGCGAAAGGACAGCAAAGCGATAAAGCGACACAACATAAGCGATCCGAGTTATAGGTAAGCCCTCAGCCAAGCAAAGCTCGAACTAAGGGCTCGGGGGCAATTGATGGGTCCTCTTACGGCGATCACGAGACGAGCGATCCAAGTTATAAGTAAACCCTCAGCCAAGCAAAGCTCGACTAAGGGCTTGGGGGCAATTGATGGGCCCAGCCCGACAAAGTCCTAAGGCCCACACGACGGCCCACGAGGCGACCCACATGGCAGCCCAAACACAGCGGCTAAGGCAGCGGGTCCGGACTCAGGCGGTAAATCAGATGGGCCGAACAGGCAGGCCCAGGAAGTGGAGTGAGGCCCAAAGCGACGGCCCAGCTCGGCGGCCTCCTAGGGTTACTCGGCGACACTTAGGTTTCCAAGACAGAGCGGACACGTGTCAACATCCTACGGGAGCTACAAACGAGTGGCTAAGATTCAGCCTTGGCGACCAAGGCAGGGGTACTATAAATACCCCCGTACACCCTATTAACCAGGGGACAACACTTTTACCCAGCGGACAAAACGCTCCGCGGTACGTTACTCGCCTCCATCTCCCATTCCTTAAACTGATCGCCTCCCCTTTTCCTTGAACTAACTTCCCCCCACGTTGCTTACGAGGTACACCACTCCCGGAGGACCAACAGGCTTGGGCTTCCATTATTGGGCCAGGCGACAAGGCTGGAACAAATGTGTATGCAAAAGAAAAAGAATAAGTGCTAGGTTGCTTGAGGGTATCATAGGACGAGCGTTCATTATTCTACCCGTGTTTGGTTAGACGGTAGGAAGCCATAGATTAGATTCGAGGGAAGTTAGTCGAAAGCTACACCGCACCAAGCCATCATCATTCATTCCCATCATCCATCTCATTATAAACCCGAGTAGTGTAGATTTCATTACGGTCCTAGCAGGGAAGTGCTTCTTGACTAGATACTCGTGTTGTCACAGTGGTGGAGATGTGGTCGAAATGCAAACCTATGACAGAATTCGGTAACAGAAAACGATCGAGAGCAGAAACACGTCCTTAAACACAGAGAGTGAGAGTCCCCATTGTACTAATATATCCTGTGTGAGAAGTCTGGTCGGTCAAGTCAAATTCGTGCATGATTGATTGCTAATTACTTGTCGTGTGCAGTTTATTAGTGAGACCAGGTAGTTTGGCTGATCAGTATGCATGTTAGGTTTCTTGTTCTAGGATCGATCTGTCTAATAATTCATTGTGCTTGATTGAGCTCCAATTTAATCGATCTTATCATTTATGAACATGAGCGTTTCTATTCAGTTTGCTTGAGGACAAGCAAAAGCTTAAGTGTGGGGTATTTGATGACACTCGATTTGACGTGATTATCAGCCTCATTTAAGCGACATTTCTTTGCTTAAGACATTGTTTTTAGGGTAGAATAACGAATATTCAATCGATTGCCCTATCTCGTGCCATTTGTGTTACCTTGGCCCGTTTCGGGTCTATTTGATGGTTTTCTAGTGTTTTCATGTTAGCACAGGTTTTTGCCGTCAAATAAAGTAGCCATGGACGTGTCTAAGGCATTGGAACCTCGAGGAATCAAACTGGAATCGATCCAAGGAGCCAATCAAGTCAAACTGAAAATCTGCCATTCACACTTACAGTTTCGGCGAAACCAGGCCTCCATATTCGGCGAAACCAGCAGTTCAAATCAACTGATGCCAAGAGAAGGATGGTTTCGGCGAAACCAATCAACTGCTCGGACCGAAGACATTGAACAGCCGGGGGAGCATTGAACTCAAAGCCAGTTTCGCCGAAACTATCCCTATGGTTTCGGCGAAACCATCAGCTCAACCCGGCCCAACTAGGGTTAAGTATTTATACTTAATCTGGCGGCCCAAGAAAAGAGACAATCATAATTAATCATAATACAAATTTTCGAGATCAGAATTCTCTGAAGTTCTGGAGCGAAGAGTTGGAGTTCGAAGAGTCGGATAGAGATCGTGACGCCATCCCTTCCACCTCGGAGAACCGGAGCTAGGAGTGCAACTTACCGAAGATCGGAGTCTGTCAGAGTCGTCTAAATTAGGTTTTTCAGATCCTTTTCTGTTCTTCCTTTGAATGATGAACTCTTTCTTTGTCTTTGTGTCTTTTGTAATGATCATGAGTAGCTAAACCCTTTAGAGCTTAGACTAGATGAACCCTAAGTGACCCAGGGCTTTAAAGCGGTCACGGATCGGCGGTGATTAGATTCGAAATTCAATCAGTTCTTTTTCATGTTTGATTCGTTCTTCATTGTTCATGTTTCTTGTCTGGATTGATCACCTAGATTAGATTCTTGTTAAGCTAAGGATAGAAGCGAACGCTCGCCTTACTTTAGAACATCGAATTAAACAATTAACCTTATAATTGGAGTGTGCCTTTCGTAGGAACCGGTTAGGGTTAATTCACTGCAAGAGTAACTCATTAATCACTAGTAATCACACCAATTAATTAAGTCGTTGCGAGAGGCGACCGTACCCGGGCGGCTAGTTAATCTTGGTAGTTAGAACGGATAGAGCGAACGTTCGCCGGTCTTAAACCTAAGGGTAAGGAGTTATGGTGGTGTCTTAGTAATTGATTGAATAAGAATCGAAATCCGCTGATCTGTTGATTGCCAATGCTCTGGGGAACGAAGGGGGATTCAAATTCTAAGTTCGTCTGTCATTCTTGTTTTCAAACCCTAATTCCCAATCTGCTTTAGTTTAATCCTTTTTAATTTTTCTGCATTCCTTAGAAGTAGAAGTCGTGGAACTCACACCACGCACAACGTGTTTACCTTTGAGTATTTTGCTAGTTCTGAAGTAACCAATCATAGAAAGCCCTCGGAATACGATCTGCTATACGCTTTTTAGCATTAGTAGTTTTTATTTGGTTGAACCGCCCGCATAACAACGACCGGGCGGGGTTCACCACCTGCTCTCCTCTTCATCTTCACATAGTGCACAGGTAGTGTCGACCAGAGGGTCCCAGGCTTTTATCTTGTCCCGAGTGTTAATCCTGTTTGACACAATCAACCAAGCAATCACTGCTCTTCGAGGGATGAAATAACCTGTCCACACACAACCATACCAATTAACTTCACTTCTCTTCTTCCTAATACCTTCCCAGATTGTACCAATTCTCAACCTCTGCACATATTGTCCATTCCAACTCAGATCTCCTTCATCATCTTGTACTATAAGAGGTCTAACACAGTCTCTCAACTTCAGAAGACACTTCCAGTGCCAAGACCCTGAATCAGAAATCACAGTCCATAAACTCCTCTCCTTGATTCTATAGTATTTTAACAAGGCAATCCATAGGGAACCCTCATTCATCAAAATTTTCCAGATATGACATATCACACTACAACAGACGGACGTTTTAGTGGCAGGCCGTGTCGTGCTTTGTGGCAGGCAGTCTGCCACTAAACACAGAGCTTACTCGCAGGCGGGGCCTGCCACTAAGCACGACGCGGCCTGCGAGTAAAGCAGCTGCGAGGAAGCCCAACACGTGGCAGGCCCCGCCTGCGAGTAAGCTACTCGCAGGCCATTGGTTAGTGGCAGGGCCTGCCACTAAGCTTAGTGGCAGGCCTGCCACTAACTTTGTGGCCTGCCACTGAGCTTAGTGGCAGGCGCCTGCCACTACCCACCTACCTGGGCCAGGCCGGTTGGGCTTGCTAGGCCGATTTGGGCGGGCTGGGCTGGTTGGTTTGACCAATTGGTTTGCTGGCTGGACCGATTGGTTTGTTAGGCTGGACGATTGTTTGTTAGGCTGGACTATTAAAATGACTACGATAACAAAATTAAAAACAATTTCAAATCATTCAACAAAAAACATTACGAAATATCAAATAATGATCGTACAATAGTAATAATACATAATTCATACATAATTCAAACACACAGAGTACCAGATGATGCACGTACAATAATACAATAATTAACAAACAGTACAATACAGTATAATAGTACAAATAGATAACAAACTACACAATATCCCAAGGATGCACGTACGCACCATCACCATTACCACCACGATTACCACCACCACCATTCTACACAGACAAAAACAGATATGTGTGAGAGATATAAAAACATTACATAAGTAATTACTGACTTTTGTACACGTACCATAGCAAGCTGCTGGATAAAATCAGGTCCAACATCCGGGGCCTCAAACCAGTGGGAGATATCATCTACATTAGGCACAACTGGAGGCACAACTGGAGCAGATCCACTAGCAGACTGGGGCTGAGTCTGAGACTGGCTCACGAATTGCGACATCATCTGCTCCAGTGATGCCAGCCTGCGATTAGCATCAGCAAGCCCATCCTGTGTGGCAGTCAGCTCTGACCGAGTGGCCTCTAGCTCTGACCGAGTGTCAACCAGCTCCCGGTTCAGCTTATCATATGCTGCATCATGAGCACGAGCTGGTGTGGGCCGGGAAGAGATACTACCAGTGGCCGACGTAGATGACTCAGCACTTGTCCCAAAGACCTAAAAACATAAAAGTACTTGGTGAACAATACAATTAAATCATATTTCTAGTTTTAGTGTTTAAATATAATTACCTGACTCTTACTAGCATGCCGACCAAACATCCTTACGTGCCCTCGGTGTTCTGGCTTGTTAAGGGCTTGGGAAAATGCATCATTTGGGCCCCACTCCGTCGAGACACCGGCCGCCTCCAATTGGCGGATAGTCTCCTATAATATCAAATCAAACCAACCAAAATTAGTGAACACTCTAAAAGTTCCACTTATTAGAATAGTGGTTATTCAATTTTCTTACCATTATTGCGCCAGCATGAGCACTCTTTGGTTCTCCATTCGGCCAACTATAGTACTTGATAAAGATCTGCCCCCTTGAAGGTCGCTGACCAGTCTTCTCCGCCTCCTCCTCTATGTAGAGACCCCCGGTCTGGACCCTCCAGTGTGATTTTCTTCTTGGCATGCTCGATTAGCCTTGTTTCTTGCAACCGCATCCTAAACCAAAACAATGTGAACGATTCAATATTTAACAAATACGTGATTCACATTAACTTGGTTAAATATGCATGTATTACCTTGAACTCCTTACTATCCACGTGTCTCATGTATGCCAACCAATCAGTTTCTGGACAGCCTGCAGGGGGGTTTTGCTTAACCCACTCGTACGGAAGGTTGTTTTCAGCAGCATACTTCTTCTTCGCCTTCCACGCGTCAAGCCTCGATCTAGCCCAAGCTAATGAGACTTTGTGATCCCAGTATGCTCGAGCAGCTGGTATGAGGGTTGTATCGCAGTGGAACTTCCCCTGAAACAAAAATCAAGAACTTGTACTTAAATTTTGAATTACAAAATTAGCCAGTAATTAATTAGCTAGTTTTTTCATATCTTACCAAAAAGAACTGCTCGAAGGCACGAGTCTTCACCGACTCTGACACATGCTTCCAAGTGGCTGGATAAATGGGATAGTAAGACCAAATCCTTGAACACTCTCCAACGTACATTCCCATGAATGACAACAATGGTCCACTTGGCTTAGCTCCCATGTTGCTCAGGTTGAACACGATCTTGTTTCCGTCGCTCGTGATACGACGGTGGTCTTTGAACTTGAATTTCATGACCTTCGTTAGACCGCCTCGATCTGCACAATTTTAATCCAAAAGCTAAGTATGGATAAAGACATTTTACCAACTAACTATTAGATGTATTGTTATGAACTGTTAATACTAACCGATGATAGTAAGCTCATGAGTGTATCGCTCCCTAGAAGAAGAGGAAGAAGAGTCGGTACCAAGGGGAGTCGGGGTAGGGATAGACCGGGTAGGAGAATGAGGCATGCCATCACCACTACCAGAAGCCATCACTAAGAGATGAAATAGGACAAGTTGTTATTACCAAAGGACAAATTCTTTATATTCAATGTCTGCATAATTCATATAATTTGCAATCTCAAAATCTCAAAATCAATCCATTACCACACAAACATCACACAATTCTATTCAATCTCAAAATTAATTACACCACTTCCCACAATTTGCATATCGGGGATGGTGTCAGTTACAGGTAACTGTTGTTGAGCTAACGATAAGCAACACTCGTGCGAAATAGCTCCCTCTTCTCCCATCTCGTATGTATCTCTTGGCTTGCAGTGAACCGATATACACCATTCAGGCACAAGTGTGTCATTCACGTAGAAGACCATACGTGCATCACTTGCGCTTACGTACGGCTCATCTTCAACTCTGTCACCGACATCTCGCAAGTGACTGAAGTTGACCATCGTTATTCCGAGTGCATCTCTCCTCACCCATGTTGGAGTAACAGTATCAGCCCACTTGCACTTGAATAATGTGATCGTTCGTGAATAATAATCCAATTCCACAATATCAACAAGTTTCCCATAGAACCAGATGTCACTGCGTATTGGATTGTTATCAGATGAGCTGGAGACGCTGTTAGTGCCAAATTTTGCCGCAACACCACTGTTTTGAGTTTTTTTGCCGTGCTCCCGATCAACCGTTCGAAAGCGAAAGCCGTTGATGTCATAAGCAGTGAAACGTCTTGCATGCACGTTTGGTCCCCTAGCTAGTGTCATCAAATCATCACTGTGACTTGCTGATTGGTCCAAAATCTGTTTATGATATGCTATATTAAGAATCTGATTTTGTTAATAGCATAAGGAAAGTATTTGGAATCATAAATGAATACCTTTTTTTGGACCCATCCTACAATTCTTTTGTGCACAGCTTTATTTATTGCAGTTTCATTTGCACGCCTTCCACCCATTTCTCTTCTAGTTTCCGCTTCACATTCTCTAAACAACCATTGAATTTCACTTCAAATTAATATCAGCGACATTGTAAAAAGGATGAATATGATGAACAACAGAGATGGCAGCAGCAACACCTTAGTTTGAGCCACCGAATTTACAATGTATCCTGAAAAATAGCTCGTATGAATCAAATCACTGGATAAACTCGTTCATTTTGGTAATCTGATATGACCAGAAACTTAGCGTATACGAAACCTTAGGTCAATGGATGAGCAGCATAGATGGCAGCAGCAGCACTTTAGGTTGAGCCACTTGATGAACAGTATATCCTGAAACAAATTTGGTGTTATCAACTAAATTACTGGATAAAATCGTTGATTTAGGTAATCTGATATGACTAAGAACTACCAACACTACATACATTATAAAGAAATTAAAAATCAGAAGCCTTAAAACCAATTGAAATCCGATAAGAAGCCATGAAACCAACTGAAATTCGATCAGAAGCCATGAAATCAATTAAAATCCGTTCAGATGGTTGATAAAGAAGAGGAGAATGGTTTTCTAACCTTCGAAATCGTTCAGTAGCCTTCAATCCCGTGGAGCTATCCCAGAAAATCCGAGAGGAGAGAGAGAATGGAAATCGCCGAATGAGCAAAAAATGGCTGCGGCTTCAGCTGTGGGGGGTAGTCATGTAAGTGGCTACTCGCAGGCATCAAACTTGCTCGCAGGCCCCTGCGAGTAGCTAATCGCAGGCCCAGACTACTCGCAGGCCCAACTGCGATAGTTACCGCATCAGTGGCTACTCGCAGGCGCGCCTGCCACAAGCTCCTCACAGGCCCAGTTTAATCGCAGGCCCGCCTGCCACAAGCTCCTCGCAGGCCCTGTCTACTGGCAGTTTGCCTGCCACTAAGTGCTGGCAGGTTGGACGTTCCTCGCAGGCTTCCGGCATGCCTGCCACTAAGCCCAGCCCGCCTGCCAGGCGCTTAGTGGCAGGCATCCCCGAGGCCTGCGAGTAAAACACTCTTTTGTTGAGTGTCACATTAGCTAAGTTCCAGCTTCTAAGGTCACGTATACCAACCCCTCCTTCCTTTTTAGGTAGGGCAACAAACTCCCAAGCCACTTTAGACCTTCCACCCTCAAGTTTCCCCCACAAGAACTTGTTATAAATGCCTTCTATATCATTAATAAGGTCACTAGGCAGTATAAATGATGACATCCAAAACTGCAAAATGTCATGGATAACAGAATTAAGCAATTGAATCTTACCAGCATATGACAGCTTCTTGGCTCTCCAGTCTGTTACTCTTCTGGTTATTTTATCCAGCATTGCCTTACAATCATTCTTTCGGAGCTTCCCTACTGTAAGGGGGACTCCCAAGTATCTGAAGGGGATCTCACCTCTGCTGAACCCTGAACTAGTTGTTATAGCATCAGCTACAGTCGATTGAACTCCTGCAATATATATTTTGCTTTTTTCAGGGTTAAACTGCAACCCTGAAACTTCTTTGAAGTCCTGCAACACACTCTGAACCACTTCAATAGCTTCAGTATTGCCCTTGGTAAATACCAACAGGTCATCCGCAAAACTTAGATGAGTAAGCGTTGTTCCCTTACATTGTGAATGTAGCTGGAATGCTCCTTGCTTTACTGCCTTATCAAACATTCCACTTAGAATTTCCATAGATAGCACAAATAGGAAGGGAGATATGGGATCTCCTTGACGGAACCCCCTTCTAGCTGGGAAATACCCATGTAAACTGCCATTAATCTTCACAGAGAGCCTAGAGGATTCAAAACATGCCTCTATCCACTTCACATATTGATCTGGAAACTTCATAGCCCTCAAAGTATGAAGCAAGAAAGACCATTCGACTGAGTCGAATGCCTTCATTAAGTCTATCTGAATTGCACATCTTGGAGTCACACTTTTCATATTATACTTACTCAGAAGCTCGTGTGCCATCATCACCCCCATCTCCAATATTCCTCCCCCTTACAAAAGTGGTTTGATTCATACTGACTAAACAGGGGAGAACTTTAGCTAGCCTATTAGATAGAACTTTAGAGGCAATTTTATATAAAACATTACAGCATGATATAGGCCTGAACTTCTTGATATCATCAGCATTTTTAACCTTAGGAATCAATGCTAGAGCTATCGAGTTCACAAAAGGTGGCATATAACTCTTTTCAAAAAAACTGGAGACTGCATTGCATACCTCATCACCAATCAATTCCCAGCTGTCTTTAAAAAATTCAGCACTGAAACCATCTGGACCAGGGCTCTTGTCATTTGGAATACTGAATATAGCAATCTTAATTTCCTTCCTACTTACAGGACTAGCCAGCCAATCTACTTTTTCATCTGCTAACCTGTACTTCACGAAATCATTCAGGTCACAATGCTTTACCACTGCACTATCTCCCAGGAGGCTTTTGTAGAAATTCACAGCTATTTCAGCTATCTCCTTGACCCCTTCAACCATCTCACCATTACTTTGTCTTAGTTGCCTTATAGTATTAGTTGCATTTCTCACCCTTACATAGTCATGGAAGAAAGTTGTATTGTTATCTCCTAATTGGATCCAGCTCACTTTACATTTCTGCCTGAGAATACTCTCTTCGTCCTGTTTAATATCCTGATACTCCTTCTTGCAGATATTGAGATCCTCTAATACTTTAGCACTAGGATTCATGTACACTTCATTCTGCAAAGTCATAATCTCCTTACATTTAGCTTTCACCCTATTCTGGACATCAGAATAATATTGTTTGTTTAACATTTTCAATCTGTCCTTGAGCCTTCTCATCTTCTCATAGAGAACATAAAATTTCCCACCGTGTATTCTCGCCTTCCATACGCTCTCAACTATACCTCTGTAGTCAGGGTGCTTAATCCAACAGCTGAAAAACTTAAAACCTTTGGGAGCAGTCACCTCATTACACGCATTATTAAGGTAAACAGCACAATGATCCGAGTCTGAGGAAGGAATAATCTCCACTTTGCTATTAGGAAAGGCCCCTTGCCAAGCCAAATTCACCAGCACTCTATCCAACCTTCTCACCACCAGTCCATCGACTCTATTATTCAACCATGTAAACACCAGACTAGCAGCAGCATGATCAATTAATTCACTATCCCTCACAAAATTCCTAAAGACTTCCATGCCATCAGAGGAACTAGGGATCGGACAAGCTTCTGATAGATCCAAGAAAGCATTAAAATCACCTGCTATGAACCAAGGAGCAGTGCTCTGCTTAAGCTTCTGAATTTTCATAAAGGTCCTCTTCCTTTCCATTGCATCATTATCCCCATACACAACAGTACCAAAATAGCATTGGGGTAGGTCAATCCAAAAATGGATAAATCTGCTAGAACATTCCAAAATCACCAGAGGCACATCTTCTTTCCATATTAACCAAATTTTACCCAAGTCTCCTTCAAAGGCAAAGGCACCCGTCCAACCTAGAAATCTTTCCTTAAAGAGCGGCAAAGTTCTATCAACTTTTATTCTAGTCTCTATATTGCTATAATATCTATACTATAATGTCTAGCAAAACTCAAAACTGCTTTATATTTACTATCTTTATTAAACCCTCTAGTATTCCAAATCCAATACTTCATCTTTTAGAGGTTTTGTACCTTGTTTTTACTCCAGACACTTGGTACTTCTTCTTGACATGCTTAATATGCTGCATAAAGTCGTCAAGGGTAGCTTTCCTAACAGTATGAATAATCTCTGGTTCCTCCTCTGAAGACCATTTGCTTATTTCACCATTCCTCAACTGCAGATCTTCAGGTAATGAACTCAACTGGCTATTTTTTGAACCTTCTCCTTTACCGGCTGTCTCTTGGATAGTAGATTCCTACTCTGGGGGTATTGACCCTTCCAACGAAGATGCAGTGCTCTTACCAGCATCAGATTCATTCTCAACAGGAACAGACTTAGCCACCTCTTCCACCTTTTCATCACTTGCTTTAGTTTCCAGTTTTTTCTTGGCATTTTTCTTCCTTTTCCTAGTTCTCTTACTTTTACTCTCCTCCCCTGGCTCCTTAGAGGGCTCACCTGACTGATTAACAACTGGGGGAAGGATGAGTTTCTGCTTCCTTCCCTGGAGTAGTATGAGGATCATCTTGTTTCTCATTGTTTTTGAGTGATTTTCTGTTTGCTTGAATGAATTAGAATTTGCATGAGACCTACTCGAGACCACACAATGACACGAGTTCTAGAATAATAGGGGCACTTAGATTCAGCTACTAAGCCAGATAGCCTACCCAACGTTAAATCCATTAGGTTTAAACCTTGAGCTTGGCCTGTTCTTTCGGTTCGATATACATTACAGCCATTCCCCATTCTTTCATTCCCCGTTGATCCCCTGTGGTTGTAGTTCTAGATTGACCTACCGGAAGTCGGTTTGTGGTAACCTACCTATAGCCATTAAACAGGTGGTCTTAGCTATTATGTCCAAACGTGTAAACCCCTCTAGCAACTAAAAGAAAGAATCGGCACAAAAGAAAAAAAAATAAAGAAGAAAAGAAGCAAATTTCGAAAAAAAGTAAGAAAAAAAAGAAAAATTAGAGAAGCCAAAAAGTTTCAAGTTCAATAAACGTTCTTCTCCCTACATATGGCAGAACGAAATAAAAAAGAGAAGAAAAGAAAAAGAAATGCGTAAAGAAAATAAAGTGCTAGGTTGCTTGAGGGTATCATAGGACGAGCATTCACTATTCCACCCGTGTCTTGTTAGACGGTAGGAAGCCATAGGCTAGATTTGAGGGAAGTTAGTCGAAAGCTACACCGCACCAAAGCCATCATCATACATTCCCATCATCCATCTCATCATAAACCCTTGTAGTGTAGAATTCGTTACAGTCCTAGCAGGGAAGTCCTTCTTGACTAGTTCCTCGCGTTGTCACAGTGGTGGAGATATGGTCGAATTGCAAACTTATGACAGAATTCAGTAACAGAAAATGATTGAGAGCATAAACACGTCCTTAAACACAGAGAGTGAGAGCTTCCCGTTTACTAAATATTTCCTGTGTGAGGAGTCTGGTCGGTCAGGGCAAATTCGTGCATAATTGGTTACTATTACTTGTCGTGTGCAGTTTTTAGTGAGACCAGGTTGTTTGGCTGATCAGTATGCATGTTAGGTTTCTTCTTCTAGGAATTATCTGTCTAATAATTCATTGTGTATGATTGAACATCAATTTAATAAATCTTATCATTTGCGAACCTGAGCGCTTCTATTCAGTTTGCTTGAGGACAAGCAAAAGCTTAAGAGTGGGGTATTTTGATGACACTCGATTTGACGTGATTATCAGCCTCATTTAAGCGACATTTCCTTGCTTAAGACATGGTTTTTAGGGTAGAATAACGAATATTCACTCATCTACTCTATCTCGTGCCATTTGTGTTACTTTGGCCCGTTTCGGGTCTATTTGATGGTTTTCTAGTGTTTTCATGTTAGCACAGGTTTTTGCCGTCAAACAAAGTAGCCAAGGACGTGTCTAAGGCGTTGGAACCTCGAGGAATCACACCGGAATCAATCCAAGGAGTCAATCAAGTCGAACCAAATCCTCCCCATTTTACACTAAAGTTTTTGCCGAAAATACCCAAGGTTTTCGGCGAAAATCCATGAACAAATCCACTGAGCTCATCCAAGGAAGTTTTCGGCAAAAATGTTAAAGTTTTCGCCGAGAACCCCGGCATCTGAAAAACACAGGAGAAAACAGCCGGCGGACAACCCATTTACAAAGAGATTTTCGCCGAAAATTCCTTCACATTTTCGGCGAAAATTCCAGTTAAAACCCGGTGGTATTAGGGTTAAGTTTAAATACTTAACCCGGGGGCCCATAATTAGATACCTCATAATATCAATCATAATTTTCAGACCTAGGAGTTGGAGAGAGAGTTTAGAGAATTCAAAGAATCGTGGAGAGATCGTGACGCCATCCCTTCACCTCGGAGACTCGGAGCTTGGATTGAAGATTACCGGAGATTGAAGCTTCACGGATTCGTCAAATTAGGTTTTACAGTTCTTCTCTGTTCTTCCTACCTGAGATGTATTCCTTATTTGTTTTCGATTCTCTTGTTTCTGATATGAGTAGCTAAACTCGTAGAGCTTAGATTAGATGAACCCTAAGTGACCCAGGGCTTTAAAGCGGTCACGGATCGGCGGTAATTAGATTCGAAGTTCAATCAGTTTCTCTTTGCATGGTTGTTTTTTTCGTCATTGTTTATGTTTCTCTTCTGGTTGGTCGCCTAGATTAGGTTTATGCAAGCTAGGGTTAGTCACCAGACAGCTTCCCTGCTTTGGAGCATAAACTTGTCTTCCTTGATCACCTAGTTTAGATTCTTGTTAAGCTGAGGATAGAAGCGAACGCTGGCCTCTCTTTAAAACATCAATTCAACCAGTTAACCTTATAATTGGAGTGTGCCTTTCGTAGGAACCGATTAGGGTTAATCCACTGCAAGAGTAACTCATAAATCGTTAGTAATTGCACTAGTTAGTTAAGTCGTTGCGAGAGGCGACCGTACCCGGGTGGCTAGTTAATCTTGGTAGTTAGAGCGGATAGAGCGAACGTTTGCCGGTCTTAAACCTAAGGGTCAGGAGTTATGGTGGTGTATAGAAATTGATTGAATGAGAATTGAAAACCACTGGTCTTGTGATTGCTGCTGCCTTGGTGATCTAAGGGGGATTCGAAATCTAAGCTTGTCTGTCGTCTGTCTGAACCAACCAATCATTCTGTCTTTTAATTTCATTTTAAATTTTCCTGCATATTAGTCTAGAAGTCGTGGAACTCACACCACGCACAACGTGTTCAAACTTGAATAAATTGTCCCGCTTCTTTGATTAGTCAATTGGAAGAAACCCTGTGGAATACGATCTACCATAGCTTCTAGCTTGGTAGTATTTGATCACTGTTCTGCAGCTCATCACTAAGCTTGTCTGTCGTCTTGTTCAGTCAACCAATCTGTTTTCTGTTTTCATTTCATGTTTCCTGCTTTATAGTTTAGAAGTCGTGGAATTCACACCACGCACAACTTGTGCTTTTAACCTGAGTAATTTGCCTTCATATTTGAGTAGACGATTAGAAGAGACCTATGGAATACTGATCTATCTTGTTTTGTGCTTGATAGTTATTTGACTACACGCGCGTGAAAACGCGTTCATCAAATTGGCTCCGTTGCCGGGGACTTCTTCTAACTGTTCGAAAGAAGAGTTGGCACTTTATTCTACTACCTTTCCATCTCTCACTTTTTTTCCATCACACTTCGATTTTGCACCGGTTTGTTTTTGTTTTTGATCTTTTCCAGGTTAAGCAAGTTTGGGAACAAGCCACTTCCGATCCATCTTTCCCTACCGCGATGACTACTCAGAGGAGTCTTGCGGACTTGATGCTGCAGTTTTAGCGGTATCAAATAACTAATCTACCAAGGCAGACTAGATCGTATTCTACTCGAGGTCTCATCTTCTTGTCTACTCAAATATGTTGGCAAATTACTCAGGTTTAAACACTTAGTGCGTGGTGTGAGTTCCACGACTTCTAATCTAACAAACAAGGAAATTAAAAGCAGGAAAGGTAAAGAGGTTGACTAACAGGAAGTTAGACGAACTTAGATTTCGAATCCCCCTTAGATCACCAAGGCAACGACAATCACAAGACCAGCGGTTTTTGATTCTCGTTCAATCAATTTCTATACACCACCATAACTCCTGACCCTTAGGTTTAAGACTGGTGAACGTTCGCTTTATCCGATCTAACTACCAAGATTAACTAGCCACCCGGGTACGGTCGCCTCTCGCAACGACTTAATTAACTGGTTCAATTACTAATGATTTATGAGTTACTCTTGAAGCGGATTAACCCTAATCGGTTCCTACGAAAGGCACACTCCAATTATAAGGTTAACTGGTTGAATTGATGTTTTAAAGAGAGGCGAGCGTTCGCTTCTATCCTCAGCTTAACAAGATTCTAAACTAGGTGATCAAGGAAGACAGGTTTAAGCGCCAAAGCAGGGAACTGTCTAGCGACTAACCCTAGCTTGCAAAAACCTAATCTAGGCGACCAACCAGAAAAGAAACATGAACAATCAAGAACAAAACAACCATGCAAAGAGAAACTGATTGAACTTCGAATCTAATTACCGCCAATCCGTGACCGCTTTAAAACCCTGGGTCACTTAGGGTTCATCTAATCTAAGCTCTACAAGTTCAGCTACTCATAATGATAACAGAAGAATCAAAGGCAACAAAGAAGATTATCATACAGAGGAAGAACAGATAAGAACTGAAAAACCTAATTCTGACGACTCCGGCGAAGCTTCGATCTCCTGGATCTTCAACTTTAAGCTCCGAGCTCTTCGAGGTGGAAGGATGGCGTCACGATCTCTCCACGGATCTTCGAACTCTCTAAACTCTATCTATCGACCCTAAGGTCGTGGCTAATCAGCCAAAATTCGTGTGTATCTGATCTGGCTTCAAAAAGTCTATATATAACCCCAGAAACCCTTTACAAGTTGGAAAAGGCTGAAAATTACGGTTTCTGCCCGGATTTTCAAAGGAATTTTCGCCGAAAACATCACCAAATTTTCGCCGAAAATATTAGTTAAAAACCAGCTCCAACTTGTTTCAATGATTCCCACTCCGTTTGAACTCCGATTTGGTCTCCGTTTGAAGCGCTGGACTCGTGAGAGAGTCCTCTATAATGTGGTAACCTGGAGGCTCAACATAAAAGCTCAAAAAAGGGTAAAAATAGCCTATAAATGGACAATGTATGCACTAGGAGCCTAGAATTACATAATAAACACATTTTCACCAAATATTCATCAGAATGGCATCAAAGGGGCATGAAATGTTGCTTAAATGGGGATGAAAATCACATCAAATCGAGTGTCATCAATACCCCACACTTAAGCTTTTGCTTGTCCTCAAGCAAACTGAACTAGAACATACTCAAATTCACAAATGACACGAGATTAAACTGAGATTCAATTCTAACGATTTGGTTTAGACTGTTCCACGTAGAAAGAGTGACCTACACATGCAAGAACATCAACCAAACAAGTTTTCGATCTCACTAATTTCTGCACACTTCAAGTAGTAGTTTTAACAAAGCTCGTTTCTTGACAAAACAATTAATTATAATTAACCGACTACGATAACACCAATTCTAACAAAAAAAACTTTAAGCTCTAGCCATGATGTGGGTGCGGAGGTAGGAAAAGTGACGTGGCTATTGACTCGACTTCATCCGTTTCTAGATCTGTACGTTACATGTTCTAGCTAGGACCGCTTTAAACAACAATTTATTTCAAGATTCAAACTTTCTTCATATATTCACTGCATACTAGTGCTCGATACCAAACACTTCACTTAGGTGTTGGACCTGCCTAGCTCACAGTATTTGTGCCTACGCTAGTGCTCAACCCGAACACTTCACTTAGGTGTTGGACTTGCCTAGTTTTATTTTTAGCACTTAAAGAACTTAATAATTACTTTGAACAACTCAATTACTTGATTTAACAATTTAGCCACTTGATCCTAGCTAGTTATAACTTTTTACACAAGATTTCGAATTGGATTTCCGTCTAATCTCTAGCCACAATCACAGGTGAACAAATATGGAGTGAAAAACATGGAAGAAGCTAGCATTTATCTTCTTAGAACGGTGTTATCGAGCTTTGTTATTAACAAGTCAATCAGTTTAATTGATTCAAATTTCAACTACAAGAGTGATTTATGATATGTTCTGACCTAGACTCATTTAATATCAGTTCCGACACGTTGGTTACAGGTTCTAAGTGGAACAGTCTAGACGTCATTGTTCAAAATTGAAGTCAGTTTAACATCATGAGTCAAGAATTGAGCAATTCTATGCTAGAGAATTTCAAAATTGAACCACAGAATCATAGATAGAAAACAAGATCATGCATAATCCTAGACTCCTACCCACACTTAAACGGTTCTGTGTCCTCACAGAACTAATCTAGAGTAGAGAGATACGAAGAACCTAGAAGGTCATGGTCGGTGTAGTGGATGAACACGGATAGTCCGGAGTGGAGCGGAGTAGCTACTCCAGTTCCTACAAAAACAAAAACAACAAAAAGATCAAAAGGATACCGGGACAAGTGTCCCGGATCCACACAGAATAAAAGTCAAACAAAGAAGGTTGAGGGGAATTTTGAAAAATATTTTGACTTTTTTTTTGTGAAAAGGTTTTCGAAAATTTTCTGACCCAACTAAGGTTTTCGCCGAAAACTGGTGAAGTTTTCGGCGAAAACTACTTTGAAGACAAAGACAGACGACTTAACTAAACATTTTGCCGAAAACTTTAGAAGTTTTCGGCGAAAACTACGTCAAAAACAAAACAGACTCAAACAGACTAAACATTTCGCCGAAAACTGGTGAAGTTTTTGGCGAAAACTACTTTGAAAACCCACTGGAAAACAGACCGAACAAACTAAGGTTTTCGCCGAAAAATCTGAGGAATTTTCGGCAAAAATTTGACCTGACACAGAAAATTAAAACAGACAAAAATAAAAGAAAACTGACACTTTGGCTCCCCGAAACCGACTCGAACGACGAAAAAAGACTGACTCAAAAAAATTCAAAAACGGACTCCAGTCGTGGGTTGCCTCCCACGAAGCGCTCTCTTTTAACGTCCTTGAGCCGGACGGTACCTGTTAGGGACCCCAACTTAGGAGTTCCTTGAAGTCAATCGTCTTCTTCAAGGCTAGCGGTTGAGTGCCATGTAGCACTCCAGAAGGGTGATGCAGCCGGTATTGCTCCAGTAGATCGTGATTCTGTTTGGATGACCAGTCCTTCTCGAATTCTCAAACCGAAGGAGGAAAGAGGTAGTACGGCGCGGCATGATCAATGAGCTCCATCTTCTCTACAGGTTGACTCGGCGGAAGTGTAGGTGAGGATATCTCCTCAATCTCTATGTGCTCCTCTTCGACTTCAACTTCGGGATGGGTTAGCTTTATGTCTTCATCAACCACCACCGCCAATGATTCTTCTAGCTCATAATAGTCATGGATAGGATCATCATCTTCTTCTTCGAACAGTTCTTGAGCGTCTTTTGTCATTAACTGCTTTGGTTTCTCGAGCTTGATGTCCGTCGCGAGATGAGCTTGTAGCATTGAAGAGATATTATCCAAGGCAGATTGGGTTCTCGACGAGCATTGTTGATGTTCATGAAGCATCTCTTGGTTATCTCTAGCGCCACTTTGATGCTCTTGTTGGTGTGTCTCTTGGTAACCTTGTAGCATTGAAGAGATTTTATCAAAGAGGGAGTCAAATCTCGCCGTTTGTTGTTGTTGTTGATGTAGCATCTCTTGGTAATCCTCAATATTCGGTGCTCCATTGATGCGCCACTCTTGGTACTGGTCATCCCACCTGTAATCCTGCATAATCAAAACTCAAAAGCACTACCCAGGTAAATCATGGAAATATGGAGGAAAATTAAATGGTAAGGCGGAAAGGTAGAAGAATAATTTGCCAACTCTTCTTTCAAACAATTAGAAGAGTCCCCGGCAACGGCGCCAATTTGATGCTGCAGTTTTAGCGGTATCAAATAACTAATCTACCAAGGCAGACTAGATCGTATTCTACTCGAGGTCTCTTCTTCTTGTCTACTCAAATATGTTGGCAAATTACTCAGGTTTAAACACTTAGTGCGTGGTGTGAGTTCCACGACTTCTAATCTAACAAACAAGGAAATTAAAAGCAGGAAAGGTAAAGAGGTTGACTAACAGGAAGTTAGACGAACTTAGATTTCGAATCCCCATTAGATCACCAAGGCAACGACAATCACAAGACCAGCGGTTTTTGATTCTCGTTCAATCAATTTCTATACACCACCATAACTCCTGACCCTTAGGTTTAAGACTGGTGAACGTTCGCTTTATCCGATCTAACTACCAAGATTAACTAGCCACCCGGGTACGGTCGCCTCTCGCAACGACTTAATTAACTGGTTCAATTACTAATGATTTATGAGTTACTCTTGAAGCGGATTAACCCTAATCGGTTCCTACGAAAGGCACACTCCAATTATAAGGTTAACTGGTTGAATTGATGTTTTAAAGAGAGGCGAGCGTTCGCTTCTATCCTCAGCTTAACAAGATTCTAAACTAGGTGATCAAGGAAGACAGGTTTAAGCGCCAAAGCAGGGAACTGTCTAGCGACTAACCCTAGCTTGCAAAAACCTAATCTAGGCGACCAACCAGAAAAGAAACATGAACAATCAAGAACAAAACAACCATGCAAAGAGAAACTGATTGAACTTCGAATCTAATTACCGCCAATCCGTGACCGCTTTAAAACCCTGGGTCACTTAGGGTTCATCTAATCTAAGCTCTACAAGTTCAGCTACTCATAATGATAACAGAAGAATCAAAGGCAACAAAGAAGATTATCATACAGAGGAAGAACAGATAAGAACTGAAAAACCTAATTCTGACGACTCCGGCGAAGCTTCGATCTCCTGGATCTTCAACTTTAAGCTCCGAGCTCTTCGAGGTGGAAGGATGGCGTCACGATCTCTCCACGGATCTTCGAACTCTCTAAACTCTATCTATCGACCCTAAGGTCGTGGCTAATCAGCCAAAATTCGTGTGTATCTGATCTGGCTTCAAAAAGTCTATATATAACCCCAGAAACCCTTTACAAGTTGGAAAAGGCTGAAAATTACGGTTTCTGCCCGGATTTTCAAAGGAATTTTCGCCAAAAACATCACCAAATTTTCGCCGAAAATATTAGTTAAAAACCAGCTCCAACTTGTTTCGATGATTCCCGCTCCGTTTGAACTCCGATTTGGTCTCCGTTTGAAGCGCTGGACTCGTGAGAGAGTCCTCTATAATGTGGTAACCTGGAGGCTCAACATAAAAGCTCAAAAAAAAGGGTAAAAATAGCCTATAAATGGACAATGTATGCACTAGGAGCCTAGAATTACATAATAAACACATTTTCACCAAATATTCATCAGAATGGCATCAAAGGGGCATGAAATGTTGCTTAAATGGGGATGAAAATCACATCAAATCGAGTGTCATCAATACCCCACACTTAAGCTTTTGCTTGTCCTCAAGCAAACTGAACTAGAACATACTCAAATTCACAAATGACACGAGATTAAACTGAGATTCAATTCTAACGATTTGGTTTAGACTGTTCCACGTAGAAAGAGTGACCTACACATGCAAGAACATCAACCAAACAAGTTTTCGATCTCACTAATTTCTGCACACTTCAAGTAGTAGTTTTAACAAAGCTCGTTTCTTGACAAAACAATTAATTATAATTAACCGACTACGATAACACCAATTCTAACAAAAAAAACTTTAAGCTCTAGCCATGATGTGGGTGCGGAGGTAGGAAAAGTGACGTGGCTATTGACTCGACTTCATCCGTTTCTAGATCTGTACGTTACATGTTCTAGCTAGGACCGCTTTAAACAACAATTTATTTCAAGATTCAAACTTTCTTCATATATTCACTGCATACTAGTGCTCGATACCAAACACTTCACTTAGGTGTTGGACCTGCCTAGCTCACAGTATTTGTGCCTACGCTAGTGCTCAACCCGAACACTTCACTTAGGTGTTGGACTTGCCTAGTTTTATTTTTAGCACTTAAAGAACTTAATAATTACTTTGAACAACTCAATTACTTGATTTAACAATTTAGCCACTTGATCCTAGCTAGTTATAACTTTTTACACAAGATTTCGAATTGGATTTCCGTCTAATCTCTAGCCACAATCACAGGTGAACAAATATGGAGTGAAAAACATGGAAGAAGCTAGCATTTATCTTCTTAGAACGGTGTTATCGAGCTTTGTTATTAACAAGTCAATCAGTTTAATTGATTCAAATTTCAACTACAAGAGTGATTTATGATATGTTCTGACCTAGACTCATTTAATATCAGTTCCGACACGTTGGTTACAGGTTCTAAGTGGAACAGTCTAGACGTCATTGTTCAAAATTGAAGTCAGTTTAACATCATGAGTCAAGAATTGAGCAATTCTATGCTAGAGAATTTCAAAATTGAACCACAGAATCATAGATAGAAAACAAGATCATGCATAATCCTAGACTCCTACCCCACACTTAAACGGTTCTGTGTCCTCACAGAACTAATCTAGAGTAGAGAGATACGAAGAACCTAGAAGGTCATGGTCGGTGTAGTGGATGAACACGGATAGTCCGGAGTGGAGCGGAGTAGCTACTCCAGTTCCTACAAAAACAAAAACAACAAAAAGATCAAAAGGATACCGGGACAAGTGTCCCGGATCCACACAGAATAAAAGTCAAACAAAGAAGGTTGAGGGGAATTTTGAAAAATATTTTGACTTTTTTTTTTGTGAAAAGGTTTTCGAAAATTTTCTGACCCAACTAAGGTTTTCGCCGAAAACTGGTGAAGTTTTCGGCGAAAACTACTTTGAAGACAAAGACAGACGACTTAACTAAACATTTTGCCGAAAACTTTAGAAGTTTTCGGCGAAAACTACGTCAAAAACAAAACAGACTCAAACAGACTAAACATTTCGCCGAAAACTGGTGAAGTTTTTGGCGAAAACTACTTTGAAAACCCACTGGAAAACAGACCGAACAAACTAAGGTTTTCGCCGAAAAATCTGAGGAATTTTCGGCAAAAATTTGACCTGACACAGAAAATTAAAACAGACAAAAATAAAAGAAAACTGACACTTTGGCTCCCCGAAACCGACTCGAACGACGAAAAAAGACTGACTCAAAAAAATTCAAAAACGGACTCCAGTCGTGGGTTGCCTCCCACGAAGCGCTCTCTTTTAACGTCCTTGAGCCGGACGGTACCTGTTAGGGACCCCAACTTAGGAGTTCCTTGAAGTCAATCGTCTTCTTCAAGGCTAGCGGTTGAGTGCCATGTAGCACTCCAGAAGGGTGATGCAGCCGGTATTGCTCCAGTAGATCGTGATTCTGTTTGGATGACCAGTCCTTCTCGAATTCTCAAACCGAAGGAGGAAAGAGGTAGTACGGCGCGGCATGATCAATGAGCTCCATCTTCTCTACAGGTTGACTCGGCGGAAGTGTAGGTGAGGATATCTCCTCAATCTCTATGTGCTCCTCTTCGACTTCAACTTCGGGATGGGTTAGCTTTATGTCTTCATCAACCACCACCGCCAATGATTCTTCTAGCTCATAATAGTCATGGATAGGATCATCATCTTCTTCTTCGAACAGTTCTTGAGCGTCTTTTGTCATTAACTGCTTTGGTTTCTCGAGCTTGATGTCCGTCGCGAGATGAGCTTGTAGCATTGAAGAGATATTATCCAAGGCAGATTGGGTTCTCGACGAGCATTGTTGATGTTCATGAAGCATCTCTTGGTTATCTCTAGCGCCACTTTGATGCTCTTGTTGGTGTGTCTCTTGGTAACCTTGTAGCATTGAAGAGATTTTATCAAAGAGGGAGTCAAATCTCGCCGTTTGTTGTTGTTGTTGATGTAGCATCTCTTGGTAATCCTCAATATTCGGTGCTCCATTGATGCGCCACTCTTGGTACTGGTCATCCCACCTGTAATCCTGCATAATCAAAACTCAAAAGCACTACCCAGGTAAATCATGGAAATATGGAGGAAAATTAAATGGTAAGGCGGAAAGGTAGAAGAATAATTTGCCAACTCTTCTTTCAAACAATTAGAAGAGTCCCCGGCAACGGCGCCAATTTGATGCTGCAGTTTTAGCGGTATCAAATAACTAATCTACCAAGGCAGACTAGATCGTATTCTACTCGAGGTCTCTTCTTCTTGTCTACTCAAATATGTTGGCAAATTACTCAGGTTTAAACACTTAGTGCGTGGTGTGAGTTCCACGACTTCTAATCTAACAAACAAGGAAATTAAAAGCAGGAAAGGTAAAGAGGTTGACTAACAGGAAGTTAGACGAACTTAGATTTCGAATCCCCCTTAGATCACCAAGGCAACGACAATCACAAGACCAGCGGTTTTTGATTCTCGTTCAATCAATTTCTATACACCACCATAACTCCTGACCCTTAGGTTTAAGACTGGTGAACGTTCGCTTTATCCGATCTAACTACCAAGATTAACTAGCCACCCGGGTACGGTCGCCTCTCGCAACGACTTAATTAACTGGTTCAATTACTAATGATTTATGAGTTACTCTTGAAGCGGATTAACCCTAATCGGTTCCTACGAAAGGCACACTCCAATTATAAGGTTAACTGGTTGAATTGATGTTTTAAAGAGAGGCGAGCGTTCGCTTCTATCCTCAGCTTAACAAGATTCTAAACTAGGTGATCAAGGAAGACAGGTTTAAGCGCCAAAGCAGGGAACTGTCTAGCGACTAACCCTAGCTTGCAAAAACCTAATCTAGGCGACCAACCAGAAAAGAAACATGAACAATCAAGAACAAAACAACCATGCAAAGAGAAACTGATTGAACTTCGAATCTAATTACCGCCAATCCGTGACCGCTTTAAAACCCTGGGTCACTTAGGGTTCATCTAATCTAAGCTCTACAAGTTCAGCTACTCATAATGATAACAGAAGAATCAAAGGCAACAAAGAAGATTATCATACAGAGGAAGAACAGATAAGAACTGAAAAACCTAATTCTGACGACTCCGGCGAAGCTTCGATCTCCTGGATCTTCAACTTTAAGCTCCGAGCTCTTCGAGGTGGAAGGATGGCGTCACGATCTCTCCACGGATCTTCGAACTCTCTAAACTCTATCTATCGACCCTAAGGTCGTGGCTAATCAGCCAAAATTCGTGTGTATCTGATCTGGCTTCAAAAAGTCTATATATAACCCCAGAAACCCTTTACAAGTTGGAAAAGGCTGAAAATTACGGTTTCTGCCCGGATTTTCAAAGGAATTTTCGCCAAAAACATCACCAAATTTTCGCCGAAAATATTAGTTAAAAACCAGCTCCAACTTGTTTCGATGATTCCCGCTCCGTTTGAACTCCGATTTGGTCTCCGTTTGAAGCGCTGGACTCGTGAGAGAGTCCTCTATAATGTGGTAACCTGGAGGCTCAACATAAAAGCTCAAAAAAAGGGTAAAAATAGCCTATAAATGGACAATGTATGCACTAGGAGCCTAGAATTACATAATAAACACATTTTCACCAAATATTCATCAGAATGGCATCAAAGGGGCATGAAATGTTGCTTAAATGGGGATGAAAATCACATCAAATCGAGTGTCATCAATACCCCACACTTAAGCTTTTGCTTGTCCTCAAGCAAACTGAACTAGAACATACTCAAATTCACAAATGACACGAGATTAAACTGAGATTCAATTCTAACGATTTGGTTTAGACTGTTCCACGTAGAAAGAGTGACCTACACATGCAAGAACATCAACCAAACAAGTTTTCGATCTCACTAATTTCTGCACACTTCAAGTAGTAGTTTTAACAAAGCTCGTTTCTTGACAAAACAATTAATTATAATTAACCGACTACGATAACACCAATTCTAACAAAAAAAACTTTAAGCTCTAGCCATGATGTGGGTGCGGAGGTAGGAAAAGTGACGTGGCTATTGACTCGACTTCATCCGTTTCTAGATCTGTACGTTACATGTTCTAGCTAGGACCGCTTTAAACAACAATTTATTTCAAGATTCAAACTTTCTTCATATATTCACTGCATACTAGTGCTCGATACCAAACACTTCACTTAGGTGTTGGACCTGCCTAGCTCACAGTATTTGTGCCTACGCTAGTGCTCAACCCGAACACTTCACTTAGGTGTTGGACTTGCCTAGTTTTATTTTTAGCACTTAAAGAACTTAATAATTACTTTGAACAACTCAATTACTTGATTTAACAATTTAGCCACTTGATCCTAGCTAGTTATAACTTTTTACACAAGATTTCGAATTGGATTTCCGTCTAATCTCTAGCCACAATCACAGGTGAACAAATATGGAGTGAAAAACATGGAAGAAGCTAGCATTTATCTTCTTAGAACGGTGTTATCGAGCTTTGTTATTAACAAGTCAATCAGTTTAATTGATTCAAATTTCAACTACAAGAGTGATTTATGATATGTTCTGACCTAGACTCATTTAATATCAGTTCCGACACGTTGGTTACAGGTTCTAAGTGGAACAGTCTAGACGTCATTGTTCAAAATTGAAGTCAGTTTAACATCATGAGTCAAGAATTGAGCAATTCTATGCTAGAGAATTTCAAAATTGAACCACAGAATCATAGATAGAAAACAAGATCATGCATAATCCTAGACTCCTACCCCACACTTAAACGGTTCTGTGTCCTCACAGAACTAATCTAGAGTAGAGAGATACGAAGAACCTAGAAGGTCATGGTCGGTGTAGTGGATGAACACGGATAGTCCGGAGTGGAGCGGAGTAGCTACTCCAGTTCCTACAAAAACAAAAACAACAAAAAGATCAAAAGGATACCGGGACAAGTGTCCCGGATCCACACAGAATAAAAGTCAAACAAAGAAGGTTGAGGGGAATTTTGAAAAATATTTTGACTTTTTTTTTTGTGAAAAGGTTTTCGAAAATTTTCTGACCCAACTAAGGTTTTCGCCGAAAACTGGTGAAGTTTTCGGCGAAAACTACTTTGAAGACAAAGACAGACGACTTAACTAAACATTTTGCCGAAAACTTTAGAAGTTTTCGGCGAAAACTACGTCAAAAACAAAACAGACTCAAACAGACTAAACATTTCGCCGAAAACTGGTGAAGTTTTTGGCGAAAACTACTTTGAAAACCCACTGGAAAACAGACCGAACAAACTAAGGTTTTCGCCGAAAAATCTGAGGAATTTTCGGCAAAAATTTGACCTGACACAGAAAATTAAAACAGACAAAAATAAAAGAAAACTGACACTTTGGCTCCCCGAAACCGACTCGAACGACGAAAAAAGACTGACTCAAAAAAATTCAAAAACGGACTCCAGTCGTGGGTTGCCTCCCACGAAGCGCTCTCTTTTAACGTCCTTGAGCCGGACGGTACCTGTTAGGGACCCCAACTTAGGAGTTCCTTGAAGTCAATCGTCTTCTTCAAGGCTAGCGGTTGAGTGCCATGTAGCACTCCAGAAGGGTGATGCAGCCGGTATTGCTCCAGTAGATCGTGATTCTGTTTGGATGACCAGTCCTTCTCGAATTCTCAAACCGAAGGAGGAAAGAGGTAGTACGGCGCGGCATGATCAATGAGCTCCATCTTCTCTACAGGTTGACTCGGCGGAAGTGTAGGTGAGGATATCTCCTCAATCTCTATGTGCTCCTCTTCGACTTCAACTTCGGGATGGGTTAGCTTTATGTCTTCATCAACCACCACCGCCAATGATTCTTCTAGCTCATAATAGTCATGGATAGGATCATCATCTTCTTCTTCGAACAGTTCTTGAGCGTCTTTTGTCATTAACTGCTTTGGTTTCTCGAGCTTGATGTCCGTCGCGAGATGAGCTTGTAGCATTGAAGAGATATTATCCAAGGCAGATTGGGTTCTCGACGAGCATTGTTGATGTTCATGAAGCATCTCTTGGTTATCTCTAGCGCCACTTTGATGCTCTTGTTGGTGTGTCTCTTGGTAACCTTGTAGCATTGAAGAGATTTTATCAAAGAGGGAGTCAAATCTCGCCGTTTGTTGTTGTTGTTGATGTAGCATCTCTTGGTAATCCTCAATATTCGGTGCTCCATTGATGCGCCACTCTTGGTACTGGTCATCCCACCTGTAATCCTGCATAATCAAAACTCAAAAGCACTACCCAGGTAAATCATGGAAATATGGAGGAAAATTAAATGGTAAGGCGGAAAGGTAGAAGAATAATTTGCCAACTCTTCTTTCAAACAATTAGAAGAGTCCCCGGCAACGGCGCCAATTTGATGCTGCAGTTTTAGCGGTATCAAATAACTAATCTACCAAGGCAGACTAGATCGTATTCTACTCGAGGTCTCTTCTTCTTGTCTACTCAAATATGTTGGCAAATTACTCAGGTTTAAACACTTAGTGCGTGGTGTGAGTTCCACGACTTCTAATCTAACAAACAAGGAAATTAAAAGCAGGAAAGGTAAAGAGGTTGACTAACAGGAAGATAGACGAACTTAGATTTCGAATCCCAATTAGATCACCAAGGCAACGGCAATCACAAGACCAGCGGTTTTTGATTCTCGTTCAATCAATTTCTATACATCACCATAACTCCTGACCCTTAGGTTTAAGACTGGCGAACGTTCGCTTTATCCGATCTAACTACCAAGATTAACTAGCCACCCGGGTACGGTCGCCTCTCGCAATGACTTAATTAACTGGTGCAATTACTAATGATTTATGAGTTACTCTTGAAGCGGATTAACCCTAATCGGTTCCTACGAAAGGCACACTCCAATTATAAGGTTAACTGGTTGAATTGATGTTTTAAAGAGAGGCGAGCGTTCGCTTCTATCCTCAGCTTAACAAGAATCTAAACTAGGTGATCAAGGAAGACAGGTTTAAGCGCCAAAGCAGGGAACTGTCTAGCGACTAACCCTAGCTTGCAAAAACCTAATCTAGGCGACCAACCAGAAAAGAAACATGAACAATCAAGAACAAAACAACCAAGCAAAGAGAAACTGATTGAACTTCGAATCTAATTACCGCCAATCCATGACCGCTTTAAAACCCTGGGTCACTTAGGGTTCATCTAATCTAAGCTCTACAAGTTCAGTTACTCATAATGATAACAGAAGAATCAAAGGCAACAAAGAAGATTATCATACAGAGGAAGAACAGATAAGAACTGAAAAACCTAATTCTGACGACTCCGGCGAAACTTCGATCTCCTGGATCTTCAACTTTAAGCTCCGAGCTCTTCGAGGTGGAAGGATGGCGTCACGATCTCTCCACGGATCTTCGAACTCTCTAAACTCTGTCTATCGACCCTAAGGTCGTGGCTAATCAGCCAAAATTCGTGTGTATCTGATCTGGCTTCAAAAAGTCTATATATAACCCCAAAAACACTTTACAAGTTGGAAAAGGCTGAAAATTAGGGTTTCTGCCCGGATTTTCAAAGGAATTTTCGCCGAAAACATCACCAAATTTTTGCCGAAAATATTAGTTAAAAACCAGCTCCAACTTGTTTCGATGATTCCCGCTCCGTTTAAACTCCGATTTGGTCTCCGTTTGAAGCACTAGACTCGTGAGAGAGTCCTCTATAATGTGGTAACCTGGAGGCTCAACATAAAAGCTCACAAAAAGGGTAAAAATAGCCTATAAATGGACAATTTATGCACTAGGAGCCTAGAATTACATAATAAACACATTTTCACCAAATATTCATCAGAATGGCATCAAAGGGGCATGAAATCTTGCTTAAATGGGGATGAAAATCATGTCAAATCGAGTGTCATCTGGACTACAACAAGCCAAGCGCTGCTAGCGTTCGATCATCATCTCTGTACCACTTAATGATAGCGATCCTAACTATGAGATTAAGATCCCCTTCCTGGGAATGATCTCTAGGGATCTACAATTTGAAGGGAAGCCGCTTGACAACCCTTGCACCCACTTGGCTGACTTCATCGCTCTTTGCGAGACTTTCAAGAATGGGAATCTTGACAAGAACACCTTGTGCTTGCGAGCTTTCCCATTCTCCCTCAAAGGTGCTGCCAAGAGGTGGTTGAATAGTAAACCTCCTGGTTACCACACAAGTTGGGCTGTCCCAAGACTTTGTCAAGGAGTACTTCCCTCGTTCTCGAACAACCGCTTACAAAGATAGCATCTCCAAATTTAGGCAAAAGGAAGGAACTAGTTTATATGACACTTGGAATGAATTTCAAGAACTCCTCTACAGTTGCCTCATCATGGTTTCGAACAGAGACAACTAGCTGAGATCTTTGCTCAAGGATTGAATGAGGAATCATCAAAATGGGTTAATTCCTTGGCCGATGGAGATTGTACCGCCCTCACACCAGAAGCTGCTCTTCTCCATTTTGAAAGTTGCGCCTCTAAATCCAGAAATTGGGAGAGGCAAACCGAAGCAGCAAGGAGCCGCTGGAATATTTAAGAACAATTGAAGCCGAAGTCCAGAAACGACTAAATAAAGCCGGCGCTCTTACTACTCCCCCGTCAGTTTCAGTTTTCGCAGCTGACTGCGGATGGTGTGGCACCTGTACACATAACGGAGGCTGCTGTCAGAACTTTGGTAGAGCAGACACCTAGTCTGCCGATGAGGTAAACTTCGGTTGTCAGGGTTTTGCCAACAAGCAAAGAGGTTATTCAGACTATCGTAACTACAACCATGGTCAGAATCAGAATGGTTTCCCCAGATCTGCCAGAGGATACTAGCCTCATCGATCGACACAGCACTATAGCAGAGAAGATAATTTGAGAGAAAGTTTGATCGAATCATGACCGGGCTTGACGATCATGACAATCAGTTCAAAGCTCAAGCCGCTCTCAACCATGGACAGATTGCTCAGAGTCAGAGAGTAGAGAGCACGGTGAACAGTATTGCAGTCTGTTAGCCAATAGCCCCTTCTTCGGTCAATCACCGTCCCAGAGCAATTCCTCCGTGAAAAGTGAACACGCCAAGGCCATCACAACCAGGAGCGAAAAGCAGACGGCTGACCCGAAATCCCCAGAGCCAAACATGATACCTAATGTTATTGCTATAGACATGCCAGAAACTGAGGACATCACGGCAGAAGAAGAAAAGAAGGAGGCAGGAGAGGATGAAGCAGCTCAGCATCCCTCTCCAACAACAGCTTCTCTTACACCAGTCTTGGCACCTTACCAACCAAGGATCCCGTATCCGAAGGCCCTGAAGTTTAAGACATTGAATACTCAGTACAAAAGATGGTACTCGGTTCTGAAGAATACAGAGATCAAGATACCAGTGACTGAAGCTGTGCAGATCATACCGCCGCTTGGCAAATTCTTTAAGGATCTAGTGAAGAACGTGAAGAGCGGGAGGTGTTTTCTGTTACCCTCACCAACGAGTATGTCGACATCCTTAATAAACCACCTCTCCTACATCAGCCGCCACCACCCCCAACTAAGTGTCCTGATCCTGGCCCTTTTACATTACCATGCATAATTAACGGTATAGAAATAGAGCGTAGTCTACCTGATTCTGGTGCATCTATTAATGTTATGTCGACTTATCTTTATGAAAATTTGAACTTAGGTAAACTGAAACCCATTAGCTTACACCTAGTTCTAGCTGATAGGACAGTCAAACTTCCTAGGGGAGTTATAGAAGATGTAGCTGTTCGTTGCGGTCCATTTACCATTCTGGCAGATTTTGTTGTTCTAGATACCCAAGAGGTGGATGTCACTCTCATCCTAGGACGACCATTTCTGACAACAGCTGACGCAAATATCAATTGCAAACAAGGCTCATTGACTTTGATGGTCGGAGGGGATAGTGTAAAATTCCGCCTCAAGGATAGCATGAAATATTCTTCTGCACAAGATGACAAATGTTTTTTCGATTGATGCTTTGGAGCTGGCTTCGGCCAGTTTTTTTACTAATGCCTTGACTAGCTATCCGCTAGAGTTGTGTTTGATTTCAGGGATGGAGGACTCATTGGATGATCCAGAACAGATCCAATGGCAAGAGGAGCTCACCGATCAGAAACCAGCATCCACAACTGCTCCTACGATATCACCTCTTGAGCGTTCACCCAACCAGATCACTACCTCGTATGAGCAGCCACCAGAACTCACACTAAAGGAACTTCCAGATCATCTGGAATATGCATTCTTAGGAAAGGAGTGTCAGCTGCCAGTTATCATCAGTTCCGCGCTGTCATCCGGGCAGAAGAAGCAACTAGTCAAGCTGTTAAAGAAACACATTCGGGCTATAGCCTGGGAAATATCCGACATCCGGGAATCTCCGAGACATTCTGCAAACACCGGATAGTGGTGGATGAGGAGTTCAAACCAGTAAGACAACCACAACGCCGGTTGAACCCGATGATGCAGGATGTCGTAAAGAAGGAAGTCCTGAAGCTCCTTGACGCGGGGATTATCTACCCCATCGCCGATAGCCCGTGGGTCAGCCCGACTCAAGTCGTTCCAAAGAAGGGAGGGATCACGTTGATTCCTAACCAGAAGGGCGAGCTTATTCTTACCCGTACCGTCACAGGATGGAGAGTCTGCATTGATTATCGACGCCTCAATGATGCAACCAAGAAGGATCACTTTCCATTACCATTCATTGATCAGATGCTTGAAAGATTAGCTGGCCATGAACATTACTGTTTCTCGGATGAGATGTTCGGATACTTCCAGATTCCGATAGAGCTCGACGACGAAGAGAAAACGACCTTCACTTGCCCGGTTGGTACCTTTGCTTATCGTCGTATTCTGTTTGGATTGTGCAATGCTCCAGCCATTTTTCAGAGATGCATGCTTGCTATCTTTGGGGATTTAGTAGAGAACGTCGTGGAGGTGTTAATGGACAACTTCTCTGTCTATGGCGATTCATTCTCTTAATGCCTGGCTAACTTGGACAAGGTGCTAGCTCGATGCGAAGAGACAAATCTAGCTCTAAGTTGGGAGAAATGTCATTTCATGGTGACCGAAGGTAATGTTCTCGATCATAAGATATCTAGACTTGGAATAGAAGTTGACCGCGCTAAGCTTGAAACAATCGCTAGCCTTCCGCCACCTTCCTCAGTCAAGACGGTTCGTAGTTTCCTTGGTCATGCTAGGTTCTATCGGAGATTCATTAAGGATTTATCCAAGATAACTCTCCCTATGACCAAACTCTTAGAGAAGGATCCACCATTCATGTTTGACAAGGCATGTCTGGAAGCCTTCAAGATCTTGAAAACCCAGCTCACCACTGCACCTATCCTCACAGCACCGAATTGGAGCCTTCCATTTGAAATCATGTGCGATGCTAGCGACTTCACGGTTGGGGGCGTTCTGGGACAGAGGAAGGAAAAGAGATTCCATCCAATCTACTTCGCTAGCAAGACTCTTAACGATGCTCAGCGCAACTACACCACAACAGAAAAGGAGCTCCTGGCAATTGTGTTCTCATTCGACAAATTCAGACAGTATCTGGTGCTCTCACATACCATAGTCTACACTGATCATGCTGCGCTGCGCCACCTACTGGCAAAACAAGACTTAAAACCTAGGTTGATACGTTGGGTTCTCTTACTTCAAGAATTTGACATAGAGATCAAGGACAAGAAGGGAGCAGGAAACGTGGCAGTCGATCACTTCTCTTGACTTGAAGAATCTCAACCAGGTACGTCTTCTACTTCTCCTATCGATGACTCTTTCCCTGATGAGCTGTTGCGTTTTGAGTATCAAGAACAGGTGAATAGCATAGCCATTGAACCATGGGCAATTCATCATGCTCAGACCTTGAGTAACGCAACCACACCAGATGAGCCGTGGTATGCGGCCGCCGCCAACTTCCTCGCCTCCGGTACCATTCCAGAAGAGTTTGACCACAACATGAGAAGACGGCTAATCAAGATGTCCAAGTTATACTTCTAGGATGACCCCTTCTTATTCCGAATCGGAATCGACGGAATGATCAGGAGATGTGTCTCTACAGAAGAAGTAGCCGACATCATGCGACAGTGCCATGAAGGCCAGTTCGTGGGACATTTCGGAGGCAATCGAACCGCACGAAAGGTGTTAGAAACTGGATTCTTCTGGCCGACTATATTTTGTGACTGTGATGAGTTCGTCCGCCATTGTGATGTATGCCAAAGGTCAGGTAACATTTCAAACCGCAATGAGATGCCTCGAAATATTTCCTTGACTGTTGAAGTTTTTGATGTTTGGGGGATTGATTTCATGGGACCTTTCACACCCTCTAACGGAAACAAGTGTATCCTTGTAGCCATTGATTATGTTTCTAAGTGGGCAGAAGCGTAATCCCTACCCACTAATGATTCAAGAGTGGTAGGGAAGTTCCTTCAACGTCTTTTCACGCATTTTGGCTCCCCACGCTTCATTATAAGCGATAGGGTCACCCACTTCCATGGACACTTCGATCGGGTTTTCAAACTTTTCGGCGTTACCCAACGGATGTCCACAGCTTATCATCCTCAAGCTAACGGTCAAGTGGAAGTGACTAACCATGAGCTCAAGCGGATTCTTGATAGAACTGTTGGCCGGTCTCGAAAGGACTGTTCATCTAAGCTCGATGAGGCCTTATGGCCGTACCGAACTGCGTTCAAGACTCCTATCGGTACTTTGCCGTATCGACTCGTTTATGGCAAGGCATGCCATCTACCGGTCGAGCTTGAGCACAAGGCATTCTGGGTTATTAAATATCTAAACATGCGTCCTGAGTTTGCAGGAGATAATAGATTTATGCAGATAGATGAACTCGCGGAGCACTGTCTCAACACCTACGAGAACACGAGGCTTTATAAAGAACGAACCAAGCGGATTCACGATTCTCATCTGATAGAACATAAGACATTCTACGCCGGAGACCAGGTCCTTCTATACAACTCACGTATGAAGATCTTTCCCAGGAAGTTGAAGTCTCGATGGTCCGGTCCCTATACAGTCGTTAAGCAAACACCGTTGGGAGCTGTCGAGATAAAAGGCCCCGATCAAGTACCCTTTGTGGTCAATGGTCATAGGCTCAAGAGGTATCTCCAAGGTTTATAGTTGTCGTCCTGATCGACGTTCACCATTTCAACTCGACCCCGTGACAACCACCTAGGTATCGTCTAGCTCAATGACGTTAGCCAGAGCGCTTCGTGGGAGGCAACCCACGGCTGGAGTCAGTTTTTGAATTTTTGACTCAGTCTCGTTTTAGAGTCGGTTCAGGGGAGCCAAAAGTGTCTTTTGTTTGATTTTCCAAGTTTGCCGGCATTTCAGAAAATTTAGTTCAAACTGCAGGTCAAAGTTTTCGTCAAAAATTGCACAACTTTTCGGCGAAAACTTCCCTTTGAAAACTTCTGTAAATTTTGGCTAGTTCTTACTTTACTTTTCAGTAGAAAAATTTCCACTTTTCACCGTACACTTTTCTTAACAATCTGGCAGACTGTTTTCCAAAATTTTCTTCGGCGAAAACTTTATTCTTTTCGCCAAAAACTTTCCAAAATCTAGAAAAATATTTCCCCTTTAATAACGATTTTCGGCCGAACAAATTTCCCCCCTCTCTCTTTTCGCTGACGCGTCTTTAACCCCTTTTCATCGCCGATTTTTTAGCCACACCGCGCCGCTCGTTTCCTCTCTCTCCCCCTGAGAATTTTGACATATAGATTGCCCGAATCGGAGCTCTAGAGCTTCAGTTCTGCCCGAACCCAAATTTTTGAATTTCTTCCGTTTCGTTGATTACCGTTCATTTTCAGCCACCATGTCTTCAAGGTAAGTTCATGGGTTTTTCATTCCGGATCTTTTGAAATATAGATTGCTGAATTTTGTCATGTTTGACTTTGGTTGACTTTTTGATTTACCTCGTTTTGCGTGCCTGCTGTTTCAATGTGATTTGTGCAGAATTGTTTGACCATGGATTAAGTATTCTTAGGGATTTTTGTGCTATGATTTGATGTCTTTCAAACGATGATTGCCTTGTTTTTCTTGATGATTTTCTTGCGGCATTGTCATTTTGCGAGCTTGCGGTTTGACTTTTCTATTCTTGGAGCCAATTTGAATGCCCTGTTCATTTCTTCCCGTGCCTAATGATTATTGATTAGCGTGGATCCTTTGAGTGTGCCTTGGAAGACCCTTTTATCGTGGTTAGCTATGCTTATTTGTTGCATCTGTTGCGGTATTGCTTTGTTATACTTAGCAACTTTAGCTCTGTTGTGTAATATGCGCTGCCTGGTTTTTATGCTTCCATCGTGTTGGGCTCTCCTTTCGGATTTTTGGTATTCCCGCTCGGTTGTCTTCACTTCCTCGTGAAGTTGAGGTTTCCAATTAAGTGTGGGGTGAGGCCAATCTTTTTCTCACCAGGTTGTTTTGAGTTTCTCCTTTCAGGAACCCTGGTAAGTTTAAGACTACTGGTGCTGACAGAGAGCGACGAACAAAGGCCAGATTGGACAAAGCTCCAATCCCCTCATCGTCCTCCCCCAGAGCTGTGATCCCAGAGGTCCCTCCACCACTACCTCCAGCTTCCATTCCCTCTGAAGGCCCTCATCCGTTCATTTCTTCCCTGCCTCCCCCACATCGGGTGGGCTACGACAAGATCAAGGACATTCCTCTCGCCATGGTGGCCATCCTCTCTTTAGACAGCATCAAGAGTCATCACTTGGGATGGTACGCTAGCTTCACCCGTGCCCTCGAGCTAACCAGTCTGAGCGCTCTGACCACATCCGGCTCCACCTATCCTCTGGTCGCCCTCCAGGAATTCTGGAGCTCGTTTGAGATGACCACCCAAAAGCCTCATCGGCTCCAGATGTGCATACGCTTCCGTCTCGGTGGTGTCCAGTACGACCGAACCCTCGATGAGTTCGCACTCCTCTTTGACCCCAATGCCACCCTCGCAGATGCTTCCCTGAGTCAGATGAGCTCGGTGACACATCACCCATATCTGTACGTATGGCAATTCATCTCCGGTGAGACTTACACCGACCCCAGCCGCGCCACAGTAGGTAACATCGCTCATCCCCTCTTCAAATTCCTTCATTATGTTTGGACTTGTTCTCTGTGTTATTGCAGCAAGGAAGCTCGCCACCACATCTATCTAGAGGAGTTCATCCTCTTCCGTGCCGTCGAAGAGCTCGGCCGCCTTCACCCTAGGTGGTGGCTAGCCCGGTTTTTTCATAAGCGCACCACTACAAAGAAGCTGCCCACCGCTCTTCCTGACGGTCCTTTCATCTCTTGTCTGATTGACAATCTAAAGATCCATGACAAGTGGGACCCCAACCTTCCCAACACCGAGGTCAATTACATCGGAGCAGAACTCGCCATCGCGCGTGGCCTCGACCTCTCGGTCAGCCTCGACATCTACCAACCATTCTCGGCCTCAAATTTTCCCACACCAGTGTCTGCTCCCCAGCCATCGGGCCCACACGGTGAGCGACTAGCTCGCATTGACAAGTGGCAACAGGACTACTCCTCCGGTTCCCATCAATGGCAGAAGGGCAGGGTAGAGCACGAGAAGACACAGAATGCTAGGTGGCTATTCCTTCAGCAGTTCATGTCCGAGCAGAACACTCGGCACCAAGCAGAGCTGGCCTGGCGGCAGCATGCGAATCAGCACCTCGGCATTGCACCAACACCGCCCCCACCTGAGGGACAGTGATCAGGTCATATCGTTCCTTTTTCGTTTCTTTCTTTTGCTTCTTTTCGGATCTCGATCCATCTTTTTCTCTGTGGATCTGGGACACTTGTCCCAGTATCCTTTTGATCTTTTGTTGTTTTTGTTATCTTAGAAGATTGGGTAGCTACTCCGCTCCGCTCCGGACCCTCCGTGTTTCCCTCTTACATCGACCATCTCGTTCCAGGTTCTCCGTATCTCTCTATCCTGATTTAGTCCTGTGAGGACACAGAACCGTATAGGTGTGGGGTAGGATGCTAGGATTATGCATGATCTTGCTTGGTTTCATGTGATTCTGTGGTTCATTCTGATTCCTCTAGCTTAGAATTGCTCGATTCTTGACTTGTGATGTTAAGGTAGTTTTCAATTTTTCATAATGATGCTTAGACTGCTTAACCTAGAACATGTAACCAACCTGCTTGCATCGATGCTAGATCTCCTGGTTAGAACAGAAAGCTTTATCACTCTTGTAGTTTTTCACTTTGATTTAATGATAATGACTGAATCCGACTAGCAAACCAACTGTGAGCTTTTGATCCATTACACATTAAATTGCAATTTCAATTCTTTTTTAATGGCTTTCTCGTACTTTGAATGAGTTAGAATTTGCATTAGACCTATTCGAGACCACACGATGACACGAGTTCTAGGAGGATAGAGGCACCTAGTTGAAGCTACTTAAGCCAGATAGCCAACCTAACGTTAAATCCATTAGGTGTAAACCCTTGAGCTTGGCCTTTCTTTCGGTTCGTTATACATTACAGCTAATCCCCATTTTTCATCACCCAGTTGATCCCTTGTGGTTGTAGTTCTAGATTAGCCTACCGGAAGTCGGTCTATGGTAACTTGCCTATAGCCATTAAACAGGCGGTCTTAGCTGTTATGTCCAAACGTGTAAACCCCTCTAGCAACTAAAAGAAAATTGGCACAAAGAAAAACAAAGAAAAAGAAAAAAATTCGAAGAAAAAAAAAGATCAAAGTTTCAAAGTTTATAGTTTAGTTCAATAATGTTCTTCTCCCTACATATGGAAGAACGAAGTCAAAAGAAAATGTAAAGAAAAATTCAGAAAAAAAAGAAAATATGCGAGGTTGCTTGAGGGTATCATAGGACGAGCGTACACTATTCCACCCGTGTCTGGTTAGACGGTAGGAAGCCATAGGCTAGATTCGAGGGAAGTTAGTCGAAAGCTGCACCGCACCAAAGCCAATTCCATCATTCATCCCATCATCCATCTCATTATAAACCCTTGTAGTGTAGGAATCGTTACAGTCCCTTGCAAAAGTCATTTTGACTAGTTACTCATGTTGTCAAAGTGGTCGCACCAAAGCCAATTCCATCATTCATCCCATCATCCATCTCATTATAAACCCTTGTAGTGTAGGAATCGTTACAGTCCCTTGCAAAAGTCCTTTTGACTAGTTACTCGTGTTGTCAAAGTGGTGGAGATTGTGGTCGAATTGCAAACATATGACATACTTCGGTCGAGAAAGTGATTGAGAGCATAAACACTTCCTTAAACATAGAGTGCGAGAGTTCCCTTGTACCAAATATTATCTGTGGGAGGAGTCTGGTCGGTTAGGTCAGATTCGTGCATAATTTGTGTTTGCTACTTGTTGTGTGCAGATAATTAGTGAGACCAGGGTATTTGGCTGACGTGTATGCATGTTAGGTCACTTGTTCTAGAAGTAGCAGTTTAATAATTCATTGTGATTGCTTGAACCTTAACTTGATCAATCTGTCATTTATGAATCTGAGTGCGTTCTAATGCAGTTTGCTTGAGGACAAGCAAAGGCTTAAGTGTGGGGTATTTGACGACACTCGATTTTACGTGTTTATCAGCCTCATTTAAGCTACATTTCCTTGGTTGAATCTCGGGTTTTAGGGTGATTTACCATGTTTTCAACCAAATGCTTTAACTCATGCCGTTTTGGTTACTTTGGCCCGTTATGGGTCTATTTGATGGTTTTCTAGTACTTTTTTGCCGTCAAATACATAGCCACGGACGAGCTCGAGAAGCAAAGGAACCTTAAGGAATGGCCCAAAATCGATCCAGAAGTCCACCTAGTCAGAAGGATGCACTGCCCGGTCATTAACCAGAGTTTTCGGCGAAAACTCAAAAGTCTTCGCCGAAAAGTATGCAGACAGTTTTACTGCCAACTGAGAGAAATCAGTCCTCGCCGAAAACTCCAATGTCTTCAGTCGAAAAACTAAGGCACAAGATGGTCAGTCGGAGACATAAGATTCAACCGGGATTCACCTAAATCCTTCGGCGAAAACTTCAAAGTTTTCACCAAAAATTAATTTTCTTTTTCGGCTGGGCTTCGAAATCCTACAAATACGGGATCAGCGGCCACATTCAGAACAGATATACCTTGGATTAATTTCCAAACTTAGAAGAGTTCGGGAGAGAGTTTAGAGAGCTGAAGAAGCGAGGAAGAGATCGTGACGCCATCCTTCCTTCTCGGAGAGCTCGGTGTTAGGAGTTGAAGATTCAGGAGATTGAAGCTTCACAGACTCATCTAAAATTAGGTTTTGCAGTTCTTCTCTGTCTTCCTGGTTAAAGATGTTTTCTTTGTTTGTTCTCGATTCTTCTGTTTCGAATATGAGTAGCTAAACTCATAGAGCTTAGATTAGATGAACCCTAAGTGACCCGGGGCTTTAAAGCGGTCACGGATCGGCGGTAATTAAATCCAGGTTCAATCAGTTTCTCTTGCATGGTTGGTTTGTTCTTCACTGCTTTATGTTTCTTTTTCTGGTTTGGCCACCTAGTTAGGATTCTAGTTAAGCTGAGGATAGTAGAGAACATTCGCCTCACTTCAAAACACCAAATCAACAGTTAACCTATTCATTGGAACAATTTCTCTTTGTAGGAACCAGTTATGGTTAATCCGCTTCAAGAGTAACTCATTAATCATTAGTAATCGCACCAGTTAGTTTTCCGTTGCAGAAGTGAACGCATGGGCGGTCAATTAATCTTGGGAGTTAGGTCGGATAGAGCGAACGTTCGCCAGTCTTAAACCTAAGGGTCAGGAGTTATGGTGGTGTATGAGAACTGAAAGAATCAGGAATGAAAACGATGGTCTTGTGATCGCCAATGTTCTGGTGAACTTAGGGGGATTCGAAATTTAAACTTGTATGTTGGTGAACGCGCAGTCGTTGTGATGCGTTTCACACAAATAACTAACAAAGCTACAAAAGCTAGGGTAGATAGTATTCTAGGGGTTTTCTAAGATTGACTACTTTAAAACTGGCAAAATACTCGAATGCAAGCAGGTTGTGCGTGATGTGAGTTCCACGACTTCTAAATCTACGAAATGCGGATAAATTAAAAATTAAACTAAAGCAGATTGGAAATTAGGGTTTGAAAACAAGGATGACAGACGAACTTAGACTTTGAATCCCCCTTCGTTCCCCAGAGCATTGGCAATCAACAGATCAGCGGATTTCGATTCTCATTCAATCAATTACTAAGACACCACCATAACTCCTTACCCTTAGGTTTAAGACCGGCGAACGTTCGCTCTATCCGTTCTAACTACCAAGATTAACTAGCCGTCCGGGTACGGTCGCCTCTCGCAACGACTTAATTAACTGGTGTAATTACTAATGATTGATGAGTTACTCTTGCAGTGAATTAACCCTAATCGGTTCCTACGAAAGGCACACTCCAATTATAAGGTTAATTGTTCAATTCGATGTTCTAAAGTAAGGCGAGCGTTCGCTTCTATCCTTAGCTTAACCAGAATCTAATCTAGGTGATCAATCCAGACAAGAAACATGAACAATGAAGAACAAATCAAACATGAATGAGAAACTGATTAAATTTCGAATCTAATCACCACCGATCCGTGACCGCTTTAAAGCCCTGGGTCACTTAGGGTTCATCTAGTCTAAGCTCTAACGAGTTTAGCTACTCATGATTATTACAAAAGAAACAAAGACAAAGAGAGAGTTCATCATCCAGAGGAAGAACAGAAAAGAATCTGAAAAACCTAATTTAGACGACTCTGACAGACTTCGATCTTCGGTAGATAACACTCCTAGCTCCGGTTCTCCGAGATGAAAGGGATGGCGTCACAATCTCTCTCCGGCTCTTCGAACTCTAACTCTTCGCTCCAGAACTTGAGAGGATTCTCTGAATTCTGATCTCGAAAAGTTGTATTTTGCGAATTATGATGTATCTCTTCTTTTTGGGCCGCCGGGTTAAGTATTTATACTTAACCCTAATCAGCCGGATTTCTTCTAATATTTTCGCCGAAAATAGTGAATTATTTTCGCCGAAAATATGCTTGTGAATGGAAGTCCCGCCGGCTGATTCTCCTGTGATTTTCGTTTCGGTCCGAAAACCCAACGGTTTCGCCGAAAACTTCTTTGGCTGAGCATCAGTGAATTGTTCTTGCATTTTCGCCGAAAATGTAAGTGTGAACGGGCAGACTTTTGGTTTGACTTGATCGGCTCCTTGGATCGATTCCGGTTTGATTCCTCGAGGTTCCAATGCCTTAGACACGTCCTTGGTTACTTTATTTGACGGCAAAAACCTGTGCTAACATAAAAACACTAGAAAACCATCAAATAGACCCGAAACGGGCCAAGGTAACACAAATGGCACGAGATAGGGCAATCGATTGAATATTCGTTATTCTACCCTAAAAACCATGTCTTAAGCAAAGAAATGTCGCTTAAATGAGGATGATAATCACGTCAAATCGAGTGTCATCAAATACCCCACACTTAGCTTTTGCTTGTCCTCAAGCAAACTGAATAGAAACGCTCATGTTCATAAATGATAAGATCGAATAAATTGGAACTCAATCAAACACAATGAATTATTAGACAGATCGATCCTAGAACAAGAAACCTAAATGCATACAGATCAGCCAAACTACCTGGTCTCACTAATAAACTGCACACGACAAGTAATTAGCAACCAATTATGCACGAATTTGACCTGACCGACCAGACTCCTCACACAAGATATATATAGTACAATGGGAACTCTCACTCTCTGTGTTTAAGGACGTGTTTCTGCTCTCGATCATTTTCTGTTACGAATTCTGTCATAGGTTTGCATTTCGACCACATCTCCACCACTGTGACAACACGAGTATCTAGTCAAGAAGGACTTCCCTGCTAGGACCGTAATGAAATCTACACTACTCGGGTTTATAATGAGATGAATGATGGGAATGAATGATGATGGCTTTGTGCGGTGTAGCTTTCGACTAACTTCCTCGAATCTAATCTATGGCTTCCTACCGTCTAACCAAACACGGGTGGAATAATGAATGCTCGTCCTATGATACCCTCAAGCAACCTAGCACTTATTCTTTTTCTTTACACGATTTTTTTTTCTTTTCTTTCTTTTGAACTTTTCTTTTGACTTCGTTCTTCCATTTGTAGGGAGAAGAACGTTTTATTGAACTAGAAACTTTGAACTTTTCTGATTTTTCTTTTCTTCACTATTTTTTCGAATTTTCTTTCTTTTCTTACTTTACTTTTTTTCTTCTTTTGTGCCGATTTTCTTTTAGTTGCTAGAGGGGTTTACACGTCTGGACATATTAGCTAAGACCACCTGTTTAATGGCTATAGGCAGGTTACCACAAACCGACTTCCGGTAGGTCAATCTAGAACTACAACCACAGGGGATCAACGGGGAATGAAAGAAATGGGAAATGGTTGTAATGTATTATCGAACCGAAAGAACAGGCCAAGCTCAAGGGTCTAAACCTAGTGGATTTTATCGTTTGGTAGGCTATCTGGCTTAGTAGTTAAATCTAGGTGCCCCTATCCTTCTAGAACTCGTGTCATCATGTGGTCTCGAGTAGGTCTCATGCAAATTCTAACTCATTCAAGTAAACAGAAAACCACTCAGAAAGAATTTAAATTGCAAGTTACGTGCAATGGATCAAAAGCTCACAGTTGGTTTGCTAGTCGGATTCGGTCATTTTCATGCAATCAAGGCTACAAACTACAAGTGTGATTTTAAAAATTCTGTTCTGACCAGGCAATTTAGCATCAAAGTATACAAGTTGGTTCTCAAGTTCTAGGTTAAGCAGTTTAAGCATCATTATGAAGGGTTGAACAACAACTTAACATCAAAAATCAAGAACTGAGCCATTCTAATGCTAGAGAGACTGGAATGGAATCACGAGGCACACATAAAACACAATCAAGGGCAATCAAGTTCATGCAAGGTTCTCTAGCATCCTACCCCACACTTAAATCGGACTGTGTCCTCACAGGACTAATTCTAGAGTTCAGAGTGAAGTAGAAGAACCTGGACCGAGATGATTGGCGTAGGGGATGAGCACGGGTCCTCGGAGCGGAGGGAATCTACCCAAGCGAAGCAAAGGGAATCTCCCAACTGCCTACAAAACAAAAACAAATAAAACATAAAAAGGAAACCGGGACAAGTGTCCCGGATCCACACAGAAAAAAGTTGGACCGAAATCCGAAAAGAATAAATAAAAAGAAGGGACAAGAAAGAGGACATAACCCGGTCACTGTTGGTCAGGTGAACCAGGAGGTGGAAAGTGGAGAAATTCGCCGAGCTGGCGTTGCCACGCCAGCTGTGCCTCATATCGCCTGTCGGCGCGGCGCATATGTTGCTGCATAATAGTCCATCGCGCCTCTTGGGTGGCGTTGTCGGTGATGCGCCACTCCTGCAGTCGCTCGTACAACTCCCCAACATCCGCGGGGTGGTGTCGGGGCTGTTGGGGAGGCGCCTGGTATGGATCGGGAATGTGCGGCGGCGACTGGTGAGCATACCCTGCCTGATGATGTGGCGAGGGTATATAGTCTTGGAATTCTGGCGGCGGCTGGGGCTGCTCTTGCTCAGCATCATCTTCTTCCTCCGACTTGACCACAGGCTGGAGTGGAGGATCTGCTGCTACATGGGGGCTGAGGTCGAGTTCTAAGTCGTACTCAACTGCTAAGTCTCCTCCAACAGTCCTAACTCGGTGTCGTGGAATGTTCGGGCCATATTCATGGCTGATGCCGAAGGAGAGGATGAGTTGCCCTATGAAGTTACCCCCCAGGAGTCTACGAGGTGGCGTCCTCCTCCTGGTCTTCTGGCGGAAGATGCGAGCCAGTACCCAGCCGGGGTGTAGAGGGTAGCTCTCTCGGATGGCTCGGAGAAGCATGAGCTCCTCCTTGGGATATGGTGGCGATCCTTGTCAGGTACATATGAAAGGGATCTACGCCAAACCATATGAATAAATTTAAAGAGAGGGTGAGAGAGCGACTTAACTGAGTTGTTCATCCCGAGGCGATCGCCAGGCACGCCTGTCATGTGGCTCCAAAGCGCGTGGTACTCCTCGTCGTTATCATCTTCGCCCCAGCCTAGGTGATGATCGTGATAGTGCTCGTAGGGATGCCGAGATGAGCAGCAAACTAATCGTAGGTGAGCTGCCTGTACATCCCACCAAGATAGAAGGTCACAACCTTCTGGCGCTGCTTCCTCTTGTGCTCATCCAGATCAAAGGTCGCCCAGAACTCCTGGAGGGCAATGTCTGGGAACTGGGCAGCGATGGTGGTCAGCTCGAGGAGACCTGCCGGTGCTAGGGCGTCATGCACATTCCGTGGTAGTCCTCGTCGTGATCGAAGAGGGACTCCATGGAAAGAGGGCGCACGTCAGCTCCACGAACGTGCTCGATCTTCTGGAAGCACTCGAAGTAGAAGTCAGGTAGACGGGCGATAATGCGATGGTATCCAGCCCGGCGAGGTAGTGCGGGTGGAGGACCCAGAACGGTGGGTGTGACAGGGGCGGCAGCTCCTGAGTTCGAGGCGCCATCAAGTCGCGCCTTAGTCCTGCGCTCATAAGTGGGGTTCCTAAAACCAGAATGAAACCAGATTAGTCAACCAAAACCCTACCCCACACTTAGTAGAAAAAACTCAATTTCACAAAGAAATGAGGGAAACTAAGTGGGGTAAGCAAAGCGGAGTAACCGGTAATCATAGACAATAAAATACATACTTAGGAACAGCCAGAATCGGATAAGCACAATCAGAGTTCAAAAAAAAAAGTCAAACCGACATTCAGAAAGTCAACATTTATAGCACAATGAACCCTAATCATGGTAGGACTATCACAACTTGGGGAATGACGGTAAAATATGATCTCAAATGGCAAGCACGATAATCGGAACGAGAATGAACACCAACGACAGCTAAACGATCAAATACAGTTCATGGTCAAACCGACATTTCTCACAAGTCAACATAACAAGGAATCAATCGTATGCATAGCAACACATGATCAAATGATATGGAAATTAAGCACGGAACTCCCTAAGCATGCTAGAACAGTTCTATAAGTTCAGCTAACCTAGTTCACACGAAAACAGTCGGCACGCAAATCGAGGTAAACCGAAAAGTCAACCAAAAGTCAAGCCCGACGAAATTCAGCAATCTATATGTCAAAAGATTCGTATTGAAAAGTTCTACAACTTACCTTGAAGCCATGACTGCTAAAAATGAACGGGTTGGGAGGAATCGGTGAAAAACTTTGAAAACGAGGGTTTCGGTGAACTGGAGTTGTAGAGCTCCGATTGGGCTGTTCTAGGACTCGAATCGATCGGAATTGGGAGGGGAGTTGAGCGGCGGTGGTCGGCGATGGCGACGGCGGCGGCGGTTTTAAAGGGGGGTGGGCGCGGCGATTTGAAAAAGAAAAGGGGAGGGGATTTTCGGCGTTTAAAACGAAAATGAAAGAAGGGAAGAGAGAGAGTGGTAAATCCGGATTTTAAAGGAATGGTTGGGTGATTTTCAAAATTATTTTCGGCGAAAGTAAGAGGGTGTTTTCGCCAAAAATAGGAGTTAAAATGGCTCGCCGAAAACACTCAACTTTTTGAACCGAAAAGATAGAACAGGAGACCGGGTTCGAAAATTCTAAAATGATTTCGCCGAAAATAAGGTTTTATTTTCGCCGAAAATTTTGAACTGTTCGGGTTAAAATATTTTCGCAAATCCAGCCAACTTCAGAAAATCACAGTTAAATCCACAAAAATCGGAACGACCTCAATCAACTTGCAAACGACACTACGACACGCAGACTCTACATGAAAAATAATAAATCAAACAAACTGACACTTTTGGCTCCCCCGAACCGACTCTAAAATACCAAGTTCGACACAAAAGTAAAGGACAGACTCCAGCCGTGGGTTGCCTCCCACGAAGCGCTCTTTTATTAACGTCCTTGAGCTGGACGATACCTGGACGGTATTAGGAGACATCCCAACTTAGATTCTCCTTAACGCTCGCGTCGGAGTTCATGAAGTACAGCTTCGGGACTTCTCCGATAAGCGTGAATCTCTTCCGTTTGCATGTAAGAGCTTGGTACGTCCATCGGGAAGATGATCGACGAACTTGAACGGTCCGAACAGTTCTCTGGAGAGGTCATCCTTCTTGAGTGTTATGATGGAAGGAATGAGGACTGTCGGCTTCTTCTTTTCTTTTATCTTCGGCTTGGTATCACCAGGATCGGTGATCGTCAGTATTTCCTTAGGAGATGCTTTCGGCTTCTCCTTCCATACTTGTTCCGGCGCCGGTTTCTCGGAACTAATTGGTGGTGCAGCTGGCTCGGTGGAAGACGCGGAATTTTTGGCCTCCAGACCATTTGGTTCTTCGTCTTCTTGTTCTTTCCCCGAGGTCTGCTCGGTTTAGTGCTCGGTGGCTTAGAAGAGGCTTGCAGTTCCTTCTTCTTCTTCTTGAGCGGCTTCTGAACCGAAGTTTCTGGCTTCTTTTTAATAACCTGTTTAATATCGGCAGCAACAACTGATCTAGAGACACTGGAAGAAGCATTAGTAACGGAGTTGACTGGAGTCAACTCCACAGTTTCAACAGCTAGGAAGTGAGATTCTTCATTCCTAGAGTCATATTTCATGCCATCTTTAAGACGAAATGTTTTCGTTTCTTTACCGACCCTTAGAGTTAAAGAACCATTGGGAACGTTAATATTCATTCCAGTAGTAGCCATGAAAGGTCGACCTATGAGTATGGTAGAATCATCTGTACTAGTATCCATAATCACATAGTCAGCTAAGAACGTGAACGGACCACATTTAGTAACAACGTCTTTAATCTCTCCCTTAGGGGTTTTAAGTGATCTATCAGCAAAGACAAGTTGCATATTAGGCGGTTCAAGTTCTCCTAGGTTTAACTTTTCAAACAGGCTCATAGGCATGACATTAACAGACGCTCCTAGATCAACTAAACAACGTTCAATCTCAACATCATTGATGACCAGAGGCAAAGTAAAGGAACCAGGATCAGATAACTTAGCTGGATATGGAGAGGCAGGTTTCTTAATACGAATGTCAGGATATCCTTCCTTGTTCCCCTTCATGCAAGTCTCGATCCTTGCATTTGGCAGCAATGCTCTAGGAAAAGGAGGCTTCACGACATACGGTGCAAGAGGAGGATCATCCTCCTTAGGCGCCGGTTCATGTTCTTCTTCTTCCTCCGGAGTTTCAGCGATCCTGCTTAAAACAGAACAAGCATCAGCAATTAAGGTTGGGAGTTTTCGAGCGGTTACCATCTTGGCTTGCTCCTTTCGCGGATTCGACTCTGTCTGGCTTGGAAGTTGGCCAAATGGTCGACCAGATGCTAGCATGCTCGAGATGTTGTTCACGGCTTGCTCAATTCTTTGTCCAGATGCTATCTGTTCTTGATTGAGAAGAGCTTGAGCCTTGAACTGACTGTCATGATCATCGAGTCTTGTGATGATCTGGCTGAGCTTCTTATCCAGGTCACTGACACTGTTCTCTCTCTGATGATGCTGCCCTGGATAGGTATTATTAAGATATTGATTCTGGCGATTGCCAGGAGCAGTTCCATAATTACCCGGATTGCGATGCGGCGGCTGGTAGACACCTGCCGGCGGATGGTTAGGCTTCTGATCCTGAGCTGGACCAGCCGGGTGGTTATTCTGATTCTGGTTATGGTTGGCGCTGGCATTGTAGGGAGGTCTGTCTTGATAGTTCCCTTGCTGTCTGAAGTTACGGTAGCCAGCATAACCATTCTGATTATTGACGAAGCCTTGTTGGATGAAATTTACCTCTTCGGCAGACCAGACTTCTGCCTTACCAAAATTCTGACAACGGCCTCCGTTATGTGCGCAAGCTCTACACAACTCGCAATCGGCAACGTAGACAGAGGCTGCCGGAGGCTTGATCGGTGTGGTAGACTTCTTCAAATGCTTCTCTACCTCTGCTTTGATTGTAGCTTCGAGATCTATCTTGCTCCTTGATCCTTCAGATTGTCGTTCCCAGTTCCTTGACTTGGAAGCACAGTTTGCGAAGTGAAGAAGAGCAGCTTCAGGTGTTAGTGTAGTTCAATCCCCTTCAGCTAGAGAATTGACCCACTTGGCAGATTCTTCTCGAAGTCCTCGAGAAAAGATTTCAGCTAACTGCCTCTGCTCGAATCCATGATGAGGGCAGGTGTAGAGAAATTCTTGGAATCGATTCCAAGTATCATATAAGCTTTCTCCTTCTTTCTGGGAGAATCTGGCGATGTTGTCCTTGATGGCGGTTGTTCTGGCCGGAGGGAAGTATTCTTCAACGAAGTCCTGAGCCAGAGTATCCCAATCAATGTAATAGCCAGGTGGTTTGCCAGTAAGCCACCTCTTAGCAGGGCCTTTCAGAGAGAACGGGAAAGCTCTCAGACAAAGAGTGTTTTTGTCGAGGTTTCCGCTCTTGAAAGTGCTGCAGAGATCAAGGAAATCTGCAAGATGAGTGCACGGATTGTCTAGGGGCCTGCCATCAAACTGTAAATCCCTAGAGATCATAGTCAAGAATGGAATCTTGATCTCATAGTCAGGATCTCCTTCAATGCGCGGAACGGCAATGGCAGATCGAACGCTAGTCGCGCTCGGCTTGTTATAGTCTGCTAGACTCTTCTGTGCAGGTGGTGGCGGCGGCGGTTGATCGCCATTTGGTGGTGGTGGTGGTAATCTATCGTCCATGGCGAGAGATGGAGGAGGTGAGAGTGACTCGGTGTATGAAGCGGATGAAGATGACGGTGCGGGTGAAAATGGAGATGAGGAACTCTCCTTCAGTTCCTCGATCTTGATCGGAGTGATGAATGGATTGGATTTTCCTTTCTTCAGAATCTGTGATCGTAGAGGTGGAGCAGAACTGCCTGGTCTCTCTGCACTCTTAGCCTGTTCGGTTTGAGAGCGAGTCCAAGGACGGTGAGGCATACACCTGTAAACCTACAAATAACAAAGACAAACAAAACCAGTGTAAAATCGAAGTGGATGGAAAGGTGAAAGATGGAAAGTAGAAGAATATATTGCCAGTTCTTCTTTCGATCAATCAAAACAAGTCCCCGGCAACGACGCCAATTTGGTGAACGCGCAGTCGTTGTGATGCGTTTCACACAAATAACTAACAAAGCTACAAAAGCTAGGGTAGATCGTATTCCAGGGGTTTTCTAAGATTGACTACTTTAAAACTGGCAAAATACTCGAATGCAAGCAGGTTGTGCGTGGTGTGAGTTCCACGACTTCTAAATCTACGAAATGCGGATAAATTAAAAATTAAACTAAAGCAGATTGGAAATTAGGGTTTGAAAACAAGGATGACAGACGAACTTAGACTTTGAATCCCCCTTCGTTCCCCAGAGCATTGGCAATCAACAGATCAGCGGATTTCGATTCTCATTCAATCAATTACTAAGACACCACCATAACTCCTTACCCTTAGGTTTAAGACCGGCGAACGTTCGCTCTATCCGTTCTAACTACCAAGATTAACTAGCCACCCGGGTACGGTCGCCTCTCGCAACGACTTAATTAACTGGTGTAATTACTAATGATTGATGAGTTACTCTTGCAGTGAATTAATCCTAACCGGTTCCTACGAAAGGCACACTCCAATCATAAGGTTAATTGTTCAATTCGATGTTCTAAAGTAAGGCGAGCGTTCGCTTCTATCCTTAGCTTAACCAGAATCTAATCTAGGTGATCAATCCAGACAAGAAACATGAACAATGAAGAACAAATCAAACATGAATGAGAAACTGATTGAATTTTGAATCTAATCACCACCGATCCGTGACCGCTTTAAAGCCCTGGGTCACTTAGGGTTCTTCTAGTCTAAGCTCTAACGAGTTTAGCTACTCGTGATTATTACAAAAGAAACAAAGACAAAGAGAGAGTTCATCATCCAGAGGAAGAACAGAAAAGAATCTGAAAAACCTAATTTAGACGACTCTGACAGACTTCGATCTTCGGTAGATAACACTCCTAGCTCCGGTTCTCCGAGATGAAAGGGATGGCGTCACGATCTCTCTCCGGCTCTTCGAACTCTAACTCTTCGCTCCAGAACTTGAGGGGATTCTCTGAATTCTGATCTCGAAAAGTTGTATTTTGCGAATTATGATGTATCTCCTCTTTTTGGGCCGCCGGGTTAAGTATTTATACTTAACCCTAATCAGCCGGATTTCTTCTAATATTTTCGCCGAAAATAGTGAATTATTTTCGCCGAAAATATGCTTGTGAATGGAAGTCCCGCCGGCTGATTCTCCTGTGATTTTCGTTTCGGTCCGAAAACCCAACGGTTTCGCCAAAAACTTCTTTGGCTGAGCATCATGAATTGTTCTTGCATTTTCGCCGAAAACCATAGGCCATTTTCGTCGAAAATGTAAGTGTGAACGGGCAGACTTTTGGTTTGACTTGATCGGCTCCTTGGATCGATTCCGGTTTGATTCCTCGAGGTTCCAATGCCTTAGACATGTCATTGGTTACTTTATTTGAAGGCAAAAACCTGTGCTAACATAAAAACACTAGAAAACCATCAAATAGACCCGAAACGGGCCAAGGTAACACAAATGGCATGAGATAGGGCAATCGATTGAATATTCGTTATTCTACCCTAAAAACCGTGTCTTAAGCAAAGAAATGTCACTTAAATGAGGCTGATAATCACGTCAAATCGAGTGTCATCATATGTCGTCTTGTTCAGTCAACCAATCTATTTTCTGTTTTCATTTCCTGTTTCCTGCTTTATAGTTTAGAAGTCGTGGAATTCACACCACGCACAACTTGTGCTTTTAACCTGAGTAATTTGCCTTCATATTTGAGTAGACGATTAGAAGAGAACTGTGGAATACGATCTATCTTGCTTTGTGCTTGATAGTTATTTGACTACACGCGCGTGAAAACGCGTTCATCACCTCATCTTGCTTATCATGTCTTGCATCTCTACAACGTCCACGCAGATATCTTGGAATGGAAGTCTCACACCCTACTTAAGCCTGGTCGCGGCCTACGTCAGGGATGTCCCCTCTCCCCTTTCCTTTTCACTCTCTGCATCAAGAGGCTTAACATTCTTATTAATAATTCTGTTTGTGCTAATGTGTGGAAACCGATCCGTCTCGGTAAAGATAGACCGGCTTTATCCCATGTTTTCTTCGCTGACGACCTAATACTATTTGGGGTGGCGGGTCAGAGGCAAAGTAGAGTTGTTAATCATTTGTTAAACTCTTTTTGTGCTGCGTCCAACCAGGTGGTGAGTGCGGATAAGTCTCATGTCTTTTTCTCAAAGAACACGAGCATTGTTCTCCGCCATCCTCTCTGTGATCTTTTGGGGTTTAGAGAGTCTCAGGATCTTGGAAAGTACCTTGGAGTCCCTATCCTTCACGGTAGAATCTCCAAGGACACCTACGACTACATCCTAGACCGAATGAGACAAAAACTGGATGGATGGAAATGTAACACGCTCTACTTGGCGGGATGACTTACACTTGCACTTTCAGTTCTCAACTCAATTCCCTCCTATGCGATGCAGACGTCGGTCCTCCCAGTTTCTGTTACCAACCGTATTGATGCCATTATCCGTAATTTTGTTTGGGGTAGATCCCTTGTCAAGTCTAAAATCCACTTACTTGCTTGGGATCGTATTTGCAGGCCTAAAGACCAAGGTGGACTGGGCTCAGGAAGGCTCGAGAGCTCAATCTAGCCTATCTTATGAAGCTCGGATGGGAGATCCTTAACCACCCCAACAAGCTCTAGGTGGGGGATATGATGAGCAAGTACTTGAAGAAGACCAGCGATGGTCCGCAGCTCTGCAGGAAATACGAAGGATCCTTGCTCTGGAGAGGAATTAGTGTTGTGTGGCACGAGCTAAGAGGTGCCTGCCAGCAGAACGTTCGAAATGGGAAGGACAGTCTCTTCTAGTCATCCAGCTGGTTGGATTCTGATATTACCCTTGTTGACCATGTTGTTCTTGACCTTTCAGATGATGATCTTCAGCTGACAGTCGTCGAGGCTAGGAGTGCTGATGGCAGTTGGAACTGGGAGTTTCTACGGTGATCCCAACCCCCCACATCATCAGCCTCGTTGCAGGCATGGAGCCGCCGTGCGACACCCTTGGCGAGGAAGACATCATTTGGGGACCGTACCCTTGATGGAAATTCACTCTGAAGACAGCTTACGAGATTTTAGTTTGTGTAGGACACCACACTAAGCAGAACATTTCGCGCTGGGCGGCTCGAGTTGGATCAGAAATTTCCTCTGGCTGGTTGCTCATGACAGGATCCTGACGAATGCAGAACGTCGCAGGAGGCATATGACGGGTGTTGATGGTTGCCAAAGATGCAGAGGTTGCATTGAGGACACGCTTCATGTTGTCCGAGATTTCTAGGTGGCGAGAGAGGTTTGGTCTATTTTCATCCCACCTGAGCTCGCTCCTCATTTCTTTTATGACAAGCTGCATTTGGCTCCAAAAGGGCCTCCAACACAAGGGTTTTGGTCTTACTTTTGGCATCATCATTTGGATGCTTTGGAAGGCGCGCAATGAGGCAATCTTTGAGAATAAACTTGCGACATGCGATCAGCTCCGCCTGCAAGTCCTTCACTGGATCGTTGGGGTTCGAGAGACAATGAGAGAGGACTCACGAGTGATCTCAAAGGTGGCCACACGACGCATTGACACTCACATCGGATGGACGGTAGGGCCGAGTGACTGTATTACGATTAATACAGATGGTTCTGTTCTCCAACCTCACTCCCGAGCGGCGACAGAGGGCATTCTTCGTACCTTCCTGGGACACCCTGTGAGCACCTTTGCAACTAACCTTGGTCACTTTTCCATCATGAGAGCCGAGCTACGAGCAGCTGAGATTGGGCTTATGATTGCTTGGGACATGGGCTACAAGAAGGTCCATCTCCAACTTGATTATCTGGCAGCGGTCACAGCCATCCTATGGAACCATGATGAGGACTCCAGACATAGTCGGACGCTCGATGCCATTAATGAGCTCCACCGTAGAAATTGGGAAGTCACCATTTCCCGCATTTTTCGCGAAGGCAACAGAGTCGTTGATCTGCTTGCCCATCACAGACATACCCTTGATTTTGGTTTTCATGCTAATTGTACCTATTCCCACGAAATCGATAGAGCTATCTGGAGTGACCATGTAGAGACCTGTTTTCCATAACTATTCTGGTGAATGAGTGAGGATACTTCCCATTTTCTAAAAAAAAAAATTGAAATATTAAAGTATTCATTTGACGTTTCAGCGAATGAGGCCGTACCTGTAATGGAGTACGTACAATTAATTAACGATAGTGTAGTTGTCAATAATAAATAATAATAAAAAGAGGAACTACTTCAACTGAATTTGACCACTAAAACGTAACCGAAATTAAATAAAATAAAAATAAAAAGAAGAAGAAAACAACCGTTTCACTTTCAATATAGCGCGTATGTTATTAACTCAACAACCATTGACCTCCTCACATTTAATACCCACACACCACACTCATTCATTTCATATCTTTTGACCAACATCAATACTTCCAAATTACGTACAATTTTCTTTCAACTTATATATCCTGATTATTATTCAATTTCTCACAACATTTAAATTCATGGCATGACGACTTAATGACTTATCTCAATCTATATCTCTAATTTAATTCAAAAAAATCTAATCAACCAAGTCCAACGACCTAATAATAATAATAATAATAAGGATATTTAATAAGTAGGAGCTTTTTTTATTTATTTTTCATTTCTATAAAACGATTGATTAATTTGCACATTTGTCAGAAGATTCTTGGTTGCGAGTGGCATGGATGTAATTACAAGGAATGAACGAGGGCAATTGGTGGTGTAGGTAAATATAACATTTTGGGGGCTGGGATGCTGATCCTATTTTTGTCATAATAAGTAGGCCTGTAGTTAGTTTATGTGACTTTGAACTTGGGGAAAGCAAACGCTGGACCAGATAACCATTAGCCTATCTAGCTACTCTCTACTTCACCTGCCCAAAGTTTTCCACCAGCAAATCTAACCAGGTATGTGGAAAGATCACTACTTTCTCTATCTTCACTGATCAAATTGATTCATGGTTTTTTTTTTTTTTTTTTTTTTGCTTTTTCAACTGTCTGGATGTTCACCTTTCTGTTGCTTTCTTCTAGTTCATGACCAAATTTAGGCTTTCCTGGGATTTCTTTTTTGTGGTGACTGTAGTAGCTAAGCAGTATTCAGCTGAGGTTTTCAGCTCTGGGTTTCGTCGCAATTTTGGCGGTGGGTTTAAGTGGTCGGTGGGTGGATTGCTTTACTTTCCTAGGTATTAGAAAGGAAGAACTTCAGTGATTTATATATGCTTTAGTTTTCTCCAGGGAATTGCTATCTATGCCAGCCTGCATCACTAGCTTAGTGCATGTGTGCGTTCCCTTTCTGCAAAAAATTATTACAGTGGGGCTGAGCATTAAGCAAGCTGCTATTTTGTCAGTTTAGAGAATAAATGAGCTGTTTGGTGACCTTTTTTCACTTCTCGATCTGCAAGAGATTCTAACTTGTGTAGCCCAAATATCTTTGATTTGGTGTATGAACAGGTTAGACTTGAGGACATAAGCTGTTTGTGTCCTGGATGCTTAAGGTATAAGGGGGAGAACCTTCCACGTTAGGTGCATAGGCTTTCGTGTGATGTTTCCTGGAAGTTGTACTTAGTCTCCTTGTCCTTATTCCGCAGCTTCCTTCAGTTGCTTACATTGAAGTCTTCTTGTCATGTGCTCTCCATTTCCATATCTTACCTCAACTTGTTCAAGGAATTTTGCCAATAAGTACTACACTGTGTACAATTCTGACTAATTGGGACTAAATGCATTCTTAACTGCACGATTCTATCTATGTTTGTTTCAAATGATTGTGTTGGTGATTAGATTATCTTTGGTCCAAATCGACTGGTGCACTTTCATGTCCATGTAAATACCAGCTTATATTGTGTTGTTGGACTTCATACTGGTTCCCTGGTTTTGCAGATCAAGTGAGGTTCCTACGGTATCAACTGCGGAAAGCACAAGTGTCCATCTCAGGATATCCCATTTCAGTTGTGGTGTTTGATCATCCGAAGAACTGGATAGTACTAATGCAGACATCTCAGAACAATATGTTCGCTGGTGGGTCTGGCATGTTCTTTAATCAGCCTTCGCAAGATAAGGAGTCTTATTGCTGGTCCTGCATTCAGAATGTCCCTCACTATCCATGTTCTGAAGTTGACAACATCGAGCGCTTCGATCACTCGGCTACAGCATTTCAGCAGCAGTGTACCCTAGAGTCCTCTTCTGGAAATGGTGGCTATGCTGCTCACAATTCGCCATCTGCCACCAGTTTCTCCACTAACGAGAGTGGTGTTTCACAACACAACTCCCACTCATATCCATCTGATGTTCATGATTCCCCTGACCAGTCTAGTGGTTCACCGACAAGTGAGCTTTATGTTACCCACAAGCTAAGGGAGCTGGAAACTGCCATGCTGGGGCCTGATTCAGATATCCTCCTCAACGCATACAATGACATAATACCAACTGAAGGCAACCAAATTATAACAGAGGCTGATAAATGGAAGTTTCTTGGGGAAATGATTTCTAAAGGAGATTTGAGACAAGGACTTTACACTTGTGCTCAGTTTCTTGAAGATGGGGATATGTACACAGTGGACTGGTTAATTGCTGAATTGCGCCGTATGGTGTCAGTATCTGGAGAGCCAGTCCAGCGTTTGGGAGCCTATGCGGTGGAGGGCCTTGTTGCAAGGTTGGCATCCTCGGGAAGTGCCATCTACAAAGCCTTACGGTGCAAGGAACCTGCACCTGCCAGCATGGAGCTTCTGTCATACATGCATCTGCTTTACGAAATATGCCCATACTTCAAATTCGGATACATGTCAGCAAATGGAGCAATTGCTGAGGCAATGAAGGATGAAAACCGGATCCACATCATTGATTTCCAAATTGCACAAGGTACTCAGTGGATCACCTTAATCCAGGCTCTAGCTGCTCGGCCTGGAGGACCTCCACATATTCGAATTACAGGAATTGATGATTCGACATCAGCTTATGCTCGCGGAGGGGGACTTGACATAGTTGGTAAAAGGCTAACAATGCTTGCACAGCAATGTAGAGTTCCATTTGAGTTCCATTCTGCTGGTGTATCAGCTTCTGAAATTCAAGTCGAGAATCTCAAGATTCAAGCTGGGGACGCAATTGCTGTTAACTTTGCATTGGTGCTGCACCACATGCCTGATGAAAGCGTGGGGACTCAAAATCATCGCGACAGACTCCTTAGGCTAGTCAAGAGCTTATCTCCTAAGGTTGTAGCTCTTGTTGAGCAGGAATCAAACACAAACACAGCGCCATTTTTGGCTCGATTCGTGGAGACACTGAACTACTACTCGGCCATCTTCGAGTCGATTGATGTTGCTTTACCAAGGGAGCACAAGGAAAGGATCAATGTAGAGCAGCATTGCCTAGCGAGGGAGGTGGTGAACATCATAGCTTGTGAGGGTGCTGAAAGAGTGGAACGTCACGAGCTTCTTGGGAAATGGAGATCGCGGTTTGCAATGGCAGGGTTTAAGCCATACCCACTGAGTACTTATGTGAACGCCACCATCAAGACTCTACTGGGAAGTTACTCGAGCAAGTATACACTTGAGGAGAAAGATGGAGCTCTTTATCTTGGCTGGATGGACCGTCATCTGGTGTCTTCTTGCGCATGGAGGTGATGGATATAGAAGACCGTAACGTCCTTCAATAACTGCTGCTGATGTTGATAATGTTTTAGATGGTAACTCTGAGACTGAGGTGATATGATAAAACTTGACATTTGTTGTTTTGTAAGAGTGGTTATGGAACTAATGTTGGTTGAAAGTTTCTTTCATTATCCGGTAAAAGAACATTTCATTATAGTACACCTAGAAATCTTCTCCCAAACCAAGTTTTTCTTATTCTGCTGCAGTCTCTTTGCTTTGCTTTGCTTATACATCGTTCTCCTACCATACCAAGTTTATCTTATTTGATGCTTCTTAGATGAGGTTTGATTTAAAGTAGCAAGGTCAATTGTCTGATGGATGAAATTCCTAGCATAATGTGAACATTATGACAAAGCAGGAGAAGGAGAAGTATTTCTGCTACAGAATTAAAGTGAAGAGTTGACATGTTTGAATTGCAGTAGAAGACTGTAGAATTGCACACTTGCTACTGAGAATCCCAGTCTCTGTTGTTGATTTCCTCACAGAGTCTTCTGTCATGTCCACCCTTTTATCTCTACTTCTCCAATCATATGAATATGCAGAATGTGATGATTTCGAGTAAAGCACTCTCTGAATAGCATCCCAAAACGCGTAAATGGCAGACATACCCAATCTGTAATCATCAAACTGGGCAAAAGTTGATATATCGTACATTAGTTTTGTACTATATATGAGGATACTAATCTGCATCATTTATTATCTTAAAGAAGATCTAATGGTTAAGATTTCATAAATATTAGAGTAAATTTTATTTTTAGTAATTAACAATTAATAAGAAAAGAAGCAATAGTTTTCTCTGCTAGGGTTTTGGCTTTTTGAGCTTGGTTTGACGTTAGTCGATCATGGCTGCCCCGGCGGCCCCCAAGCCACCGTAACTTGTTGCGGTTTTGCTACAGGGTTCACCAGCCAAGGTTGTGAAGAAGGCGAAGACGTCTTCGGAGGAGGTCGTTAATGGTAGGGATGTGACTTAGAAGGTTGATCTCGGGCCGTTCCTTGAGGTTCCTTTGCTTCCCGAGCTCGTCCGTGGCTATGTATTTGACGGCAAAAACCTGTGCATTCCCAAAAACACTAGAAAACCATCAAATAGACCCATAACGGGCCAAAGTAACCAAAACGGCAGGAATTAGAGCATTTAGGTGAAAACATGCTAAATCACCCTAAACCCCGAGATTCAAGCAAGGAAATGTAGATTAAATGAGGCTGATAAACACGTAAAATCGAGTGTCATCACCTGGTTCCCAAAACCAAAAAACACATGTTTCATTTTGTTGAAGATAAACTCTTGTAGAAACTTGTTAGATGGAAGCAATCATGTCTCTCCCCTTCTGGAAAGGAGAACTTGATAAAAATGTGGCAAATGCGCTTCGAATGTAAGTGATGTCTTGCTTCCGCCTTCCCTCCTCCATTTGCAAGAAGCTCAATTCTCATGTTGCCCTCTTTTGGTGGGGCGGCCAAAATCAATCTCACACCATTCATGGGATGAAATGGACTGATTTGTATCAAACTAAAATGGCAGAAGGACTCGTGTTTCGCTCATTTGACCACTTTAATCAAGCATTCTTGGCTAAACAGTGTTCGTTTCCAACCCGGAGTCCCTTGCGGCAAGAATTCTTAAAGGAAAGTATTACCCACGGTCTTCCTTTCTTAAAGCGGACTTGGGCAGTCGTCCCTCTTGGATCTGGAGAAGTATTCTTCATGGCAGAGCTCTTCCATAAAGGAATATGGTGGCAGGTTGGAAATGTCTTGGATTTTCATATTTATGATGACCCTTGGATCGCAGATCCTCTTCTGTCACCTCCTTATATCATCCCAAATGTTGTCAGACCTCTGCCAGATCTTAACTTTTTCCGCAATGGTTCCACCTGGATCATTAACCGCCTTTTTGAGGTGTTCATCCCAAGCTCAATTTCTCGAATCCTACTAGTTCCTCTCCCGTCTATGAATGTCCCCGATAAAACTATCTGGCATTATACGGAAAATGAAGTGTTCTCAATCAAATCTGCGTATCATCTAGCTTGTCAAGAACATGGTACCTTGAATAGCCGGAACACTCATATGGGTCCTCGTATCTATGATCAAACATTCTGGAAGTCAATTTGGACCCTCCCAGTTTCCCCTAAAATTCGTACCTTCCTTTGGAAGCTGTTCAAATCAACCCTTCCACTTGGACCCTTTCTTTCCAAAAGAGTTCACTTGCATAATCCTTTGGGAAAATGGTCATTTGCCCCCCTGTACTTTGCCAAGTTAACAAATGAACCCCTGTACTATTAATTGCTCATTTCTCCCCCTCCTACTTTGCCAAGTTAACATATAGCCCCTTCCTTTATGTTTTCCGTCATTATTCCGTTAAACTGTGCCAAGGAAGCCCGCCACGTCAGCACACTTATCCACGTGTTTGATGACTCATATTACAATAAATTTTAATTTTTTATGTTTTAACTAGTATTTTTTCGGCCCGTTGGCCGATTTTATTTGGTATAATTAGTAAATGAAGAATAATTATGTAAATGAGTAAATTTAGGATTATGTTTAACCAAATGAAAACCAACTAAAAATGTTGAATCAAAAGATTGAAATAAAACTAAAAAATTAAGGGTAAAAAAATTTATATTTTAGTAACATCTTTAAGCCATTGTATTTACTTGGCTTAGTAGCTCTCGTATAAGATAATTTTTTATTTTAATATAGTAGAATATGATGGAAAAAATAAGTGGCCCTACAGAGACCATTATTAAAGAGTTTACCAAAATAAAATAAAAATTCGACTAAGTGACGGTTGGTCGAGACAGATGAAAATTGCATGTTTTGTAGGTGTATTATTATATATCTTATTCATAAAAAGTGTGTATTTTAATTTCTATTTAAAAATTATATTATTATTATGGTTAGCCTATTTTATTAAGTGTTCTCATCGATTTATTATTATTATATTTGAATAAGTATGATATGGATCAATTAAATACTATAAAATATTTACTAAATAGTAATGGATAAATAATAACAATTAATAAATATTTATAAAAATAATAGAAATGCAAAAAACTAATTATCATTAAAATTCTCTACTTGAAAACAGTTTATTTGAGTTCACAAATAAAAATATAGTTTTCTTAAACTTCACTCCGCTTCAAAGATATTGAAATTTTATTATTTAATTTCTAAGTCTAATAAATAAGATGAAATAAAATAATATTATTGGTTCGTATCTTTAATTTAAGGGGAATGCCCCATCTAAGTATAAGTGTTTATATAATATGTATATTATTATTGGCCCGTTGGTAGATTTAATACAATACCAAAAAATATATATTAAATAAAGGAATGTTATGATAAATTTAAGGATATTTTAAATATTAATTAAGTTTTATTACACACTAAAATAAAATAGGTCCACTTATGACCATTAAAAAAATTAAAGGAGAAATGACATAAACAATCATACGTATTGTTCAAACAAATTTTTCAAATAAGTGATGTCTTCTAAACCAATGTGACTTCAAAAATATTGTTACATAATATTTAATAAATCCTAAAGTCTTACAAAAAAAGTCAATTCAACACAAATAACCAAATTAATAACAACTCATTTGAAGCATTTGCAAACAAACAAAGTCAAGACTAAGAAACCATCATCTGTCTAAACAAGTATGCCCGGGTGTAGTTCAACATAACAAAAATAAAGCCTCAATTGACAAATTAAAAGAATAAATAAGTGGAGATCACTAAATCCCTACCCTCAAATACTACATCATAAACTCTAATCTTAAACCGCATGTAAAACTCTAAATTTGGCCGTAAGTCCAAATTAAAAAACCATAAACCCCAATAATAAACTTGAAACCCTAACACTATGTCCTAATCTTTGCAAACTAAACTACAACCCTCAAACTCTAATATTCAAACACAGATATGAAAAAAATTTAGTGCTATGGTACCGGTACCCCGTGGGTATTGGGGCGTTTTCCCGTTATATATATACTTAGATTTCATTAATATGCTCAAGCCAAACTAACTCAACTTGATCAATAATCTGAATTGGAAAAAGTTATTGACATGTAACCCACTTTACTTAATATCTCATGACTCATACCCTTATACACTTGTGACCTCACTAACCATTGCTTTTACTAAGAATTCTTGATAGTTTTTTGGCATGTTGGCCAATTCAAGAATCTTTCTCTCACTTCACAATTGACAGCCTAAATAAATAATTGCCAATATGTTCCTTAGTTATTCGAACCAAACAACAATAGTGAAATTATATATCTATGTATAATGTATTTTGAACTATATACGAACAAATTATTGTTCTTATGATTTTGAGGCACATGAACTCACTTAATTCTTAAAATCTTTCTACATGTCTCGAGTTAGATGAATGTTTAAACTATATTCCAACTCGTGTCATGAACAAAATCCACTATGGGTTATGGAGCAATACATATTATTTACTTTAAAGGTCCGATGTATCTTTAAGCATTTAACTAAAAAAAGATGAAAAACAAACCATTCTAACTTAATTATTTATTTAAATGGAACAATATACATATATAATGTATTATTTACTTCAAAATCATGATGTATATTTATACCTTTAACATGAGAATATTGGAAAATAAAATATTCTAACTAAATTTTATATTTGATTTATTATTTAATTCAAAGTCATTGTACCATCTGATCATATTATTTTAATATGAGAAATCCAATTTATAATGGTGATAATCCTCTTAGTTGATTGATTAACATTTTGATCATATTATTTTTATATGAATGATTTTATATTATAGATTTATAACACTCATATATATATATATATATATATAATAATAATAATAATAATAATAATAATAATAATAATAATAATAATAATAATAATAATAATAATAATATAATTTAGTTAAAATATAACTGAATATGCTTGGAAATCTAAACTGTTTCGGACGATTTAAAATTTTAGATGAAGTACCATATATTAGAACGATTTAGGATGGATTTAATTTTAAAATTCTCATTGATTTAATATGTTGAATGAATAGTATGTTAGGCCCGTTGCCGATGTTAGAGAACAAATTTATTGAATGTGTTTGGAAAATTTAGTGTATAGTAGATTGTAAAATGATCAAAGTGTGTATTAGGGGGTGATATCTGGTCCTTTAATGTGCACGTGTAAGTAATGCTTAATAACGACTTGGTTATCCTCCACATAGTTTAAATATAATATTAATTTTTACTAAAATATATTAAAATTGATGTCATTGGATTCAAAAAATTAAAACGAACAACATTTGTGAAGGAAACAATATGTTTTAAGTAACATATAAAATGTTATGAAAAGAAAACTAATTAAAAGGGAAAAGAAATAGGGAATAGAGAGAGTTTAAAAAAATAAAATAAATAAAAGGTATTTACCTACATTAAAGGAGGAGCCTCCAAAAGCTTACGTGTCAATCTTATTTTGTCTAAAATGCTTATATATATGTTTAGATTTAATAAGTTTCCCTAATAATGAGTGGTCAGACTTTATCCCTTCCCCATACTACTTTTTTATCTCACAGCCCCCAAAACTGCAGAGCATTCATAGCTTGTCGTACTTTTCAATTAGTTTAAGTCTCCCGTCGACGACGTCCGTTCAATCTCGTCGACGGTCATCTGGTCGCCGACGAGAAACCCTCACCCTCTTCCAATCTTATAGAAACCTTCGATCTTTTCTTAAACCTCAATCACAATAAACCCTAACTTCGAACCTCTCCGATTTTTCATTGTTATTTGCTCTTTCATCGCTCACCTGAAGATTCTGGAGATTTCTTCATTATCGACAGTAAACATACTTCCACCCTTTTCCATATTTCATTTTGTCGCTTCCCATACTTATTAATAGCTATTTGCAGGTTTTTTACGAAAGTGGAAAAAAGGCTACTGAAGAATAGAGGTTAACTGAGGTGAGAGACAGCTACTTTGGTTCAATGGAAGTAAGATGGAGAATATATAAATCTGAATATATGTTTTTTATTTTGATTTGAGTGCCAAGAAGGGACAATAAAGGAAAAGACAAAGAAGAAGGTGGAGGTCCCCATAAGGTCTCTGAATCCACACAATTGCAACCTACATAGTACACATATACAGCTAAAGAAACTTTTTCTGAATATTAAAATGCTTTTTTTGTTAATTGTCTTACTTGTTGGTAAATTACAGATGGGTGTTGTTGTAGCATATCATGTTGGTGGGAAGTTTGAAGGCAAGAACAAAAATTTTCGTTACGTTGGTGGTGAGATTGTTACGATTTCAGATGTTGATCCTCATATGATCAACGCGTTCGATTTAGAAGTTCGATTGAAAAGTCAAGCAAGACATATTGAAGAAGTACAATTTTATTACAAGAAGCCATTGGAAGAAGGTGTCGATGCATACAGAGTGATCATTAACGACACTCATATAAGAGACTTATGCAAATCATATGCGGGAATGGATGTGTATGATATCTATGTTGAGCGCGTGTCTCATGTGTTTGATGATGATGAGCTTGATGAATTAGATTCTGAGTATGCAGGGAATGAGTTAATAAGCGAGTCAGAAGAAAGTGATTTTGAAGTTGGTTCGTGGGTTAGTGAAGAAGACATAGAATAGGTGGAAGAAATTAGAAATAAAGTTAAGGCCGCAAAAGAGAATCTAAAAAATGGTGTTTCATTTTTGTGCAGTCATAATGGAGATGCATATGAGAGTGACGACTTTGAGTCGGATGACATCGGATATTATGAGGAGACAGATTCTGATAATGAAGCATGTAGAATCAAGAGTCCGTATCCGAGGTACAATATGAACACTGAGAAGCCGTACTTTGAGGTTAGTATGACATTTACTAGCATGAAAGAAGTGAGGGATGCCATTAAAAAACATGCTATACTGGATCGGAAGGATGTGGTGTGGGTAAAGAATGATCCGGACCGGGTGCGATTGAAGTGCAAGTGGAAGGGATGCAGGTGGAGTTTTTTTGCTTCGGAAAATAAGAAATTTAAATTGGTGCAGTTAAAGACTTATGTTGCGCATGTATGTCCCGAGCACTACAGGAACAAGTTTATAACTCTGAGATTCATTGCTACCCATTATAAGGAGAGGATCAAGACTAATCCACGCTGGAAACTGAAACACATGCGACAGACTGTTAGAGAAGACTTCGGGTGTGAAATATCGCTTATGCAATGTTCGAGAGCGAAGTCGAAAGTGTTAAGGACAACTTTTGAAGCGTACAAGGAAGAGTACGCACTACTGAGGACATATGCGGAGGAGCTTTTACGTGTCAATCCTGGTTCGTCGTTCAAGATAATGGTGGACACTGGTAATCCAAAGAACGAACCACACTTTCAAAGGATGTACATATGCTTTGACGCTTTGAAAAAAGGGTTTTTGGCGGGATGTCGACGTTTTATCTCCTTAGACGGGTGTTTTTTAAAAGGTTTATGTAAAGGTGAACTTCTTACAGCTATAGGAAGGGATGCGAATGACCAAATGTATCACATTGCTTGGAGTGTAATGGAAGTGGAGTCAAAATCTTCTTGGGATTGGTTTTTAGAGCAACTTCAGTTAGATCTCGATATTGGTGAAGGCTTTGGATGGTGTTTCTCATCTGACCAACAAAAGGTACAATGTTTTGTTACGTTATTAGTTCAATAATGCAACAAATAGCTACAGTACTATCAAAATTTGCTACATTGATGATGAAAGTGTTAGTTTAAAATTTGCATGGTTAAGTTTGTTTATATTCGGCCACTGTACATACATAGCAAACATTGTGACTTGTATTATCTTCAAAAAAATAGCATAATTCAAATCCTGTCACTTTTTTATAATTTATATATTGTATATTGTATTGCATCATCATAATTTATTTATTTTTCCGTGTTATGTACTGCATTATTTTAGCTGATGATGTATCCCATGTATACAAATAGGATAATTATGGCATATGCTTCATGTATCCCATCTACTGATATGGAACTATTAATTTAACTGTATTGTTTTTTCATGTTGGCAGGGGTTGGTGCCGAGCATAGCACAATTGTTTCCGTATGCTGATCATCGATTATGTGCCAGGCACATATACAATAACTGGAGGAAAAAATACAAGAACCCGGAATGGCAGTCTATCTTTTGGAAATGTGCCAAAGCATCAACAGAACCATTGTTTAACAGATATAAAGACGAACTTGCCAAGCAGAATTTTGAAGCAGCTGAGTCAATGACGAACATAGATCTAAAACACTGGTCACGTGCGTACTTTTCGACCGAGGTGAAATGTGATTCTGTGGACAACAACATGTCGGAATCATTCAACTCGCTCATCCTCGAGGCAAGACACAAGCCAATTTTTAGTATGTTAGAAGATATTCGTGTCATGTGCATGGAACAAATAGCTATGAAGAGGGTATTGGCTATGAAGTGGAAAGGTGATTATTGTCCCAAAGTTCTTCGTAAGTTGGCAACAAAAGCAAAGAAGGTGAGATTCTGTCACATTATAGGAAATGGAAAGAATGGATATGAAGTACGCTACAAAGATGAAGATCGATTCAGTGTGCAACTTGATGAAGGAAAGTGTTCGTGTCGATCATGGGACTTGACTGGTGTTCCGTGCCCTCACGCTATAGCCTGCATCATTGCCGAGGGTAACGATCCGGAGCGGTATATCTCTGATTGGTATACGGTTGAAAGGTATTGGAACACCTATGATAATGTGTTGTTACCCCTGGATGATCACACAGCATGGGTACCAAGCCATTATGATCCTGTATTACCACCTTTGGTAAGAAAGATGCCTGGACGCCCAAAGAAGAACCGAGTTCGTGGTGCAGAAGAAAAGGATGATAAAGTTCGTCGTAGAAAAAGGAGTTATACTACTGAGGCATTACTGCAACGAGATAAGATCAATCTGACCAAGATGAGTAGAGTTGGACGATTAATGACTTGCACGTCTTGTAGGAAAGAAGGACACAACAAAAGGACATGTCCATTACAAAGTAAAACCCAGGTATGTAGTTATCTCTTTAATATTTCAGTTGTGGTTGCAACCAAAATGAAACTTAAAGTTTAATTTTGAAACGGTACATCTATGATTAGGGTAATGAGGGAACTTTTACTTTTGGCAATGAGAGATTTCAAGGCGTTGGAGTGTACACAAACGTTGAAACCGGGAGGACTGTAATCAATGTACGTAGAGATTTCCATCAATGTAATTATGTTATGGCTATTATATGCTAATTTTTTGTCATATTTTACTCAGCCCGGAACTGCTTCTGAAATGGTTTTGCATCAAGGATTGAGCAAAGTTGGATGCACTCAAGATAGTAGTACAACGCTTGAATAGTCCTTTGACATATAAATGCAGCAGTACACTTAATGTTTTGGGATGGCCTGCAACACGAGACATTAATGTAGGGGTTTTATTGGGGGTTAAAATGTTCCTGCTATGGGATTAGTTTGGGTGGTTAAATGATACTGATATTAGGGGATTTATTTTGGGTTTTTAAATGTTTCAACTGATAGAACTAAAAGTACTTTTTGTGACTCTTTGTTTGGATTGAATTTCTGCAAATCATATTCTAATGCAATCTGTGCAATGTTTTCCAGCCTATCATGGAATCAAATTGAATGAGAAGAATTCTTATTAATGATATATCATATTAGTATTTGTAACAGTTATGCATGTTGCAGCTTTCACTAGTCACTTTCGACCTACAGACTACAGAGCTCGCGAGCCGACTCAAGGATAACTCGATAGTATGTACAAATGATCACTTGATGAGAATGCACCGCGCAGGCGATCTCTCAACTCCAACCAGCCTCAGAGGCAAGCAATGAACATTGTATAGTCCAGCTTTCTCGAGCTTCAGTGCGTCCACAAGAATGATCTCCTAAAATAACAAACACCAAATCATGTTTCCATCATTACTTTCCAGTTCCAAGCAAATTGATGTCCTTTCAATGGTTCTAAACAAAACACATGATGCTATATTCTTACCCTGTTCTTGAGGAAAGGTCAGGGAATTCATTTTGTGGCCTCCGTAAGTGAGATCATTGTCGAGGATGAGTCTGGGATTGCTAATATTTTTCCAGTTGATGTCCTTGCTGCAATTGGTCCTATATTTGCCTCCAATTGGTCTTGTATTTGCCTCCAAAGGGTCCTGTATTTTCCAGTTGATGTCCTTGCTGCAATTGGTCCTGTAAAGACTCTGGCTTTGACACCAATTGGTCCTGTATTTGCCTCCAACATTCTGCATTTGCTACTGAATTCGAAACAAATATGAATAACAGAATATCGAACCCTTCTATCAATTGAAACTTCTCTAAGACTAGTAGCTAAGGATGAAGAATCATTCCTTATACATAAACAACATCATTACAACTATCTGTTTATCGTAAAGAACATCAGAACAACTATCTGATCAATATAAACACTTGGAAGAAAATTAACTGAAATAAATTGGCAGACAGCCCAAACAGTATAATACTTGCTAAACTAGCTGCTTAAATCATCAATAATTCGGCATACTCATCAACACGTCAAAAGATCACTTGAACCGCATACCTGATGTCGTCAAATTCGTGATGTCATGGATAAGGTTGATTATTGACCTAGAACCCTGTCGTGGAAGCATATCCTTTTACCTAGTTCACTGATGCCGATGATAAGCAAAACAAACAAGGATCATTACAACATTACGATTAAAAATTAGGGTTTTGGGTGGGGGACTAACTATTTGAAGCGACAAACTGAAAGAGTATATATGGAAGAAGCTCGGTGAAAGATGGAAGCGATACTCACGGTTGACTAAATCTCGGCGGAAAGGAGAGTGTCGAGATGAAGTCCAGAAAAATATATTTGCACGGAAGATGCCAAATGTTCAGAAGTGTGGAAGATCTGGGAAATGCAAGGTTCAATGGAAGACTTGACTCTTCAAGATTGGAAGAGGACGGGGTTACCGTCAGCGCCCAGATGATCGTCAATGGAAGAATAGACTGACTCTGTAAGATGTGGAAGACGTCGCCGACCAGATGACCGACGGCGACATTGAATGGACGTCGAAGCTCTGCAGTTTTGGGGGCTATGAGATAAGAAAGTAGTATGGGGAAGGGATAAAGTCTGACTCTTATTAAATTAAAACATAAAAAATTAAAATTTATTGTAATATGAGTCATCAAACATGTGGATAAGTGTGATGACGTGGCGGGCTTCCTTGGCACAGTTTAACGGAATAATGACGAAAAACATAACGGAAGGGGCTATATGTTAACTTGGCAAAGTAGGAGGGGAGAAATGAGCAATTAATAGTACAGGGGGTCATTTGTTAACTTGGCAAAGTACAGGGGGGCAAATGACCATTTTCCCTAATCCTTTTTATCATGTTTTCCTTGAGTCCATTGAGACTCCAGAGCACCTCTTCCTCCAATGTAAGCTTATCCAGATGTGCCTCTAGTTTGAAGATACGCCTTTTGCACTTCGTGATTGCCCTAATTTAAACATCTCTCTTTCTTGGCATTTTCTTTCTCGATTGGGTCAAGACTCGTTGATTTCAATTACGTTCTTTTGGTGGAGGATTTGGAAAGTCTACAATGATGTGATTTTTTCCAAGTTTCTACATTTTGTTCCAGCTCTACTTCGTAACTTTGTTTCTCAAACCCTAGAATTTCAAAACGTCATTACTTCTCGTCCTCTTCCTTCCTCTAGAACCTCTACAACCCATAGGGAGTGGTCTATGCCCCCTCCAGGATGGTTCCTTACATGCGCTATTTTTTAAGGTGACTCTTTGGAAGTTATTTCGCATCTTCGTCATCAAGACCCCCTCCATTCCATGTGTGGTGCCATTTTCGAAGAAGTTCTGTCCTTATGCTTTCCCTATTCCGCTTTTAATTTTTCGTTATGTCCCCAGCTTATGTAATCGAGCTGCCAATTTTTTGGCCAAAAAATCTCTTTCTTTATACTCTTTGTATGGAGCAGTGGATTACTCTCACTAGCTTGTTTCCTTGAACGTTCTCTCTTGATTGCAATGAATCTTTCTTTGACAAAAAATAAACATATCTAACATTTCCTTTTAAAAATAATATGCAAATAACATGTTCCTAAGGGGTCGTTTGGTTGCAGTGATATTGATATTGATATTGATAACGGCAGATATCATGATATTCAGGATATCATCGTTTTTTTTACATGAATATCATGATATCTAGGGCCAAAAGTGATATCAATATCACTCAACAAATATTCATGTGGGGAGGTGGATATCTTCAAGTGATATTGATATCACAGTTTTTGGATAATTCTATCCTCACCGAACCTTCCCAATTATCATGTTATCAACCCCATTACCCCAATTTATTTTTCTCATTTTATTATTGTCTTGTGTTTATGTATTTAATTAAGATAAATAATAATAATTTAGTTTTTAATTACTTCATTAGTATTTCGTTTTATAAGTTATAATTACAATTCACCATTTATTTTAACTTTTTATTTTATTTTGACTAGAAGAGGTTGATGTGTAAGAGGTAAATATAATACTAAGGCTCTGTTCACTATCACTTATTATTATGGAAATTATATAATCAACTCAAATAATTTCAAAAATTACCAAAATAGGTGTTTAGTTGAAAATTAAAAAATGCAATTATATAATCATTCCATAATCCCGGCCTAATTATATAAGTGGAAAAAGCTGCTTTTAAAAATTATATAATACTGATTTTGTAATTGCAAGACTGGGATTATGACCTATTTCATTGAAACTGGCCCAGTTTTCAATCCCCGCCGCCAACAACTCCTAACAAGCAGCAAACAAACTTTACAAATCCTTCTCATCATCGAGTTTCAGCTACTCATAGGTGATTTCACGCTGCTCTCCTAACAACGCTCTATTAACTTATATAAATAACTCTAGCAGCGTTCCACTTTAGTAACAACTTGCTCCATACAATACTCAGAAACTCGTTCCTAATGACCTATCATGAAGAGAAGGTAATCAATTTCACCCATCTCCTCACTCTATCTCTGCTTTCGATTCTTCATCAGTATGGGTGTAATCGTTGTTCCACTGTTTTCACTTCAGCCTTTGATTACGAACTGTGAGTCGACCCGATCTCTCAAGCCATTTCCATCTCGGCAATCGATCAAGGTACCTTACAAACTATAAACTCGTCTGTAAATTTGCATCAGTTTACATGTTGTCATGGTTTTGGTATGCCTGTTCTCTTCTGATGGTTTTGGTTTTGTCATGGTTTTGGATTGCAAATCAGATGTGGAGTGATGAGTGTGCTTGTAATTAGTCGAGTTTAGACGAGTGTTATATGTGATTTCCTTGAATTCTAGAAATATGTATAATTTGTAATTCAACTAAAGTAATGAACACAATTATTATTATAAATTATTTAATTTCATAATTTACAAAACACTAAGTAAACAGAATTTCAATTATGAATTATAATTATCTAAATTATATAATTCACCCAATTATATAATTTAAGATAATTTATAGTGAACGGGGCCTAATTATTTTTTTAATGTATGAGTGTTTAGTATTCTAAAAATATAACTAACTCGAGTAATTAATTTGTAAATACATTCACGAATTAGAAAAGAGAGATAACAAATTTTAATTTCTAAACACACATGATACTTTATTAAATGTTAGGATTTATGAATATTTTTATACTTTGTTCAAGCAAATGAGGGTATTTTGGCACATTCACTCATACACTCACAATTCACCACTTATTTAAATATTATTACAACAAACAATGATATCAAGCAATCACTTTTACTAATATCAATATACTAACATATCAATATATTTCACATATATCATGATATGTAGATATCCTCCAACCAAACGACCCCTAAGTCATATAGTTGTCACGTTACACCTACGTAATGTGCGTAAATATCGTACATAGAACACTTACAATTCAATGACATTGAGTTCATATAAAACTTAGATATTATATATATATAACAACTTCAAAAATCGTAAACAGAGCATAGTATAACAGAACAAACTTCCTTCATAACAGTTCTAGAACGTGTCAATATACAACAACAATAGTTTCAAACAGTCCAAAAACAGAAACCCTTCAAAAAATTCATAACGATGATACCCATAACACAGAACACATTTGTAAAATATGGATTGAAACCCTAAATTGTGATATAACACCACACTGAAACTCCAAACTCAAAATTGGCAAATATGAATCCTTTATGAGTATGAAATTACCAATTGCTTCTTCGTCTGGGCCGATTAGACTGGGAATCTCTTTTCTCTTTGTGATCTTCATTTGAACCTCGAAGAAAATGGATAAATAAACCCACAAATTCATAATGTTATCTACCTTACCCCTGGTCATCCTCAACCATAAGATCAGGCTATCCTGCAAAAATGCATTTTAGCCGTCAGATCCGTCTCTTAAGACAATCTAACACATCAACATCACATGGTCATAGCGAAATTGAATAAAAACATATCTAGTAAGTCAGACCGGCCTACTCAAACCCATAAATCAATCCTAGCCGAACTCCTACTATGACAAAACTAATAAGTGTTGCCACCCTTGGATTCAATTTATATATTAGAGGGATGTGATTGAAAGGGCTTTTTTGGGATTTGTGTTTTCAACTAAAGGGTGTACTGGTGTGTGTTTCTCCACAAACTTCTTTTTTTTTTGGCTAAATTCTCCACAAACTTCCACAATCCCCAAAAAAGTACCTCCTCCAAGCTACCCTCTTCCTCTTTCCTCGTTCGCTGGTGGTTTTTGTTACGGAACCCAGTCTAGCTGGCGACCGAATGGGCAACAAAACCTCACCGGTCAGCCATCTCCCTCTCCTCTTCCATTTTTTTCTCTCGTCGGCGCCCGTCTTAACTTTTCCCGCATAGTCGAAGCTCTAGTGGACGCACCATACCATCGTCGGCGACCGACCAACAAACTGCAGAAGTACATATATAGGCCACGTTTTCCTGCTTAACTTTCAAATTCCGTCGTAATTATACATTCCAGCGGAATCGAATTCAAGTAGGATTCTCAACAAATCTTGATTGTAATTCTTTGTTTTCCTGTGAAAAAACCCTTGTGGAATTGGAAATTAACTTAGTCTGAATTGACGAAAATATCCTCTCCTGACCTCTGTTCTTATCCCTTCCTATCTCCATCCTAATAATAATATAAAATAAATAGTTTTTAACTCCCCTTGAATTAGTCTTTCTACTGAGAAATAGTCTTCCACTATTCCCTCTCTCTCCCTGCAATATCGCCATTTCTGCAGTAGCTATTTTTAGCTAATTGTATTTTCTGTTCCTTCCTTTCTCCCTTGTAAATCTCTTCCCATTTGTAATCCTTTACCTATAAATAAACTATCTCCATGGCCAAGATTGGAATGAGATATTTCACCAATTCTTTATGGTATCAGAGCATTAAATTCAAGCCACAATCATGGCTGCAAATTCTTCCTCTTCTTCTACTCTTCCCACTCTTCCCAACCCCTCCGCAACATTCACAGTTAAGCTCACCTCTAATAACTATCTCCTTTGGAAGCTCCAATTCGAGCCATTCCTTGCCGGCTACGACCTACTTGGTCACATCGACGGATCGAAGATATACCACCCGTTCTCACCGAAGCTGGCGCACGCAATCCCCAATACACGGATTGGTATCGCCGAGATCAAATCATCCTCGGCTGGATCATCTCTTCTGTCTCCGAGGGGGTTCTTCAGACTCTGGTAGGAATCTCCTCCACCGCTGCCGCTTGACAACCCTCGCTGCCGCCTACGCCAAGGATCAGACTCGCAAGCTCGGTCCTACAAGTCCCAGCTCTATGACATGAAGCAATTATCGGATCCGGCAGCGGTCTATCTCCAGAAAGCGAAGGCCCTCGCCGATCACCTTGTTGCCCTCAATGAACCTGTCTCCGATGCTGATTTCGTCCATCAAATCCTACGCGGCCTCGCACCCTAGTACAAAGCCTTTGCTCGCTCCATTCGACACCATCAAGTTCCTCCCTCCTACACCAAACTGCACGGACTGATTCTGACGGAGGAGCTCGAACTCGCCACTGAGGAGTCAGCCTTGTTCGCCGGACCGGCCTTCTCTCACTACGCCGGCCGAGGCGTCGCCGGTACGCGGTGACCGCCGGCTTCCGTCCAGGGGTGCCCTTCCCCTCCAACCAGTCGGCGGCTGCCTCATCTTCCCGCCGCCAGCGTGCCGCGCACTACTTCCCAGGCCCAAGCTTCCAAGGCCCAAACTTCCCAGGCCCGCCGCCCTACCCAACTCCACAAGGCCCGCCAGCTGGATCTTCAGGAAGGGGTCTGCTTCCCTTTCCACAGACAGGCCGCCAGGCCCACCAAGCAGGCCCAAGTGCCCTGATTTGTTTTAATTGTCGTGGGCTGGGTCACCACTATCGCCAATGCCCATCCCCTCGCCAGCAGCCTTCCTTTCACCCGACGGCCCATTTCACCCACTCTCTTGAACCACATTCGGTCGACTCATGGACTCTGGACTCGGGCGCGAACCACCACTTAACCAATAACCTCGCAACCTCCATCTCCACTCTGAATACCAAGGAACCGACCAAGTTCATCTTACCGATGGTAATACCGTTCCGATCTCTCACTCTGGCTCTTCTATTGCTCATTTAAATACCTCTCCTATTTCTCTAGACAATATTTTATATATACCCAAATCTTGCCAGAATCTTTTATCTTTAAGTGCCTTAACCCGTGATAATAACATTTTTGTTCTGTTTTATCATGACCTTGTTTTCATTCAGGATTTGATGACCAGAAGGGTCCTCTACCGAGGCCGGAGTAAGAATGGCCTATATGTTGTTCCCATGTCCTTGATTTGTCCCCCCATTGTTGCTCATGCTGCTTCTCTCCCTGTTTGGCACTAAAGATTAGGACACGCACACTTAGAAAATGTTAAACGTGTGCTTCGTCGATGTCAAATTTCTTTTCCCAATAAAAGAATTCCCTCTGTTTGCTCTGGTTGTTGTTTAGGCAAGATGCATAAACTCCCATTTCCCGTTTCCAATTATAAAGCCGATGGCCCACTTGACTTGATTTGTAGCGATGTATGGGGACCAGCCCCTGTTTTGTCTGTCACCAATCAACGTTATTATGTGCTTTTTTATGACCATTTTAGCAAATATGTCTGGCTATATTTTGCTCGTTATCGATCTGACCTCCTATCTATTTTTATCCAATTTCGTTCTTTGGTAGAAAAATTCTTTGGTCGTCCTATCAAATCTTTCCGTGCAGATTGGGGTGGCGAATACCAAGGCTTATCTAGTTACCTAGCCCAGCATGACATCCTTGAGCAAACCTCATGTCCCCATACCCCCGAGCAGAATGGCTGTGCCGAACGCAAGCACCGTCACATAACAGAGACGGGTCGCACCTTGCTCCACCATGCCTGCAGTTCCACTGGAGTATTGGACCTATGCCTTTCAGACAGCCGCTTATCTCATTAACCGGTTACCTGCCTCGCCAATTGCTTTCGACACACCCTTTCATAAATTATTTTCAGCTGATCCTGATTACACTCACCTTCAAATTTTTGGTTGCTTGTGTTTTCCTTGGCTTAAACCATATGCTAGGCATAAAATTGATGCTAAATCTGCTCCGTCTGTGTTTTTGGGCTATAGCCTCCAGCACAAGGGCTATTACTGCTTGAATTTATATACTAAAAAGGTTCAAGTTTCCCATCATGTCATTTTTTATGAGTCTATCTTCCCTTTCCAGGTACCCCAATCCATACCACGTGCCCCGAGTCCAGAAGCCGAGTCAGATCTCTTCCCCAGGCCCACATTGCCCTTAACATTACCACCTGTCCAGCTGGGCCCGTCGGCCCAACAGCCAATCCAAGATCCGGCCCTTTCTTCCCCCAACCGCCCTCCACCTTCTCTACTGGGCCCCGCCCCCGCCAGCCCAAACGCCAACAATACACCCCACCTTCCCTCCTCCAATCAGCTCCTGCCAACACCCCCAACCCAACTCTCCCACAACAGCCAACTTCTGCCGACCGACCACACTCACCCGAGGCTCCCCCAACTGCCCGCCCCCCAACTCATACTCACCCAATGGTGACAAGGCGACAAATCGGTTCCCTCAAACCCAAAACTTACTCGGCTCGAACCCAAGACTCGCCTCTAGAGCCAACTTGTTTCACGGTTGCAAACAAACAACCCGAGTGGCGCACGGCAATGCAAGACGAGTTCAATGCTTTAATCCACAATCACACGTGGACATTGGTTCCTCACCCATCGACGGGTCATAGAGTCGTCAGCAACAAGTGGGTTTACCAAGTCAAACGCCATCCGGACGGAACAATAGCGCGCTACAAGGCCCGACTCGTGGCTAAAGGATATCATCAAACTGAAGGCATTATTACACGGAAACCTTCAGTCCAGTCATCAAACCGGCGAGCGTGCGCCTCATCCTTTCCATTGCACTCTCACGGAACTGGCCCATCAAACAGCTGGACGTCTCTAACGCCTTTCTCCATGGTGATCTACAAGAGACGATATATATGTCTCAACCCCCTGGTTTTGTCAATCCAGTTTATCCTAATCATGTTTGCCTTTTGAAGAAATCTCTCTACGGATTGAAACAAGCTCCGCGGGCCTGGTTTGCTTGTCTCCGCGACGCACTGTACGGTTTCGGTTTTACGGGCTCCAAAACTGATCACTCACTCTTCTACTACAACACCGGCGGTAATACCATCTTCGTCTTGGTCTACGTCGACGACATCATTATCACTGGCTCAAATCCGAATTTAGCCGCCTCCCTTGTTCGACATCTACACGACCGGTTTTCCATCAAGGAACTCGGTGACTTACACTACTTCCTCGGCATTGAAGTACACCGCACCAAAGACGGCATGACTCTCTGTCAGGCAAAGTACATCCGCGACCTCCTAGCTCGAGCTGGCATGTCTGATTGCAAACCTTTGCACACACCATCAGCAACAACGACACCACTGACTACGGACGCTCCCTTCCATGACCCGACCCTATTTCGTCAGTTGGTCGGCGGCCTACAGTACCTATCCATGACAAGACCGGATTTGGCATACACTACGACGCGCCTATCTCAATTCATGCACGCCCCTCTCAACTCACACTGGCAGCATCACAAGCGAGCCCTGCGATACCTCCAAGGCACCCCCACACTCGGTATACACCTCTCGGCGAATACGTCTCATCACTTACTTTGTTTCACTGATGCAGATTGGGGCGGCGACTCGGTTGACCGACGGTCCACTACAGGATATGTCATCTACCTGGGCTCCAACATAATCTCTTGGTCAAGCCGCAAACAGAAGACCGTCTCGCGCTCTTCAACAGAAGCTGAGTACCGCGCCCTAGCCACGGTCGCCTCCGAAGCTTTATGGCTGCAATCCCTCCTTCACGAGATTGGTTTTCCCGCAACCCGTCCACCCAACATTTGGTGCGACAATCTCTCCACAACCTATCTCTCGGCAAATCCGGTTTTCCACTCAAGAAGCAAACACCTCGAAATCGACTTCCACTTCGTTCGGGAGCAAGTGCGGCAAAGAATCTCATTGTCTCATACATCTCCACAAAGGACCAAATAGCAGACGCACTCACTAAGCCGTTACCGACCAAGCGCTACGAGGAACTTCGACTCAAGCTCAAAGTCCGACCGTCCTTTGGCTTGCGGGAGGGTAATAATAATATAAAATAAATAGTTTTTAACTCCCCTTGAATTAGTCTTTCTGCTGAGAAATAGTCTTCCACTATTCCCCCTCTCTCCCTGCAATATCGCCATTTATGCAGTAGCTATTTTTAGCTAATTGTATTTTCTGTTCCTTCCTTTCTCCCTTGTAAATCTCTTCCCATTTGTAATCCTTTACCTATAAATAAACTATCTCCATGGCCAAGATTGGAATGAGAGATTTCACCAATTCTTTACATCCTTCTTCCATTCTGACTTCTTCTTCTTCTCTTGTCGATCCCAGACAAACGACGAGATTCGTCGTTCATCGGCACTCCTTCCCACGTCCAGGTCTTCAGTCCAAGCCCGACCGTCGTCCTTCGTTACGATTAGTTCCTCTGAATTCCTCAATCGAAAATCTCAATCTTCCTTAATAAATAAAAACAGATCTGCTAATAGAGAATGGGATCGAAGGTACCTAACCCTAATTTGAATCTGAAAACAAAATAGAAGAAGCAGTAGTGAAGAAAGATTCATGAGTCTGGAAGCTTTACAATCATATGAATCTGGAAATCACCTAACCTAATATGAAAAATAGATAGTATGATGCAGCAAAAGAAGAATAGGAGGTTACCTCCACTTTACAGTAATCTAATCCTAATTCCTAATGATATTATAGAAAATTAGATAGAAAGAAGCAGTAGAGATGACGAAGAGGCAGCAGGGATGAACTCATGTATGGTGGAGCAAAAGAAGAAGAAGAGGGTTACTTCCTGCGATTCATGGACGACGAGACCCTTAGGGTGGCCGGCTTCTTCGACGGGAACGAGTGGAGTCGCCGGCTTCTTTGAAGGTGAAGGCTCAGATGGGCTTTGTTGAAGAAAAAGGTCGTGGTTTGTGAAATGGGTAATTTTGGACATCCACAAAAATTCGAAACAGAATCAATGATTCCGCTTAGTTTCGGAAGGAATCATGAAACCAGATCTGGGCTGAATTTAGGCCCAAAATGGAATTTAATTCTGCCGCAATTGGGCTGCTGAAATAGATAGGAAAACACGGATTTGGCTGTTTCCAGCACCAAAATCCGGCCAGGAAAACGTGGTCATAGTGTTTCGTTGTGTACCTATTTTGGGATACCAAGTTTGGTTGTCTGTAAGTGCTGAATTTGGGGAACATGTATTGGAAGTATATATCTGCATGTGTGTCGAATTTGTTTTGATTTTGGTTACTTTCTTTTGAATTGGTTCTGATGTTCTTTAATGGGGGTGTATTGCAATGAGTCCCGGTTATGGTGAATGTGTGTACCAATTCGTGAATTGGTTTGTGTTTTATGGGGTCCTTATTTTGGTTCTGTTTTTGATTTGTTATTGGGTGAACTGAGTACAGAGTTTTGCTCCGATGGGTTTTGAGGTTGGCTGATCTGGTACGAGGTTTGGGGTTAGGAGGGTATGAAGTTTGAGTTTGTTTGGGTTGGAAGTTTGGATTCGACGGGTATGTAGTTTGGGTTTAGGTGGTGATCATAAGACTCTAGATGTTCTCCTGAAGATGGCAGAAATGTGGAATCAGTCTGATGTTGCTTGGGAATTGACAAAATCAGGAGAAAAACGTGGGAAACTGATTTCTCTTGTACTAGTTTTTTTGGAATACTAATTATTGGGTAATTACTTTTTTGTCCACTCAATAATAGCCATTAATCTAATTTAAAGAAAAAAATTTGAAATGGAGGGTGTGGCTGGGTGTTGTCATTGTCACCCACAACAAATAGGGTGTTGTCACCTGGGAAATTCCAATCCTAGCCATTCCAAAAAAGTGTGCTTGCATACAATTGACAGGTTTCCCTTTTTCAGCCGTTGTATTTATAAGATGGCTAATGAAATTTGGAGAGAGCGGTATCTACTACCATTAGGACACCCCTTACAACCACAAGATTAGAAAATAGATCTAATGGTCTAAATTAATCTGGACAAAATGGTAATTTGAAACTCCTATATATACTAAATCATATTAGGGTTTCACAAACCCTAATTCTATTTTACATCTCTCCCTTCAAAGCTCCCATCGTCGTGCTCCAGCCTCGCCACCGCCGCCATCCTCGCCGCCATCATCATCAACCGCCAGCCTCGCCGCCGCCATCATCAACCGCCAGCCTCGCCGCCGCCATCATCAACCGCTCGCAAGCCTCGCCATCTACATCTCTGCTGCCTCAAACCCCTAGCCTTCGTTCGGAGATCCGGCTATCTAGATTGGAGAGAAAAGAAGGGAAGTCGCGCCGCTGCATCAAATCCGCCGCCGCGCTCCAGCCCCTTAAGGATCAGATCCGCCGCCGCCATCATCAGATCTGCCACTGCGCTCCAACCCCGCTGCCGTCATCAGATCCGTCGCCGCCATCATCATATCTGCCACCGCACTCCAACCCCGCTGCCGTCATCAGATCCGCCGCCGCCATCATCAGATCTGCCCCCACGCCGCTACTTCTTCATTTTTCCTCCCTTGTTTCTGTGCAACTTCCCCCTCTTACCATGTTGTTCCATTTTGGCTATTTAGGAACATGTTTGTATTGTTCCATATAGCTACTTATGGAACAAAAAATTGATATTATTGTTCTATTTTCAATTTGATTCAAGGTTTTATGATTTTCTGTGTTCCGATTCGGTGATAAGGAACAAAATCGATTTTCAACAAGTTCCATTACTTTTAAAATGGATCACTATTCTGAAAGAATAAAAGAGGAACTGTTTCGAAATGATAAAAGGGGAACTGTTTTGAAACAATTTCCACAAATAGTGTCGTCGTAATCTCCATAAAATCACAGCGGTAAATTGACTACTAGTAAACAATTTTCAAAAAAAAAGAAAGGGGGAGTAAAGTTTGGGAAGAAATTATATGATATTGCTAAATTAACTATTATGAAAATTAATTACCAAATAAAAATTAATAATTCTGAATAAATATTAGGGAAAGTGAAGAAAAAATGGAAATTGTGATCATAAAAAAAAATTAATTGGTTACTAAAAAAATGGAGCATTTAATTAACAATAATTAAATTTCGAATTTAATTAACAATAAAAATCTGAATATTAATTAAAATCCGCATTTAATTAACAATAATTATCATTATGAAAATAAAATAAAATAAAAATCTGCAATTAATTAAACATTGAAATTACCCTTTTATCCAATTAATATTGACCTTCAGATCTCTAAGATTAAATCCTATGGTCCTAAGAGGTGTCCTCATATGAGGACACTAAGAGGTGTCCTAACGGTAGAATTGCCAAGCTTAACACATCATAATCATAAATAAGTAACCCAAAAAAGAAAAAGTGTTTAACATCTGGAAATATGATTAAACTGATGAAGGCCGCGTTTCACCGACAAATCGTGTAGATGACTCGTTATAAGACTTTCAGCAACTGCAATTATCTTACAGGAACGTGACTACGACATTTGCCAGTTGATTAAATGATTAGAGAGTTTGAATTTTAGTTACAACAGCAAACAAAACAGAAAGTAAGTAAAAGCTCCAATTAAATGTATATGACATGACATTAGCTACAGATATGTTCTTTAAAGAGAACACTATTCTTGTTAAATAAATAAATAAACCAGTCCCAAGAGTTCCTTCTCACAACAGAGTCAGAGATGTAAACTCTCAAATCTCTCTCTCTCTATTGAGTGTATATAATAATTATATCATAATAATAATAAAGCTTCATATACAGCGATTCATTACAATTACAATTCCAACCAGATTGCCCATCAAACCAGCAGGAATCCATTTACAGAAGAAGATCAACAACATGCAGAGGATGTGTCGTATTGTCTTTTTTACTAGAGGTCAGATCTCAACCATCTCAACCACAAACCCACCATCATTCTGCTACTGTATTACCTCCCTTACCTTTCAATCTGTACAAACCTCTGTGTGAAAGAACGATTGACGACAAGCAAGTTTTCTCCCCCCACCACCACAATTGAACCAGCACTCAACTGATAAACTCTACTTCCACCCTTCTTGCCCACCTCCTTGCCTCGGAGGTCTGAAAATTGAATAACTTAAACAAGGAATATATGTTATTGTGCTGGTTTGTTCGCAAACTGATTCAAGGGCCTGTTAATAATCTCCCCATGTTCGGTGGGTAAGGGTAAGATGAATGGTTCAGAGCTTCAACTTCGACACTGTGCCCCTCAGTTGGAGCTTGTCGAGATGACACATATTGGTTCATGCCACCATTTACAATGCCATAGTAATTTGCAACTTTGCTTAAACTGGACCCACTGCCCTGCCCATGTTCAGAGTGAAGGGATTGTTGCTGGGCGTTAGATGACCTATGCTCAGCAGCAGAACCCCTCCCAACTCCAAGATCAAGGCTGATTGTGTTGCTTTCGTTTGATCTAAACCTCGATGGACCGCTCATTGCTGTGGCATCATGACTGCTATTCTTTGCTGCGGGCACATCATGGTTGTGTTTCCCTTCGTAGGTAGTTATAACTGCTTTTGGATCATGTGATGCCCTCTCTACATGCTTTCTGACTGGACATCCAGCATTTGTGCACTTGTAGTAACTCCTGAACAATGTGCAAAACTTAATAAGAAACTTTACTCATACCATAGAAGACAAATAACAGAGCACTGATGAATTTGCCTAACACAATGATTAGAGACTTCTCAGTAAATTTCTAGTATCATAAACAGACAATCCTAAAACCAAGCCATCTTTTGGTACAATCTATATGTTGATCACCGATTTCAGGTTCCAAAATCCAACAACAAGAAACATCAGTCATTAATGTTACACTTCCGCAGAATGATTGATGATATTCTAACAAGAATGAAACGGAGATTACCTTGGGTTAGGATTTCCTCTCACCACCTTTTGCCCATACTTGCGCCACCTGTACCCATCATCAAGTATATCAACCTCACTAAGAGTCTGAACAACAACACGTGGTTCACGGATAGGCTTAACCACTGGAGTAACATCGAAGCTCCCGACATCCATTCTCCTGATTCATGCAAAAATTACATATTAATTAGTAGGTCAATTGATTTGTAAAGTTCCTCCAAGAATACAACAAAAGTCGCACTGAACTAGCAAGCACATATCATTACCTGCGTTTTGAAAGGGGATCATCGTCATCTTCAGTACCTTCTGCAATTTCATCAGTTGCTGTAACAGGAGAAAGATCAGGAGTACCATTCGGTTCTGAGGTGTGGGACAATTGACTGTATGCACCAGATGACTTTTCTACATTGAGATCAAAAGCCCATATACAATGAAGCAAATGAGAAACGAGACTTCAGAGCAAGAAAAGTGCAAACATCTAGATAGAGGGATTCAAAGGTATTTCCTTACCATCTCTTCCAGATAATATTTTATCAGATCTTTCTTCTTGGGCAGACAAAAGAGTTCCAGCAGAGTATCGCCGACTAGGTTGCGGTTTCGGATGGTCATGTGTGCCCTTGTAGATTATTTCTGTTATTTGCCCGTCATAAGAGCGCTCAAATAACTTCTTCACCTCACAATTTGGATGTGTGCATTTGTAGTAACTACGAGGAAATTCACTTCCTTTCACATGTTTCTGTCCATATTTACGCCAGTTATATCCATCATCTGACGTCACCGAATTCACAGTTCCTCCTTTAAGATCAGATTGTGAGGTCTGAATACCGCTATTGGAGTTTCCTATCAGGTTTGGTTCATCGGTTTCAACTTCAGTAGGTCCAGTATCATCAGAAGTAACCAAGTGACGAGGAGTTAGACTTAACTCATTTGAGGAGGATACCATCTCTGCTTTAGGTGAAGACAATGATGAAAATGATTGGATTTGGGACCGAGAGGTGCCTTGGGTTCGTACAGACTGATCAGTTCTCTGATTGTTCAAATCTGCAGAAGTCTTAAAACAAATATAGTACATTAGGTAAGTTATACCTCCCTAGTCGGAAGACATGATGATTAATGTAGTACCAGGATAAAGTTTGATGAAACCCATGACAGCATTAGTGCAGGATTTAGCTACAATATTACCAACATTAGTAATTACATCAGGCCAGTGACTCTAAAATTGGTTACCCTTTGGTCGTCAACTTATGCCTTAAGTTGTTATACTCACTGTTGCTACATCCAAACTGATCAATTTACTATTTCATGCTTATATTCAGCTAGGGAAAGCAGTATCAGATACAGAAGTAGCATAAGGAACGATAGATCATGTTTTCTTTTTTGATGAATAATAGATAATGTTTTAAGAAAGCTGAATGGTTAAAAAATAACATATTAACAAGCAGATCAGAATCAGATTACATGGAAATAAAATCTCTTTTGCTGTTTTGGTCTAGTAGGGTCAATTATGTACTCGTGAGGTTCATGGTTTCTCTTTTATTTCCATTGTCAAGTTATCACGATAACAAAAATTCAATAGATTTTGAATTTGAATACAGCTAATTTCAATTGTCGTGCACATTAGACAAGAGAATACCATATTTGCAATAGAAGGAGGCCTGAACTCAAAGAAGCTGGATGCTCTTTGTCCAAAGCTGTCAGATGAAACCGCAGTTGCTGAGTAGGGGATAGACAAGAAAGAGCCATGTGCTGTTTGAGGCTTCATGAAGGAACCTGTAGTCGGGGAAGGCTCTGCCTGCAGTAGAAAGTATCTTTTTAAACCCTAACACTCTAGAAAACTATCAATAAACAAACTACGAGTAGGTTGACAGAAAACGAGCAGAACAGAAGGAAAATAAGAGGCAAGCAAATTTTCAAATGTTAGCACTTGCTGAAGCTCCATTTAATAGAAAAGCCGATAAAAGTCTTGCGGTTGCACACAACTTTTTCTGCGCATCTCAAAGGGTAACTTCTGGATTGCACCAGCATCACTAAAGACAAGGGTTGCACTTGCTTATCTAATCATGTGAGCATGTGATATCAATGGATTCTCATTATTTCCCTGCCAATAATTCAAAATATGCTTGCACTAACACAGGAACGTCTATGGAAAAAATCAAACTTTATTACTTATAAAGTTTAAGTTAGCCCAAAGAACACATTCTTGCGAACAAGGATTACCCTACCATGACTTCAAAAAAAAAAAGATAACCCTACCAAAGTGGAGAACCCTAACAACAGACCCCGTACACAGCATTTGGCTAACTTCTATAATGTTTGTTCTCATCACAAACAATCAACTTGTTCTTACAGGGTTGACCCACATATCAACACTTTCTGTAATTGCAGTAGAAAAGAAACAAATATCATTACCGAATCGTGCATGCACATAGGGGAAGCTGCCAGTTTTGACAACTTAATGACGCAAAATAACCATAGACAAACCAAAGCACAAGCAAAAAGGACGAATCAGTATGAGAAAAAACAACACTAACTATTAGAAAAGAAAAAAGCTCCCGTCAGATTTTATTGAAAAGCCATATTCTTCAAATTAAGTCCAATAGCCAGAATCTAGATCAGAGCACCAAGTTCAGTCTTTTATATTTTAAAAAACGATCAAGCATCCGAATCTCACTTGAGCAGTTTCATTCCATCATGAGAAAGAGTCCCTTGTTTTGTAAAACCGAAACAATTGCAAGCAAAACGCGAGAGAAAGACAAATATAGTAACAAGAATTCTGGAATCCAGCGTCTTAAATTCATTTTAGGGGGAAACAAAGAGCATCTGCCTTTACGCTCAAAACCAAAACCCCTTGCGTCAGTTCACACACTGAGAGCTAGGGAATAAATCCAACTTCCCGCTGAACTTTATGGCATCATCATCACCATCAATCAACAAGCTGTGTAACAACAATGTACCCTTCCTTTTACATAGTCTCGAAATCGGAATAAAGAAAGTGTAGTGGAGAATGTTTTAGCAATTTAACTCGTTTAAACGAGATGTTCTTCCTTTCTTTACTCGAAGGCACAGTGTTTAAGTATAGAGAAAAATGGACTGTATTCTCCTCCGGTAGTTTAATCTAACATTCTCTTAATTTACTCCACCAAAGCAGATCTCGAGATTTCATAACGATAAGTTATCCTTGATTACTGTCAATAACTTTAAGCAAAGAGAGAAAAGATACAGGAATTTATATTTGTTCAAAAGTTGCAGCATTTGGCTCCAGTTTTGAAAGCAGCCAAACAGAACCAACAAAATAAGGAAGAAGGTGGATCTAAATCGAGTAAGCAAGGAAGCAGACCTTGACATTGGAGAGCAAGACAGGAGACTCGAGAAACGAAGTGGGGCTAAGACCCGGAGGGATTGTGATGCAAGGAGACCTAGAGATCGGAAGCTTGGCAGGCGACATCAGCTTATACCTAGCTCCTCCACCACCACAAGTTGCAGGGCGGTGATCGGAGGAATCACAAGCAGAAGCAGGAGGAGCAGGAAGGCGGAAGTCATTAGAGTCAGAAGCATCAGGTGTAGAAGAAGAAGTAGTAGAACTAGAGTCCATTGGAACAGAGAAAGCAAAAGAGGGGAGGTTGAGGACTTTGAGAAAAAGGGAAAGAAGAGTGGGAACTTGGAGATGGAGAGGGAGGGAGGAGGAGAGAAGGACCCAAGGGAGAGAGGGGTAAAATGGTAATCAGAAGGAAGCGGGCAACAAGAACAAAACAAAATAATAATAATAATAATAAAAATGAATAAACAAGTGAGAGGAGGAAGTGGTGGGTTCAGGTTTTGAGGAAGCAGATCAGCGTCCAAACCATTTTGGGTTTGGAAAGTTCCAAACCCAACTCCAATCATTAGATCTAGTTTGACCCTTTGATCAATCTAATGGTCCAGATTTGATAGGGGCATTTAGGATTTTACACAAACAATTTAATTATTATATTTAATTTAAATATTTTATAATTATATTTTATATTTAATATTATATGTTTTACGTAAATCGGCAAGTCGCCGACTGCCACCGCCGTCCGCGGCGACCGGTGCCGGCGACTTTTCCGATGACTTTTTATGGAATTTTTTGGTGACTTTTTCGGCGACCAATCAAACTCCGGTGACTTTTCCGACGACGTCTAGTTAACTTGAATTTTTACGGTTAACTAGTTAATTAACATGTTTTCCGGTGATTTTTCCGGCGAGACTCCGGAGACCGAACAAACTCCGGTGACTTTTCCAGCAAGGACAAGTTAACTAGTTAACCTGATTTTTACTAATAACTTGTTAATTGATAACTAGTTAACCTGAGTTTTAACATGTTATCCGATCGAGTTAACTAGTTACCAAGTTGTTAACTAGTTAACTTGTTTAACATCATGATTTATCAAGTTAACTAGTTAACCGATCAAATTAATTAGTTATCTTGTCGAGTTAACTAGTTATCTACTCGAGTTAACTAATTAACTTATCGAGTTAACTAGTTAACCAATCGAGTTAACCAGTTAATCAATCGAGTTAACCAGTTATCTAATCGAGTTAACTAGTTAACCAATCGAGTTAACTAGTTAACTTGGATTTTTACAGTTAACTAGTTAGTTAACATGTTATCAATCGAGTTAACTAGTTACCAAGTTGTTAACTGGTTATCTAATCGAGTTAACTAGTTACCAAGTTGTTAACTAGTTAACTTATCAAATTAACTTATCGAGTTAACTAGATAACTTACCGAGTTAACTAGATAACTTATCGAGTTACCTATAATACAATTAGATTATACAGTTATTCAAATAATATTCTCTTAAAAATAAAAAAACTGTACAAATGACAAAAATTTGCAATTGTTAATAATTACTAAACAATCACCTAAGTTTGGGTAGCTGGAAATGACCCAAAAATTACTAAGTTGTCAATAACATAAAATAAGTGACCACAATAAAATTACCTAAAATTAAGTGACTAAATTGTAAAATGTTATCTTCTTCTTCAACCTATTTTCCTATTCTCCAGAAGAACGCCTCTTCGCCGCAAATCTGATGCCAATCTAGGTTGTTGTTTTGGGATTTGGGGGATCGGAGGAGTGCGTCGAAGAAGCTGGAGAAGGAGGAATCGGAGGAGTGCGTTGAAGAAGCTCGAGAAGGAGGAATCGGAGGAGTCACCGGAGCTCTCCTCGTCGTCAAACTTGAAGACGACGTTGGATAAGCTGGAGGAGGAATCAGGAGGAGTTCCAGCGGTATAGAGTAGTTGCGGACGACGGCGAACGTGAAGGGGTCGAAGCAGGAGATCTTGATCGGAGATGTGAGAGGAATCAACGGCGGCGAAGTCATGAAATCTGTGTCCTGCCACCAGAGTTTGTACCCTTACCTACTGTATTACTGTCACTCGGTTCCCAAAGTTCGGGTCTACGAAGCGGATATACTCGACCCGAAAAGCAAGACCCGAGTCAACCACGGTGTCGCCATCTGCCACGTCGATACGTCGTCGTGGAGCGCCACACATGGAGCGTTCCAAGCACTTGGGTCGGGTCCGGGTCGGATCGAGGTGTGTCACTGGATATTCGAGAACGACATGACGTGGACCATTGCCGACTAATTTCAGATGGGCCCGGGATAAGAAGAGTGACGGACGGTGGCCTGAATCGGTGAGTAAAGTGTATCGGGAAGGGAAGGGAAAGCTTGGATTAATTTATTATTATTATTATTATTATTATTTTCTGAATGGACGATTTTGCCCCTTCGTTTTGGGTTTGGAATCTGTTCCAAACTTTAAATCTTGGACGCAGATTCGATGCCAGGTTTTGAGGAGTTTCTCTCATTTAAATAAACAAATTTTTAATTAAGTTAAAAAGTTTTTATGTTGGAATTTTATAATATAACGGATAATAATGTGAGTGGAGTGAGGGAGAAACCAAAATGGAAAGCTTCAGATTTATGATGAAGAAGAAGAAGAAGGAGATTGTGGAAAGAGTGTTGAATTTTTGTTATAATTTTGGATCTAGAATTCTACGGCTTAATATATATATTGGTCATTAACGTATAGGGTTTGTAACATAGTGGTTAATAACGTTTTCATTTTGTCATTAACCTATTAAATTTGTAACAAGTTGGTCATTCTATTAACTTTCTATCCAAAATTTTCGTTAAGTGTTGATATCATTGATCCAACCCATCAGATTTGTCCACCTAATCTGGTATCATGTCATCAATCTATCCTAGACTTAACCCAACTTAACCCAACCTAACCCAAACTAACCTACCATTAACCAACCAACCATCCATTGAAAACCCGTTCCTCTTCCTCACCCCCTCCCACCGATTTCCTCTTCCCCCTCTATTCCTTCATTCCGAAATTGTATTGATCTTCCTCCCTTCCACCAACTTCTTCTTCAAAATTGTATCGTCATTTTTCCAAAGACATTGTTATATTCAGTTCACCCAAACAAAAGTGACCTAAGGTAATATCTTATTCCAAATTCCAACTCAATGTTCCAACACAATCGTTCTAGCTGACCTACAGTGAAATGAACGAAACATTCTCGTCGACAATGGAAGGCACGGAACTACCGAAGATCATTACGAACAAAGACGACATGAGGAAATGGTCATGGGCGATGAGAATATTACAAGAAAACATGGGATTAGTCACAGTTTTCTTTGCCTATTAGTCACGATTTTAAAAACGTGACCAAATTGACCCAATTTTGTCACGGTTTTTATAGAAACCGTGACTAACAAATCTGTCACGGTTTTGTTACGAAACCGTGACAGATTTTAGTCACGATTTCTTTAGAAACTGTGACAGATTTTAGTCACGGCTTTTTTAAAGACCGTGACAAAGTTGGGTAACTATAGTGTTCTAATGAAATTTTCAGTGACCCATTGGTTAATTTCCAAAATTAAAGGACCAGACCCTCAACTTCATCTGTTATGCAAAAATGATCCATAACATTAAAATGTTAACAAAATGTCCCAATTAATTACAACCAGTCACTTAGTTTATTTATTGTGTCAATTGAAGAAATAACAAAAGTTATAATTTAATTAATTATCAAAAATTAAAAACTATTCTGCCGTCGTCGCCGATTCCCGTCAATATCACCATCAGTTAATTACGGACCAAACCCACCACCCCTCTGATTGCCAGCGCCCCTCCGATTCCCACCACCGCAACCGATTCTCGTCGATGTCACCATCAATTAACTACCACTACAACAGAAGAGACGTTTTGTTGCAGGTGGTCTGCGACAAAAGATTCGGCCTGCGACAAAGCCCATCGCAGGTGATGAGATTTGTCGCAGGCCGGACGCTGTCTGTGACAGCTTTGTCGCAGGCCGCCTGCGACAAAGCCCAGTGTGCGACACGCTTTGTTGCAGGCGGCCTGCGACAAAGCCTCGTCTACGACAAGCTTTTTCGCAGGCCGCCTGCAACAAACAACCTAGGCCTGCGACAAACAATCGAATGACCCCCTACTGACGCCTGCGAATTCATTTTTTTCATTCTCACTTCTTCCGAAACTCTCTGAAATTCTCATTCTCGCCTCTCTTCTGACGCCTCCGACATTCAACCACCTATGTCGCCGCCCCAATCTCATCCTCCTTCGTTATCGAGCCTCCTCCGACTTCCCAGAGCCTCCTCCGACGTACTTCCGCATCCGCCGACAATCTCCACCATCTCCAAGTGAGTAATATCATCTACTCAGTCCGTCCGACGGGTTTGGATTTCATATTAAACGAGTTTCTGGTTTCAGATTTCTCACAGATTCATCAAGTATCAAAGGCTGATTAGAGTTCTTGATAGGAGAATCGGCTGTTCGTACAACAGAACGATTTGCTAAGGTAAGATCATCAGTTCTTCATTGTCTTGTTCACTGTTTTGTGGCATGGTTCTGATCGGTTTCCTGTGTTCGTAGATTTCGTGGAGATTCGCAGATTGTCCTTTTTTACGGCAGTACGTCCGGCTTGTTTCCGTAGTTTATTGGTGTTTTTTCGGTAATTTTTTTGTTCTTGTTCATCATATTTCATAACTAATTTGATTAATTTTGTATTCTAATACGATTATCTTCATTTTTCGTATCAGGTTTTGTATTACATTTTGTTCTCAAGCGTTGGTTTGTTGTAGTTATAAATTTTGCTCTTCAATTTCCAGGTACGAGACTTATAACTATATTACATTAATGCCAACTCTTAACATGATAATAATGATGATGAAAAATATGGCCACTCTTAACATAATAATCATGATTATGAAAAATATTGTTAATGAATTAATCTATGCATGTAACAGTTTGATGTAATAATGTGTTTGATTATTTACATATTTTTGGATTTTAATATGTTTGTAATTAATGTAAAAATATGCATGTAACTTGACATTCTTGTAATAATTATATTTCATGTTGTTAAAATAAATATATGCATGTAAATTGAGTTTTTTAATTATTATAAATTATAAACATGAAATTTATAAGTCAAATATGGCGTACTAATTAACAAATTTATAAGTAGAGTATTTACAACTATAAGTTATACAAATTATATGCATGAAATCTGTTACAATTTACATACAACTATAAATTAGCTAGAATTTATAAGTGAAATATATGCATGTAACTTATTAGGTAGTAACTATTTAATATATGTTGTTTGATTAACCACTTAACAATACTGTATATATTTACCAACTTATGTCAAACTAAGTTTGTAAATACAGTATTTGAACGAGTTACTGTTATAATTAGGTAAACTTAGCGTAAAGATAAGTTGAATACAATTATTTATTTTTATTTTTTCATGACTTGTTAACAAATTCAAACTGACACTCATTAGTTCAATATAGATGGATTAGTCTTGGATTCGAAAGCCGCGTCATACTCATGAGTATTACGCTGGCGTTCAACAATTCCTTGACTTTGCAATATCCAATGCAATTGATGGAGTGAATATACTCTGTCTCGCCCAAAATGCAACTTCAAGAAGTGGAGGCCACGAAATGAAGTTAATCAACACTTGCTAGCAAAGGCGTTTCCATCTTCATACGATGTGTGGAATTTGCATGGAGAGTTAATCACCGACTTTGGAGCATCAACTTTCATAATTGAGCCTGAAATAATCATTTGTGATCAAGAAGCAACTCCACCATTACTAGTTGAGGAACAGCAGTACTTGAGCCGGACTTATTCCAGAACATGGTCAATGACGCATTTGAAATACGGGAAACACATGATAGCCCCAATGTGCGTCTCGATGATGATGAATTTCCACAAAGAGGTGATGCACCAATGCTAGTACAAGTCATATGATGGTAGTACAAGTCATACCAAGTTGTCTTTCATGATCAGCTTATATCATATCAAGTATATGCACAAAATCAGTGATAAAGCAATATCGAAGATATTGGAGTTGCTTCGCAAAGCTTTTCATACCGCCAAAATTCCAACATCTAACTATGAAGTTAAGAAGACAATAAGAAAACTTGGGTTGTCCTACACCAGAATTGATGCATGTAAGAATGATTGCATGTTATATACCGGAGAAGATAGTGAGGCTAAGGAATGTCGAGTGTGTGGGGTGTCTCGATTCAAGGATGTGGGAAAGAATACAGGTGAAATAAGGTGAAAAGCTCAACCCGAAAAGGTATTTCGGTATTTTCCATTAATACCTCAGTTGAAGAGGTTGTACATGTGCCCTTACACAGCAGAAGATATGACTTGGCATGCTACGGAGAACATAACTGATGATAGTATGGGTAGACATCCTAGAGACGCAGAAGCATGTAATTTTTTTGATTCCAAGTACCCAGAATTTGTTGCTGATCCACGAAATGTGAGACTTGGGCTTGCAACAAATGGCTTCAATCCATTTGGTACTATGAGCATAAGTCATAGCACTTGGCCGTTTGTGCTAATCCCATATAGCACTCCACTGTGGTTGTGTATGAAGCAAATGGTAGGGTGGCCTCCAACAAGACTAATTCTTCCTCTGTCATGGTTAGTCGAATAATAACAAAAATCCTCACAAAGTCTCTCGAATATACCTCACTCACTCTGATTTTCCCACTCGTGTAGAAATCTAATAACAACACTCAATCAAAAGGATATCAGAACCTATTAAATTCGGCTCAAGTAGTTGCAAGTTTCTTCAAAGCTACCAGGAGTGGCTTTATCGATCGTAGGGCTCCACAGACCTGACTCCTTGGGCTGGCCTTCCTGGTCACAAGGGCTTTTTCTGGGCAACTTGAGGCTTGGTTGAGGACAACTAGAAGATGATTCAAGATTTTCTCTCAAACTCTAGCAACAGATGCTTTTCTATTTTCTGGATTTCTACCCCTCTTCTTAGGTTCGACGTATAATGAAAAGGAAGCTAGGGCAAAGGTGGCCTTGTTTTTTGTTTTCTTTTGTTTTTCTTCTATTCTTTTGTGTATTTTTCTTTTGATGACTTGATTGGCCACTAATTTTTCTTGCCTTACAATACTTCGAACAAAAATAGAAAATAGAAGGGATTTTCTAAAGTTTTCTTAGCAATAATAAAGTAAAGATATGAATCCAAGTAAGAACCTGGAAGCTGGGATAGATTGGCGGTCCTAGTGTTGAACCTAGGCTCTGATACCAAAACTGATGTGAACCGCGAGAGTCGGCTGTCCTTGACCCGATCACCTCCTTGGGTGATGCACCTTGACGTGAGCTGCTCCGAGACCCTAACCACCGTGAGCTTGAATGCTGGCACTAGAGATAACCTATGTAACATGGATGGAAGTACTTGGACCTGTTGGCTTTATATAGACAAGAACCCTAAGGGTACGATCGAGGGACGCCAGTACAGAAGATGGATGCTTCTGTCGATAAGCATTGTTCCTGGTCGTAAGATGCCTGGAAATGACCTGGACGTCTTTTTGCAGCCACTGATTGATGAGTTAAAAACTTTGTGGGTAGGTCTTCAAGCTTATGAGTTGGTGAAGAAAGAATCTTTCACCTTGAGAGCAGCATTGATATGGACCATTAGTGATTATCCTGGCCTTTGCAACTTGTCGGGATGGAATACACACACAGCACTGTCATGTCCGACTTGTATGTATGATGCAGAACCACTTCGGCTAAAAGCTTCTGGGAATAAACCATGTTTCATGATTAGTAGGAGGTTTTTGCCAATGAATCATCGGTTTCGATCCCAAAAGTCCAAATTTAATGGGAAAGTCGACAGAAGGAGTCTACCGAAGGTTTCTACTGGGACTGAGGTTTTGGCACAAGTGGCTAATATTAATATCACATTTGGTAAAACACAACCTAAAGAATCGGGACCAGCACCACAGTGGAGGAAAAAAAGCATATTCTTCAATCTTCCGTACTGGGAATTTAATCTGTTGCGTCACAATCTGGATGTGATGCACATAGAAAAAAATGTTTGCGATAACATTTTGTTCACTTTGCTCAACGATAAGAACAAGAAAATACCACTTGGCTGCAAGACAAGACCTGAAAGAAATGAAGATTAGAAGCCAATTGTGGCATTTGGATGATGGTAAAACATGTCCTGCTGCCTCATTCACTCTCGATAAGAAGAAAATTGAAATGGTCTTGAAGTCGTTGAAGGGAATGTCGTTTCCAGATGGATATGCTAGCAATATCGCAAGGTGCGTGGACCTGAATAATCGTAAGATTCTAGGGTTAAAGAGTCATGACTCGCATATGCTACTACATGACTTGTTACCTGATGACACTCGAATTGACGTGATTATCAGCCTCATTTAAGCGACATTTCATTGCTTAAGACATGGTTTTTAGGGTAGAATAACGAATACTCAATCAATTGCTCTATCTCGTGCCATTTGTGTTACTTTGGCCCGTTTCGGGTCTATTTGATGGTTTTCTAGTGTTTCTATGTTAGCACAGGTTTTTGCCGTCAAATAAGTAGCCAAGGACGTGTCTAAGGCATTGGAACCTCGAGGAATCGCACCGGAATCGATCCAAGGAGCCAATAAAGTCGAACCAATTCCTGCCCCGTTTTACACTGAAGATTTCGCCAAAAATACCTTCATATTTTTGGCGAAAATGCATGTACAAATCGACTGATGTCAGCCAAAGGGTGTTTTCGGGGAAAACACTAAGTTTTCGCCGAGAACCGACGGTCCGAAAACCACAGAAGAATCCAGCCGGCGTTCATCCCTTTTGCACTAGGATTTTTGGCGAAAATCCCTTAATATTTACTTCGAAAATCTTAGTTAAAATCCGGCGGTATTAGGGTTAAGTATAAATACTTAACAGGCGGCCCAAAATAGGGAAACAATTTTTCTCACATCATAATTACCAACTAATACCGAAATTCTCAGAATTCTCAAGAGTTCTAAAGGAGAGTTTAGAGTTCGAAGAGCCAAGAAGAGATCGTGACGCCATCCCTTCCATCTCGAAGACTCGGAGCTAGGATTGCAGTTTACCGGAAGATCGAAGTTCTGCCGAGTCGTCTTAATTAGGTTTTTCAGATCCTTTTCTGTTCTTCCTCTGTTCAAGATGAACTCTACCTTTGTCTTTGATTCTTTTGTGAAAAACATGAGTAGCTAAACTCTTAGAGCTTAGACTAGATGAACCCTAAGTGACCCAGGGCTTAAAAGCGGTCATGGATCGGCGGTGATTAGATTCAAAGTTCAATCAGTTTCTCTTTCATGTTTGATTTGTTCTTCATTGTTCATGTTTCTTGTCTGGATTGATCACCTAGATTAGATTCTTGTTAAGCTAAGGATAGAAGCGAACGCTCGCCTTACTTTAAAACATCAAATTGAACAATTAACCTAATCATTGGAGTGTGCCTTTCGTAGGAACCAATTAGGGTTAATCCACTGCAAGAGTAACTCATAAATCGTTAGTAATTCCACCAGTTAAGTTAAGTCGTTGCGAGAGGCGACCGTACCCGGGCGGCTAATTAATCTTGGTAGCTAGAACGGATAGAGCGAACGTTCGCCGGTTGATGAACCGTCGCAGAAGCGGTTGATCAAATACTACCCAGCTAACTAGAGCTAAGCAGATCGTATTCCAGGGGTCTTCTAAGATTGACTACTTTAAAACTGGTAAAATACTCAAATGCTGTGCGTGGTGTGAGTTCCACGACTTCTAAATCTACGAATTGCGGATAAATTAAAAATTAAACTAAAGCAGATTCAGAATTTAGGGTTTGAAAACAAGGATGACAGACGAACTTAGACTTTGAATCCCCCTTCGTTCCCCAGAGCATTGGCAATCAACAGATCAGTGGATTTCGATTCTCATTCAATCAATTACTAAAACACCACCATAACTCCTTACCCTTAGGTTTAAGACCGGCGAACGTTCGCTCTATCCGTTCTAACTACCAAGATTAACTAGCCGCCCGGGTACGGTCGCCTCTCGCAATGACTTAATTAATTGGTGTAATTACTAATGATTAATGAGTTACTCTTGCAGTGAATTAACCCTAACCGGTTCCTACGAAAGGCACACTCCAATTATAAGGTTAATTGTTCAATTCGATGTTCTAAAGTAAGGCGAGCGTTCGCTTCTATCCTTAGCTTAACCAGAATCTAATCTAGGTGATCAATCCAGACAAGAAACATGAACAATGAAGAACGAATCAAACATGAAAAAGAACTGATTGAATTTCGAATCTAATCACCGCCGATCCGTGACCGCTTTAAAGCCCTGGGTCACTTAGGGTTCATCTAGTCTAAGCTCTAACGAGTTTAGCTACTCATGATTAATACAAAAGCAACAAAGACAAAGAAAGAGTTCATCATCCAGAGGAAGAACAGAAAAGAGTCTGAAAAACCTAATTTAGACGACTCTGACAGACTTCGATCTTCGGTAAATAACACTCCTAGCTCCGATTCGTGGGGGTGGAAGGGATGGCGTCACGATCTCTATCCGGCTCTTCGAACTCTAACTCTTCGCTCCAGAACTTGAGAGGATTCTCTGAATTCTGATCTCGAAAAGTTGTATTTTGCGAATTATGATTGTATATTTTCTTTGGGCCGCGGGTTAAGTATAAATACTTAACCCTATCAGATCCGGATTCCTCTATTATTTTCGCCGAAAATATAGGGATATTTTTGCCGAAAATATGCTTGTAAATGGAAGTGATCTCTCTGCCTTTTCTTCTCGGTCTGAAAAACACAATGTTTTCGCCGAAAACATTCTTCAAATGGCATCAGTCGATATGTGATGTTATTTTCGCCGAAATCAATAGGTAATTTTCGGTGAAAATATCTTTGTAATCGGGCAGGATTCTGTTTGACTTTGACTGGCTCCTTTGATCGATTCCGGTTCAGTTCCTCGATGTTCCAATGCCTTAGACACGTCCTTGGTTACTTATTTGATGGCAAAAACCTGTGCTAACACAAAAACACTAGAAAACCATCAAATAGACCCGAAACGGGCCAAGGTAACACAAATGGCACGAGATAGGGCAATCGATTGAATATTCGTTATTCTACCCTAAAAACCATGTCTTAAGCAAAGAAATGTCGCTTAAATGAGGCTGATAATCACGTCAAATCGAGTGTCATCAAATACCCCACACTTAAGCTTTTGCTTGTCCTCAAGCAAACTGAATAGAAACGCTCATATTCATAAATGATAAGATCGATTAAATTGGAGCTCAATCAAACACAATGAATTATTAGACAGATCGATCCTAGAACAAGAAACCTAACATGCATACAGATCAGCCAAACTACCTGGTCTCACTAATAAACTGCACACGACAAGTAATTAGCAACCAATTATGCACGAATTTGACCTGACCGACCAGACTCCTCACACAGGATATATATAGTACAATGGGAACTCTCACTCTTTGTGTTTAAGGACGTGTTTCTGCTCTCGATCATTTTCTGATACCGAATTCTGTCATAGGTTTGCATTTCGACCACATCTCCACCACTGTGACAACACGAGTATCTAGTCAAGAAGGACTTCCCTGCTAGGACCGTAATGAATTCTACACTACTCGGGTTTATAATGAGATGGATGATGGGAGTGAATGATGGTGGCTTTATGCGGTGTAGCTTTCGACTAACTTCCCTCGAATCTAATCTATGGCTTCCTACCGTCTAACCCAAGGGTCTAAGCTCAAGGGTCTAAACCTAGTGGATTTATCGTTTGGTAGGCTATCTGGCTTAGTAGCTAAATCTAGGTGCCCCTATCCTTCTAGAACTCGTGTCATCGTGTGGTCTCGAGTAGGTCTCATGCAAATTCTAACTCATTCAAGTAAACAGAAAACCACTCAGAAAGAATTATAATTGCAAGTTACGTGCAATGGATCAAAAGCTCACAGTTGGTTTGCTAGTCAGATTCGGTCATTTTCATGCAATCAAGGCTACAAACTACAAGTGTGATTTTAAAATTCTGTTCTGACCAGGCAATTTAGCATCAAAGTATGCAAGTTGGTTCTCAAGTTCTAGGTTAAGCAGTCTAAGCATCATTATGAAGGTTTGAACAACAACTTAACATCAAAAATCAAGAACTGAGCCATTCTAATGCTAGAGAGACTGGAATGGAATCACGAGGCACACACAAAACACAATCAAGGGCAATCAGGTTCATGCAAGGTTCTCTAGCATCCTACCCCACACTTAAATCGGACTGTGTCCTCACAGTTCTAATTCTAGAGTTCAGAGTGAAGTAGAAGAACCTGGACCGAGATGATTGGTGTAGGGGATGAGCACGGGTCCTCGAAGCAGAGGGAATCTACCCAAGTGAAGCAAAGGGAATCTTCCAACTGCCTACAAAACAAAAACAAATAAAACATAAAAAGGAAACCGGGACAAGTGTCCCGGATCCACACAGAAAAAAGTTGGACCGAAATCCGAAAAGAATAAATAAAAAGAATACACCAGAAAAGGAACACAACCCGATCACTGCTGGTCCGGTGAACCGGGAGGTGGAAAGTGGAGGTGCTCGCCGAGCTGACGTTGCCACGCCAGCTCTGCCTCATATCGCCTGTCGGCGCGACGCATATGCTGCTGCATAATAGTCCATCACGCCTCTTGCGTGGCGTTGTCGGTGATGCGCCACTCCTGAAGTCGCTCGTACAACTCTCCAACATCCGCGGGGTGGTGTCGGGGCTGTTGGGGAGGCGCCTGGTATGGATCGGGAATGTGCGGCGGTGACTGGGGAGCATACCCTGCCTGATGGTGTGGCGAGGGTATATAGTCTTGGAATTCTGGCGGCGGCTGGGGCTGATCCTGCTCAGCATCATCTTCTTCCTCCGACTCGACCACAGGCTGGAGTGGAGGATCTGCTGCTACATGGGGACTGAGGTCGAGTTCTAAGTCGTACTCAACCGCTAAGTCTCCTCCAACGGTCCTAACTTGGTGTCGTGGAATGTGCTGGCCATATTCATGGCTGATGCCGAAGGAGAGGATGAGCTGTCCTATGAAGTTGCCCCCCAAGAGTCCGCGAGGTGGCGTCTTCCTCTTGGTCTTCTGGCGGAAAATGCGAGCCAGTACCCAGCCGGGGTGTAGAGGGTAGCTCTCTCGGATGGCTTGGAGAAGCATGAGCTCCTTCTTGAGGATATGGTGGCGATCCTTGTTGGGTACATATAAAAGGGATCTACGCCAAACCATATGAATAAATTTAAAGAGAGGGTGAGAGAGCGACTTAACTGAGTTGCTTGCCCCAAGGCGATCGCCAGGTACGCCTGTCATGTGGCTCCAGAGCGCGTGGTACTCCTCCTCGTTATCATCCTCGCCCCAACCTAGATGATGATCGTGATAATGCTCGTAGGGGATGCCAAGATGAGCAGCAAACTCGTCGTAGGTGAGCTGCCTGTACACCCCACCAAGATAGAAGGTCACAACCTTCTGGAGTTGCTTCCTCTTGTGCTCATCCAGATCAAAGGTTGCCCAGAACTCCTGGAGGGCAATGTCTGGGAACTCGGCGGCGATGGTGGTCAGCTCGAGGAGGCCTGCCGGTGCTAGGGCGTCATGCAAATTCCGGTGGTAGTCCTCGTCGTGATCGAAGAGGGACTCCATGGACAGAATGCGCACGTCAGCTCCCGAACGTGCTCGATCTTCTGGAAGCACTCAAAGTAGAAGTCTGGTAGACGAGCTATAGTGCGATGGTATCCAGCCCGGCGGGGTAGTGCAGGTGGGGGACCCAGAACGGCGGGTGTGATGGGAGCGGCAACTCCTGAGCTCGAGGCGCCATCAAGTCGCGCCTTAGTCCTGCGCTCATAAGTGGTGTTCCTAAACCAGAATGAAACCAGATTAGTCAACTAAAACCCTACCCCACACTTAGTAGAAAAACTCAATTTCACAAAGAAATGAGGGAAACTAAGTGGGGTAAGCAAAGCGGAGTAACCGGTAGTCATAGACAGTAAAATATATACTTAGGAACAGCCAGAATCGGATAAGCACAATCAGAGTTCAAATAGTCAAACCGACATTCAGAAAGTCAACATTTAAGCATATTGAACCCTAATCATGGCAAGACTATCATAACTTGGAGAATGACGGTAAAATATGATCTCAAATGGCAAGCACGATACTATGAATGAGAAGGAACACATACGAAAGCCAAACGATCAAATACAGTTCATGGTCAAACCGACATTTCTCTCAAGTCAACATAACAAGGAATTAATCGTATGCATAGCAACACATGATCAAATGATATGGAAATTAAGCATGGAACTCCCTAAGCATGCTAGAACAGTTCTACAAGTTCAGCTAACCTAGTTCACACGAAAACAGTCGGCACGCAAAACGAGGCAGACCGAAAAGTCAACCAAAAGTCAACCCGACGAAATTCAGCAATCCATATGTCAAAAGATTCGTATTGAAAAGTTCTACGACTTACCTTGAAGTTATGACTGCTAAAAATGAACGAGTTGAGAGGAATCGGTGAAAAACTTTGAAAACGAGGGTTTCGGTGAACTGGAGCTGCAGAGCTCCGATTTGAATGTTCTAGGGCTCAAATCGATCGGAATTGGGAGGGGAGTCGAGCGGCGGTGGTCGGCAATGGCGGGAAATGGCGGCGACGGCGGTTTGAAAGTGGTGGGTGGCGGCGACGATTTTAAAAAGATAAGGGGGAAGGGATTTTCGGGTGTTTGAACGAAAATGAAAGAAGGAGAGAGAGGGAGTAAATTCGGATTTTAAAGGAATAGTGGGGTGATTTTCAAAAGAGTGTTCGGCGAAAATAAGAGGGTGGTTTCGCCGAAAATTTCAGTTCAAATGCACTGCCGGATTTTCGAAGGTAATTTCGCCGAAAATAACCATATGGTTTCGCCGAAAATTTTAATTAAAATGGCTGTTGGTCTTCAAAAATCGTTTCGCCGAAAACAACACGCTTTTCGAACCGAAAATAATGAACAGGGAAACCGGGTTCAAAAATTCAAAATCGGTTTCGCCGAAAATAAGGGTGGTTTTGCTGAAAATTTTGAACTGTTCGGGTTAAAATATTTTCGCAAATCCGGCCAACTTCAGAAAATCACAGTTAAATCCACAAAAATCGGAACGACCTCAATCAACATGCGACTGACTCTATGACACACAGACTCTACACGAAAAATAATAAATCAAACAAACTGACACTTTTGGCTCCCCGAACCGACTCTAAAATACCAAGTTCGACAATAATTAAAACAGACTCCAGCCGTGGGTTGCCTCCCACGAAGCTCTCTTTTATTAACGTCCTTGAGCTGGACGATACCTCGATGGTATTAGGAGACATCCCAACTCAGATTCTCCTTAACGCTAACGTCGGAGTTCATGAAGTACAGCTTCGGGACTTCTCCGGTAAGCGTAAATCTCTTCCCGTTTGCATGTATGAGCTTGGTACGTCCATCGGGAAGATGATCGACGAACTTGAACGGGCCGAACAGTTCTATGGAGAGGTCATCCTTCTTGAGTGTTACGATGGAAGGAATGAGGACTGTCGGCTTCTTCTTTTCTTTCTTCGGCTTGGTATCACCAGGATCGGTGATCGTTAGTATTTCCTTAGGAGATGCTTTCGGCTTCTCCTTCCATACTTGTCCCGGCGCCGGTTTCTCGGAACTAATTGGTGGTGCAGCTGGCTCGGTGGAAGATGGCGGAATTTTTGGCTCCAGACCATTTGGGTCTTCGTCTTCTTGTTCTTTCCCCGAGGTCTGCTCGGTGTAATGCTCGGTGGCTTAGAAAGGCTTGCAGTTCCTTCTTCTTTGGGCAGCTTCTGAACCGAAGTTTTTGGCTTCTTCTTAATGACCTGTTTAATATCTGCAGCAAACAACCAAGTAGGAATACTAGAGGAGATGTCAGTAATGAAATTGACCGAGGCCAATTCCACAGTTTCTACGGATAAACAATGTGATTCTCCCTTAGGAATGTATTTCATATTATCCTTGAGACGGAATGTTGCAGTATCCTTCCCAACTCTTAATGTTAACGAACATTTGGTACATTAATGTTAATGGCGGCTGTCGCCATAAAATGGCCGGTCTAAGAGAGGTAGAATATGTCTCTCGAGTATCCATTACTACGTAATCAGCGAAAAATCGAAAGGGCCACAACAAGTGATTACATCCTTGTTATTCCTCTAGGTTCTTTTAGAGTCTAGTCGGCGAAACTACATGCATACTAGCCGGTTCTAATTCACTAGGTTCAGTTTCTTATATAAACACATATGTAACACCCGTCCCAATTCAACCCGGTTTTACCCGAGGTTGACTCGAGATAGAATGCTATGCAAGCACAGGTTTAACCAAAAGCGCGAAATAATAAAGGAAGAAAGAAACTTCTCATTAAAATCCACAATCCACGAGGCCTCCAATATAAAATCCAACATAAAACCGAAACTCAAACCAATCCAACCTCAAAGGTTTACAAAAGTCCCCAACCCAAATGTCCTGGTCAACTGAAATATAATAAATACAGGCAAGGTCAACTTCAAGCAAGTCACCGATCTTCACCTCATGGCTCCAAACGACAACCTTCTCGAACTCAACTCTCAACTGCAACTCCAACCTAGCACTAGCCACGAGCACCTGAAAGAGAAACTGGGGGGGGATCAGCTTCCTAATGAAACTGAGTGAACCCACTGGGTCTACCTATGCGCCGAACCTAGCCTAGGAGCGATCCCAACTCCGCACATCAAACAACACAACGGAATCTGACACAGCCATTATCATTTTAATCCTAGCATGCTACTAGGTGATCACACAAGAACTTACCTCCACCAGTACACACAATTAATAAGATTCAGCAATGTACACAAGTCAGCAATCTCCACTACAACATCACTAGCAGGGTTAGAACATGCACACCGGTCAATCTCATACCGCAATATAATAACATCAACGGAGTCATCATACACACGATACAACACTTAGTCACAATACATCTTCCAACACGAATAGCACCCACTTTCATACTTCAACCACACAACTCGCAATTCACAGTTTCACAGTTACTAACATCAACCAAGCACAACACTACCAAACCCTGTCCACAGACTCCACACATCATACTGTCACAACACGACTCGACTCATTAAATTCTAGGTGAGTTATTAGGCGCCTAGGAGTTGCTCCACCACCACCATGCGGCCAACAATCCCGGTAATACAACCCAGGGTGATCTACTCAACGTAGACCGATACCACAACCATAATCCCAGTTACTTGACCCGGGTGATCCACTCGACGTAGACCGATCACACATAAATCCTGGTAGCTAACCAGAGTGATTCACTCAACGTGAACCGGACACAACTCATCACATCTCAAGGGTGGGCAGTGTGGCCTCCTACCGGTTCTATCATTCAATCAACACAACCAATTACTCAACACTTGCAACCAACCGTCATACTCATCCCATGCTTATTCGCATCATCCAATCCAACCATCAGAACTCACATCAATTCCCACTACCAACTTCAACATCAATCGCATACTCAACATATCCCAAACTACACCACTTGCATCATTCACACACCTCGACAACCACACACACACACACACATAGCATCATCACAAATTCCACATCACACATAACCACACATCACAAGTCATTCAACGCCTCCACGGCACAAAACAGTTTAAGGGTAAACGGCTAGCTCACCCCGGCCCCCCACCTGCAAGTACAGGGGAAGCATGTCATGAGTCGTAGGGTTACCCTCCTGTACATCCTTCATTGAACGACCCCAATTGGTGGGACCATCCACCTGTTCGTCAATTAAGGCGACCCCACATTGGTAGGACCACCCTCCTGCAACCACAGATTAACAATTCCAGGCAGAAATACACTTACAACATCATACCCCTGCCCTCCTACACTCGTTACTACATCCAATCCATTAAGCATCAAGGTTAATCTTTCCCCCACTCATCGCACATAACAAACAGCCCGCTATCATCATGCAATTCATCATATCAACAAGCATACAACAACCAACAACAATCGCAAATACTCAACAATCAATCACATAACGAAATCCCCTTTTACTCTCTTTCAATTTCATGCAATGCCCTACATTCTTCTAAGTCAAGTTTCAACTCCTCACGTCGACCAATTCTACCTATCGTACGCTAAACCCTCACCTGACAAGAAGACGAGGCTCTAAAACAACTCCCGGAACCCGAACGACCAAGCTCTACCACTCAAAGTCGTAGCTCTTCTCCTCCTCACACGACAGCAGCCTACTCCGAACCACCAGAACCACGATGTGCGATCTCTTCCTCTCGTTGCCACGAACCCGTAGCAACAAACGGATCACAAATCGAGCCTCACAAACTCCGGAATCGAGGTTTGAAGATAAGGGGTTTTTGGTTCGTCAAAAACGAATTTCGGGAAAGAGAAAGAAGGGGGGAAAGTTCTGGATTTCCGTGCAAATTCGTCCTTTTATGCACGAAATGTGCGCCTGGCATGTCAAATGTGCGCCGGCGCACATTTACCCCCAAAAGGAGCACATTTTGAATATCACCGAAAGTTTGCTGAATTAATTGAAAAGTGCGCCTGGCACTTCCAAATGTGCCCGCGCACTTTAGGCCCAAAATCAGCACTTTTGGTACTGTTCACTGTTCCCCCTTTTGCAACTTCAACCCGGCACATACCCAAACGTCCCAGACTCAAGAGACCCTCTTAAGTACCGTTTCCGGCACTCTGGTCACCCAACTTGAGTTCTAAACCCGTTCGGGTTGGGCGGGGATGTTACAAGTCTCCCCAACTTTATGAGATTTCGTCCCCGAAATCACAACCCGACTTGCTCTAGCAATGCAACCATACATCACAGCAACAAATGCAGCAATTCAAGATCACATTACCTCCCAAATTTTCCCCTAACGGCTCTAGCAACACACACCTTCTAAGGGCACTACTCCCACACTACTCTGAACTTCCTTCTAACAAACACGCACAACGAACCACGAAAGCACCACAAGAGCACAACAACACCACAACACAAGCAACCAAGGGAACAACACTACACTAACAACCGCCACCACACTAAGGCTCTACAACACTTCAACCACTCTATCTAGCTTCACCAAAGACTCTAGATCTACTCCACAAGCCAACTCCTCCTAGTCTACCAACCACTACCACTCTCCCACGGCTTGGCTCGATTCACTACAGGAGGACATTTAGAACATTTCAGTTGACCATTGAAGAAAAACTCACAACCAACTTCAAAAACACTTTCACTTAAAACTCCCACCCATTCAAAACAGTTTAAAGATCCCTGAAAGGCCAGTACTGCATCGACGTTCCGTCCTTTCCATTAAGAGGGTAGCAAATCCCCTAGAAGAAAGGACAGCTCACCTATACAGCAGAGCTAACCAGGCTCTGATACCATTTGTAACACCCGTCCCAATTCAACCCGGTTTACCCGAGGTTGACTCGAGATAGAAGCTAGCAAGCACAGGTTAACCAAAGCGCGAAATAATAAAGGAAGAAAGAAACTTCTCATTAAAATCCAATCCAACGGAGGCCTCCAATATAAAATCCAACATAAAACCGAAACTCAAACCAATCCACCCCAAAGGTTTACAAAAGTCCCCAACCCAAATGTCCTGGTCAACTGAAATATAATAAATACAGGCAAGGTCAACTTCAAAGCAAGTCACCGATCTTCACCTCATGGCTCCAACGACAACCTTCTCGAACTCAACTCTCAACTGCAACTCCAACCTAGCACTAGCCACGAGCACCTGAAAGAGAAACTGGGGGGGATCAGCTTCCTAATGAAACTGAGTGAACCCACTGGGTTACCTATGCGCCGAACTAGCCTAGGAGCGATCCCAACTCCGCACACAAACAAACAACGGAATCTGACACAGCCATTATCATTTTAATCCTAGCATGCTACTAGGTGATCACACAAGAACTTACCTCCACCAGTACACACAATTAATAAGATTCAGCAATGTACACAAGTCAGCAATCCTCACTACAACATCACTAGCAGGGTTGAACATGCACACCGGTCAATCTCATACCGCAATATAATAACATCAACGAGTCATCATACACACGATACAACACTTAGTCACAATACATCTTCCAACACGAATAGCACCCACTTTCATACTTCAACCACACAACTCGCAATTCACAGTTTCACAGTTACTAACATCAACCAAGCACAACACTACCAACCCCTGTCCCACAGACTCCACACATCATACTGTCACAACACGACTCGACTCATTAAATTCTAGGTGAGTTATTAGGCGCCTAGGAGTTGCTCCACACCACCACTGCGGCCAACAATCCCCGGTAATACAACCCAGGGTGATCTACTCACGTAGACCGATACCACAACCTTAATCCCAGTTACTTGACCCGGGTGATCCACTCGACGTAGACCGACTCAACATAAATCCCTGGTAGCTAACCAGAGTGATTCACTCAACGTGAACCGGACACAACTCAATCACATCTCAAGGTGGGCAGTGTGGACCTCCTACCGGTTCTATCATTCAATCAACACAACCAATTACTCAACACTTGCAACCAACCGTCATACTCATCCCATAGCTTATTCGCATCATCCAATCCAACCATCAGAACTCACATCAATTCCACTACCAACTTCAACATCAATCGCATACTCAACCATATCCCAAACTACACCACTTGCCACTCATTCACACACCTCGACAACCACACACACACACAACACATAGCATCATCACAATTCCACATCACACATAACCACACATCACAAGTCATTCAACGCCTCCCACGGCACAAACAGTTTAAGGGTAAACGGCTAGCTCACCGGCCACCCCACCTGCAAGTACAGGGGAAGCCATGTCATGAGTCGTAGGGTACCCTCCTGTACACCTTCATTGAACGACCCACATTGGTGGGACCATCCACCTGTTCGTCAATTAAGGGCGACCCCACATTGGTAGGACCACCCTCCTGCAACCACAGATTAACAATTCCAGGCAGAAATACACTTACAACATCATACCCCTTGCCCTCCTACACTCGTTACTACATCCAATCCATTAAGCATCAAGGTTAATCTTTCCCCCATTCATCGCACATAACAAACAGCCCGCTATCATCATGCAATTCATCATATCAACAAGCATACAACAACCAACAACAATCGCAAATACTCAACAATCAATCACATAACGAAATCCCCTTTTACTCTCTTTCAATTTCATGCAATGCCCTACATTCTTCTAAGTCAAGTTTCAACTCCTCACGTCGACCAATTCTACCTATCGTACGCTAAACCCTCACCTGACAAGAAGACGAGGCTCTAAAACAACTCCCCGGGAAACCCCAACGACCAAGCTCTACCACTCCAAAGTCGTAGCTCTTCTCCTCCTCACCGACAGCAGCCTACTCCGAACCACCCAGAACCACGATGTGCGATCTCTTCCTCTCGTTGCCACGAACCCGTAGCAACAAACGATCACAAATCGGAGCTCTACAACTCCCGGAATCGAGGGTTTGAAGATAAGGGGTTTTTGGTTCGTCAAAAACGAATTTCGGGGAAAGAGAAAGAAGGGGGGAAAGTTCTGGATTTCCGTGCAAATTCGTCCTTTTATGCACGAAATGTGCGCCTGGCATGTCAAATGTGCGCCGGCGCACATTACCCCAAAAGGAGCACATTTTGAATATTCAGCCGAAAGTTTGCTGAATTAATTGAAAAGTGCGCCTGGCACTTCCAAATGTGCGCCTGCGCACTTTAGGGCCCAAAATCAGCACTTTTGGTACTGTTCACTGTTCCCCTCTTTTGCAACTTCAACCCGGCACATACCCAAACGTCCCAGACCTCAAAGACCCTCTTAAGTACCGTTTCGGCACTCTGGTCACCCAGACTTGAGTTCTAACCCCTTCACAACATAGGCATGACATTTATAGACGCACCTAGATCAACCAAACTACGCTCAACTGCAATGCCATTAATGATTAAAGGTAATGTAAAAGGACCAGGATCAGAGCACTTAGCTGGAATAGGTATGGGTGGTGATTGAGAGACGATAGTTGAACACTCTCCTGTAGAGAGAACGGATAGTGCTCCCTTCTTCTTCTCCAGGCTGTTCTGCTCACTGCTCCTGGTTGTGATGACTTTAGCTTGCTCGTTCTTCTCGGAGGAGTCGTTTTGAGATGGCGCCTGGTTGAAGAGAGGAAGGTTGGCTAACAGGCTAGCAACTTTATTTATCATGCTCTCTATTATCTGTCCTTGTGCGATCTGTCCTTGGTTAAAAGCGTCCTGGGCTTTAAACTTTTCTTCGTGTTCCTTCATCGTGCTGCAATCAGATCAAACTTCTGGGCTATTTTTCTCTCCCACATGTCTTCAGACGTAAAATTCTGAGGTTGATATGCTCTGGCGAATCTGGGAGGATCTTGATAACTATTTTCCCAGCATTGATTCTAACTCAGGTTGAATCCGAAGTTAGGAGGATGACGCTCAAGGAAGCTTCCCTGTTGTTGAGGAGGTGTTCTGAACTGATGGTAGTCGGGGTAGCCTCTGTGATCATTGGTGAAGCCTTGATCAATGAAATTAACTTCCTCTCTAGACCAGTTATTAGATGTTCCGAAGATCTCTTCCATGTGTTTCTGCACTGCGATCTTAATCTGATCTTCACTGCTTAGTGACTCTTGGCTGCTCCAAACTGTCTCTCCCTATCTCTGGACTAAGTTGCGCAGCCCGCAAAGTGAAGTAGAGCAGCTTCTGGTTCAAGTGATGTGCAGTTTCCCTTAGCTAAAATGTTGACCCATTCAGCCATTTCCTCGTTCATACCTTGGGCAAAGATTTCGGCTAGCTGACTCTGGTTGAATCCATGATGAGGGCATTCAGAGAGAAGCTCTTGGAATTCGTTCCAAGCTTCGTATAAGCTTACTCCTTCCTTCTGAGAGAAACTAGCGATGCTATCCTTGTAGAATGTCGTTTTTGAAGGGGGATAGTATTCTTCTATGAAGTCCTGAGCTAGATTATCCCAGTCAGTGTAGTAGCCAGGTGGTTTCGAGCCGAGCCATACCTTGGCGTTGCTTTTAAGAGAGAATGGGAAAGCTCGCAAGCAAAGATTGTTCTTACTGAGATTCCCGCTCTTAAACGTCTCGCACATGTCTAGGAAGTTCGCCAAATGTGTGCGGGGGTTTTCTTGCGGCTTTCCTTCGAATCGAAGATTCTTAGAGACCATGTTCAGGACGAAGATTGTGATATTATAATCAGGGTCGTCATCGTTGTGCGGCACGACGACGCTAGCTCGAAAGTTAGTCGCAATTGGTCTACAGTAATCTGCCATGGTGCGCTGAGCAACTGGTACAGGAGGAGGAGGTGGTGGTGAATCTGAAGTAGCGGATAAAGCGGATGAAGATGAGGAGTCCTCCTTCAACTCCTCAATCTTATTAGGGATAGGTGGTGGAGGCGGAATGACTATGACTTGCTTCTGAGCTCGCGGTTTCTTCGGCGGAGTAGAATTACCCGTCTTAAATTGAGAATGAGCGATCGAGCAGTTCATAAACCTGTAGAACAACCTACAAGCAACAAAAGCAAACATACCGGCGTAAAATCGAAGTGGGTGGAAAAAATGAAAGATGGAAAGTAGAAGAATAAATTGCCAGTTCTTCTTTCGAACAATCAAAAGAAGTCCCCGGCAACGGCGCCAATTTGATGAACCGTCGCAGAAGCGGTTGATCAAATACTACCCAGCTAACTAGAGCTAAGCAGATCGTATTCCAGGGGTCTTCTAAGATTGACTACTTTAAAACTGGCAAAATACTCAAATGCAAGCAAGTTGTGCGTGGTGTGAGTTCCACGACTTCTAAATCTACGAATTGCGGATAAATTAAAAATTAAACTAAAGCAGATTGAGAATTTAGGGTTTGAAAACAAGGATGACAGACGAACTTAGACTTTGAATCCCCCTTCGTTCCCCAGAGCATTGGCAATCAACAGATCAGCGGATTTCGATTCTCATTCAATCAATTACTAAGACACCACCATAACTCCTTACCCTTAGGTTTAAGACCGGCGAACGTTCGCTCTATCCATTCTAACTACCAAGATTAACTAGCCCCTGGGTACGGTCGCCTCTCGCAATGACTTAATTAATTGGTGTAATTACTAATGATTAATGAGTTACTCTTGCAGTGAATTAACCCTAACCGGTTCCTACGAAAGGCACACTCCAATTATAAGGTTAATTGTTCAATTCGATGTTCTAAAGTAAGGAGAGCGTTCGCTTCTATCCTTAGCTTAACCAGAATCTAATCTAGGTGATCAATCCAGACAAGAAACATGAATAATGAAGAACGAATCAAACATGAAAAAGAACTGATTGAATTTCGAATCTAATCACCGCCGATCTGTGACGCTTTAAAGCCCTGGGTCACTTAGGGTTCATCTAGTCTAAGCTCTAACGAGTTTAGCTACTCATGATTATTACAAAAGCAACAAAGACAAAGAAAGAGTTCATCATCCAGAGGAAGAACAGAAAAGAGTCTGAAAAACCTAATTTAGACGACTCTGACAGACTTCGATCTTCGGTAAATAACACTCCTAGCTCCGATTCGTCGAGGTGGAAGGGATGGCGTCACGATCTCTATCCGGCTCTTTGAACTCTAACTCTTCGCTCCAGAACTTGAGAGGATTCTCTGAATTCTGATCTCGAAAAGTTGTATTTTGCGAATTATGATTGTATATTTTCTTTGGGCCGCCGGGTTAAGTATTTATACTTAACCCCATCAGATCCGGATTCCTCTATTATTTTCGCCGAAAATATAGGGATATTTTCGCCGAAAATATGCTTGTAAATGGAAGTGATCTCTCTGCCTTTTCTTCTCGGTCCGAAAAAACACAATGTTTTTGCCGAAAACATTCTTCAAGTGGCATCAGTCGATATGTGATGTTATTTTTGCCGAAATCAATAGGTAATTTTTGACGAAAATATCTTTGTAATCGGGCAGGATTCTGTTTGACTTTGACTGGCTCCTTTGATCGATTCTGGTTCAGTTCCTCGATGTTCCAATGCCTTAGACACGTCCTTGGTTACTTATATGACGGCAAAAACCTGTGCTAACACAAAAACACTAGAAAACCATCAAATAGACCCGAAACGGGCCAATGTAACACAAATGGCACGAGATAGGGAAATCGATTGAATATTCGTTATTCTACCCTAAAAACCATGTCTTAAGCAAAGAAACGTCGCTTAAATGAGGCTGATAATCATGTCAAATCGAGTGTCATCACCGGTCTTAAACCTAAGGGTCAGGAGTTATGGTGGTGTCTTAGAAATCGATTGAATGAGAATTGAAATCTGCTGATCTGTTGATTGCCTATGCTCTGGTCAACGAAGGGGGATTCGAAGTCTAAGTTCGTCTGTCATCTCTGTTTTCAACCCTAATTTCCAATCTGTTTTTAGTTTCAATTTTTAATTTCCGTGCATTTCTTAGATTTAGAAGTCGTGGCACTCACACCACGCACGAAGTGTTTAACTTGAGTAATTTGCCAGCTTATTTTAGTAATCGATCATTAGAAGGCCCGTGGAATATGATCTACCCTAGCTTTTTAGCTTAGTAGTATTTGTTTGAACCCGCACAACGACAGGTTCATCAAATTGGCGCCGTTGCCGGGGACTTCTTTTGATTGTTCGAAAGAAGAACTGGCATATTATTCTTCTACTTTCCATCTTTCATCTTTCCATCCACTTCGATTTTATGCCGGTTATGTTTGCTTTTGTTGCTTGTAGGTTGTTCTATAGGTTTATGAACCGCTCGGTCACTCATTCTCAGTTTAAGCTGGGTAATTCTGCTCCGTTGAAGCAACCACGAGCTCAGAAGCAAGTCAGAATCATTTCGCCATCACCTCCTACTCCTATTAAGATCGAGGAGTTGAAGGAGATCTCCTCATCTTCATCCGCTTCATCCACTACTTCAGATTCACCACCACCTTCTCCTTCCGTAATGGCTGCTCAACGCATCGTGGCGGATTACTATAAACCAAGTATGGTCAGCTTTCGATCTAGCGTCGCTGTGCCGCACAACGATGACGATCCTGACTATGAGATCACAGTTCCCTTCCTGGAAATGGTCTCTAGGGATCTTCAATTTGAAGAGGAGCCGCAAGATAACCCATGCACACATTTGGCGAACTTCCTAGCCATGTGCGAGACGTTTAAGAGCGGGAACCTTGGTAAGAACAATCTTTGCTTACGAGTCTTCCCATTTTCTCTTAAAGGCACCGCCAAGATATGACTCAGTAGGAAACCACCTGGCCACTACACCGACTGGGATGATCTAGCCCAAGACTTCATAGAGGAATACTTTCCTTCTTCAAGAACTACATTTTACAAGGACAGCATCGCCAGATTCTCACAGAAGGACGGAGTAAGTTTACATGATGCTTGGAACGAATTCCAAGAACTCGTCTATGACTGCCCTCATCATGGATTCAAACAGGAGCAGCTAGCTTAGATCTTTGCCAGAGGAATGAATGAAGAAACGGCTGAATGGGTCAACACCTTAGCTAATGGCGACTGCACAACACTCGAACCAGAAGCTGCTCTTCTTCACTTTGCGAACTGCGCATCTAAGTCCAGGAATTTGGAGCGACAGTTTGGAGCAGCCAAGAGCCGACCAAGCCGTGAAGATCAGATCAAGATCGAAGTACAGAAACATATGAAGGAGATCTTTGGAATAGTTAATAACTGGTATAAAGAGGAAGTGAATTTCATCGATCAAGGATTCACCAAGGATCAAAGAGGCTACCCCGACTACCGTCAGTTCAGAACACCTCCTCAACAACAGGGAAGCTTCCTTGAGCGTCCTCCTTACAACTTCGGATTCAACCAGAGTCAGAATCAATGCTGGGACAATAGTTATCAAGATCCTCCCAGATTCACCGGAGCACAGCAACCTCAGAATTTTACGTCTGAGGACATTTGGGAGAGAAAAATAGCCACTACAAGAAAATTGCATTTTAACATCAATTTTCTAACGGCGGACAAAAAAGTGTTGTTAGAATAAAAGTCTAACGGCGGATTTTTAAAAATCCGCTGTTAATTAACAGCGGACAAAAAGTGCTGTTAGAAATCCGCTGTTAGACAAAAAGTGCTGTTAGAAATCCGCTGTTAGCCGTTTAATTCAAGGGGCGCCAAAATATCCCGCCTTAGCGGGAAATCAAAATTTTTGGGGGGGAACCTAGCAGCGGATATGAACCGCTGTTAGGTTATCCGCTGTTAGGTTTTGCTGATGTGGCAATCCGTGTGCCCAACCCCAACCAATCCCATTCTCTTACAGATTTTTTTTTCTTTCTCCCTTATTTTCTCTTCTCTTTCTCTTATTTGTTGTTAGATTTTGTTCTCTTTCTCCCTTATTTTCTCTTCTCTTTCTCTTAGGGATTGTTTCTTAGGATTTGTAGAAGAACAAAGAAGAGGGAGAAGAAGAAAAAAGAAGAAGAAGAATCTAGATCTGGAATAGAGAAAGAAGAAGAGAAGAAGAAGGAAGAAGAAGGAAGGAAAAAGAAAAAGAAAAAGAAGAATCCAAATCTGGAATAGAGAAAAAAGAAGAGAAGAAGAAGGAAGAAGGAAGGAGAAAAAAGAAGAAGAAGAAAAAGAAAGGTGAAGAAAGATGAAGAAGAGGAAGAAAAAAGAGGAAGAAAGAAGGATCATAAGAAGAAGAGGAAGAAAAAAGGATCAGAAGAAGAAGAAGAGGAAGAAGAAAGAGGAAGAAAAGAAGGATCAGAAGAAGAAGGAAGAAGAAGAATGCAGAAAATCTGCTCTCCTGGAGCAGGTTTCTGCATTTTTTTTTTAAAATCTGATCGGAATTCTAACGACGGATTTTAAGTGCTGTTAGAAATAACCGCTGTTAGGTTTAACGGCGGTCAGAATATCCGCTGTTAGCTCACCTTACGTTAGTCAACCTAACAACGGATATGCAACCGCCGTTAGGATTTCTAACAGCGGCCTATCCGCTGTTAGAATCACTAAAAAAGTGCTGTTAGGATGTCATTTTCTTGTAGTGAGCCAAGAAGTTTGATTTGATTGCGGCACGGCTCAATGATCACGAAGAAAGGTTTAAAGCCCAAGATGCTTTTAACCAAGGACAGATCGCACAAGGACAGAGAATAGAGAGCATGGTAAATAAAGTTGCTAGCCTGTTGGCTAACCTTCCTCTCTTCAATCAGGCGCCGTCTCAAAACAACTCCACCATGAAGAACGAGCATGCTAAAGTCATCACAACCAGGAGCATTGAGCAGGACAGCCTGGAGAAGAAGAAGGAAGCACTTTCTACTCCCTCTACGGGAGAATGCTCAGCTATCGTCTCTCAATCACCACCCATACCTATCTAAGTGCTCTGATCCTGGCCCTTTTACGTTACCTTTAATCATTAATGGCATCGAAATTGAGCGTAGTTTGGTTGATCTAGGTGCATCTATAAATGTCATACCTATGTGTTTATATAAGAAACTGAACCTAGGTGAACTACAACCTGCTAGCATGCATTTAGTTTTCGCCGACAAAACTCTAAAAGAACCTAGAGGAATAATCAAGGATATAATCACTTGTTGTGGCCCTTTCCGGTTTTTTCGCTGATTATGTAGTAATGGATACTCAAGAGACATATTCTACCCTTCTCCTAGGCCGGCCGTTTATGGCGACAGCCGGCATTAACATTAATGTCCCAAATGGCTCATTAACATTAAGGGTTGGGAAGGATACTGCGACATTCCGTCTCAAGGACGGTATGAAATACATTCCTAAGGGAGAAGCACATTGTTTATCCGTAGAAACTGTGGAGTTGGCCTCAGTCAACTTCGTTACTGATGTCTCTTCTAGTGTTCCTAGATCAAATATTGTTGCAGGTGCTGGACAGATTACGAAGCAGAAGCCAAAATATGCTGCTCAGAAGCCGCCAAAGAAGAAGGAACTGAAAGCCTCTTCTTCACCGCCAAGCAAGAAACCTAGCAGGCCCCGGGGGAAGAACAAGAAGACGAAGACTCAAATGGTCTAGAGACCAGTTGTTCCACGTCTTCTTCCAAGCCAGCCACGCCACCAGTTCCTGACAAGCCACCGGCGCATGAGCAGAAGAAGAAGGAGAAGCCGAAAGCATCTCCTAAAGAAACTCCAAAGACTGTGGATCCCGGTGAAGCGAAGCCGGAGGTTAAGGAGAAGATGAAGCCGACAGTCCTCATTCCTTCCATCGTAACACTCAAGAAGGATGAACTCTCAAGAGAACTGTTCGGACCATTCAAGGTTACCGATCACCTTCCCGATGGGCGTACCAAGCTCACTCATGCTAACGGAAGAAATTTGTGCTTAACGGAGATACCCCGAAGCTCTACTTCATGAACTCCGACGCTAGCGTTCAGGAGAACCTAAGTTGGGATGTCTCCTAATACCGTCCAGGTATCGTCCAGCTCAAGGACGTTAATAAAAGAGCGCTTCGTGGGAGGCAACCCACGGCTGGAGTCAGTTTTTCATTTGTGTCAACCTTAGTGTTTTAGAGTCAGTTCAGGGGAGGCAAAAGTGTTAGTTTGTTTGATTTCTTCTTTTTCGTGTGTAGTCTGTGTGTCATAGTGTCAATCGCAAGTTGTTTGAGGTTGTTCGATTTTTGTGGATTTAACTTTGATTTTCTGAAGTTTGCCGAGATTGCGAAAATATTTTCAATCGTACAGGTCAAAATTTTCGGCGAAAACCCACCCCTATTTTTGGCGAAAATTCCTTTGAAATCCCACTGTGTTTTCCAGATGTTTTTAACTCAACTTTTCGGCGAAAACTCCTTGAGTTTTCGGCGAAAATGTATTTGGAAACCGGCAGACTGTTTTGCCTTGGGTTTTCGGTGAAAACTTGCACTTATTTTCGCCGAAAACTGGAGTGAAAATCGGACAACCCTTCCGTTTTAAAATTCTCGGTCAGCCTCTCTCTCCCTTCACTTTCTAATTTCGAAAAAATAGCCAAAAATTCCCCTGTTTAAAAGAACTCGCCGCCATCGTCCGACAAGCCGCCGCCGCCATCGCCGACTGCCGCTGCTCCCTTCCCCTCTCTCTTCCGATCATTTTAAGACGTAGATCGTCCGAATCGGAGCTCTAGAGCTCCCGTTCAGCCAAACCCTAGATTTTCAAGTTTTTCGCCGATTTCTCTTTCTCCGTTCATTTTCAGCACCCATGGCTTCAAGGTAAGTTGTAGAACTTTTCATTCCGAATCTTTTGACATGTTGAATGCTGAATTTCAGTCGGGGTTGACTTTTGGTTGACTTTTCGGTTTGCCTCGATTTGCGTGCCGACTGATTTTGTGTGAACTAGGTTAGCTGAATGGTTTGGACTGATCTAGCATGCTTAGGGAGTATTGTGCTGAATTATAATACCAATTGTTCGTGTGTTGCTATGCTTAAGACCTATTCTTTACGGTGTTGACTTTATGAGAAATGTCGGTTTGACCTTGACTTGTCTATGTTCATTTGGCTGCCATATGTGTTCATTCACGTTCGTATTACTGTGCTTGCCATCTGAGTTATTCACTATGCCGTCATTTCCCGCTTTGTGCTAGTATTGCCATGATTAGGGTTCAATGTTCTATTACTTTGACTTATTGAATGTCGGTTTGACTTCCGAACTTTGATTATGATGATTCCATCCTGGCTGTTCCTAAGCATGTGTTTTAATTGTTTGTGATTACCGGTTAATCTGCTTTGCTTACCCCCACTCGGTTTTCCTCGTTTCTTTGTGAAATTGAGTTTTTCTACTAAGTGTGGGGTAGGGTTTTAGTTTGACTAATCTGGTTTGTTTTCTGGCTTAGGAATGTAACTCATGAGCGCAGGACCAAGCAGAGACTTGACACCGCCTCCAGCTCCCGAGTTCCCGCTCCCGTCACACCCGCCGTCCAGGGCCCTCCACCAGCTTTCCCTGGCCGTGTGGGGTACCATCGCACTGTTGCTTGCCTACCCCAGTACTACTTTGAGCGCTACCAGCGGCTCGAGCATATTCCTGGAGCTGGTGTTCGCCCACTATCTATGGAGTCACTCTTCGATCACGATGAGGACTGGCACCGGAACGTGCTTGATGCACTGACACATGCTGGACTGCTGGAGCTGACCACATTAGCCGCTGACTTCCCAAACGTCGCTCTCCAGGAGTTTTGGGCGACGTTCGATCTGGACGAGCACAAAAGCAGGCAGCACAAGAAGGTCGTCACCTTCTATCTGGGCGGGCTGTACAGGACACTCACCTATGATAAGTTTGCAGCTCGTCTAGGGATTCCCCACGAGCACTACGAGGGACATCACCTCGGCTAAGAGAACGACGATGGCGACGGAGAGGAGTACCATGCACTCTGGAGCCACATGAATGGAGTGCCCGGCGATCGTCTCACGAAGCATAATTCAGTTAAGTCTCTCTTTCACCCTCTCTATAAATTCATTCACATGGTTTGGCGTCGTTCTCTTTTATATGCTCCAGATAAGGACCGCCACCATATCAGCCGAGAGGAGCTTCTTCTTCATCACGCCATCCGGGAGAGTTATCCTCTTCATCCCGGATGGGTGCTTGCCCGACTACTCCGCCAGAAGACTCAGAGGTCGAGGCCACCTCGCTCACTCCTGAGAGTCAACTTTGTAGGCCGACTCATCATCTCCTTCGGGCTCAGCCAAGAATATGGCCCGAACATCCCACACCGCAGAGTACGCACCGTCGTAGGTGATTTGGCGGTCGAGTACGACCTCGAGCTGGACCTCAGTCCCCAAGTAGCAGCAGATCCTCCTCTCCAAGACAAGGATGAGTCGGAGGAAGAAGATGATTCTGAGGAGCCTCAGCCTCAGTATGAGCCAGAGTTTCATGATCATATACCCTCGCCACATCATCAGGCAGGGTATGCACACCAGTCGCCGCCGCCCATTCCAGAGCCATACCAGGCGCCTCACCAGCAGCACCGACCGCACCCCACGGATGTTGGAGAGCTGTATGAGTGTCTCCAGGAGTGGCGCATCACTGACAACGCCACTCAAGAGGCGAGATGGACTATTATGCAGCGACACATGCACCGCGCTGACGAGCGGTATGAGGCACAGCTGGCGTGGCAACGCCAGCTCGGCGACTTCCTCCACTTCCCACCTCCTGGTCCACCTGACCAGCAGTGATCGGCTTGTATTCCTTTTCTGGTCCTTTCTTTTTATTTCTTCTTTTCGGATTTCGATCCAACTTTTTTCTGTGTGGATCCGGGACACTTGTCCCGGTTTCCTTTTTATGTTTCATTTGTTTTTGTTTTGTAGGCAGTTGGGAGATTCCCTTTGCTTCGCTTGGGTAGATTCCCTTCGCTCCGAGGATCCGTGCTCATCCCCTACGCCAACCATCTCGGTCCAGGTTCTTCTACTTCACTCTGAACTCTAGAATTAGTCCTGTGAGGACACAGTCCGATTTAAGTGTGGGGTAGGATGCTAAAGAACCTTGCATGAACTTGATTGCCCTTGATTGTGTTTTTGTGTGCCTCGTGATTCCTTGCCAGTCTCTCTAGCATTAGAATGGCTCAGTTCTTGATTTTTCATGTTAAGTTGTTGTTCAATCCTTCACAATGATGCTTAGATTGCTTAACCTAGAAGTTGAGAACCAATGTGTATATTTTGATGCTAAATTGCCTGGTCAGAACAGAATTTTAAAATCACACTTGTAGTTTGTAGCCTTGATTGCATGAAAATGACCGAATCCGACTAGCAAACCAACTGTGAGCTTTTGATCCATTGCACGTAACTTGCAATTTCAATTCTTTTTGAGTGGTTTTCTGTTTGCTTGAATGAGTTAGAATTTGCATAAGACCTACTCGAGACCACACGATGACACGAGTTCTAGAATGATAGGGGCACCTAGATTCAGCTACTAAGCCAGATAGCCTACCAAACGATAAATCGATTAGGTTTAAACCCTTGAGCTTGGCCTGTTCTTTCGGTTCGATAATACATTACAGCCATTTCCCATTCTTTCATTCCCCGTTGATCCCCTGTGGTTGTAGTTCTAGATTGACCTACTGGAAGTCGGTTTGTGGTAACCTGCCTATAGCCATTAAACAGGTGGTCTTAGCTATTATGTCCAAACGTGTAAACCCCTCTAGCAACTAAAAGAAAGAATCAGCACAAAAAAAAAGAGAAAAATCAGAAAAGCCAAAAAGTTTCAAGTTTTCATTTCAATAAACGTTCTTCTCCAAACATATGGAAGAACGAAGTCAAAAGAAAAGTTAGTAAGAAAAGAAATGTGTAAAGAAATAAAGTGCTAGGTTGCTTGAGGGTATCATAGGACGAGCGTTCACTATTCCACCCGTGTCTGGTTAGACGGTAGGAAGCCATAGGCTAGATTCGAGGGAAGTTAGTCGAAAGCTACACCGCACCAAAGCCATCGTCATACATTCTCATCATCCATCTCATTATCAACCCTTGTAGTGTAGAATTCGTTACAGTCCTAGCAGGGAAGTCCTGCTTGACTAGTTCCTCGTGTTGTCACAGTGGTGGAGATGTGGTCGAAATGCAAACTTATGACAGAATTCAGTAACAGAAAATGATTGAGAGCAGAAACACGTCCTTAAACATAGAGAGTGAGAGTTCCCATTGTACTATACTTTCCCTGTGTGAGGAGTCTGGTCGGTCAGCTCAAATTCGTGCATAATTGGTTACTATTACTTGTCGTGTGCAGTTTATTAGTGAGACCAGGTTGTTTGGCTGATCTGTATGCATGTTAGGTTTCTTGTTCTAGGAATTATCTGTCTAATAATTCATTGTGTTTGATTGAGCTCCAATTTAATCGATCTTATCAATTGTGAACATGAGCGTTTCTATTCGGTTTGCTTGAGGACAAACAAAAGCTTAAGTGTGGGGTATTTTGATGACACTCGAATTGACGTGATTATCAGCCTCATTTAAGCAACATTTCATTGCTTAAGACATGGTTTTTAGGGTAGAATAACGAATATTCAATCAATTGCTCTATCTCGTTGCATTTGTGTTACTTTGGCCCGTTTCGAGTCTATTTGATGGTTTTCTAGTGTTTCTATGTTAGCACAGGTTTTTGCCGTCAAATAAGTAGCCAAGGACGTGTCTAAGGCATTGGAACCTCGAGGAATCGCACTGGAATCGATCCAAGGAGCCAATCAAGTCGAACCAATTCCTGCCCCGTTTTCCATTGAAGATTTCGCCGAAAATACCTTCATATTTTCGGCGAAAATGCATGTACAAATCGACTGATGTCAGCCAAAGGGTGTTTTCGGCGAAAACACTAAGTTTTCGCCGAGAACCGACGGTTCGAAAACCACAGAAGAATCCAACCGGCGTTCATCCCTTTTGCACTAGGATTTTCGGCGAAAATCCCTTAATATTTTCGGCAAAAATCTTAGTTAAAATCCGGTGGTATTAGGGTTAAGTATAAATACTTAATATTTTCGGCAAAAATCTTAGGTAAAATTCGGCGGTATTAGGGTTAAGTATAAATACTTAACCGGCGGCCCAAAATAGGGAAACAACTTTTCACACATCATAATTACCAACTAATACCGAAATTCTCAGAATTCTCAAGAGTTCTTAAGGAGAGTTTAGAGTTTGAAGAGCCAAGAAGAGATCGTGACGCCATCCCTTCCATCTCAAAGACTCGGAGCTAGGATTGCAGTTTACGGAAGATCGAAGTTCTGCCGGAGTCGTCTTAATTAGGTTTTTCAGATCCTTTTCTGTTCTTCCTCTGTTCAAGATGAACTCTACCTTTGTCTTTGATTCTTTTGTGAAAAACATGAGTAGCTAAACTCTTAGAGCTTAGACTAGATGAACCCTAAGTGACCCAGGGCTTTAAAGCGGTCACGGATCGGCGGTGATTAGATTCAAAGTTCAATCAGTTTCTCTTTCATGTTTGATTTGTTCTTCATTGTTCATGTTTCTTGTCTGGATTGATCGCCTAGATTAGATTATTGTTAAGCTAAGGATAGAACCGAACGCTCGCCTTACTTTAAAACATCAAATTGAACAATTAACCTAATCATTGGAGTGTGCCTTTCGTAGGAACCAATTAGGGTTAATCCACTGTAAGAGTAACTCATAAATCGTTAGTAATTCCACCAGTTAAGTTAAGTCGTTGCGAGAGGCGACCGTACCTAGGCGGCTAATTAATCTTGGTAGCTAGAACAGATAGAGCGAACGTTCGCCGGTCTTAAACCTAAGGGTCAGGAGTTATGGTGGTGTCTTAGAAATCGATTGAATGAGAATTGAAATCCGCTGATCTGTTGATTGCCTATGCTCTGGTGAACGAAGGGGGATTCGAAGTCTAAGTTCGTCTGTCATCTCTGTTTTCAACCCTAATTTCCAATCTGTTTTTAGTTTCAATTTTTAATTTCCGTGCATTTCTTAGAATTAGAAGTCGTGGAACTCATACCACGCACAAAGTGTTTAACCTGAGTAATTTGCCAGCTTATTTGAGTAATCGATCATTAGAAGGCCCGTGGAATACGATCTACCCTAGCTTTCTAGCTTAGTATTATTTGTTTGAACCCTCACAACGACAGGTTCATCATTACCCCTTGCGATACGAAATGTTTTGCTCGTCTCTGTGGCAAGGGAATTGGTTGAACTTGGTTCCTACTTTAAGGAATTATGTTCTCTTGTGGTTAACATACTTGAGCTTAACAAACTTCAAGATAGATTTGTCATAGCTCTATGTCACATGAAGATGATTTTTCTGCCGTCTTTCTTCACTGTTATGGTGCACCTAGTGTTACACCTAGTTGATGAAGTTCGACGTGGAGGACCAGTTCAATATCGTTGGATGTATCCAATTGAAAGGTATACTCTTACATTCACTGTCTTCCTATGTAATTGAGTATGCTCTTCGAAACTGATAACTAAAAAATTCATTATTTAGGTACTTGGGTAAACTGAAAATCTTCATTGGAAATAGAGCACATCCAGAAGGATCAATTGCTGAAGGTTGGCTGTCGGAGGAGCTGTTCAATTTCTCATCATTGTATTTTAACAATGATGTTGAGACAAGATACAATCGTCCAAAACGTGTCGCGATCAAGCCAGAAATTCTGACCGTCGAACAAGCCTCCATCCTCATTTCGAAAGGTGTACTCGTAGGAAACAGTGACTCTTTCAAACTTTCACAATTAGAGTGGACTCAAGCGTTCCATTATGTGTTGGTGAACAGTCCAGCCGCACAACCATTGTTGAGGTAAATAGACTGTTACAAATTTACCATATCCATCAATTGTGCAATACCAATGTTAACATATATTTGTCTTCTAGAGAATGTGAAGCGGAAACTAGAAGAGAGTTGGTAAGGCGTGCTAGTGAAACTGCGATAAACAAAGCGGTGCACAAAAAGCTTGTTAGCTGGGTTCAGAAGAAGGTATTCTTGTTACTCTCGAGCTAGTACATATGTTAGCTATAGATATATGCAATCAAAAAACTAATATATCCATAACGTGAACAGATTTTGAACGGATCCACAAGTCATAGTGAGGATTTGATGACACTAGCTAGGGGACCAAATGTTCATGCAAGGCGGTTCACTATTTATGAAATTAATGGGTATCGCTTTCGAACGATTTCTCGTGAAGAAGACTTGAAAACCCAGAACAGTGGTGTTGCTGCAAAATTTGGCACCGATAGTGTCTCGAGCTCCTCTGACAATAATCCAATTCGAAGTGACATCTGGTTCTATGGGAAACTTGTAAATATAGTCGAACTGGATTATTATTCTCGTACAATCACGCTATTCAAGTGTAAGTGGGCTGATACAGTTACTTCGACATGAGTGACGAAAGATGCACTCGGAATAACTATGGTCAACTTCAATCACTTGCGAGATGTCGGTGACAAGGTTGAAGATGAGCCGTACGTAAGCGCAAGTGATGCACGTATGGTCTTCTATGTGGATGACACAAATGACCCAGAATGGTGTATACTGGTTCATTGCAAGCCAAGAGACACGTATGAGATGGGAGATGATGGAGCTATTTCACACGAGTGTTGTTTGTCGTTAGCTCCACAACATCTTCTTGTAACTGACAATATTCCTGATTTACACATTGTGGGAAGTGCTGTAATTAATTTCGAGAATGAATAGAATAATATAAAGTTTGTTATTGTATGACGATCTTTATTTTATGACGATCTTCTTGTCTACCAAAGTAATTGACATACATTGATTGCATTTTTTCCATCTTTTTTTTAGCAATGGCTTCTAGTAGTGACGATGGGGGGAGTCACAGTCCTCCTCGATTTGTGCCTACTGGGACGCTGTTGTAACACAATCTTCTTCTTCTTCCTCCTCTAATAGACACACCCATGAGCTTACTATCGTCGGTAAGTATCGTCAAATTTTCAAAACCATCCATTTTGAAAATTCTTAGATATTAAAAATCTGTACTTAGAGCTTAGTTTTGTGCAGATCGTGGCGGTCAAACAAAGGTCATCAAGATCAAGAACCACCATCGAGCCACCAGCGACGGAAATAAGATTTTGTTCAATCTTGACAACCTAGGAGTCCATCCCGGTAGCCCACTGGCGTCCTTTATGGGCAAGTATGTGGGGGAATGTGCGAGGATCTAAACGTACTACCCCATCTACTCCCTCCTGGAAGCATGTGCCGGACGCTACTAAGACACGTGCTTTCTAGCAATTCTTCTTGGTAAGATAATTTGGAAATCAATGAATTGAAACTATTATCCAATTATTGAAATTTCATTTTAAACTCGCCTTTTCTGTTTAGGGCAAGTTTTATTGCGACTCGAACCTGCTGCTAGCTGCTCGAAAATACTAGGATCATGCTATCTCGCGCCTTTGGGGAAAAGCAAGGCTTGAGGCGTGGAGGGCAAAGGTGAAATACTCCAAGGACAACAACCTTCCCTACGAGTGGGTTCGCCAAAACCCCCCTCAAGGTTGTCCTGAGAGTGGTTGGCTAGCATACATGACATATGTTGAAAGTCAAGAATTCAAGGTATTTTACCAAATTAACCATTTTATTTACGGATCACATAATCGTTCCAAAATGAACCTTTCAACCTTTTTTTGTTCAGGATTCAGTTACCAGGAACAAGGCCAACCGAGCGTGCCTAGAATAAAATCATACTGGAGGGTCTAGACCGTGAAGGTTGTATATTGAGGAGGAGCAGCGAAAGACAGGTTTGCAACCTACGAGGGGGCAAGTCTTCATCAAGTTCTACAGTTGGCCGAATGGAGAGCCCAAGAGTTCACATGCTGGAGCAATAATGGTTAGTAAATTATTGTTAGTAAATGTGTTTGGGTAATTCCAAATTAAGAGGAAGTAATAATTGTTTTGTTGTAATTTCAAATTTCAGGATAGTATTCGTCGATTGGAGGCTGCTAGATGTCCGCGAGAGTGGGGTCCAAGCGACTCATTGGGAAGAGCTCTGAACAAGCCAGAGCATCACGAGCATGTCCGAATGATGGGTCGACGCTTTACTCAAGCCCTGGTCATTATTAATTAGTTTAGTAATAATTTATGCTTATTTAAGAGAATTTAAATTATGCATTGTATTCACTAACTAATTTTGTGTTATTTTAGGTATTTGGGACCAATGCAGAGTCATCCTCGACGACAACTGGAAGTATTACTTTCAGACAGACACCAGCTCGTGCCCACGATGTAGCCTACGACCAGCTCAGCTAGAAGCTCACAGCCACTGAGACGAAGCTGGCAGACACGCAGACAGCGCTTGTAGCCACTCAGGAGAGGATGGGTCAACTGGAGAACATGGTGCTTACTCTGAGGCAACAAGTCCAACAGCCATCTACTAGGTCTGCTCCATCCATGTCTCCCCATGTGCCTCCAGTCGTTCCTGGCGCTGCTGATTTTAGTGTAGATGAGCTTACTCAGTGGTTTGATGATAATGCTGGAGATGCATTTTTGGATGCATTGAATCAGGTATTTATAATTAGTAGATAATATTAGTGTTAATTTGTAATTTATGTATTTGACAAGTAGATGTTCTTTTTCTGTTATTGCAGGCTAATGAAGCTCCTCCTCCTCAAGCCCAACAGTATGCAGACTTCCAGGCCTCGTGGGAAAAGTAGAAAGTTGTAATATTGTGTGATTGTATTTGTACCGTATTTATCCTATACTATGTTACTGTAGTGTGTGTGAGTACTGTATTTGTTTGTCATTTCAGTTGTAGGATTATATATTATGAATTTAACTGTTCGTTAGGATTTCATTTTATGATTTCAGTTTTAAGTACTGTATTTATGGTCCCCAATTATTCTCGTTCAATCCGGCAGAAAATCGAAAATGGCCCAATCTGAGGTCAGCCCACGAATAGTCCAGAAAAAGGCTACGAAAAAGCCCGATGAAAAAAGCCCACTGAAAAAGCCTGTAGGCCCACGAAACACAGCCTGCAAGCTAGGCCCACGAACCCTGCCGGAGGCCCAAAGCCATGGGCTCCGTTTGTGGCAGACAGAGCTTTGTCGCAGGCGGTCTGCGATAAACCTTTGTCACAGGCTGCCTGCGACAAAGCTTTGTCTGCCACAAACGTTTGTCGCAGGCGCTATTTGTGACAATGTGTTTGCGACAAACTTTGTCGCAGGCGGGCTGCGACAAACGTTTGTCACAGACCGCCTGCGTCAAAGTTTCATCTGTGACAAAGTTTTCCGCAGACAGCGCCTGCGACAAAAAGCGCTTTGTCGCGGCGGATTTTGTCGCAGGCGCCGCCTGCGACAAACTTGGTGCTTTGTCACAGGCCCGCCTGCGACAAACCACGGTTTTGCCTGTGACAAAATCCACGTTCTGTACGGACCAAACCCACCACCCCTCCAACTGCCAGCGCCTCTCTGATTCCTGCCGCCATAGCCGATTCGCATCGATGTCACCAACAATCCCTCTTTGGATCTGGTTCAATCCCTCTTCGCATCTACAAATCCCTCTTCGGATCTGGAAATCCATTACGGTGCTGGATTTGTTGGAGGGAAGAGGATGAAGCTCGTTTATCTTTATGAAGGGAGCTCGGTCGTTGATGGCATCCATCGGCGGCGGCGGCAGATTGGGTGGAGGGCAGAACTCGGTCATTGAAGAAAGGTAGATTCAGATCTGAGGGGCGGAAGTCGGAGTGGCACTGGTAGTTGGAGGGGTGGTGGGTTTAGGGAAGAAGAAATCGGAGGGAGGGAGAAGGAAGAAGAAGTCGGAGGGAAGGAGAAGGAAGTAGAAGTCGAGGGAGGGAGGAGTGTGATTGGCTGCTAATTTTTCACACAGATTGCCAACATGGAACGCGGCCAAGAGAATTAGTCATGGTTCTTATAAACCGTGACTAAATTAGTCACAGTTTATAAGAATCGTGACTAATTTGGTCACGGTTTATAAACTGTGACTATCCCAAGCAGAGCTTGAGAGAGTCACTTGTATTAAGTATTCACTCACACACACCCTCGAGGACAACCCACTCGAGTTAGGAAGTAATCAACACACTGCAACAATACCCTTTTGCAGCAACACTTCACCCAAGTTTTCACGCTCACAAAAGTGCCTTCCACTTTCTTGGGTAATGGTTTAAATAGTCATCTTGTGAAGAGTGTGACCGTTGGAGAAAATATCTCATTTTCACAAAATTGCTGCCCAAATCATGCTCTTGATTTTGTTCTTTCCAAATCGAACACAAGAGAGAAGGAGCACCAAACATACTAGAAAAGGAAAGGAAGGAAACAAGTCTGAACACAAAGGCATATAAAGGTTTGAGCGTTTTGAACTTGTAAAGTCCAACACACTCTATAACAAATTAAAATTTTAGGATAAGTTTGTAACTCGACCAATAGTTTCAGGAAATATTAATTATTTGACCCAAAAAGTGAGCTTTAGAATTCTAGCTAATATCTATTTTGGTCATTAACGTATAATGTTTGTAAACATAGTGGTCATTAACGTTTTTATGTGGTCATTAACCTATTGAATTTGTAACAAGTTGGTCATTCCGTTAACTCTCCGTCCAAAATTTCTGTTAAACGTTGATATCATCAATCCAACTCATCAGTTTTGTCCACCTCACCCAATGACATGTCATCCATCCACCCTAGACTTAACCCTACCTCACCCAATTTAATTTAGCCTTAACCAACCAACCAACTCTCTTCACCCCATCCAAATCCTTTCCTCCGCTGAAAACCCCTTCCTCTTCCCGCACAACCCCCTCTCTAATTTCTCAACCCTCACCCACGTCTCGTGCCCTGCTCCCATCTCCTCCACGCACGAAGACATCCTGCCCCTACCTTTAATTTCCCTTCTCCTCATCTTTATTTTTTGGTAATTGTACATGTTGTGGGGATGGAAGATCACGTCTACCCGACAACCCTCCACCGACAGAAGCTTTCGGATGTCGTCGTTGATGTCCGATGGGGTAAGTTGACATGTCCTCCGTCGGAGAGAATTGACCTGGGTTTACACGGACTGAAACCACTATGACATCAGTTAGGGAGTGAACGTCTTCGACAAGAGATAGATGACTCTAGTGGAGGTAACCCATTGTCGGAACCAAGGTTTGGTCTTTCCTCAACATCCACAACACGAAAATATTGCAGATTTTTAGTCACGGCTTATATTAGTCACGGTTTCTTAAGAACCGTGACCAATTTAGTCACGGTTACAAGAACCGTGACTAATTTTTTAATCACTAGATTTTTCTTATTTTCCTTAAATTTTTTATTATTTTATCAAAGCTTTTTTCTTCAAAATAATTTATTTAATTTGAAAATTTATAATTGATAAAAATATGATGACTTAGTAATCAACATATTTATAGTGATAAACCAGGGTTTTTTTTGCGTAGCACTCTTGGGTGAAAGCGTGCTATAGATCGTGAACCAACCTAGGAGATAAAAATAAAAGAAAAAAAAGAAAGGGGGAAGAGGAGGGGGTTAGGGGGTTTGGGGGTAGGGGGGAGGGGTGGGGAAGTGACTGTGAACTCGATCAGTTGAAACCTTAAAAAGTTGCATTCACGGGAGTTCCAGAGAAAAATCTTGATAAGGGATCTAAATCCGAAACTTTGGAGCACCGAGCTTGTTCACATATAAACTTGAATCGAGCAATGGCTTATCCTCGAATCAAGGATAGCTATTATTATGCCCTAATCGGCGAGAAGGCCTAATCGGCGAGAATGAGCCCTTATTGACGAGAACGAGCCCTTATTGGCGAGTTTGCACCCATATGGCAAGGGAGTATTTGTCATAAGCTCTTCTGTCTCCTTACTTACTGTATGAAAATAACAAAATGATTAGTTGTATTATCCAATTAAAAAAATTAAACAAATAGCTCTCATCCATGGGCAAAGGATCTGCGTCCAGGAATTGGAGTTTGGACTGTTCCAAACCCATTCACCCGGAGGGGCAAATCTGGAAATTTAGAAAATATTAATTAACCTAATTAACCTAAAGCCTTCCTTTCCCCTTTCCGATAAGCTTATTCCTGCCGCCGTAACCTCTGTCTTTCCCGTAACCGCCGTAACAATAATCTACAAAGACTGTTCATCGGCCCAAAGATCCATGTCACGGATCAACTCATCCCAATCCCATTTTCGCCGCCGCTCTCGTCGTCGTAGCTCACCGGCTCGAACCCGAACCCCCCTGTGGCAACTCAATCATCCTCTCGTCGGCGACATCGAATCCCCGATCAACCTCTTCGATCTGGTAACAACAGTTCCCGATGATGATTTCTGGTACTAAATCAGTACTCCGACGATGACTTCGTCGACGGTGTTGGCCTGGGGAGCAACTCAGCCACGAGGGGAATGTTTCGATCTCAGAGGAAGAAACGAGAAGCAACGGTGAAGGAGGAGAAAGAATGATTCAATTAGCAGAAGAGGGGGGAGGATTGAAAGCGAACAAACGGCCGGTGAGGAGGAAACGAGGGAAGAAGAAGGGACAAAAGGGTGGATCCGTCCGCCGGCGGCGGTGGATAGTTCAGGATAATGTCGAAGAAGAAGATGGACATTTTACCATTTCAATCACTTACAGTTTAGTCACTTAATTTTAATTAGTTTTAGTTAGGTCACTTAATTTATGCTATTGACAATTTAGCAATTTTTGGGCTATTTTGTACAATTTTATACATGAAGATTGTTAGAAAATAATTTTGTAACTTTTAACTAGTTATCTATTCAAGATATTAACTAGTTAACTAGTTAGTTAACTAGTTATCTAATCATGAAGATTGTGTAGATGATGATGACGATGAAGTGTAGATGATGATATTGAGTATTTTCAGCATTTGTTTGGGTTAAATGTTCAATTTATTCTTGCTTTTGGTAGTGTGGTAGTTAGATGGATTGGTTAACTAGTTAACCAACTCAATTGGTTAGCTAGTTAACAACTTGATAACTACAAAGTTAACTAGTTAACTCGATTGGTTAACTAGTTAACAACTTGATAACTACCAAGTTAACTAGTTAGCTCAATTACTTAACTAGTTAATAACTTGATAACTACCAAGTTAACTAGTTAACTTGATTGGTTAACTTGATAGGTTAACTAATTATCATCTAATTCACATGTTAACTAGTTATCATCTAATTCACATGTTAACTAGTTATCTAATCATAGATAATCATGATGTTATCTAGTTATCAAATAAGATTTTTTTTTACTTATCTAGTTATCAAATAAGATTGTTAACTAGTTATCTAGTTATCTAAATTATGACGTTAAATAGTTAACTAGTTAACTAGTTAAATCAAGTTAACTCGGTTGGGTAACTAGTTAATCCGGTTGGTTAACTAGTTATCAATAAAAAAATCATGCTAACAAGGTATTAGTAAAAATCAGGTTAACTAGTTAACTTGTCATCGCCGGAAAAGTCGTCGGAAAACATGTTAACTAACTAGTTAACTGTAAAAATCCAAGTTAACTAGTTAACTAGTTATCGATAAAAAAACATGCTAACAAGTTAATAATAAAAATCAGGTTAACTAGTTAACTTGTCCTCATCGAAAAAGTCGCAAAAAAAGTCGTCGGAAAAAGAAATCACCGAAAAAGTCGTCGGAAAAGTCACCGGAAAGTCGCCGAAAAAGTTGCCAGAAAATTCATCGGAAAACATGTTAACTAACTAGTTAACTGTAAAAATCCAAGTTAACTAGTTATGAATAAAAAAATCTTGTTAACAAGTTATTAGTAAATATCAGGTTAACTAGTTAACTTGTCCTCGCCGGAAAAGTCACCGGAGTTTGGTCGGTCTCCGAAGCCTCGCCGGAAAAGCCACCAGATAACATGTTAACTGTAAAAATTCAAATTAACTAGTTAAGAATAAAAAAAATCATGCTAATAAGTTAATAGTAAAAATCAGGTTAACTAGTTAACTTGTCCTCGTCGGAAAAGTCACCGGAGTTTGGTCGGTCTCCGGAGCCTCGTCGGAAAATTCACCGAAAAAGTTGTCGAAAAAATCACCAGAAAAAGGCACCGGAAAAGTCGCCGGAAACGGTGGCCGGTGGCCGGCGGCCGGCGACGGTGGCTGCTGCTGTGCAGTACTTGCGTACAATAAAAAAAATATTTAAATAAAAAATAATAATAATATATTTAAATTAAATATAATAATTAAAGTATTTGTGTAAAGTCTTAAATACCCCTGACGGATCTGGACCATTAGATTGGTCAAAGAGTCAACTAGATCTAATGGTTGAGAATGGGTTTGGAACTTTCCAAACCCACATTCTCTTGGATGCTGATCCATTGCCCTCATCCATGAGAGAAAAAAATATTTAAATAAAACTAACTAAAAAATTAATACACTTAAACAAATAACGGAAGCAAAATAATTGAGAGATTGATTTGAGAAAATTAGGGAATTATATCCATAATTAAATATAATGATCAAAATTAGCAAAACATTAATAAAGGTAATAAATCATTTCTGCAAAAAAAAAAAGGTAAAAGATAATTAAAACACAATTAACGGTATTACCAAAATGCCATCAGCTGAGGCGGAGGTATTTCACCAGCACAGCTCTGGCTACGACCATCCTCCACCTCTTCTTCCACATATCCAGCATAGAACCCACTCAAACATTATTACAACATACTTTCTAGACCCACCAATGAAATCAAAATATCTGAGACATTTATTGAATAAAGTAAATAAATAAATAAAGACCTGATAGAGGGAGGACGAGCGGCAACGACGGCACATGCGTCGACAATGTCGGAGTAGAGAGCCAAGTCTTGTGGGACGCCGGTGACCTCGTAGGAACGCAAACAGGTGAAAGCGATGCCTAGCGACTCGGTGTAAAGGGTCAGGTCAGAAGTAAAATAATCAGATTCAAATTGATCTCCTCCCCAAGTCGCCTCCAACACTAACATCATTGCTCCTTTCACCCTTGTGAAAAGTCGGACTCAAATATTTTGAATGGTGACCCATGGGATAATGCCATTTGTCATAGTGATAAACCAGGTTGAAGGAAGTAATTTAAAGACATATCAATTATATAATTTATTTAATTTTAATTTATTCGTAGAATTGATAAAATATAATGATTTAGTATTCATCACACATATAGTGACAAACCGGGTTGAAGGAAGTAATTTAAAGACGTCACAATCATATAATATATTTAATTTTAAGATATTAGCAAAATTGATAAATTAGGTTGACACAGAGGTCCAAACATCCAATCATTCATATTTAAATTACTATAACTTTCTAGTTAATTATTGTTGTTTTATGTTTAAATTTCTAGAATATAACTTACATACAACACAAAATTCCAATGAGTAGTTTTTTGGACCCTTATTTAAAAAAAAAAATTTATTAATATTTTTTATGTTAATTCATGTATTGGTTTAAGGATTAGTTTGATTATGATTACTTTATTATGTTTTTTTTTACATTTAAGAAATATGTTCATAGTCCCAGATTTGTAATCAACGATTGAAGGTATTTATCAACATTTTGACTTAGACTTTGAAATATATGTTTTAATTGTTACAATTTTTAAACAATCTAAATTTTTATTACCTTAATATTATATTTAATCAAATAAAATAAATTAAAAAATCAATTTAACCTAATCTAAATATCATTTATCTAGCTAAATATTCATAAACTTCATCCATACTTTAAATGTTGCTTATAGGTAAATTTGTGATAAAAAATTCTAATACCTTAAGTTCAAAATAATAATAACTTATTTAAAAATACATCATTCAACTATAGGAAATGTAACCTTTGAGGATGAAAAGTTTAATTGTAGAAAGCTCATGTGTAGCCTGTAAAATATTTTGGCAACAAATAACTATGATCGCACTTTCACCACATATTAATATAGTGCATCACCAATAAAATATTTCCACAGAATACCTAGTTGATACTCCTTATTATAGATTAACAAATTTAAAAATAACAATATTGTACTGTTTAAAGTTTAGTGCATGAGATTTTGAAAAAACAACTGAGTGATTTATTAACCATATATATATATATATATGGAAAACACTCCGGTGCACCCAGCTAGGTGGGTGCACTGAGTGCACCCGCTTGCGTGTCGCGATCTTATCCGTCCGTTCAATCAACGGATCTCAAACCTTTAAATTAAATAGGATTAAATTAATTAGTTTTATTATTATTCTATTCCACACAGGACATATTCATCCTATTTAATATGTAATATGTCATGTGTGGAATAGAATAATAATAAAATTAATTAATTTAATCCTATTTAATTCAAAGGCTTGAGATCCGTTGATTGAACGAACGGATAAGATCGCGACACGCAAGCGGGCACTCAGTGCACCACTAGCTGGTGCACCGGAGTGTTCACCATATATATATATATATATATATATATATATATATATATATATATATATATATATATATTATAATTAATTAAATAAGATATTATAGCTAGCAATACTTACAATCATATTGGAATGAATCTAATAGAGTTCACAAATAAGGGAATTTCTACCGTTAGGACACCCCCTAGTGTCCTCATATGAGGACACCTTTTAGAGCCATAGGATTAAATCTTATAAATCCTAAGGTCAATATTAATGGGATATAAGGGTAATTTCATTGTTTGAGATATTGCATATTTTTAATTCTGATTTTTTTCTATAATGATAATTATTACATTAATTTTGAATTTTCAGTTATGATACAGATTTTTTAAGTGCAATTAATTTATTTATTTTTAAAAATTCATTTTCTGCTACATTCTCTTTTTTAAGATTACAGATTTTTAGTAACTAATTAATTCCAGGTTTTTTATGATCACAATTTCCATTTTTTCTTCACTTTCCTAATTTTATTCAGAAGTATTAATCTTTATTTGGTAATCAATTTCCCTAATAGTTAATTTAGCAATATCCTACTAATTCTTTCCAAATTTTACTCCGCCTTTCTTTTTTGAAATTTTTTTACTAGTCATCAATGTACCGCTGTGATTTTATGGAGATTACGACGACACTTTTGTGGAAATTGTTTCGGAACAGTTCCTCTTTTATTATTTCGGAATAGTTCCTCTTCTATTATTTCGGAATGGTTCCTCTTCTATTGTTTCGGAACAGTTTCACTTTTATTATTTCGGAACATCATATCAATCCATTACAGAAACAGAACACTCTAAACTAACAAGAACAAAATGAAGATGAAGAACTTCTCCTTATTAGGAAATCGGAACGCAACCCCAACTAATTCATATTATATGAAACCTCGTACCAATAATGATAACTTGGAACATGAAATTGAACCATGTTCCTAATTAGAAAATTGGAACAACAAATGTTTCTAACAACGTGGTTCCTAAATATTAACATGTTCCTAACAAGAAATTGGAACAAATTCAAGAAGATGAAGATGAAACAATAGCCCCTCGATTCCAACTCGTAACCTTGACCCCAAAAACTTCTACGGTCCGATCTTGAGGTGAACTTCGTGTTTTCGTTTGTTTTGAACCCAAAATCAAATTCAGAAATTCAACCTTAGTCATCCTGATGGCCCGTGCAATCCTCTGAACCTCACAAGCATACCACAGTCTCAAGAAACGAAGCAATCTTCTTCAGATCTACACGAAAAATAAACAAATCAAATTAAAAACCCCTAAAATATGCCGTGTGAATTCAACAGAAGAAGTGGAATGTTAAATCTATTACTTAATCACTATTGTCTAAATGAATGAGTATTTAATATTTATAGTCCAGAAACAAAGATACTATGCAGATCTATGGAAAGCATACAAGTCAATAGTAAATGAAAGAAAAAAAAATATGAAACAATCGGAAATCAACTCATGCTGAAGCACCGATGACGTGGTGGAATTGGACGGAGCTGCAGCGGGCAAGGGCTGGTCTGTGGAGGACGTGTAGCGGCTGGGTGGGAGGTCGTGCGACGGCAACAGTTGGGTTATGGAGGACGTACGGCGGCGGCCATGTTGGTTCCGCGAGTTGAGAGCATCAATTTTTTTCGGTGATTGTATTTTTTAGGGTTTGTGGTGAAACCCTAATAATATTGACTATATATATACTAATTCTCAAATGACTATTTTGTCCATTTTAATATAGTCCATTGGATCTAGTTTCTAATCTAATCGTTCTTAATAGTGTCCTCATATGAGGACATTAATAGGTGTCCTAATGGTAGTAGATCCCCACAAATAACATATGCATGATACCATCAATGTCATCTTCACCTCCATTCTCTCAAATCTGCAAAACTCAGAAAAATCTCCCTTACAAAGTCCCGACTTATATTGGAAGACGATCATAGAGGGACGAAGCCAAGAAATTTTCATCCTGGGGGCCGAAGAAAAAATTCAATAATAAAAACAATTAAAATTAAATTAAATATAAATATTATTATTTTAATCGGACACGACGTTCTTTAACATCATTGAAATCACTTAAAACTGCGTCTAAACTAAAACTTTTTGATATATCACTATCAACATATATGATTAAACTATCAGCCAGAAAGTCATCACACATTTTATTGCGTAGTCTAGTTTTCACTATCTTCATCGCCGAGAATACACGTTCACCCGTAGCAGTAGAGACGGGAAGAGTAAAAACAAGTCGAATAAGTCGATCCACAAGATAAAACTGGTTTGATTTTCTGTCTCCATCAACTTGCAACAAAGCTCATCAAGAGATGATAACTTCTCCAAAGAAGGATGATTAGGAACATCAACCTGAAAAAGCCTCAACTGGAAGTCCAATACCTCAATTTCTTGCTCAGAAAAATCAAGAGGATAATATTTTTTTGCAAGACCACCTATAGCATCAACTTCAAAAGCTTTATATCCATCTGAAGGATCCAAACATGAGCTAAACTTCAAAAGTTCAATCACTTTTTCATCAAACCTTGAGCGTATTTCTTCTGTCTGATAATCTATGATGGTATTAAACACATCAAAATGATAGTAATGCTCAATTGTCACAACATTTTGTTGACGAGTACATCTACCTTCAACATGTGGAGCACTAAGATTTGGAACGTCAATGTCATAAGTTTTGCAGAACTCTAAGACATTTTTGAAGAAAGAATCCCAATCTTGATCTTTAAGTTTATTCAAGAGCTTAATAGTAGATGCCACTAAACTCATTGTCTTTACAATGTCTCGAGTCTTCAATTGTAAAGCTTGACAAAGTGTATCTGTTATGCCCAAGACTTCCTTCATCAAAAGCATAATAAATATGAACTCGAACGATGTCATCCTTTTTAAAGCTACACTAGCATCTCCTTTCATTTTGTAGCCAGAACCATCCCTTTTTATGTACTCAAGCACGGTGTAAGTTGAATCATATAAGCGGATAAGGCTAGATATAGAATTCAAATGTGAACTCCAACGAGTATCACAAGCTCGTTGCAGAGTACTAATTTGATTTGAACCTGTTCCTGATTCGAGTTCATCCAATGCTAGTTTATTTGCAATCTCATTTGCCTGAGCAGCTTTAAATTCATCATGACGCTTACAGGAACCCGTAACAGCATTAACTATCAATGACAAGTTTAAGAAAAACTTGTGCACATAATGTACCTCTTTAGCAGCTGCCATCAATGCTAGTTGAAGACGATGAGCCATACAATGTACGTAATATGCTTGAGGATGATCCTTTAGAAATAATGCTTTTAGGCCATTCCATTCACCACGCATGTTACTTGCTCCATCATATCCTTGTCCACGAATATTTTGAATGGCAAACTTATAGGAAGAAAGAGTTGGGTAAATTGAAGAATATAAAGTCATTGATGTTGTATCTTCGACATGAACAACATCAAATAAGCGCTCTTGTATCAATCCTTTAATATCAACGAAGCGAAGAACAATAGCCATTTGTTCTTTCCTACTTTCATCACTGGCCTCATCTATTATTATAGAAAATTTTGAATCTCCAACTTCTTCAAATATTTTTCTCCTTACCATCTTAGCTAAAACATGCACAATTTCCCTTTGAATGTCAGGTGAGGTGTACTTGGCATTCTTTGGTGCATTCTCCAAAATCACACTTGCTACCTCTTCATTATAAGAAGCTGTATATTTGAGCAATTCAATGAAATTGCACGATTTTTTTAATTAATACCTTCATCGTTACCTTTAAAAGCAAGCCCTTGAAGTGATAGCCAACGAGCACCACCAATTGAAGCATTCACTCTAACTATATTCTTATTTACCTCTTCTGAAGTTTGTTTTTGCATAATCTTGTCAATATGATCTGATTGATGCATCAAAGCATCACTCATTTTCACAACATTATTATGAAAAGAATTAGGATTTTTCCCCATATGCGCCCAAGGAAAGAACAATTGACTCCACTTTTAACTTTCTTCCAACTTCGAAATCCTACACTTGTAAATGAATCTTGACGAAATTTAGCAACTAGCTTCTCGGTAAACAAATAGCAATAAAAACAATATGCAACATCCCTTGATTCTGAATATTCAAGCCAATCAAATTCAGAGTACCATGAAGCCTGAAAGCTTCGAAGATGATTAGCTGGTCCAGATTTAGGAAAATTAGGTAGTTGAACTTGTTGAGGGCCAGCTCTCAAGTAGGCACGTCTAATTTCATCCCGTTGTTAGGTGGGTATGTCCATACCGGTGCATGTAGTCCCAGATCTCTTTCTACCAGAGCAAAAGATGTGTTTTCAACTCTAGAACTCATAGGTAGATCTTGTGAAGTAAATGCATTTGTAGTCAGATTCACCGATCTAATTGGAGCTTCCTCATCTACCGAATTAAATGATCTACTAACTTTGTCTCTCTCCCCCCCCCCCCCCCTCTTTTTCTTCTTCTCCTTCTCCTTCTTCTTCTTCTAATGAATGACAATCAATTCGTGCCTTAACTGTTCTTGAAAAGTATGAATCAAGTTTCTTTTGTTTGATCTCCTTAGTTTCTAATTAAAAAAATTAACCAATAAACTTATTAATGTTAAATACATCCACTGCCAATATGCAATAAACACTAAATTTCAATCAAATAAACAATTTAACATAAGAATAATTACTTTTTTGGAATAAAAAATATAAGCATAATAATAATTATATGAAATTTCGAATGATTCCACTATTCATAGCACAGTAGTACTCCACTGTGAACACTAAACAACAATAATAATATAATATAACCTGACTTAATTTATATATCTAATTGATCATCATATAATAGAAAATAAGAAATTTTAGAATTTTTTACTAACCTTTTCTTGTAGGTGCAGAAGAAGGAGGTAATATATCAGAGATCAAACTTTGACTTTGTGGCAACTCATCAGTAGAACTAGCTTTAGCAGTGACAAAATCCATATTGAAGTTTGAGTTTGCTATTGTGCTGCGTTGATTCATTGATGCCTAACGAAAAATAAGAGTATGATGGATTAAAAGAAAATATGAATCAATGAATTTTAGTTGTTGGAGGTTAAATATATAGAAGGAGTTAGGGTTTGAATTACAATATTCAAAAAGGAAAAGAATTCCATTGACCATTATTAACCTAAATAGGTTTGGATTTTAACGCATTAGAAAATAAATAAAGAATAAAATGTAAAGGAACAAAGTTAAAATAGGAATAAAAAATAAGGAAGGAGTAACAAACTAACAATGTAACATGTTTGTCTTCTAAAAAGGAAAAAATAAGAAGTAGTAAAAAACACGTATGAACTCTGAATGATTGAAGAATAAACAAATAAGGAATAAGGAATAAAATTACAAGAACAAATGTTAAATAAGATTAACTAAAAAATCGCAAAGGCCAGTATCGATCCTATGACCTCATGATCATTATACAACACCCATACAACTGGACTACATTCGAGTTTACGTAGGGGCCATAGCCCCCAGCTATATAACATAGCTTCGTCCCTGCGATCATATACACTTTCAATTGTCATAGCGACGACGAAGGAGATAAAATCGCTGATCATGAATATGCTAAAGTTGTTGGTGGCTCATTGAATTGTTGGTACTCTAGATTTGAACGGTTGTCCATGGAGATTGATCTGTGAACCCATCCACAAATTATTGAAATCTCATTGTAGTTATTGTTGCTCCCTTTGATGACATGGCTGACACAACCTCGAGTATTAGTTTTGAGTAATGGGACATAATAACTTTATCTCTCTCGTTGTAGAGATCCGAGTCGCCAGATTTTTGCTTTTCATTGATTGTGATGGTTGGAGATGAACAAATGATAAGCTTATTATTTAACAGATTAAGCTCGAGAAGGAGATGGAGCCTACTAAAGATATTCATTACAAATGAAGAAGATAGAGGAAATGAAATCTTCACTCATGCAAAAAGTGGTTTGGTTGGATTGACATAGGTTGTATTTAATGATTGAGTGTTTGACGACATTGAAATTTTATAATTATTATTAGTTGACGTGGTTGGCTTAAGTGGACGAAAATTTGAATAGAAGTGGACTGAATATCGTTCAGTTTCCAAAGTGAAACTTGAGTCATTGGTATGTTAAAAATGAAAGTCAAATGACCAATATGTTACCTGACCTTAACTTGAGTGACCAAAAATGTTATTAATCCAATTATAAATTAGCTTTTAATGTGAGAGCGTTTATTAAAAGTTTATACAATTTTTATTTATTTTAGATTAATGCATGAGGCGGAAATTTGAGAGAATGGCCAATGTGACACAAAGACTTTGATGATCTCTCATATATATTCTTAAGATTGGATGAGGGTATTTTAAGGATTAGATTATTGAAGTTTGTGGTGCTCACATCGTCTTCATTGCTTGCTCATAATATACTTTGGGTGACCACTTATATCCATTGAGAGTGGATTATGAGCAATTTGGGAGCTGCTCCTGCATGATTGATGGCTAGTTGAGCTCGTTGTGAGGATGTGATGAGCTGCAGAATAGCGGTCAATCAAATAACTACCAAGCTGTGAAGCTAAGGTAGATCGTATTCCACGGGTCTCCTCTACTTCCTTACTCAAATAGGTCGGTAATTTAAATTCGAGGGTAAGCACTTAGTGCGTGGTGTGAGTTCCACGACTTCTATACTAAAATGCAAAGACAGGTTCAAATGAAATTAAAGCGAATAATGGTTGATTGATTGACTAAGACAGAAGACAGACAAGCTTAGATTTCGAATCCCCCTTAGATCACCAGAGCATAGGCAATCAACAGATCAGCGGTTTCCGATTCTAGTTCATTCAGTTCTCAGACACCACCATAACTCCTGACCCTTAGGTTTAAGACTGGCGAACGTTCGCTCTATCCGATCTAGCTACCACGATTAATTAGCCGCCCGGGTACGGTCGCCTCTCGCAACGACTTAACTTAACTGGTGCAAATTCTAACGATTTATGAGTTACTCTTGCAGTGGATTAACCCTAATCGGTTCCTACGAAAGGCACACTCCAATTATAAGGTTAATTGTTCAACTTGATGTTCTAAAGTAAGGCGAGCGTTCACTTCTATCCTTAGCTTAACGAGAATCTAATCTAGGCGGCCAAACCAGACAAGAAACACAGAGAACAAAAAACAAATCAAACATGAAGAAGAAACTGAATGAATTTCGAATCTAATCACCGCCGATCCGTGACCGCTTTAAAGCCCTGGGTCACTTAGGGTTCATCTAATCTAAGCTATACGAGTTTAGCTACTCATATTCAATACAGAAGAATCGAAGACAGACCAAGAATACATCTCAGGTAGGGAAGACAGAGAAGAACTGTAAAATCTAATTTCGACGACTCCTGGCAGCTTCAATCTGCTGGATCTTCAACTCCTAGCACTGGCTCTCCGAGACGGATGGATGGCGTCACGATCCGTTCCTGGCTCCTCGAACTCTATCCACTCGTTCTCTCTTTTCTCTCAGTCTTGGGATTTTTTTCGTCCCGTATAAATTGTATATAAATTCTAATCTGATTTATTTAGCCGCTTGATTCAGTATTTAAACCTAACCGGTGGCTGTTGCTTTTTCACTGGGATTTTTGCCGAAAATCCAAGGATATTTTCGGCGAAAATATCTGCTCAAATGTTGACTTGATCCGTCTGTTTCTTCTGGCTTAAATGGCGTAGGGTTTTCGGCGAAAACTCCCAAGGTTTTCGCCGAAAACTTCTTCTTGATTGGGACAGTGGATTTCTTCTTTCATTTTCGGCGAAAACCCAAGGGTATTTTCGCCGAAAATATATGTGTAAATGGGGCAGGAATTCCTTTGAGTTGAATGACTTTTCTGGTTGATTCGGGTGTGATTCCTCGGGGTTCCAGTGCCTTAGACACGTCCTTGGCTACCATATTTGATGGCGAACACCTGTGCTAACACGAAAATACTAGAAAACCATCAAATAGACCCGAAATGGGCCAAGGTAACACAAAAGGCATGAGATGGATCGGTTGAGTGAATATTAATTATTCTACCTTAAAAACCGTGTCTTAAGCAATGAAATGTCGCTTAAATGAGGCTGATAATCACGTCAATTCGAGTGTCATCAGGATGTCGATGAGAAAGTTTATAGAGGAAATCGAGAGCCAATGTGAAGACTGGGAAGATTGTAGCTAGGTTCAAATGAACTAATTAAATCCACCAACACTCACCAGCAAACCTTCATATTCTGATTTCAAATTTGAATGGCGGGCGGCTTTCTCAGTCGTCCTTCTCCCCATCGACGAACTCTTCCACTGCAAATGATTTCTCCCCCTATTGTGATCCCCTCCTGAATCTGACTTCACCACTCCATTGACGACGGTAGTGAGTGCCTCGTGGTTTAAGAAGGACATGGTATTAGCTAACTAATGTCGTTGTCGATGAAATCCAAGTCGCCATCATCTTCGATGGCGTACAAGTCTCGTACTCTGCTCCCATCTCCTCCACGCACGAAAATATTCCCACCCCTACCTCTAATTTACCTTTTCCTCTTCTTATTATTATTCTGTAATAGTACAAGTTGTGGGGATGGAAGACCACGCCTACCCGACAGCCCTCCACCAACTGGAGCTTTTGGATGTCACCATCGATGTCTGGTGGGCAAGTTAACAGGTCCGTTGTCAGAGAGAATTGACATAGGTTTACATAGATTGAAACCACTATGACATCGACTAGGGATAAAGCTTCTTTGACCAGACCCTAGTAGAGGTAACCCATTGTTGGAACCAAGGCTATGGTCTTTCCTTTGCATCTCATCGCCCGTTACCATTTCCTCATCTCGTCTTTGTCTGTAATGATCTCCGAAAGTTTCGTACCTTCCATCGTCGATGAGAATTTTTTGTTCATTTCACTTTAGGTCAGCGAGAACGATTGTGTTGAAACATTGGGTTGGAATTTGGAATCAGATATTACCTTAGGTAACTTTTTTGGGTAAACTGAATATAGCAATTCATTTGGAAAAATGACGATGCAATTTTGAGAAAGAATATGGTGGAAGGGAGGAAGATCAGTTCAGTTTCGTAATGAAGGAATAGAGAGGGAAGAGGAAGAGAAATTGGTGGGAAGGGTGAGATAGAGTAAAGAGTTTTCCAGCGGAGGAAGGGAGTTGGTTGGTTGGTTGGTTAACGCTTGATTAGTTTGGGTTAATTTTAGGGTGGATTGGGTGACATGACATTGGGTGAGGTGGACAAACTTGATGAGTTGGATTGATGATGTAACGACCCAAATCTGGTTAACTGGTTAGTTCTGATTTTTTTTTAAAGTTTTCCTCTAAATTGATTAAATTCTAATTTGGCTTGCTTGAAATAGTTGAGGATATTTAATTCGTCAATGATCTAACTTGTGTCAGAATTATAGTTTGGGTCGAGGTCCTAACTCAATTGGTCGAATTAGTTGATCAGACCTTAAATCAATTGTGGATTGGGCTTAAGGATCGTGGTTAGCCATTTGATCATTAAGAGAAGAGGAGGGAGTTGGGCTCGAGGCCCAGCTGAGTTAAGTGACAAGAGCATCAGCGGAAGAGGATGAAAGAGAATGTTCGGCTTAAAGCCCAACTGGTTGCGGCAACTCGAGTAGCAGCGGAAAGGGTGAAGTGGTAGGCTCAATTAGCCCATCTTGTTGATGGTTATGCAGCAACAAAATGGAAGAAGGACGGGAAGATTGAGCAGGCCTAAAGCCTATCCTAGTAATAAGAAAAGAGGAGGGTTTCTGTCGTATAAGAGTTGAAGGAGAAAGAGGAATAGGGTTTTTGGTGGCTTTGGCTGTGCATGAAACTCGAGGACGAACAACGGCGATGTCTGACCCAGAGATTTAGGCTTCAACGAATTTAGATCGTGAGGAAGCAGTGGTCGCGAAGACTCGCCGGCTGTGGGAATCGACATCGGCATTCGGACCAAAGTCAACAACAAAGGATGTAACAATTATAACGAGTTCCAAGATTGTTGGAACCGGCGGCGGCAACAGTTGAGTAGCTCGCCGATGGCTGAGGAAGTGATCAGTGAAGAAAGGGGACTATTTGGATGGTCCGTGAAGTTCAATGACCTTTTGGAATTTTCACAAAGATAAGTGACTAGACTATAATTTCATTAAAATATGGTGTGTTCGGGAAGTTTGGTTCTAAGGTTTTGTTTGGTAGATCATTTTTGGCAAATCTGAAATTTAGGCATAACTCCTTTCGTTAGAGCTCCGAGCGACAAACCGCTAGAACTAGTGGAATCAGGATGACGAGACGGATCACGTCATACAAAAAATCAGAGGTGTCACATTAGTTCAAAGGTGAAGGTTTTACGGTTTCTAGTTACCTCAAGCTCGAGGGTTTATCAGTGCAGGTTCATGGAATTGGTTTTGTTTTTGGCTGTCTTTATGTTCTTATGACGGGTAATCGAGTCTAGCCACTAGATGACTAGAGAGGATAAAGATAAGGTAGATTAATGAGTAATTTAGGTATAAGTTCTAGCTAAGGCCAGAGGCCGGGATATGTGGTAATAGGTATCAAAGCCTGGTTATCTTCTGCCCATATAGGTATGCTATATACTATTCTGTGGCGTCGCGAACTTCAAAGGGAGGGGAGATATTCCATATCTGTATTCGTACTAGATTTTCATAAGTAATGGTATTTGAGAGTCTACATGGTTTCATGGTCTCGCATGGTTTACGGTTTTAAGTTGGTTTTAAAAAAAGGTTTTAAAGGCAAAACAGTCTTTTATAGAGTCAAGGTATGGGGAAATGGTAGAATTAACGGAAGTCAATGCCACTCATTCCAGCTCATAACTTGGTGAAGTAAGGGTGATGGAAGCAGTGTATAGTATGAAAATAAGTGTCCTTGGTTATGGAGAAAGGATATCAGTTTCTTCATCAGTTTCTTATGTGAGAGGAGTACAGAAAACACGGTTGGTTTATCACTTAGCAGACTTGGGAATAAGATCAAGTGGGGGTTAAGTAAAATGGGAATTTTCGACTATGGGAGTTAATGAGACTAGACAGGTGTAACAGGCGTAGCAGAGGTGATAAAGATCATAGGATGAAAGTCATAACGGGTGTTGTGTTGAACACAACGACCCTTGTAAGTTAGATGCAATGGGCGTTGTAAGCAGGGCAATGACCATTGGAATTCACAAGGTAACGGTCGTTGCAGATCTTGTAATGGATGTTACAGTGGTGTTGTGACATTCTAGGAAAATCTCACATCGACAAAGCACGAGAGAGATCCATGAGCTAATGAGGAATTGTCCTACCTTAACCTACATGACGCGTTTGGGGTGTAGTGGTGAGTGTTTGATCTTGAGAGGAGGAGGTCATGGGTTCGAATCCTACCAACACCGGAAAACAAATCTGTGAAGGCTTAGACCAAAATCGGACAATATTTTGGCAGAAATGGTTGGGATGTTACAAGTGGTATCAGAGCCTCTCCGCGTCCCTATCGAACGATGGTGGGGAAAACCTTAACGAGGACGTTGAGTCCCTATGTGACATATTAGGCAAATCCCACATCAACAAAGCATAGGAGAGATCCAAGAAATATGAGGTATTGTCCAACCTTAACTAACATGGCGCATTTTGGGGTGTAGTGGTGGTGGTTTGATCTTGAGAGGAAGAGGTCATGGGTTCGAATCCGACTAACACCCATAAACAAATCTGAAAGGGTTTAGGCCCAAAGCAAATAATATCTTGAAGAAAAGGTTGGGATGTTACAAGTGTGGTCACGAGCGTTGTGTCATCCCCAATGGGCGTAAATGGATGTTAGGAAACAGAATCAGGGTTCTAAGGCGGAAGCCTGTAAGTGTTTGGAAGCAACCATGAAGGTTTGTAGGTCGCAATAGAAGCTTGTTCAACTGAAAGACAGAGTAGCCAGTTAAGTAAGTAAATGGTTCGTGGATTCATGAACGAGATGACAACGAAGAAGGTGAATTACGCGTTAGACTCAAGTCAGTCACACGCGACGGAAGCTAATCGGTGGCCTAGGAAGTTCATGATGAGAATACAAAGGTAGTTGAGGAAATTGGTTAAAATGGTTAGGGGACTGGTCGAATAAAGGATGGGGAAAAAATTAGGTTGTTACTCAGAATCAGTAATGACTAGGGGACATGGAGTTATTGAGCATCACTCTCGAGTATTTGGGGTCAAAATTCTTTTGCATGTTTTCTAAGGTTAAAATTAGTATAAATAAAGGATTTATGTGAGTATTTTGAAGTATACTATTTTGGGACAATTTTAAAAGCAGAAAGTGGGAGTTTAATTTTAAGGTTTTGTCATGGTTAATGAGAAGTACGACCTGTCTTAAGGATTTAAATAGGTGTATTTTCAAATCTAACAAATTCAAAGGTCACGTTCTTAGGAAAATAATTTATGCTCATTTAATTGGTTTAAACAAGTTTTGCTCATTTGCATGATTTAGCATAATATTGGGAATTTCAAATGTTTTGTTTTGGTGAATTATTGATATGGTAAAAGATTTACAGACTTAAATTGTTTTCACCAAAGTTCATTTGTAGTATGCATGCAGTTTTAGAAATCAATTGAATTTCGATTTTACTGGTAAGTGTTTCTTTAAAGAAAAGTGTTAGCTTCGAATTTTAAGATCAAGATTTTATGAATAGAGAAACTTAAAGTTTAAAGGATTAAACGTACGCTTTTAAGTTAGTGTTTAAAGGATCTAAACATGTGTTTTGAGGTTTAAAGGTTAAAAGGCACGTTAACAGGTAAATGTAGGTCTAGGGGTTTGATGGTGATGCTCAATAAGTCAAACTGGAATCGTTGCTTGGCAGAGAGTGCATGTATCATAACTCCTGACCCTTAGGTTTAAGACCGGCGAACGTTTGTTCTATCCGTTCTAACTACCAAGATTAATTAGTCGCCCGGGTACGGTCGCCTCTCGCAACGACTTAACTTAACTGGTGCAATTACTAATGATTTATGAGTTACTCTTGCAGTGGATTAATCCTAATTGGTTCCTACGAAAGGCACACTCCAATTATAAGGTTAACTGGTTGAATTGATGTTCTAAAGTGAGGCGAGCGTTCGCTTCTATCCTCAGCTTAACAAGAATCTAAGCTAGGTGATCAGGAAAGACAAGTTTTAATGTTTAAAGCAGAGAAGCTGTCTGGCGACAAACCCTAATTCAACACAAACCTAATCTAGTCGATCAATCAGAAAAGAAACATAAACAATCAAGAACAAAACAACCATGCAAAGAGAAACTGATTGAACTTTGAATCTAATCACCGCCGATCTGTGACCGCTTTAAAGCCCTGGGTCACTTAGGGTTCATCTAATCTAAGCTCTACGAGTTTAGCTACTCATATTAGGAACAAGAGAATCGAAAACAAACAAGGAATACATCTCAGGTAGGAAGAACAGAGAAGAACTGTAAAACCTAATTTGACGAATCCGTGAAGCTTCAATCTCCGGTAATCTTCAATCCAAGCTCCGAGTCTCCGAGGTGAAGGGAGGGCGTCACGATCTCTCCACGATTCTTTGAACTATCTAAACTCTCTCTCACTCCTAGGTCTGGAAATTATAATTGATATTATGAGGTATATCCCTTTTGGGCCGCCGGTTAAGTATTTATACTTAACCCTAATTCCGCCGGATTTTGCCTGACATTTTCGGCGAAAATAGTAAGGAATTTTGGCCGAAAATTCCTTCACAAAAGGGGATGACCGCCGGCTGTTTCTTCTGTGGTTTTCGGTTCAACAGTTTTCGGCGAAAACTTAGTGTTTTCGCCGAAAACATCCTTCAGTTGACATCAGTGGATTTGTGCTTGCATTTTCGCCGAAAATACTAAGGGATTTTCGGCGAAAACTCCTTTGTAAACCGGGGCAGGAATTTGTTTGACTTGGTTGGCTCCTTGGATCGATTCCGGTGCGATTCCTCGATGTTCCAACGCCTTAGATACGTCCTTGGCTACTTTATTTGACGGCAAAAACCTGTGCTATCATAAAAACACTAGAAAACCATCAAATAGACCCGAAACGGGCCAAAGTAACACAAATGGCACGAGATAGGGCAATTGATTGAATATTCGTTATTCTACCCTAAAAACCATGTCTTAAGCAAGGAAATATCGCTTAAATGAGGCTGATAATCACGTCAAATCGAGTGTCATCAAAATACCCCACACTTAAGCTTTTGCTTGTCCTCAAGCAAACTGAATAGAAACGCTCATGTTCACAAATGATAAGATCGATTAAATTGGAGCTCAATCAAACACAATGAATTATTCGACAGATAGATCCTAGAACAAGAAACCTATCATGCATACAGATCAACCAAACCACCTGAGCTCACTAATAAATTGCACACGACAAGTAATCGTAACCAATTATGCAGAAATTTGACCTGACCGACCAGACTCCTCACACAGGAAATATTTAGTAAATTGGGAACTCTCACTCTCTGTGTTTAAGGACGTGTTTCTGCTCTCAATCATTTTCTGTTACTGAATTCTGTGATAAGTTTGCATTTCGACCACATCTCCACCACTGTGACAACACGAGCAACTAGTCAAGAAGGACTCCCCTGCTAGGACTGTAACGAATTCTACACTACAAGGGTGTATGATGAGATGGATGATGGGAATGTATGATGATGGCTTTGGTGCGGTGTAGCTTTCGACTAACTGCCCTCGAATCTAGCCTATGGCTTCCTACCGTCTAACCAGACACGGGTGGAATAATGAACGCTCGTCCTATGATACCCTAAGCAACCTAGCACTTTATTTACTTTACGCATTTCTTTTCTTTTCTTTTCTTTTCTTTTGACTTCGTTCTTCCATTTGTAGGGAGAAGAACGTTTTATTGAACTAACAACTTCAAACTTTTCTGAATTTCCGCTTTTTTTTCGAATTTTTCTTATTATTATTATTTTTCTTCTTCTCAATTTTTTTTCTTTGTGCCGATTCTTTCTTTAAGTTGCTAGAGGGGTTTACACGTTTGGACATAATAGCTAAGACCACCTGTTTAATGGCTATAGGCAGGTTACCACAAACTGATTTCCGGTAGGTCAATCTAGAACTACAACCACAGGGGATCAACGGGGAATGAAAGAATGGGGGATGGCTGTAATGTATATCGAACCGAAAGAACAGGCCAAGCTCAAGGGTTTAAACCTAATGGATTTAACGTTGGGTAGGCTATCTGGCTTAGTAGCTGAATCTAGGTGCCCCTATCATTCTAGAACTCGTGTTATCATGTGGTCTCGAGTAGATCTCATGCAAATTCTAACTCATTCAAGCAAACAGAAAATCACTCAAAAAGAATTGAAATTGCAAGTTACGTGCAATGGATCAAAAGCTCATATTTGGTTTGCTAGTCGGATTCGGTCATTTTCATGCAATCAAGGTGACAAACTACAAGTGTGATTTTTAAAAATATGTTCTGACCAGGCAATTTAGTATCAAAATATACACGTTGGTTTTCAGGTTCTAGGTTAAGCAGTCTAAGCATCATTATGACAGATTGAACAACAACTTAACATCAAAAATCAAGAACCGAGCAATTCTAATGCTAGAGAAACTGGAAAGGCACCGAGAAACACACAACACACAATTAAGGGCAATCAAGTTCATGCAAGGTTCTCTAGCATCCTACCCCACACTTAAATCGTTCTGTGTCCTCACAGGACTAAACTAGAGTAGAGATATACGAAGAACCTGGAATGAGATGGTCGGTGTAGGGGATGAGCACGGATAGCCCGGAGTGGAGCGGAGTAGCTACTCGAGTTCCTGGTCGGCGATCAAGAGACATCCCAACTCAGGATTTCTCTTAGGCCCGAGTCGGAGTTTATGAAATATGGCCTTGGGGATCCTCCGGCAAGTGTGAACTTCTTCCCATTTGCGTGAATTAACTTGGTTCGTTCTTCGGGAAGATGACCAGAGATTTCAAATGGCCCGAACAGTTCTTTCGAAGGAGCGTCCTTCAGAGGATCACTCTTCTCTGGTGGCTCGGTAGACGGGGGCTGAGCAATCGGCTTCCAAACCACCTTCGTCTTCTCTTTATTCTCCTTCTTTATCTCGCCAGAATCTTTAACTTTTGGCGATTCATGAGGAGATGCCGTCGGATCCTCCTTCTTTCTCGGCTTTTGTGCCGGCAGCTCATTCTTCAAATTAGGGACCTGTCCACCACCTGGCAAGCAAATTTCTGAAGAAACTTTAGCTTTTTCATTAGTAACGGAGTTGACCGAAGCCAACTCCACAGCTTCAACAGATAAGCAATGCATCTCTTCTTTGACTGGGACTTGCATACCGTCCTTGAGGCGAAATGTCATGGTGTCCTTGCCGACCCTTAATGTCAACGAGCCATTCGGGACATTAATGGTAATGCTGGCTGTCGCCATAAACGGTCAGCCTAGGAGAAGAGTGACATCTTCCTCTCGAGTATCCATGACAACAAAGTCAGTCAGAATAGTAAAAGGACCACATCAGACAACCACGTTTTCTATTATTCCCCTAGGTAGTTTAACAGATCTGTCGGCAAACACTAAATGCATGCTAATTGGTTTCAACTCTCCTAGGTTCAATTTCTCAAACAGGCAAGTAGGCATAACATTAATAGAAGCACCTAGATCAATTACACTACGATCAATCTTCACATCATTAATAGTGCAAGGCAAAGTAAAAGCACCGGGATCTCGACACTTAGCTGGGGGTGGTATGGGTGTCGCCTGGCCCTGGATGGCGGAGCATTCTTCCTCGAGGGAGACGGAAGACAACTCTTCCTTCTTCTTGTTCTTCGCAGGATCTTTGCGGTTTTGTCAGCCTCCGGTATCACCTGGATAGCATCAGTAACTGGTGTCTTGATATCTGTATTCTTCAAGTATCCATACCACTTTCTGTACCGGGTATCATGATCTTTCTCCTTTGATTGCGCGGCCTTAGGAAACGGAATCCGAGGTTGATATGGAGGGAGAGGTGGCGCAGGTGCTGTCTTTGTTAGGGAAGGCGGGGCAGTCACCTCCTCTTCTTTTTCTCTATCCTCCTCCTCGATCTCTGGCTTGTCAATGGCTATAGCTTCAGGAATTATGGCTGGTTCAGGAGCTGCAGGATCGGCTAATTACTTGCCACTTCTTGTGGAGATGGCCTTGACGTGCTCCGTCCTAATGGTAGAGTCAACTTGAACCGATGATTGATTAAGGAGGGGGCTACTAGTTAACAAGCTAAACATGTTATTCACCATGCTCTCCATTCGTTGACCTCGAGCTTCATGTTCTTGATTTATGTTGGCTTAAAGCTTGAATTTCTCCTCATAGTTATCGAGCCTTGCCATGATCAGGTCGAGCTTCTTGTCTACCTCGATATCCCTTGTGTTCCCTGATGTAGATTGATGAGCTGCAGAACAGTGATCAAATACTACCAAGCTAGAAAGCTAAGCAGATCGTATTCCACAGGGTTTCTTCTAATTGACTACTCAAAGAAGCTGACAATTTATCCAAGTTTGAACACGTTGTGTGTGGTGTGAGTTCCACGACTTCTAGACTAAGATGCAAGAAAATTAAAATGAAATTGAAAGACAGAATGATTGGATGGTTCAGAACAGATGACAGACAAGCTTAGATTTCGAATCCCCCTTAGATCACCAAGGCAACAGCAATCCACAGATCAGCGGATTTCAATTCTCGTTCAATCAATTTCTATACACCACCATAACTCCTAACCCTTAGGTTTAAGACCGGCGAACGTTCACTCTATCCGATCTAACTACCAAGATTAATTATTCGCCCGAGTACGGTCGCCTCTCGCAACGACTTAACTTAACTGGTGCAATTACTAATGATTTATGAGTTACTCTTGCAGTGGATTAACCCTAATCGGTTCCTACGAAAGGCACACTCCAATTATAAGGTTAACTGGTTGAATTGATGTTCTAAAGTGAGGCGAGCGTTCGCTTCTATCCTCAGCTTAACAAGAATCTAAGCTAGGTGATGAGGAAAGACAAGTTTTAATGTTTAAAGCAGAGAAGCTGTCTGGCGACAAACCCTAATTCAACACAAACCTAATCTAGGCGATCAATCATAAAAGAAACATAAACAATCAAGAACAAAACAACCATGCAAAGAGAAACTGATTGAACTTTGAATCTAATCACCGCCGATCCGTGACCACTTTAAAGCCCTGGGTCACTTAGGGTTTATCTAATCTAAGCTCTACGAGTTTAGCTACTCATATTAGGAACAAGCGAATCGAAAACAAACAAGGAATACATCTCAGGTAGGAAGAATAGAGAAGAACTCTAAAACCTAATTTAACGAATCCGTGAAGCTTCAATCTCCGACAATCTTCAATCCAAGCTCCGAGTCTCCGAGGTGAAGGGGTTGCGTCACGATCTCTCCACGATTCTTTGAACTCTCTAAACTCTCTCTCCAACTTCTAGGTCTGGAAATTATGATTGATATTATGAGGTGTCTCCTTTTTGGGCCGCCGGTTAAGTATTTATACTTAACCCTAATTCCGCCGGATTTTGCCTGACATTTTCGGCGAAAATAGTAAGGAATTTTGGCCGAAAATTCCTTCACAAAAGGGGATGACCGCCGGCTGTTTCTTCTGTGGTTTTCGGTTCAACAGTTTTCGGCGAAAACTTAGTGTTTTCGCCGAAAACATCCTTCAGTTGACATCAGTGGATTTGTGCTTGCATTTTCGCTAAAAATACTAAGGGATTTTCGGCGAAAACTCCTTTGTAAACCGGGGCAGGAATTTGTTTGACTTGGTTGGCTCCTTGGATCGATTCCGGTGCGATTCCTCGATGTTCCAATGCCTTAGACACGTCCTTGGCTACTTTATTTGACGGCAAAAACCTGTGCTATCATAAAAACACTAGAAAACCATCAAATAGACCCGAAACGGGCCAAAGTAACACAAATGGCACGAGATAGGGAAATTGATTGAATATTCGTTATTCTACCCTAAAAACCATGTCTTAAGTAAGGAAATGTCGCTTAAATGAGGTTGATAATCACGTCAATTCGAGTGTCATCATAGATCTCTGAGGTTGATTGATGACACTCGATTTGACGTGATTATCAGCCTCATTTAAGCGACATTTCTTTGCTTAAGACGTGGTTTTAGGAGTAAAATAATGAATATTCACTCAACTACCCTATTTCCTACCGATTTGGTTAGTTTGGCCCTTTTTGGGTCTATTTGATGGTTTTCTAGTGTTTTTATGTTAGCACATGTTTTTGCCGTCAAATAAAGTAGCAAGGACGTGTCTAAAGCGTTGGAACCTCGAGGGATTGCACCGGAATCAATCAAAGGAGTCAATCAAGTTCAGAAAATTCCTGCCCGGTTTACAAAGGAATTTTTGCCGAAAATCCCCAAGCATTTTCGGCGAAAATATGTTCACAAACCGGCTGATGTCAAGTGAAGAAAGTTTTCGGCGAAACCCTAAAGTTTTCGAACCGAGAATAAAGAACAGGAGAAAGCAGCCGGCGGACCGTCCATTTACACTAGGATTTTCGGCAAAAAATACCAAGGTATTTTCGGCAAAAATATCAGGCCAAATCCGGCGACTTAGGGTTTAAGTATAAATACTTAAACCGGCGGCCCAAAGGAGAAGAGATCATTCATTATTCATATTTTCACAAATCAGACTCTTGAGAGTCAGCCGACTCTAGGGTCGATAGATAGAGTTTAGAGAGTTCGAAGATCCGTGGAGAGATCGTGACGCCATCCTTCACCTAGGAGAGCTCGAAGCTTAAAGTTGAAGATCCAGGAGATTGAAGCTTCGGTGGGAGTCGTCAGAATTAGGTTTTTCAGTTCTTATCTGTTCTTCCTCTGTATGATGATCTTCATTGTTGCCTTTGATTCTCTTGTTTCTGATATGAGTAACTGAACTTGTAGAGCTTAGATTAGATGAACCCTAAGTGACCCAGGGCTTTAAAGCGGTCACGGATTGGTGGTAATTAGATTCGAAGTTCAATCAGTTTCTCTTTGCATGTTTGATTCGTTCTTCATTGTTCATGTTTCTTGTCTGGATTGATCCCCTAGATTAGATTCTTGTTAAGCTAAGGATAGAAGCGAACGCTCGCCTTACTTTAGAACATCGAATTGAACAATTAACCTTATAATTGGAGTGTGCCTTTCGTAGGAACCGGTTAGGGTTAATCCGCTTCAAGAGTAACTCATAAATCATTAGTAATTACACCAGTTAATTAAGTCGTTGCGAGAGGCGACCGTACCCGGGCGGCTAGTTAATCTTGGTAGTTAGAACGGATAGAGCGAACGTTCGCCGGTCTTAAACCTAAGGGTAAGGAGTTATGGTGGTGTATAGAAACTGATTGAATTAGAATTGAAAACCGCTGATCTTGTGATTGTCGTTGCTCTGGTGATCTAAGGGGGATTCGAAATCTAAGTTCGTCTATCTTCCCGTTAGTCAATCTTTTAATCTTTCTGTCTTTTATTTTCCTTTTCTTAATAGATTAGAAGTCGTGGAACTCACACCACGCACAACGTGTTTTAACCTGAGTAATTTGCCAGCTTCTTTGAGTAGTCGATTAGTAGAAACCCCTGGAATACGATCTAGTCTACCTTGGTAGATTAGTTATTTGATTGACTGCTATTCTGCAGCTATCATTGATCTTGATAACTATCGCTCAAGTACTGATTCTGACTCTGGTTGAAACCGAAGTTGTAAGGAGGGCGCTCTTGGAAACTTCCTTGTTGTCGAGGAGGTTGTATGAACTGACGATAATCGGGGTAGCCTCTTTGATTGCTGGTGAAGCCTTGATCAATAAGGTTCACTTCCTCTGAAGACCAGTTACCGAAAATCTTCTTCATTTCTTTCTGCACTTCAATCTTGATCTGATCTTCATGGCTTGGTCGGCTCTTAGTTGCTCCAAACTGTCTCTCCCAGCTTCTCGACTTAGATGCGCAGTTTGCAAAGTGAAGAAGAGCAGCTTCCGGTGCGAGTGCGGTGTAATCTCCATCAGCTAAGGAGTTAACCCATTCAGATGACTCTTCGTGCATACCCCAAGAAAATATCTCGGCTAGCTGCCTCTGAGTGAAGCCATGATGAGGGCAGCTGTGGAGGAGTTCCTGGAATTCATTCCAAGCGTCGTATAAGCTCATTCCTTCTTTCTGTCTGAACCTTGAGATGCTGTTCCTGTAAGCATTTGTTTTGGAAGGAGGGAAGTATTCCTCTATGAATTCTTGAGCAAGATCCTCCCAGTTGGTGTAGTGACCGGGTGGCTTGCTAAGGAGCCATCTCTTTGCGGCGCCTCGAAGTGAGAATGGGAAGACTCGCAAGAACAAGGTATCCTTATCGAGGCTCCGACTCTTAAAGGTCTCGCAAAAAGCAAGGAAATCCGCCAAGTGTGTGCATGGATTATCGTGAGGCTTCCCTTCAAACTGTAGATCCCTAGAGATCATTTCCAAGAAGGCGGTCTTGATCTCATAGGCAGACCGCCTTCATTGTGCGGCACGAAGATGGAAGACCGAATGCTAGCAGCACTTGGCTTATTGTAATCCGCAAGACTTTTTGAGCAGCCACTGCGGTAGTGGAAGGTGGATCGGAAGTGATTTGCTTCTGAATTTTCTTAACCTGCAAAAGACAAAAACAAGCACAACCGGTGTAAAATTGAAGTGTGATGGAATATGAAAGATGGAAAGTAGAAGAATAAAATGCCAACTCTTCTTTCAAACAATATAGAAGAGTCCCCGGCAACGGCGCCAATTTGATGAGCTGTAAAACAGTGATCAAATACTACCAAGCTGGAAAGCTAAGCAGATCGTATTCCACAGGGTTTCTTCTAATCGACTACTCAAAGAAGCTGGCAATTTATTCAGGTTTAAACACTTCATGCGTGGTGTGAGTTCCACGACTTCTAGACTAAGATGCAAGAAAATTAAAATGAAATTGAAAGACAGAATGATTGGATGGTTCAGACAGACAACATACAAGCTTAGATTTCGAATCCCCCTTAGATCACCAAGGCAACATCAATCAACAGATCAGCGGATTTCAATTCTCGTTCAATCAATTTCTATACACCACCATAACTCCTGACCCTTAGGTTTAAGACCGGCGAACGTTCGCTCTATCCGTTCTAACTACCAAGATTAATTAGTCACCCGGGTACGGTCGCCTCTCGCAACGACTTAACTTAACTAGTGCAATTACTAATGATTTATGAGTTACTCTTGCAGTGGATTAACCCTAATCGGTTCCTACGAAAGACACACTCCAATTATAAGGTTAACTGGTTGAATTGATGTTCTAAAGTGAGGCGAGCGTTCACTTCTATCCTCAGCTTAACAAGAATCTAAGCTAGGTGATCAGGAAATACAAGTTTTAATGTTTAAAGCAGAGAAGCTGTCTGGCGACAAACCCTAATTCAACACAAACCTAATCTAGGCGATCAATCAGAAAAGAAACATAAACAATCAAGAACGAAACAACCATGCAAAGAGAAACTGATTGAACTTTGAATCTAATCACCGCCGATCTGTGACCGCTTTAAAGCCCTGGGTCACTTAGGGTTCATCTAATCTAAGCTCTACGAGTTTAGCTACTCATATTAGGAACAAGAGAATCAAAAACAAACAAGGAATACATCTCAGGTAGGAAGAACAGAGAAGAACTGTAAAACCTAATTTGACGAATCCGTGAAGCTTCAATCTCCGGTAATCTTCAATCCAAGCTCCGAGTCTCCGAGGTGAAGGGATGGCGTCACGATCTCTCCACGATTCTTTGAACTCTCTAAACTCTCTCTCTCACTCCTAGGTCTGGAAATTATGATTGATATTATGAGAGGTATATCCCTTTTGGGCCGCCGGTTAAGTATTTATACTTAACCCTAATTCCGCCGGATTTTGCCTGACATTTTCGGCGAAAATAGTAAGGAATTTTCGTCAAAAATTCCTTCACAAAAGGGGATGACCGCCGGCTGTTTCTTCTGTGGTTTTTTGTTCAACAGTTTTCGGCGAAAACTTAGTGTTTTCGTCGAAAACATCCTTCAGTTGACATCAGTGGATTTGTGCTTGCATTTTCGCCGAAAATACTAAGGGATTTTCGGCGAAAACTCCTTTGTAAACCGGGGCAGGAATTTGTTTGACTTGGTTGGCTCCTTGGATCAATTCCGGTGCGATTCCTCGATGTTCCAACGCCTTAGACACGTCCTTGGCTACTTTATTTGACGGAAAAAACCTGCGCTATCATAAAAACACTAGAAAACCATCAAATAGACCCGAAACGGGCCAAAGTAACACAAATGGCACGAGATAGGGCAATTACTAGAATATTCGTTATTCTACCCTAAAAACCATGTCTTATGCAAGGAAATGTCGCTTAAATGAGGCTGATAATCACGTCAAATCGAGTGTCATCAAATGTTCATGGAACTTAGACCTAAGGGTAAGGAGTTATGGAGGTGTCTAAGAACTGAATGAATTAGGATCAAAAGTCGCCGGTTTTTTTATCGCCAATCTGGTCATCTTAGGGGGATTCGAGTCTAAGCTTTGTCTGTCAATTTGTTAGTCAAAACCCAATCAATCAATCTATCTTTTAATTCCATTTCATTTTCCTTGCATATTAGTTTAGAAGTCGTGGAACTCACACCACGCACAACTTGTTTAAACCCGAGTAAATTGCCAGCTTCTTTGAGTAAATGATTTGAAGAAACCTTGAGAGATTCGATCTACCTTACTTTTAGTAGGGTAGTAATTTGATCACTGTTTTACAACATATCAGCAAGATGTCTTTTGGGAGTACGTCTTCCTCATCTGTAGATTTTGATTCGCTAGAGGAGATTACAGGGCGCACCAAAACGTGTAGGGAGTCCTGCTCTCACCCTCTATCGTCGAGGGCGGGCATTGCGCCAGTGTCCATTCATCCTTTGGCTTATATCTCAGCCCCTTCTGATTTGTGCCCCTTACTCTCCTGCTGTAGGAGGCTACGATGAGAGGGGGAGAGTGTCTGGAGCCAAAGAGACGTCCAACACGTCAACCTCTTCTTCATCTGCCTCTTCATCTTCTTCCCCGTCATCCCAGCGCAGTAGGGCCAAAAAACAAAGCACTCATACGCCCTTAGTTACAGGGCGGTCCAAGGAGGGTCACCAAGAGTCTGAGATTGAGTTAGAGGCGGCAGATCGCCCAAAGAAGAAAGGAAGAAAGGATGCGGAGCTGCCGCCCATGCCTTATGAGGAGGACGAGGACATTTCCTTCAAGCCTTTCGAGGAGTTTGACCATGAGTACTCCCTCTCTGAGGACGCCGATCCGCTGCCCACTCCATCACTTACACAACTCCAGAAGGAGGCGGAAAAGATGTTCAATGGAACCTTGAAGAAGAAAGATGCGCCCCCAACAATTGTCGGCGGTTCACGTTTTGGCAGCAAGGCTTTGTCAATGAATATTGGAGTTTCAAGCTCCAAGTCCACGCCATTGAGAAGTACGGGTACAAGGTACATGCGTGGGAGAAAATGTGGGAGGGAGAGCCAGCCGACTGCCGCCAGGTGCATGGCCTAGGCTACTTTCCATACGTGAAGACTCCCGCCTTGGTGAGGATGCTGAACGAAGTGAGATGCCATAACGATTCTCATACGTTGTTCTCGCCTGCCTTTATTCGATCGAAAACCTTGCCCCTAGCTGAGTGGGGGCGTGGGTTGAGGCGCTGTGGTATGGGTTGCGCTTTCCCCTGGATGGTTGGGAGCTGGATTGATGGATATCTAGAGAGTGGCTTTGGGTGCGCTGCAGCTGCATGACTAGGCTACGCTTACTACCTTCAAGGTGGCTGATGTGAACCGCTGCAACCATGGGCAGACGACCCTTAAACAGCACAAGCTGATCTCCTAGCACTCGTGAAGAACCTATGAAACTGGATGGAAGAGGACTTTGACCCACTAGCTATAAAGGAACTAGGAACCACAAGTATCAAGTCAAGGGCACTACGCCAAGAGAGCTCTTGATGATAAGCCAACCTTAAGTAATGCACAAGCACATACTCCAAGGGTTTTTAGAACAAAGTTCTGAAGGGGGCTTATTGATTCATACAACTTGTAAGTATAAGGGGTGGCCGGTGGCCTTATTATATAGGGAGGGAACAAGCTCTCCTCCCCAATAGCTACTTCCTAAACTAGGATTAAAATAATCTAAATACTAACTAGGAAACTTAAAAAAGACTTAAACAATCTAACTAAACAAGGAAAAATAGAAAGGAAACATAAAATAGGAACTAATAGTCTTGGAATCGAAGAAAAAGCCTAAATAGGCAAAACCAGCAAAAATCCAGGCAAGCCCTAATCCAGGCAGCATCCGTGGCGGTCGGGCAAGTCTTGGGCTGGCTGGGCAGGGATTCTTACTCGGATTAGGCACTCCCCTCGTGTCTCAGTCCTAGAAGAACTTAGGAATGTGGTCTTCTGGACATGGCAACATGGATTCCTAGCTCGGTGGGATTGCATGTATGGACCCAGATCGTGTATTTAGCACTTCCCTACGTGGCTCCTCCTTCATTTCTTCTCCAAATGCAACACCATTTGTTGGAGAGTGATCCTGGGCCTTTAGAGTATCCAGGGCTGTTGGAATTTCCCAAAAGGCCCGAGCCATTTGGTAGCTCGGCTCAAAGCGCTCTTCTGTGGCGCCCGGCCCGGCGTCCGGGGCTGGCTCAAGACTTGGCCTTCTCAATTTTTTGCCTGGCCTTCTGGATTGTGCTTCAATCAAGTCTTCAGGAATGTCCTCGGAGGGTCTTCAAGGGCTGGTGCTGGTCCAGGGCTCGTGGCACTTGGCCTAGAGCTCATTTCTTGTATCTAGCCCAGTCTGGGCCTGCTTTCGGGTGCCAGCCTCTTTTGACCTAGAATTCCTCTGTCGTCCCTTGCCTATACTCCAGAAATTCTTCCTGAGGATCCCAGGTGTGGTTATTACCTCAATGGCTCGTGTGGATCGGTCCAGGGCTTATTAGGGGCCTTAGGCTCGGGGCTAGGATCGGGTGCCTTGACCGACATCCATGCTAGGGGTGGCCTGACTGACATCCTAGCTTGCTTGGCTGTTGGTGGGGGCCTGAACCTGTATTTGGTCACGTACCTAGGCCTCATGACTCGTTGGAGAGCTTTTCTTGGCCTTACACGCTTCTTGTATGGCCCCTGGGTTCTTCCTTTCACTGGGGGACCCTGATGGGTGTAGGAATACCTGTTGGCATTGGGGCAGTTGTGGAGGATCACATCATCCCCCTCTATTTTCCTTGGATTCATCCTTGAATCCATCGTGGGATCTCGTTATGGACTCAGCAAGCCTCTCCGAACTTCAATAACTTGGGTGGCCATATCCGGGGGAGACTCAACCTCATCTGCTGGACCTGGAGTGTCACTAGAATCGGTGAAAGACTAAGATTATGGTCCTTCGGAGGTTGGGTTGTCGATGTCCATGCTTTCTTCCTTGAAGGGGCTGTCCACAAGGATGTCTAGGCTTGGGGAGGACACGGGTGAGAGTGTTTCCTCAATTCCCAAGCCAATTCCTTCTTTTCACTTGGTCTGGACACCTTCTTCTTTATTCAGCTCCATGTTTTCATCCTCCTCGATCGGTGCCGCCCTTAATAATCGGTGGGATACAGCCTCTCATTGAATGCCGGCTTGTAATACGGCGTTCTAATGCGAGCCGGGGGTAGCCCAAGCCTTGGCGTCGGGGCTGGGTAGGGGCCGTGATGACACTCGATTTGACGTGATTATCAGCCTCATTTAAGTGACATTTCCTTGCTTAAGACATAGTTTTTAGGGTAGAATAGCGAATATTCACTCAACTGCTCTATCCCATGCCATTTGTGTTACTTTGGCCCGTTTCGGGTCCATTTGATGGGTTTCTAGTGTTTTCATGATAGCACAGGTTTTTGCCGTCAAATAAAGTAGCCAAGGACGTGTCGAAGGAATTGAAACCCCGAGAAACCACACCGGAATCGATATGAGGAGTCAATCAAATCAACACACTTCCTACCCCATTTTACACAGGAGTTTTCGGCGAAAAGACCTGAGGATTTCGGCAAAAACTCCAAAAGAAATCGGCAGAGCATCACAAGAAGAAGTTTTCAGCGAGAAGTCAAAGTTCTCACCGAAAACTCTAGACTTAGAACTCACAGGAGAACAGTCAACGGAGGCCAGCAATTTACACTGAAGTTTTCGGCGAAAATTCCTTAAGTTTTCGCCGAAAAATCCTTAACAAATCCCGTGACTTAGGGTTAAGTATAAATACTTAACCGGCGGCCCAAATCAGATATACCTCATAATACACATCATAATTCAGAACTTTCACGAGTTCCAGACCTAAAAAGTTCCAGAGAACAGAGTTGAAGAGTTTGAAGAGACAGGAAGAGATCGTGATGCCATCCCTTCACCTCGGAGACTTGGAGCTAGGATTGAAGATTACCAGAGAGCGAAGCTTTGCCAGAGTCGTCTAAATTAGGTTTTACAGTTTCTACATGTTCTTCCTTTTCACGATGATCTCTGCTTCTGTCTTTGATTCTGTCGTTATGAACATGAGTAGCTAAACTCATAGAGCTTAGACTAGATGAACCCTAAGTGACCCAGGGCTTTAAAGCGGTCACAGATCAGCGGTGATTAGATTCAAAGTTCAATCAGTTTCTCTTTCATGTTTGGTTTGTCTTCGTTGTTCATGTTTCTTGTCTGGCTTGATCACCTAGATTAGATTCTTGTTAAGCTAAGGATAGAAGCGAATGCTCACCTTACTTTAAAACACCAAATCAATCAATTAACCTATTCATTGGAGTGTGCCTTTCGTAGGAACCAGTTAGGGTTAATCCACTGCAAGAGTAACTCATAAATTGTTAGTAATTCCACCAGTTAGTTTAGTCATCGCAAGAAGCGACCGTACTCGGGCGGCTAATTAATCTTGGTAGCTAGATCAGATAGAGCGAACGTTCGCAGTCTTAAACCTAAGGGTAAGGAGTTATGGTGGTGTCTTAGAACTGATTGAATGAGAATTGAAATCCGCTGATCTGTTGATTGCCAATGCTCTGGTAAACAAAGGGGGATTCGAAGTCTAAGCTTGTCTGTCGTCTTTGTTAAGTCAACCAATCTTTCAATCTGTCTTTCAATTTATTTTTAATTTCCTTGCATTTTCTAGGACAGAAGTCGTGGAACTCATACCACGCGCAACATGTTAAACCTGAGTAGTCTGCCTTTACATTTGAGTAGACGATTATTAGAAGACCCGTGGAATACGATCTGCTTAGCTTTTAGCTTAGTAGTATTTGATACGCTTTACAACGTTCATCAGGCCGGCTCTGGGTTGGCTCCGGGGCTGGGAAATATGATTATGCCAACGTTCCCCTAATACAAAAAGAGGGAAATATGATTAGATAACAAAGAAATCTAATAGCTCATTTTATGTTAATATTTTCTTTTCTTTTATGTTAGTAATCCCAGATTCATAGCAGTTTCTCACATAAACAATAAGTCATATATATATATATATATATATATATATATATATATATATATATAGGTGAACACTCCGGTGCACCCAGCTAGGTGGGTGCACCGAGTGCACCCGCTTGCGTGTCGCGATCTCTTCCATTCGTTCAATCAACGGATATTAAACCTTTGAATTAATTATGATTTAAATGGTTTATTTTATTATTATTATATTCCCCTGAAACTTAATTACAATATGATACCCAGTATTCTATAAAAGTGCAAGTAATCTATTATAATTTATAGACCGGAATAAATTGACTCAAACTTAAGTTACAATCATCTTCAACCCAAACGCCAGCTACCAAATTAAATGATCCCCTGCCTCCATTCCTATTTCCTAGAGTTTACTGAATCTTCTCCATCATTAAAAGAAAATAACGTGGACAGTGTCGATAGTTTCAATCAATCTACCTTCATCGCTCTCCAACTCTAGCCATTGTATCTTCCTCAACCACCCAGATCCATGACGTCGACGATCCTATTTCAGGCCTGAACCCTCTGTGTCAGATGAACTCGCCGGAAATGTCGGCGTCGGTGGCCTTAAGCAGCCGATTTCCAATCACTGGAAGAAGAGCTTGCTATGGTGGAAGAAGACAATGGATATGGCGGCGTCAGCGGCCTTAATCAGCTCGCAATCATCGCTGACCACGGTGGAAGAAGATGGACGAAACTAATGGATATGGCAGCGGCGGCCTTAATCGGTCGAATCGCAGTCATAGCTGGCCACGGCAGCACCGGAGCCCTTCCACGACTGAATCGCAACTTTCGATTCGGGTTAATTGGTGGGTCATGGCCGCTCCGACGTCGTCGCTTGGGTGAATTCCGGTCAGACGATTAATCATTTCCAATCCGAGTCAGGTTATTTGGTCTGACTTGTTTTGGTTGGGATAATTATAAAGTCGGTTTGTGGTTTCGGTTTGGTTAATAGCACAAGGAAATAAAATAATAATTTTTACTTTCCCCAACTATTTACGGAAACTTTAATTATTTCTTTAATTTGATTTGACTGATTAATTAGCTAATTGTTATCATTGATTTTAGCTATTTTCACGAGATTTGGCATATTTTTCTTACTTGTTGTGAAATATAAGAATCTTCCATAAATAATTCGTTCAAAAAATCTATTTTTGTTATTAATATTTGTATTCATTACATTTGAATGTCCATTGTGTAACCTCCCATCTTGTAACCTCCCGTTTGTGTAATCTCCTCCTACTATTCGTTGTAATTAATCTCATATTTATGTGTACTTATTCTAGTCTTGTATATGTTATGGTATCTTGAGCCTATAAATAGAGTTCTACATTGTAACCTTGTACACATCAATAAGAAGCACAACTCTCCTATTCTTTCTCTTGCTTTCTCTTGTTTTTTTAGTTTTCTAACAATTTTAATATTAATATTCTTAAAATGAATGAAATTGTTGTAGATTTTTTTCATTATCTTAAATATAGGTAAATTAGCTATAATTAAACTCTTAACGTTGGTGTGTATTTATAAATTGTTTTTATTAGTTTATATTTTTTTATGAATTTAAGTTCTATACCATGTGATTATTGTATAATAATTTTTTGTATGAATTTATGTTTTTACTTTGTTATTATTACTTTGGTGATTTTATTGTGATAATTTTTTGTATGAATTTATTGTGATTATGTTTTTACTTTGGTGATGCATCATTACATATGTCAAAAACCTATGTCATTGTGCACAATTTTTGTTACACTCTGAATCTGGAACCGGGAAAATTTTGAATTTTATTTAACATGTTTGAGAAATGAATGCAATTCGACGTTTAAACTATTTGAGAGACGAGTTTCGTCAAAAAAAAAAACTATTTGAGAGACGAGTTAATCTCACCAACGGAAGGAGGAGTGGGACGTAATTGTACTGACTTAACTCCTGCAGATCTAGTCTCGACTTAGATTGGACGCACGACCTTCTCGCTAAATTTTATTGATGTTATCTGGATTTATTAACCGCTAATGGCTTGAAAGTGTTTAAGTGAATTATCGAGATTATTAACAACTAATACTAATTAGAACAATTAGTATAACATGTGTTACGGAAAGATTAGTCAAGTGTTTAAATTATCTGGAAGGGATTAGTATACTATTGATGTTATTTGGAATCCATGACAAACACTACTAAAATTCCAAAAGTTTTTCGCAAGGAATTGGATTTCATGCAGAATTTATAATTTAATGGTTGTTTCTTAATTATTTTCTCATAAAAGCCATAAATCAAAATTAGGGTGGTGGAACTCATAGAAAGTGAGTTTCATGGTTTGAAAGAGTGTCATATGTAAAATGATATTTCATATCCATAAAAAGTTTAATTGCTTCAAAATTATTCCAGCTAACAAAACAATTATTGAAGCTTGAATGCTCGAGCATATAATTAATGGTTGATCTCGAAATCTAACACAGATAGAAATTTTGATAATTGAGGACACCGACATTGAAGACGTGATGTTTAAAGGGATTCGAGGGAAATGTGAGATGAACACTACTACTGAGGTCAACATGTGTATTTCCTTGTTGCTTAGGTTAGTCAAAATTTTCATGTAGCTCGGATGGGTCAGCTTGGGCTCGAGTCGTGTAAAGGTAAAATGGGCTCGGGCTTAGGATCGACTCGTTTACGATGTTCAACGAGCCTGACTCAGATTTGGCTCGATTGTAATGCTAAACGAGCCAAATCCGTATCAGACTCGTTTAACATCGTAAACGAGCCAAACTCACAGTAAAAATATCATAAATATAAGAAATAAAAAATTCTTCAAAAATACAAAATAGGTGCCACAAAATATCCGGATAAAAAAATTCACTGAATCGCACTTCACAAACATTTGAATATGCTTAGTCCCCTCGTATTTAAAGCATCTCTTATACGACTCATACAATAGTATAAATATGCCAATCTAGCATACTGCAGGAGTTAAGTCAGTACAATTACGTCCCACTCCGCCTTCCGTTGGTGAGATTAACTCGTCTCTCAAATAGTTTTTTTTTTGACGAAACTCGTCTCTCAAATAGTTTAAACGTCGAATTGCATTCATTTCTCAAACATGTTAAATAAAATTCAAAATTTTCCCGGTTCCAGAATTCAGAGTGTAACAAAAATTGTACACAATGACATAGGTTTTTGACATATGTAATGATGCATCACCAAAGTAAAAACATAATCACAATAAATTGATACAAAAAATTATCACAATAAAATCACCAAAGTAATAATAACAAAGTAAAAACATAAATTCATACAAAAAATTATTATACAATAATCACATGGTATAGAACTTAAATTCATAAAAAAATATAAACTAATAACAAAATTTTATAAATACACACCAACGTTAAGAGTTTAATTATAGCTAATTTACCTATATTTAAGATAATGAAAAAAACCTAAAACAATTTCATTCATTTTAAGAAGGGTTATTATAATTAGAAAGCAGCAACTTTGGACCTTTGTTTTGTAAATGCACAAACTTTTTGAAACCCCAAATCTATCCCAATTTTCGAAATAGTTAACGCCGTTAGGCCTTGTTTAAATTTTTTTGAAAGAAAGTGACTGGATCGCAATTTTGACAGACACGATGGCTGAAACGTAGTTACACGTGTTTATTAACCCTTCAATTTTAATAATAAACCCATATTTTAATTTCCTTTTTCATCTTCTTCTTCTTCCAGTCGAATCCACCGCTGCACAGCCGCCGACACTACAATTCATTTCTTCTCCTGCTCCATTTCCTACTCATAATCCAAATCCCTAACTCTAGAATCAAAATCCTAGCGGCTTGTCCGTCGTTCATCGTCTCCTCCTCCTCCTCTACTTCACCATTCTAGTAAATCATTAACTTACCCAAAAATCAGAGCTATTTTTTGGGAACTCTGGTTCACAAACGCGGCGACGTAGATCGACGGGTATACATTACAAATGGAGACGTTCTGATTGAGATTTCGTCAACAGGAAATCCAACCGATAAGGCTGTGACCCAGGCGACGCAAGAGGATGTGTTTTCTAGGGATTGGTTGGTTGCAATTAGATTTCTAACTCTGGAGGTTGGATTTGGAGACCCGGAACTCAAAGTTCTGCCGATTTGTGATATTGACGAATTGAAGCCGCAAGAGGTTCGACCGTTCGGAGGTCGAACGATTTGAGAGAAGAAAAGTCGAGCGGGCGGATGGGAGCGGAGGGAGGAACGGTCTTCATCTGGGATTCTCCCAATTCTCTATGACCACTCGGGGAGATGACCACACCGGTGTTTCCCCTAACCACTCAGCCGATTCGGACGACAGGTCTTTAAGGACCTATTTCACCCACGACGAATCCTCATCGAGGAAAATCGTGGTTTCGCGAGTTCCTCATCAGGGAATCGAATATGAGCCTGAAGATAAGGAAATTGCAGGGGATCTGTTGAGGAGGACCTTGACGTGACGGAGATCTCGTGGACCTTCACCCACGACGATTGTGTTGAGTTATGCGGCTACGACGACATCGAAGGAGATGGGTTTATTGGTGTCGGCGCCGCCCTCGAGGGAGCAGAGGAAGAAGAAGATAGAAGGTGGAGGAAAATTTGGATGGATAATTTATTAATTTTAATTGGGTAAATTTTTTTATTCGTTTAAATGAAATGAGCTAAAACGTCAAAACACGTGTAACTATGTTTCAGCCACCGTGTCTATCAAAATTGTGATCCGATCATTTTCTTTCAAAAAAATTCAAACAAGGCCTAACGGCGTTAACTATATCAAAAATTGGGATAGATTTGGGGTTTTAAAAAGTTTGTGCATTTTCAAAACAAAGGCCCAAAGTTGCTGCTTTCTAATTATAATAACCCTTTTAAGAATATTAATATTAAAACTGTTAGAAAACTAAAAAAACAAGAGAAATCAAGAGAAAGAATATGAGAGTTGTGCTTCTTATTGATGTGTACAAGGTTACAATGTAGAGCTCTATTTATAGGCTCAAGATACCATAACATATACAAGACTAGAATAAGTACACATAAATATGAGATTAATTACAATGAATAGTAGGAGGAGATTACACAAACGGGAGGTTACAAGATGGGAGGTTACACAATGGACATTTAAATGTAATGAATACAAATATTAATAACAAAAATAGATTTTTTGAACGAATTATTTATGGAAGGTTCTTATATTTCACAACAAGTAAGAAAAATATGCCAAATCTCGTGAAAATAGCTAAAATCAATGATAACAATTAGCTAATTAATCAGTCAAATCAAATTAAAGAAATAATTAAAGTTTCCATAAATAGTTGGGGAAAGTAAAAATTATTATTTTATTTCCTTGTGCTATTAACCAAACCGAAACCACAAACCGACTTTATAATTATCCCAACCAAAACAAGTCAGACCAAATAACCTGACTCGGATTGGAAATGATTAATCGTCTGACCGGAATTCACCCAAGCGACGACGTCGGAGCGGCCATGACCAACCAATTAACCCGAATCGAAAGTTGAGATTCAGTCGTGGAAGGGCTCCGGTGCCGCCGTGGCCAGCTATGACTGCGATTCGATCGATTAAGGCCGCCGTTGCCATATCCATTAGTTTCGTCCATCTTCTTCCACCGTGGTCAGCGATGATTGCGAGCTGATTAAGGCCGCCGACGCCGCCATATCCATTGTCTTCTTCCACCATAGCAAGCTCTTCTTCTGGCGATTGGAAATCGGTTGCTTAAGGCCACCGACGCCGACATTTCCGGCGAGTTCATCTGACACAGAGGGTTCAGGCCTGAAATAGGATCGTCGACGTCATGGATCTGGGTGGTTGAGGAAGATACAGTGGCTAGAGTTGGAGAGCGATGAAGGTAGATTGATTGAAACTATCGACACTGTCCACGTTATTTTCTTTTAATGATGGAGAAGATTCAGTAAACTCTAGGAAATAGGAATGGAGGCAGGGGATCATTTAATTTGGTAGCTGGCGTTTGGGTTGAAGATGACTGTAACTTAAGTTTGGGTCAATTTATTCCGGTCTATAAATTATAATAGATTACTTGCACTTTTATAGAATACTGGGTATCATATTGTAATTAAGTTTCAGGGGAATATAATAATAATAAAATAAACCATTTAAATCATAATTAATTCAAAGGTTTAATATCCGTTGATTGAACGAATGGATGAGATCGCGACACGCAAACGGGTGCACTCGGTGCACTCACCTAGCTGGGTGCACTGGAGTGTTTACCATATATATATATATATATTTATTTATGAATTGAGCAATTTTTATTCATCAAAAATCATGGAATACCGAAACAAAGTTCAAGAGAACCCAAACTTGGGAAACCAAACAAGGCTAACAGCCAATACTAAAACTAATGTCCATTGTCTATACTATGTAGCTTTGTGTGTCCATCTATATATATCCGGATTTCACTTTCTATAGACTCTTTGGCTTTCACTTCATCATCATGCTTCAAGTCTCCGAAAATCCGATTGCATCTTTCTTTCCAGATTTTTGAAATAGCAACTCTCCAAGTTCATTGCTTCATCTTCCCTTTGTTATCCACTCCCCATCTGCCAACAGCTTTGACTGTGTCTGCAAAAGAACAGCAGCCAGCAAGCTCTGGGAAGAAGGATTCCAAGACCTGCTTAGTATACCTCCCAGAATAAGTGTTCTCTACTTTCAACATCCTCTTCACATAAAGCACAGCAGGTATCTACCAGAGGATCCCAACTCCTGACCTTATCTCTAGTAGTAATTCGACCTGAGACCACTAACCAAACAATAAAGGAATGCCTAGGCATCGAGAAACCATGCCAAACTGCTTTAAACCAATTTACCACTGCCATCTTAGGCCTTATAGCCTCCCAAACTTTACTCACCTGATACCTGGGCATATAACAACCATCCCATAAAAGATCCCCTTCAGCATCAGCAAAGAAGTGATCCTGAGCTAACCCTCTCAACTTTAGGATTCGATTCCAGTGCCAAGAACCAGACTTCAAATCAGCATGCCAGAGTCCTCTTTGCTTCAACTTATAGTACTGAATCCATGCCACCCAAATCGCTCCTGATTTCATCAAAATTAACCTTATATGTCTGAAAACATTTGCAACATTCCAACTTTTAAGGTCTTTAACACCAATTCCACCTTCTTCTTTAGGGACAGCTAACCATTTCCAAGCAACTTTCGCTTTCTCACCTTCAGACTTACCCCAGAGGAATTGATTGCAAGCTTTCTCTACTTCCTTGATGATGCCAGAAGGAAAAATAAAAGCCGCCATCCAATACTGAAGGATCCCCTGAATAACTGAGTTAATTAACTGAACTCTTCCTGCATAAGATAATTTCTTATCTTTCCAATCAGTAATACGAGACGTAATCTTGTCAACCAACAGCTTCCAATCACAGCGCCTTAATTTCCCCGCAGTCATCGGGACTCCCAGGTATCTAAAGGGAAGCTCCCCTTTTGCAAAGCCAGACATCTGCACTATATTATCAACACAATCATCATTAACCCCAACCAAATAGATAACACACTTGTCCGGATTAAACTGCAGACCAACAACATTCTTAAACTCTTCCAGAGTATCCATAACAACCTTCACAGCTTCGCAGTTTGCTTTATTAAACACCAGGAGATCATCGACAAAACATAAGTGGGTAAGGCTAACTCCCTTACACTGAGGGTGAATTTGAAATTGCCCTTCTCTAGCTTTCTTGTCAAACATATTACTCAAAATTTCCATAGAAAGAACAAAGAGGAAAGGGGATATAGGATCACCCTGCCTAAAGCCTCTCTTGGCCTTGAAATATCCACACAAAGAACCATTCACATTAACTGAAATCATAGAGGTCTGAAAACAGGCACTGATCCAAGCAATGAAGACTGCCGGAAACCTCATCACCTTCATAGCTTCAATAATAAAAGACCATTCAACCGAGTCGAAAGCTTTCATTAAATCTATTTGAATAGAACACCTAGAGGACACTCCCTTCTTCTTATAATTAGCCAGTAACTCATGTGCCATGCGAATTCCATCGCCAATATTCCTACCCTTAATAAAAGCTGTCTGATTCATGCTAATAAGGAAGGGAAGAACCTTTGCAAGCCTATTAGATATCACCTTTGAAATCACCTTATAAATGACATTGCAAAGTGATATAGGTCTAAAATGCCTAATGTCATCCACATTTTCCCTCTTAGGTATAAGAGTTAGAGCCACTGAATTCACAAACTTTGGCACATAAATTTCCTCAAGGAAACTTAGCACAACATCAATAATATCCTTCCCTACTATAGACCAGTTGTCTCTAAAAAAATTAGCATTAAATCCATCAGGTCTAGGGCTACTATCTTTCGGAATTGAAAAAAGAGCATCTTTAATCTCATTTGGAGTCACAGGGGCAATCAATTCCTCCGCCTGATAGTCAGTGAGTTTCAATCTGATAATAGAAGAAAGGGAATCAGTGTTTACCTCATGACTCTCCCCCAAAAGCTGCTTATAAAAAGTCCACTGCAATTTTTGAGACTTCAGAGAACTCGTCAACCATATCTCCTGAATCCTTCATAAGATGCCTGATAGTATTAGAAACACAGCGAGCTTTTACATAACTGAAGAAAAATCTAGTATTCTGATCACCCAACTGCACCCAATTAACCTTAGATTTCTGTTTCAAAATGCTCTCTTCATCCTGCTGGAATTGCTCATATTCAGCCATACAATCCTTCAATCTCTCAATATCATCATGAGTAGGATTATCATAAACTTGACCTTTCAAAGCTTCCACTTCTTGCTTCTTCAATCTTACTCTACTCTGGATATCAGAGTAATGAACTCTATTCAGCTCCTTTAATTTCCTCTTCAACCTCCTCATCTTTTCATAGAGGACAAAAAAACTTTTTCCATGAATTCTTTCCTTCCAAACACTATCCACCAGTCCTCTATAAGTTGGATGATTAATCCAACAAGAAAAGAACCTGAAGCTCTTAGGAAAAGAAACCAGACTAATCTCATTATTCAAGAAAAGAGCACAGTGATCGGAGTCAACTGAAGGAATGATCTCAAGCTTACTGGAAGGGAATAGATCCTGCCACCGGACATTTACTAAAACTCTATCCAACTTCCTCGACACCAGACCATCACTTCTGTTGTTTATCCAGGTAAAGTGAGGACCTGAAGAACTATGATCCAGCAACTCACAATCTGTAACCCAACTTATGAAATCATCCATACTATCAAAAGATGCAGGCAAAGGCAAAGCTTCAGATAACTCTAAAAAAGCATTAAAATCCCCTGCAACGAACCAAGGCTCATTCACAACTTTCAGAGCTCTAAGAGAATTATAAGTTCTAACTCTCTCCATATTATCATTTGCTCCATAAACCACTGTGCCATAGAAGGACTTATGCAACTCAATTTTAAAATGAATAAACCTACTAGAACAGTCCAACACTTTCAGAGGAATATCACCTTTCCAAAGCAACCAAATCTTCCCCAAGTCCCCTTCAAATGCAAACTCAGCATACCACCCTGGAAACCTCTCCTTAAACAAATCAATAGTTTTATCCATCTTGATTCTAGGTTCAATAATAGCAACTACATCTATTCTATAATACTGAATATAATTACTAACAGCTTTGAACTTACTGCTTTTATTGAAACCTCTAGTGTTCCATACCCAGAACTTCATCTTCTATTATGTTAAAACGGGTATGAACACCTGAGCCATGCCTCACCTTCTGCTTAGCTGGCTTACTAAACTGCAAAAACTCATCAAAAGTAGCTTTCCTTCTTCCATTTACAACCTCAAAATTAACATCATCCTCAGAAGACACCTTACCACTTTCATTCCCATCTCCCTGCACTTCTGAAACTAGAGGATCCTCAGTCTCCTGTGTATGAACAGCATTGGTTGGTGATCCCTCCCCTTTCAAAAAAGGCTCAGTCTCATTGCCAGCAATACTATCCTGCATAGATACATTTGCAGACTGAGATCCCCCCTCACCAGAGACTCCATCCATATCTCCTCCAAGCTTTTTTTGAGCCTTCTTTTTCTTCTTTTTTGTTTTCTTCTTGCCTGTTTGTGGAATGGAGGCACTTTCGCGGCTACTTTCTCAGTTCCCATAGGAGTACTTACAACTTCCACATTTTCATTCTGAACATTATCTCTCACTATCCCTTCACTGTCCAAAAAAATCGGATCATTCACTTTTCCAGGGACTCCAACCTTCACAGTCTTACTCTGATCCTTAGCAACTCTCCAAACTCTCCTTTGTCCTCCATTATATTCTCTAGGTTTGACCTGGACCACCTCTATTTTCACAATTTCTTCATTAACCATCTCCAGAGTTAGTACCTCAGGGCAAGGACAAGCTTTATCACGGACAATACAGACCTTAATATCCAATCCTTCCCTAATGAACTTATTAACTTGCTTTCCAATCAAACTGCACAACCAACTCACACCTTCCACATAAATCACATCAGGTGGAACCTTCTTGAAAATGATCCATTCCGGACTCTGACTGTCAAAAAAACCATAGGTTTGATTCCTCTTTTCCATCTTCTCATGATCATACTCTTATTATGAATATGCCACGATCGGCTCAAAACCCAATCACATAGTTTCACAGAATTGAACTCAATTAGGAAAAAATTATCCTGCAACGTTGAAACAATCACCTGACCTTCATAACCCCAAGGCCGATTTACCATTGAGACTAGGACTCTAAAAGGCGGGGGAATTCCAAGTAACTAGATCACCACCGCAGCTTTCAACCTCTCCATTCCTTTGTCTAGAACATCCTTTGGCAGCTTAAGCACCCCTCCTACCAACACCGACTCTGGAATCTCAATGAATTTGAGATCATTCGCTGTATCGGAGATGATATCAGCCCAGGACCTGACTGCTTGCTTACTCTTCGAAGACTCTCCAACCTCCATCAAACCGGACCACAAAGGCCTACCGGAGACCTACTCGATCGGAAAGTCTCTGGGAGCGCACCCACTAGAGATAAACTCTCAACAATCGAAATAGATCCAACTCTCTGAACACAAACAAGGAAGCAATAGAACAATACCAAAACCTAATCGGAAAATCACAAGGCGAAGGGAATCCGGGATCTCAGAGGCCTACCGGCAATCGTCCAAACCCGAAGGAGTCCCTCGGGAGCTCACCCACCGAAGGATAAAGCCCCTATCGGGGAAGACGATCGGAAAAACGCTGCCCACAGATGAGAGAAATCTCTGCAAAGCTACGCGCCCCACGCGCCAAGCAATTCTTTTATAATAAGTCATATTTCATTTACATCTGTCAGGTGCCATTTTATCAAATGCACCATGCAATTTCCGCCTAGTTTAGATTCATTTCTACTTAAATAAAAAGAAATGCACAGTTAACCAAACATCATATTTAACTTGTTCATTTCTCAGCAAATACATGAAGCAGAGGAAGGAGGTTGAGGATAGAGGTGTTCCAACAAGTTTATCATATCAGATTCAATAAAGATTCAACAAAGATGAACAAGTTATAGACTACAGAAGAAAGAACATCAGATTTTAGACTACACTTACATAAAGTTTTAGAACAAGCAGATCAGATTTTAGAACAAGCACAAGGAACAAGCACATCAGCTGCTTAATTATCAGTTCATATGAATAATAAAAAGTTTTAGACTACAGAAGAACAAGCACATCAAATTTTAGTGTACACTTACATAAAGTTTTACAAGCTGACTGTTAAAGGATTTAGTGTACATTCAGATTCAGATTTAGATCAACAAGCACATCAGATGATTAATAACAAGTTTCTGCCAAACTGCTCTTCTGAAACAAGCAACTGTAGTAACATATTTTTTTGATGAATTAGCTTGTTGTATTCCATCAAAAACGAGAAATCACAGTACAAAGAGCTACAAACTACTAAAGGAAAACTCTATCTAATCCCTCTTACATATAACTAACTATACACCTCTCTTCTCTATGACCTTTAGAAAAAACAAAAATCTCCTCTCTAATAAGCTTGGCCATGTCTTCGACACACACCACAGCACCTGTAAAATGCCTTCGGCATCTCTCTAACCACACCACACTCACCATAACTCTCCAAATCAGTCGCTTGAGCTTATGCACAACCTGATCAGAATTCCAGCTAATAGCTCTAGCCACCCCATCACTCCAACTACATCCTACTATCTCCGGAAGGAACTCCTGCATAAGAGACTGAATATACTCACAATCTGCAAACACATGATCCCTCGTCTCCTCACTGCTACCACACATCAAGCATCTAACATCAATTCCAGGGTTCCACTTTTTTATCTTAGTTCTTGTAGCCAGCCTGCCATTAAGTATCAACCAGGCTGTTATAGATCTTCTAGGTATTCTATATCCAGTCAATATCAAATCATACCATTGAACTGCCATGCCTTTAACATGAATAGTTTCCCAAACAACTGTCAACTTAAACTTCGGCATCAGCTTTCCGCTCCACAGTAAATCCCCATCATCGTCCAAACTGACATAAGCCCGAATTACATCTCTAATCTTCATAATTTTCTTCCAATGCCATGAACCTGCAGGGGAGTTAATATTCCAAAGACTTACACCCTTCAACCGGTAAGCATTTAGCCATGCTATCCACAAGGATCCAGACTGAGATAATATATCCCAAAGGTGCCTAATGATGTTAGCTGAGTTCCAGGAACGAGAGTCCTTAACTCCTAACCCTCCCTCAGCCCTTGGCTTAGCCACTATATTCCAAGCTACCTTTGCTTTCCCTTGACCAATTTCAAACCCCCACAGAAAACTATTACACACTTTTTCCACCTCCTTAATCACAGAGGAAGGAACAATGAAGTTAGACATCCAATAGTTCAACGTACCTCCAATCACTGTGTCTATCAATTGTATCTTACCTGCATATGACAGCTTTCTTGCCTTCTAGTTTGTAACCTTCTTTGTAATCCTATCCGCCAAGCTCTTACAATCACATCTCCTAAGCTTACCCGAAGTTAAAGGATGCCTAAATACTTAAAAGGAAGAGACTCCTTACCAAACCCAGATAACTGCACTATTCTGTCCTCCTCCTCATCCTTTACACCAGCAGTATATATAGAAATCTTCTCAGGATTAAATTGGAGCCCTGAGCATTCATGAAAAGCCTTAAGGATATCAGTTACCTCCTTAACAGCTCGAGTATTGGCTTTCGTGAAGATTAGAAGGTCATCCACAAAGCTTAGATGGGAAACCTTAACAGCTTTATACTGCGGATGGAGCTGGAACTTCTTTCCTGAATGGCCTGCTCAAATAAGCAATTAAGCACTTCCATAGAAATCACAAAAAGGTAAGGTGATATGGGATCACCCTGCCTTAAACCTCTTTTAGCCGGGAGGTATCCACTAAGGGAGCCATTAATGTTAATTGAAATCATGGTAGACATGAAACACGCCTCTATCCATCTCACAAACTGATCAGGGAAAAGCATAGCTTGTAGGGTATCAATAATAAACCTCCATTCCACCGAATCAAAGGCCTTCATAAGATCAACTTTCATTGCACACCTAGGAGAAATACCAACTTTCTTGTAATTCCTTAACAGCTCATGAGCCAGCCGAATTCCATCACCAATCTTTCTTCCTCTCACAAATGCTATTTGAGACCTGCTAATCAAATCAGGTAGCACTGTGGATAGTCTATTAGCTACCACCTTAGACACAATCTTATACAGCACATTACAGCATGAAATCGGTCGGAAATCCTTCATTTCTGCTGCATTGTTCTTCTTAGGTATTAGAGCCAAAATAACTGAGTTCACTGCAGGTGGCATAATCCCTTCTTCAAAGAAATAAGTCACTGCTTTCATTACATCATCTCCTACTAAATCCCAGCTGTTCTTGAAAAAGAAAGCATTGTACCCATCGGGCCCCAGGGCTTTTTCATTAGTCGTACTAAACACGTATCAAAAGATTTAGTGTTTACCTCGAAGATTTCTCACCAGATTTCTCATCACCTCAGTAACCGACTGTTAAGTAAATGATGATCTGCAAAACAAACAAAACAAGTTAGCACTAGACATAGTTAATTATTATCTATCCACAGTTAATTATTAGCACTCTATATCATCTATCAACATTGCCTAAACACCCTCTGGTTTGAAATAGATGCATAAACCAAAAATACCTTGAAGGCAGAAGCTTGAACAACCTCTAACTATCAAACCAACAATTGACTCGATCCCTCGAACAAGCTCGAACAGAAGACTAAGTACCTGCAAAACGTGATAAGGTATCAGCCATCAGGTAAAAAATTAAAGAATGAAGAAGAATCAATGGACAAGGATGAAGGACGGGAAGACTCATATACCGAAAGACGAAAGTAGAAGAAATAGTAAAGAGATTGCATGCAATAGAATAGAAGAAATTGTGATTCTTACCACATAAACCGGGACTGGTATTTATAGTGAACCAATGCGTGGCTGCATTAGAGACTTGGAGTCGAAACTTGGAAATCAAAATCTAACGAGAAGATTCAAACGGGAGAAGATTTGGAAATGTCTGATTTAGGGATAAATTTTCGGTGGATCGAGAGTTTGATTTTGATTTTGATTGAGGGGAGAGGTAGGGGAGAAAGAGACGGAGCTGATTACTGATTAGGGTTCGAAAGTTTCACAGAGGATCGAGAGTTTCTTTCTATGAGATCTCTCTCTCTTATAAACGATAACAAATTAACACATCGTTGATTAATTTAATGCTCTGCCGAAGTCGGCTCATCGGGTCGGGCAAAAATTGGGACCGGATATCTCAATTACCAAATCCGGCCGACAACAGTTAAAACACATTTCAGGCTTCAACCCGGCCCGACCCGAAAACTGGTCAAGCCGGTTACAATGCGTGTTGACCGGGTCGGGTTCGAGCGGGTCTTCGGGTGTTCGGTTCAAACTGCCAAGTGATGACACTCGATTTGACGTGACTTTCAGCCTCATTTAAGCGACATTTCCTTGCTTGAAACGTGGTTTTAGGGGTAAAATAGCGAATATTCACTCAACTACCCTATTTCCTACAGATTTGGTTACTCTGGCCCTTTTCGGTCTATTTGATGGTTTTCTAGTGTTTTTGTAAGAGCACAGGTTTTTGCCGTCAAATACATAGCCACAGACGTGTTCAAGGCCTCAAGAAGTGAACCGAAATCAAACCAGAAATCAAACCAGAGTCAGAATCGAAATTCCAATTGCCCAGTACAAGGTTTTCGGCGAGAACCCAACAGAATTCTCGCCGAAAATATCTTAAGAAACTCACAGGCGGAGTGAGCTGAATTACACTAAAATTTTCGGTGAAAACTATTAAAGTTTTCGCCGAAAAGTTATGAAGAAATCGACGAAGGAAACAGAAGGCTGTGAACTAAAGTTTTTGGTGAAAACTTAAAGTTTTAGCCGAAAAGTTCCTTATTTTCCGAAGCAGAGTTGGAAACCCTAATCAATCCTATTTAAAGAGCTGCAGCGACACAGAGAAGGGGGATTCAATCATTCCAACAACTATTCACACATTAGACTTTTCAGAGTCAGCCGACTCTAGGGTCGATAGATAGAGTTTAGAGAGAGTTTGAAGATCCGTGGAGAGATCGTGACGCCATCCTTCCACCTCGGAGAGCTCGGAGCTTAAAGTTGAAGATCCAGGAGATCGAAGCTTCACCGGAGTCGTTAGAATTAGGTTTTTCAGTTTTTATCTGTTCTTCCTCTGTATGATGATTTCCTTTGTTGCCTTTGATTTTTCTGTTATCGTTATGAGTAGCTGAACTTGTAGAGCTTAGACTAGATGAACCCTAAGTGACCCAGGGCTTTAAAGCGGTCACGGATTAGCGGTAATTAGATTCGAATTTCAATCAGTTTCTCTTTGCATGGTTGTTTTGTTCTTCATTGTTTATGTTTCTCTTCTGGTTGGTAGCCTAGATTAGGTTTGTGCAAGTTAGGGTTAGTCACCAGACAGCTTCCTTGCTTTGGCGCATAAACTTGTCTTTCTTGATCACCTAGTTTAGATTCTTGTTAAGCTGAGGATAGTAGCAATGTTTGCATCTCTTTAGAACATCAATTCAACCAATTAACCTATTCATTGGAGTGTGCCTTTCGTAGGAACCAGTTAGGGTTAATCCGCTTCAAGAGTAACTCATGAATCACTAGTAATTGCACCAGTTAGCTTTGTCGTCGCAAGAAGTGACCGTACTCGGGCGACTAATTAATCTTGGTAGTTAGATCGGATAGAGTGAACGTTCGCCAGTCTTAAACCTAAGAGTAAGGAGTTATGGTGGTGTCTGAGAACTGAATGAATTAGAATTGAAAACCGTTGGTCTTGTGATTGCCAATGCTCTGGTGATCTTAGGGGGATTCAAAATCTAGCTCGTCTATCTTCTTGTTAGTCAACCTTTTTAATCTTTCTGTCTTTTATTTTCCTTTGTTTATTAGATTAGAAGTCGTGGAACTCACACCACGCACAACGTGTTTAAACTTGAGTAATTTGCCAACATATTTGAGTAGACAAGAAGAAGAGACCTCGAGTAGAATACGATTTAGTCTACCTTGGTAGATTAATTATTTGATACTACTAAAACTGCAGCATCACCAAGCCTAGTTACAAGCAAGCAGAAGCTGTTTTCTATCCCCTCTTCTTAAAATCACTCTTACAACGAAAGGAAACAAAGTTGGCAAGGGTGGCCTTGCTTTCATTTCTTTTTCTTAGCCTTTTGATCTTTTCTTCATGGCTTTTGATGGCCACCAATTTTCTTTTCCTTACAATGTAATAACAATACAAGGAATTGAAATAGAAGGGGAGTTTTCGAAACTAATTTTCTAAAGAGCAAGAAAAGTAAAGGATATGGATCCAAGAGTGAACCTGGAAACTAGGATAGGGGTTGGCCCTAGTGTTGAACCAAAGCTCTGATACCAACTGATGTGAACCGCTGCAACCGTGGGCAGACGACTCTTAAACAGCACAAGATGATCTCCTAGCACTCATGAAGAACCTATGGAACCAGATGGAAGAGGACTTTGACCCACTAGCTATAAAGGAGCTAGGAACCACAAGTATCAAGTCGAGGGCGCCCGTCAAGAGATGGATGCTCTTGATGATAAGCCAACCTTAAATAATGCACAAACACATACTCCAAGGGTTTTTAGAACAAAGTTTTGAAGGGGGTTTATTGATTCATACAAGTTATAAGTACAAGGGGTGGCTGGTGGCCTTATTATATAGGGAGGGAACAAGCTCTCCTCCCCATTAGCTACTTCCTAAACTAGGATTAAAATAATCTAAATACTAACTAGGACACTTAAAAAGACTTAAACAATATAACTAAACAAGGGAAACTAGAAAGGAAACATAAAATAGGAACTTATAGTCTTGGAATCGAAGAAAAAGCCTAAATAGGCAAAACGGCAAAAATTCAGGCAAGCCCTAATCCAGGCAGCATCCGTGGCGGTCGGGCAAGTCTTGGGCTGGCTGGATAGGGATTCTTACTCAGATTAGGCACTCCCCTCGTGTCTCAGTCCTAGAAGGACTTAGGAACGCAGTCTTCTGGACCTGGCAGCATGTATTCTTGGCACAGATGGGAATCCTTTGCTCGGTGGGATTGCATGTATGCACCCGGATCGTGTATGAGCACTTCCCTACGTGGCTCCTCCTTCATTTCTTCTCCAAATGCAGTACCGTCTGTTGGAGAGTGATCCTGGGCCTTCATAGTATCCAAGGCTATTGGAATTTCCCAAAAGGCCCGAGCCATTTGGTGGCTCGACTCAAAGTGTTCCTCTGTGGCGCCCGACGCCGGGCCCGGCACCTGGGGCTGGCTCAGGACTTGTACTTCTCCATTTTTAGCCAGGCCTTCTGCATTCTGCTTCGGCCAAGTCTTCAAGAATGTCCTCATATGGTCTTCAAGGGCTGGTGCTGTTCTAAGGCTTGTGGCATTTGGCTTGGAGCTCATTTCTTGTATCGGGCCCGGTTCCGGAGCCTGTCTTCGGGTGCCAACCTCTTCTGGCCAGGAATTCCTCTGTCCTCCATTGCCTATACTCCAAAAATGCTTGTAGAGGAACCTAGGTGTGGTAATTTCCGCCATCGCTCGTGAGGATCAGTCTAGGGCCTATTAGGGGCCTTAGGCTCGGTCCTCGGTCCGGCTCGGGGCTCGGATAAGTTGCCTTGACCGGCATCCATGCTAGGGGTGGCCTGACTGACATCCTAGCTTGCTTGGCTATTGGTGGGGGCCTGAGCCTATATTTGGTCACGTACCTAGGCCTCATGACTCGTTGGAGAGCTTTCATTGGCCTTACACGCTTCTTGTATGGCTCTAGGGTTCTTCCTTTGATTGGGGACCCTGGTGGGGTGTAGGAATATCTGTTCACATTGGGGCAGGTGTGGAAGATTACATCAGTGGCCTGCATCAAGAGGTGAGTCTGCCTGAGCGCCCGAATCTTCTGCCACATGTATATCATCTCGATAGATCAAAACAAGATTACATTCACCAAGCAGAAGGCTTATCTAGGGGGCAGAGTGTTTGGATTGATTAAGGTCGACTCCGTGTGGTGGCACAACTTGTTCTTCATGAAGGTGGATGCCCCAAAGGATGCGTCCTAGTTCGGCGGCCATCACCCAACGTGGTCATACGGGGTGATTGAGAGGTTTAACGCCCCTAGCCTCCCAATGGGACAGGACGTGGGCGTCCTTCGCCTAGCGAATTCCTGGAACTACAATCTGAAGGGTCGCGGGCGTGATTCTTTGAGGCGATGGGTTGTTGATGGCGGTGACTAGATGGAGTATAGGGCCACTAGATGTTTCTATAGATGTCTAGATATTCCCACGTGCGTTTTTGTTCTATTGTGTTGGCTGATAATGTCCTTGTGTCTTTTTTGGTTTGATGCAGAGAGCGGTATATTCGCGGCGTTGATTAACGCCAAGGTTCATGGTGGATTGGCTGACACCCAACCCCAACCTGAGCACCTCCAGGCTGACTCAGGGAAGAAGAAAGCTTAAGTATCTCGGGTCGGAGACCAGGAAGAGAGCCAGGAGAAAGAGCGCCCTGAGAAGGAAAGCCCTGACAAAGCCTCGAGTCCACCTGTCAAGAAACGTGAGGGTGGCAAGCGGCGAAAACTCATAGAGACACTAGAAAACACATCAAATAGACCCGAAAAGGGCCAAAGTAACCAAATCGGTAGGAAATAGAGAAATTGAGTGAAAACACCCTAAACTACCCTAAAAACCATGTTTCAAGCAATGAAATATCGCTTAAATGAGGCTGATAATCACGTCAAATGTAGTGTCATCAGCCGCCCTCCAACTGGTCGTGTATTGGGGCATCGATCATCCCCGATCTGAAGACAGCGTTCACAAGCTAGCTATGGAGCAGATGGCCATGGGTGTGAGCTTAAGTTGCATTCCGTGTGACTCATCGTAAGACCCAACTTTTACTAATTATCTACTTATCTCACATGAGTGCCCTTTGCAGCTTTTGGGAACAGTCGATGCCCTACTGACGACGGATCAGGCTCACAGGGTGGAGCAACCTCAGAGCATCGACGTCATAGAGGCGGAGTTGAGAGAGGCCAGGACCGCCGCCTAACAATGGAAGGACAAATACACCAAGGATAAGAAGGAGATGGAGGATGAGGCGGCCTGGCTTCTGGTAACCACCTCTTACGAATTGGATTTACTCTGCCTTGTCCACGCTAACTAGGCTACTAAACGTATGTTGGATCTGTAGGTTGAGGAGGAGAGAAGAGCCAAAGACTTGAGGGAGCAATAACTGGCACTGAGCAAGGTCGAGTTTGCGAAGAGGGCCCTGGCAGACAAGGTGGCGACGTTGGAGAGCGAGCGAGAGGACCTTTCTAAGATTCTTGAGGACAAGACCAGCGTGTTGGCGACTACCAAAAATGCCTTGGAGACCTTGAAGGTGGCGGCCAAGGAGCTGGGCGAGCGGGTGTAGGGCGCAATTGATACAGCCCTTGCCGCTGTTCGTCATGAGTTGCACTGGGGTGATCCTGATTGTGCCTGAATCAGGATCATATGTTATGGTATGCCTCCAAGAGGCTAATGGCCTAAGAGTATCACGAGGAGTCTGTCGACTCCCAAGTGATCCCAAAGGCTCGGCGGGACGAGCTGCTGACGGAGGCCTTTGCAGAGGTCAGCCAACGTCATAAGGAGCTGAAGAAAAAGGCCAGGGCGGACAAGGCAAAAAAGACAGATAAGGCAGAATCTTCTGGTGGGAAAAGTACGATAGGCAACTGGAACTTGTAGATTTCCTATGGTTCCCTTTGTATGTGAACGATCTGCCTCTTCTTTGTATCAATAGAAAACAGTTTTCTATTTTCTTCATCATTTCGCCGTCCCTTCTTCGTTGTGTTCTTTCTCTCTCTTTTGTTTGTTATCTATACTCGTAGATACGATGGTTTAGCCAAACCAGGGTGACGGTTCAGGGGGTCAGGCCCGTATAGGCAGACTGTGAGCTGGATTCCTGCTTGGGGAATCCAAACTTGTTGAAGGTGAATCATGCTGAACCTTTGAGCGGTTCAGGGTGTGTGCTCTATATAGGCGGATTGGGAGATGGATTCCTCCATGGGGAATCCGAGTGTATCTGGGGTGACCGAGCCAAACTTTGGGTGGATCAGGGCGTAAACCCATGTAGGCGGGTTGGGAGTTGGATTCCTCCTTGGGGAATCCGAACTCTTTGAATGTGTTTGAGTCGAACCTGTGAGCGGTTCAAGGCCTCAAACCTGTAGAGGTGAACTAAAAACTGGATTACTCCTTAGGGAATCCGAACCTCATCAACAGTGATTGGGGCCAAAGTTATGGGTAGTTTGTGGGTGTCTCCATAGTTTACATATATATATTCACCATATATATATATATAAAATATATATTGCTTTATTTAGTAGAGGTGCGCACCTTAGGGAGGACTTGCAAAAGAAATCCAAAAAGTCCACAAAAGCGTAGCAAAGGCCTTACTATTCCTCTGTTCCTTCTTTGGCTTTAAGTGCATGACGTTCCAGGTCTTATGTATGGATTCTCCGTTAGGGTGTTGTAGCTTGAAGGTTCTTAGGCCAATCACCTCACGAATCTTATATGGTCCCTCCCAGTTGGCGTTCAGCTTGCCTTGTTGGGGTATTGGCCGAAAAACCTTCCTGACCACCCAATCACCTTCTTCCAGGGGGTGAGGGCAGAGATGAGCATTGTACTGTGATGACACTCGATTTTACGTGATTTTCAGCCTCATTTAAGCAACATTTCCTTGCTTGAAACGTGGTTTTAGGGGTAGAATAGCGAATATTCACTCAACTACTCTATTTCCTACCGATTTGGTTACTTTGGCCCTTTTTGGTCTATTTGATGGTTTTCTAGTGTTTTTGTGATAGCACAGGTTTTTTCCATCGTTTACGTAGCCACGGACGTATTCAAGACCTCAAGGAGTGAACCAGAATCGAACCAAAAATCAAACCGGAGTCAGAACCAAAGATCCAACTACCCAGCACAATGTTTTCGCCGAAAAACCTCCATAGTTTTTGGCAAAAATACCTTAAGAAACTCACAGGTGAAGTCAGCAGCTTTACACTGAATATTTCGGTGAAAACTTTCATAGTTTTCGGCGAAAATCCAAGAAGAAACCCAATGCAGATTTAGCTGATGTTTTCGGTGAAAACTTAAAGTCTTCACCGAAAACTATTGAAGAAAAACACACATGAGATTTTAACTGAAGTTTTCGGCGAAAACTCCTTAAGTTTTCGCCAAAAACTCCTTCCTTTTCAGCGGCTGGGTTGGAAAACCCTAATCTTACCTATTTAAAGAAGCAGTCGGCAGCCAGCCAGAGGGAGGGGATTATTCCAACAACTATTCACAACTCAGACTTTTGAGAGTCAGCCGACTCTAGGGTCGATAGATAGAGTTTAGAGAGTTCGAAGATCCGGGGAGAGATCGTGACGCCATCCTTCCACCTCGGAGAGCTCGGAGCTTAAAGTTGAAGATCCAGGAGATCGAAGCTTCGTCGGAGTCGTCAGAATTAGGTTTTTCATTTCTTATCAGTTCTTCCTCTGTATGATGATTTCCTTTGTTGCCTTTGATTCTTCTATTATCGTTATGAGTAGCTGAACTTGTAGAGCTTAGATTAGATGAACCCTAACTGACCCAGGGCTTTAAAGCGGTCACGGATTGGCGGTAATTAGATTCGAAGTTCAATCAGTTTCTCTTTGCATGGTTGTTTTGTTCTTCATTGTTTATGTTTCTCTTCTGGTTGGTCGCCTAGATTAGGTTTATGCAAGCTAGGGTAGTCGCCAGACAGCTTCCCTGCTTTGGCGCATAAACTTGTCTTCCTTGATCACCTAGTTTAGATTCTTGTTAAGCTGAGGATAGAAGCGAACGCTCGCCTCTCTTTAAAACATCAATTCAAACAATTAACCTATTCATTGGAGTGTGCCTTTCGTAGGAACCAGTTAGGGTTAATCCACTGCAAGAGTAACTCATAAATCGTTAGTAATTCCACCAGTTAGTTTAGTCGTCGCGAGAGGCGATCGTACCCGGGGACTAATTAATCTTGGTAGCTAGATCGGATAGAGCAAACGTTCGCCAGTCTTAAACCTAAGGGTAAGGAGTTATGGTAGTGTATAGAAACCGATTGAATTGGAATTGAAAACCGTTGGTCTTGTGATTGTTGTTGCCTTGGTGATCTAAGGGGGATTTGAAATCTAAGCTCGTCTATCTTCTCGTTAGTCAACCTTTTAATCTTTTTGTCTTTTATTTTCCTGCTTTATTAGATTAGAAGTCGCGGAACTCACTCCACGCACAACCTGTTTAAACCTGAGTAATTTGCCAACATATTTGAGTAGACAAGAAGAAGTGACCTCGAGTAGAATAAGATCTAGTCTACCTTGGTAGATTAGTTATTTGATAAGTCCTACAACGTTCAACAAATTGATAGATTAGTTATTTGACACACGTCAAATGTAGTGTCATCAGCCGCCTTCCAACTGGTCGTGTATTGGGGCATCGATCATCCCCGATCTGAAGACAGCGTGCACAAGCTAGCTATGGAGCAGATGGCCATGGGTGCGAGCTTAAGTTGCATTCCGTGTGACTCGTCGTAGGACCCAAATTTTACTAATTATCTACTTATCTCACATGAGTGCCCTTTGCAGCTTTTGGGAACAGCTGATGCCCTACTGACAACGGATCAGGCTCACAGGGCGGAGCAACCTCAGAGCGTTGACGCCATAGAGGCGGAGTTAAGAGAGGCCAGGACCGCCGCCTAACAATGAAAGGACAAATACACCAAGGACAAGATGGAGATGGAGGATGAGGTGGCCCGGCTTCTGGTAACCACCTCTTACGAATTGGATTTACTCTGCCTTGTCCACGCTAACCAGGCTACTAAACATATGTTGGATCTGTAGGTTGAGGAGGAGAGAAGAGCCAAAGACTTGAGGGAGCAATAACTGGCACTGAGCAAGGTCGAGTTTGCGAAGAGGGCCCTGGCAGACAAGGTGGCGACAATGGAGAGCAAGCGGGACGACCTCTCTAAGATTCTTGAGGACAAGACCAGCGTGTTGGCAACTACCAAAAACGCCTTGGAGACCTTGAAGGTGGCGGCCAAAGAGCTGGGCGAGCGGGTGTAGGGCGCAATTGATACAGCCCTTGCCGCTGTTCGTCATGAGTTGCGCTGGGGTGATCCTGATTGTGCCTGGAATCAGGATCATATGTTCTGGTATGCCTCCAAGAGGCTGATGGCCTAGGAGTATCACAAGGAGTCTGTCGACTCCCAAGTGATCCCAAAGGCTCGGCGGGACGAGCTGTTGACGGAGGCCTTTGCAGAGGTCAGCCAACGTCACAAGGAGCTGAAGAAAAAGGTCAGGGCGGACAAGGCAAAAAAGATGGATAAGGCAGAATCTTCTAGTGGGAAAAGTATGATAGGCAACTGGAACTTATAGATTTCCTATGGTTCCCTTTGTATGTGAAAGATCTGCCTCTTCTTTGTATCAATAGGAAACAATTTTCTATTTTCTTCAGCATTTCGCCGTCCCTTCTTCGTTGTGTTCTTTCTCTCTCTTTTGTTTGTTATCTATACTCGTGCATACGATGGTTTAGCCAAACCAGGGTGACGGTTCAGGGCGTCAGGCCCGTATAGGCAACTGTGAGCTGGATTCCTGCTTGGGGAATCCGAACTCGTTGAAGGTGAATCGTGCTGAACCATTGAGCGGTTCAGGGTGTGTGCTCTATATAGGCGGATTGGGAGATGGATTCCTCCATGGGGAATCCGAGTGTATCCTGGGTGACTGAGCCAAACTTTTGGGTGGATCAGGGCGTCAGACCCGTGTAGGCGGGTTGGGAGTTGGATTCCTCCTTGGGGAATCCAAACTCTTTGAATGTGTTTGAGTCGAACCTGTGAGCGGTTCAAGGCCTCAAACCTGTAGAGGTGAACTAAAAACTGGATTACTCCTTAGGGAATCCGAACCTCATCAACGGTGATTGGGGCCAAAGTTGTGGGTAGTTTGTGGGTGTCTCCATAGTTTACAAGTTATATATATATATATATATATATGGCAAGCGCTCCGGTACCCACAGGGTATCGGTACCTTAGCACTCTAAATTCACATTTTTAAATGCTTAAAATTTAAATAATGAGTCTTAAATTCATTGTAATAAATCATGAGCACTAGTGAATAATACTTACTTCCTAAACACTGAATTCTGACCCTCAAATACTATTTCATAAGCTCAAATCCTAAATCGTATGTAAAACTCTAAATTTTGACCAAAAGTTTAAATTAAAATATCATAAACCCCCAAAATAAACTCAAAACTCCAAACACTATATCCTAAACACTTATCACTAAACTAAGACTCTCAAACTTTAAAATTCAAACATAACTGTGATGAAATTTTAGTGATAGGGTATCGGTACCCAGTGGGTACCGGAGCGTTCACCTATATATATATATATATATATATATATATATTGCTTTATTTAGTAGAGGTGCGCACCCTAGGGAGGACTTACAAAAGAAAGCCAAAAAGTCCACAAAAGCGTAGCAAAGGCCTTACTATTCCTCCGTTCCTTCTTTGGCTTTAAGTGCATGACGTTCCAGGTCTTATGTATGGATTCTCCATTAGGGTGTTGTAGCTTGAAGGTTCTTAGGCCAATCACCTCACGAATCTTATATGGTCCCTCCCAGTTGGCGTTCAGCTTGCCTTGTTGGGGTATTGGCCGAAAAACCTTCCTGACCACCCAAACACCTTCTTCCAGAGGGTGAGGGCGGAGATGAGCATTGTACTGTGATGACACTCGATTTGACGTGATTTTCAGCCTCATTTAAGCAACATTTCCTTGCTTGAAACGTGGTTTTAGGGGTAGAATAGCGAATATTCACTCAACTACTCTATTTCCTACCGATTTGGTTACTTTGGCCCTTTTTGGGTCTATTTGATGGTTTTCTAGTGTTTTTGTGATAGCACAGGTTTTTGCCATCATTTACGTAGCCACGGACGTATTCAAGACCTCAAGGAGTGAACCAGAATCAACCAGAATCGAACCAGAAATCAAACCGGAGTCAGAACCGAAGATCCAACTGCCCAACACAATGTTTTCACCGAAAAACCTACATAGTTTTTGGCGAAAATACCTTAAGAAACTCACAGGTGAAGTCAGCAGCTTTACACTGAATATTTCGGCGAAAACTTTCATAGTTTTCGGCGAATCCAAGAAGAAACCCAACGCAGATTCAGCTGATGTTTTTGGTGAAAACTTAAAGTCTTCACTGAAAACTATTGAAGAAAAACACACAGGAGATTTTAACTGAAGTTTTCAGCGAAAACTCCTTCCTTTTCAGCGGCTGGGTTGGAAAACCCTAATCTTACCTATTTAAGGAAGTAGTCGGCAGCCAGCCAGAGGGAGGGGATTATTCCAACAACTATTCACAAATCAGACTTTTGAGAGTCAGCCGCTCTAGGGTCGATAGATAGAGTTTAGAGAGTTCGAAGATCCGTGGAGAGATCGTGATACCTCGGAGAGCTCGGAGCTTAAAGTTGAAGATCCAGGATATCGAAGCTTCGCTGGAGTCGTTAGAATTAGGTTTTTCAGTTCTTATCTGTTCTTCCTCTTTATGATGATTTCCTTTGTTGCCTTTGATTCTTCTATTATCGTTATGAGTAACTGAACTTGTAGAGCTTAGATTAGATGAACCCTAAGTGATCCAGGGCTTTAAAGCGGTCACGGATTGGCGGTAATTAGATTCGAAGCTCAATCAGTTTCTCTTTGCGTGGTTGTTTTGTTCTTCATTGTTTATGTTTCTCTTCTGGTTGGTCGCCTAGATTAGGTTTATGCAAGCTAAGGTTAGTCGCCAGACAGCTTCCCTGCTTTGGCGCATAAACTTGTCTTCTTTGATCACCTAGTTTAGATTCTTGTTAAGCTGAGGATAGAAGCGAACGATCGCCTCTCTTTAAAACATCAATTCAATCAATTAACCTATTCATTGGAGTGTGCCTTTCGTAGGAACCAGTTAGGGTTAATCCACTGCAAAAGTAACTCGTAAATCGTTAGTAATTCCACCAGTTAGTTTAGTCGTCGCGAGAGGCGACCGTACCCGGGGACTTATTTTTCTTGGTAGCTAGATCGGATAGAGCGAACGTTCGCCAGTCTGAAACCTAAGGGTAAGGAGTTATGGTGGTGTATAGAAACCGATTGAATTAGAATTGAAACCGCTGGTCTTGTGATTGTTGTTGCCTTGGTGATCTAAGGGGGATTCGAAATCTAAGCTCGTCTATCTTCTCGTCAGTCAACCTTTTAATCTTTCTATTTTTTATTTTCCTGCTTTATTAGATTAGAAGTCATGGAACTCACACCACGCACAACCTGTTTAAACCTGTATAATTTGCTAACATATTTGAGTAGACAAGAAGAAGAGACCTCGAGTAGAATACGATCTAGTCTACCTTGGTAGATTAGTTATTTGATACGTCCTACAACGTTCATCAAATTGATAGATTAGTTATTTGACACACACCAAAAGCGTCTCATCAAATTGTCGCCGTTGCCGGGGACTCTTCTAATTGTTTGAAAGAAGAGTTGGCAAATTATTCTTCTACCTTTCTGCCTTACCATTTATTTTTCCTCCATATTTCCATGATTTACCTGGGTAGTTCTTCTTAGTTTTGATTATACAGGATAGCAGGTGGGATGACCGGTACCGAGAGCGGTACATCAATGAAGCACCATATATGGAAGATTACCAAGAGATGTTACATCAACAACAACAACAAACGGCGAGATTTGACTCCCTCTTTGATAATATCTTTTCAATCCTACAAGGTCACCAAGAGATACACCAACAAGAGCATCGAAGAGGCGCTAGAGATAACCAAGAGATGCTTCATGAACATCAACAATGCTCGTCGAGAACCCAATCTGCCTTGGATAATATCTCTTCAATGCTACAAGCTCATCTCGCGATGGACATCAAGCTTGGGCAACCAAAGCAGTTAATGACAGAAGACGCTCAAGAGCTGTTCGAAGAAGAAGATGATGATCCTATCCATTACTATTATGAGCTAGAAGAATACTTGGCGGTGGTGGTTGATGAAGACATAGAGCCAATCCATCCTGAAGTTGAAGCCGAAGAGGAGCACATAGAGATTGAGGAGATACCCTCACCTACACTTCCGCCGAGTCAACCTGTAGATCAAGCCAGAGACGAGCACATGGAAAGCAACAAGGTCATGGATTTAGAAGTTTACATACTCGATCCCGAGAGACCCCTGGATGATCATCAGGTAGAGAAGATGGAGCTCATTGACCATGATGCGCCGTACTACCTCTTTCCTCCTCCAGTAGGAGAATTCGAGAAGAACTGGTCATCCAACCAAGATCGCGATCTACTGGAGCACTACGGCTGCATCACCCTTCTGGAGTGCTACATGGCACTCAACCGCACACCTTGAAGAAGACGATTGACTTCAAGGAACTCCTAAGTTGGGGTCCCTAACAGTTACCGTCCGGCTCAAGGACGTTAAAAGAGAGCGCTTCGTGGGAGGCAACCCACGGCTGGAGTCCATTTTTGAATTATTGAGCCAGTCTTTTCGTCGTTCGAGTCAGTTTCGGGGAGCCAAAGTGTCAGTTTTAGTTTTTGCTACATTTAATTTTTGTGTCAGGTTTTTCAAAAAAAAAAGTATTTTTTGGCGAAAATAAAAAATTTTCCGAAAAACTTTGTTAAAAAACAAACAGTGATCGTCTGTTTTATTTTTGCCTATTTTCAAAGAAGTTTTCGCCAAAAACTTGTGTCTGTTTGAAAAATCAGTTTCCTTTTTTCGGTCCGATTCCAATGCATATTTGATCGCCCAAATCGGAGCTCTGTAGCTCCGGTTATCCCCGAAACAAGCTTTTCACGTTTTTGGCCAACTTCGTCGCTTTCCGTCCATTTTCTTGAGTCATGTCTTAAAGGTTAGTTATTGGGTTTTCAATTTCGAATCTTTTGACATGTTGTTTATTAAATTTCTACGAGTTTAATTCTGGTCTACCTCGTTTTGCATGCCTGCTGTTTCGGTGTGATTTTTGCTGATCTAATTGAACTTAGATGGTCTAGAATTCTCTAGGAGTGTTTTGTCGTGAATTTGTGCCGTTTAAGAAGAAGAAAAAAGAGAGTCAAAATATTTTCAAAATTTCCCCTAACCTTCTTCGTTTCGACTTTTATTATGTGTGGATCCGGGACACTTGTTTCGGTATCCTTTTGATCTTTTTGTTGTTTTTGTTTTGTAGGAACTTGAGTAGCCACTCCGCTCTACTCCGGACGCTCCGTGTTCATCCACTACACAGACCATCACCTTCCAGGTTATTCGTATCTCTCTACTCTAGTTTAGTCCTGTGAGGACACAGAACCGTTTAAGTGTGGGGTAGGGTGCTAGATTCTTGCTGGATTTTCTATGACTCTGTGGTTCAATTTTAAAATTTCTCTAGCATAGAATTGCTCAATTCTTGACTTTTGATGTTAAATTGACTTCAATTTTGAACAATGACGTCTAGACTGTTCCACTTAGAACCTGTAACCAACGTGTCGGCACTGATATTAAATGAGTCTAGGTCAGAACAGATCATAAATCACTCTTGTAGTTGAAACTTGAATCAATTGAATTGATTGACTTGTTAATCACAAAGCTCGATAACACCGTTCTAAGATGATAAATGCTAGCGTCTCCCCATGTTTTCACTCCATATTTGTTCACCTGTGATTGTGGCTAGAGATTAGACGGTAATCCAATTCGAAATCTTGTGTAAAAAGTTATAATTAGCTAGGATCAAGTGGCTAAATTGTTAAATCAAGTAATTGAGTTGTTCGAATTAATTGTTAAGTTCTTTAAAGTGCTGAAATTCAAAGCTAGGCAAGCCCGACACCTAAGTGAAGTGTTCGGGTAGAGCACTAGCATAGGCACAAATACTGTGAGCTAGGCAGGTCCAACACCTAAGTGAAGTGTTTGGTATCGAGCACTAGTATGCAGTAAATCAATGGAGAAAGTTTGAATCTTGAAAGAAATAGTTGTTTAGATCGGTCCTAGCTAGAACATGTAACGTACAGATCTAGAGGCGGATGAAGTCGAGTTGATAGCCATGTCACTTTTCCTACCTCCACATCCACATCATGGCTAGAGCTTAAAGTATTTTTATTATAATTGGTGTTATCGTACTCGGTTAATTATAATTAATTGTTTTGCCAAGAAATGAGCTTTGTTGAAACTACTACTTGAAGTGTGCAGAAATTAGTGAGATCGGAAACTTGTTTGGTTGATGTTCTTGCATGTGTAGGTCACTTTTTCTACGTGGAACAGTCTAAACCAAATCGTTAGAATTGAATTTCAGTTTAATCTCGTGTCATTTGTGAATTTGAGTATGTTCTAGTTCAATTTGCTTGAGGACAAGCAAAAGCTTAAGTGTGGGGTATTTTGATGACACTCGATTTGACGTGATTTTCAGCCTCATTTAATCAACATTTCCTTGCTTGAAACGTGGTTTTAGGGGTAGAATAGCGAAATTTTGTAGTCAGGGTTCGGTCCGCCGGTAGAATATCTGACTCAATGTAGGCTCAAATGGGGGTGTGCCAGTCTGCACGTGCTTCCTGTGGCTGGGCGGTGTCATCCACATCCTGATTATTTATGGTCATGCACGCCTTCTTTTCTTCCTCTTTCTTTTTTCCCACTGTTATCATCCTTTCTTCCTCGAAGTTGAGGGTGGTTGCTAGTTTGGATAAGGCGTCCATGTCTGCGTATCCTCCCTAGCCACCTGATTGACTTCAAACATTGTTTGAGGGCATTTTTGGTCTCATCATTGTAAGGCATTAAGGTTTCCTCTTTGACCTCATAACTCTGCTGAGCTGGTTGACAATGATGGCCGAATCCAAGTAGATCCTCAGATGTGACACCCCCATGGCCTTGGCCATCCGGAGTCCTACGATGAGCGCTCCATATGCCACCGAATTGTTAGTTCGAGCCTTACTGAAGCGTAGGGCGGTTTCATGCAAGATGCCATGCAGGGTTTTCAAGACTATTCCCGCCCCTGCTCCATTCTTAGCTTGAGGCTTCATCCACATAGAGCTCCCAATAGTCATCTGGGTGCCCTGACGCAACCCTCCACCATGAAATTTGGCAGGGTTGTGCTTTGATGGCGGTCCGTGGTTGAAAATAGATGTCGTACTCACTAAGTTTGAGTGGTTTAGGGTAAGGCATGTCATCTACCGTCTGAGCTTGAGCACAAGGCGTTTTGGGCTATTAAAGATCTGAACATGCATTATGAGATTGCAGGTAGGGCTGGGAAATCGGTTAAGGTTAATGGGTAAAAAAAATTGACCGACCAATTTCGGTTAACCAATGGTTAACCGAAGTAATTTCCGGTCGGGGGCGGTCAAACACATTTAGGGTAATCGGTCATCGGGTAAAAAGTGGTTAACAGGCGGTTAACCATTAGTTAACCGCTGTGACCGATTTGACCGAAAGTAGGGAAAATTTAGGGTTAGTAGATTAGGAACTTCTCAGCCTCTCTCTCTCTCTTCTCGGCTCTCAGTGTCTCTCAGACAGACCCCCGATCTCCAAATCTGTTGTTCCGCCGCCGTTGATCTTCAGCCAGCGACGGTAAGCAACGGCAGTTGATTAGGAACCTTGTTTCAGCTCAGTCTCACTCTCTCTCAGACAGACCCCCCGATCTCTTTCACTTGTCGTTCTGCCGCCATCGATCTCCAGCTGCCATCGACAAGAATCGCAACCGACAATTCAACGGTACAGAGTACTCCTCCTCCATCTTCTTCATCTCCGTTAATAGGTTAATTGCATCCTTGATCAATCAATGTTTAGTCTGCTACTTAGTCTGTTACATATGTTCAAAGCTGCATATAGTGTTCAATCCATGTTCTATCTCTGCAATAGGTTAATTACATCCTATTATATTTGGTAGTGATTTTATGCCTGGTTTTTTTCACTCCCATGTTTCACTTCCCCTTAATCTCAAAGTGTATCTCCAGTTACATAATTTTGACTCTTGTGATGCTTGCGGTAATTGGTTTTGCTGGTTTTTCTTTGTGATCTCAGACACAGGGATAATGGAGAAGGAGAAAAAGAGTTCAGAGAATGATTTTGTGTTAGAATGGGGAACCAAAAAGAGGCTCAGATGCGTGAAATTGAAGAAAAATCAAAATTTGGCCAGCAGCTTAAGACCAACTAATTTTTTCCCCAAGAAGAGGCTCACATCTGTTGTTATCTCTACAAAGAAAGATTCTCCTTCTCATTTTATTAAGTAAGATGCAAATGAAACTTCTCTGCTTCTCCTTTTGCTTTGTTCCACTTTTTGGTTGCTCCATGTCAATGGAGATTTCAAATTTTGTAGCTGCTGATGACACTGAAGCTTCAAGACAAAGGTCATGTTTGGCCTAAGTTGTTTATCTCGTTGTCAACTAAAGAAAAGGAGGAGGATTTCATGGCAATGAAAGGGTGTAAAGTCTGTTATATTTGGTAGTAATTGAAAGTCTGTTGCTTTATGCAGCTCTATGTTATATTTGATGATGTTGTGCCTAATGCAGAACTTCAACACTTGAGGAACAATTTACCTGATTCAGTCGTTGTTCTGAGGATAGAGGAGAGATTGTATGCTCTTGGTAACTACATCACTTGTAATGACCATGTTGCTCTTACACATACTGATCTTGATCGGGTATGTATGTGTTCATAAACATTACTAGTCATCTACATTTATATCTAGTAGTAGCTGGTGAATATGTTGTGAATTGATATAATCAGGAAACCGAAGAGATGATTGCTGATGTTCTCGGTGTGGAAGTGTTCAGACAGACGATTGCCGGGAATATTCATGTAGGAAGATACTGTACCTTCTCTAACAGAGGTGGCTTGGTAAGTGTTCGTTTGTCTTTTGCTTCTGGTAAAACAAAAGATGATTTCTGGTTAATCTGCTATGTGCTACTGGAACAGGTACACCCGCACACTTCGATTGAAGACCTGGTGAGCTTTCGACCCTTTTGCAAGTCCCTTTGGTAGTAGGAACTGTTAACCTGTGGTTCGGACACTACAGCAACATAACTATCTGTTATCGAGAGCGTGTTCAAGTTGAGGGAAGCTCAACTTTCTGCGACTGTTGAAGAGATGAGGAAGTCACTGGTAGACACATATTTATCTCTGTATCTCGACGTTTTAATGCTTGTTGATGATCACACAATGTAAGGTACAAGTTTTGAAACGGACAAGCTTTGTTCATCTTCAGTAGTTGGTTTAAAGCTGATTTTTAAATTAGATTTTTTATGATATTACGTTGCATAAATTTTTACATAATATCAGTCAGAAATCGGCCAAATTTAGTATATTCGGTCAAAATTAGTCGAACTTTGGTCATTCGGTCAAAATCCCTGAATCGGTCAATATCAGTTCGATCAACTTCTCAGTCGGTCAAGTGGGCAAAAATTGGTTTTGGTCAAATTTCGGTTTGACCGAATTCGGCCAAAAAAACAATATAAAAAATCGGTTGGCTAATCAGTCAAAGCTGTCTTAGGGGTGGTTAACCATAGGTTAACCGATTTTCATCAGTTTTTTACCGAACCGACCGATTCCCAGGCCTAGTTGTAGGGGACAAAATAATTATGCAGATTAACGAGCTCAAAGAACACCGCCTCCATGCATATGAAAGCTCAAATCTTTGCAAGGAGCGTACAAAGCGTATTCACAACTCTCACCTTGCGGAACACAAGCAATTTTATCCTGGTGATGAAGTCCTTCTCTATAAATCACGCTTGAAGCTCTTCTTGGAAAAGCTGAAGTCTCGGTTGTCTAGTCCTCTCACGGTGGTTAGGTAGACACCACTTGGAGTAGTGGAAATCAAAGGCGTCGATCAAGAGACATTTATGGTGAACGGTCATCACCTCAAGAAGTACCTCCAAGGTCTTGCCGTGGCACAGGTTGACGTGCATTTCATCATGCCACCTCCCTGGCCTTTATCCAGGTATCGTCCAACTCAAGGACGTTAAACAAGAGCACTTCGTGGGAGGCAACCCACAGCTAGAGTCAGTTTTGAGTCTGTTGAGTAAGTTTTTTGTGTTTAGTTGTTCGAGTCGGTCTCGAGGGGGGGTGCCTAAAGTGTCAGTTTCTTGGTTTTATTTTTCCTAATGTGCGTCTTGAGTCCACATTTGTTTTCCAATTTATCTGGAAATTTTCCTATTTTTGTTGTTTTTGTACCATTTTCTTTCAAAATTTAGGTCGTTATTTTTTGTTTTTAAAATTTGTTGTCTCGCCCATGTCTGAGGTTCTCGTCGAAAACTCTGAAGTTCTCGGTGAGAAGGTTTAGATTTATTTTAGGGGATTTTTGTCATCCCAATTTTATATTTTTTTGTGAAGAGGTTCTCGCCGAGAACCTCATATTTTTCAGATAAAACAAATACTCGGATTTCAGCCCTTTAAAAGGACCGGTTCAGCCCCTTTTCAAGACACACTCGATTTTCTAGACAGAGCCACGACTTGGAGAGAGTTGAGAGCATATTTTGGAGTATTTGGAGAGATCACAATGACGATTAATCCATCTGGAAGATGCTCGGAGCATCGGAGTTGAAGGTTTTCGAGATCGAAGCTGCACAATTAGGGTTTTCAATTCTCTTTGTTCTTCCTTTGTTCTATGATGAATTCTTTTGTAGTCGATGAATCTTGTTCATCGATATGAGTAGGTAAACTTCTCTAGCTTAGATTAGATGAACCATAAGCGACTCGGGGCCTTAAAGAGGTCACGGATGGGCGGGCAGTAGACTTTAATTTAGACTTTTCTTACTCATGTTTGATTCGTTCTTAAAATTATGTTTCCTGTCTAGCCTGATCACGTAGATTAGATTCTTGTTAGGATAAAGGATAGTGGCGTACGTCCACCTTGTTCTAGAACGTCGAATCGAACAGTTAACCTTTTCAATGGATTCACTTAACCAATAAGGGTCGTTTAGGGTTAATCTGTTTCAAGAGTAGCTCATAGAATCAATTTATGTGCACCAATTGGTTATCCATTGCAGAAACGAATGCACGAATGGGTAATTGATCTTGGTAGCTAGTTCAATAGTAGCGAACGTTGGCGGACTTAGACCTAATGGTAAGGAGCTACGATAGTGATTAAGAACTGAATTAATTAATTTTGAAACCTGTCGATCTTGTGATTGCCAATGCTTTGGTGAAATTTTTTCATACGATCTTTAACATTCAAGGTACATTTAGACCACATGTGCTAACAAGATGATGGGTACAAGAAGAAGCAAATTAAAGGGTAGATGGGATTGTCACAATCCAATTGATCTTAAGAGGAAATAAATTGTATGTTATTTATTGGTACCGAATTAAATTGTCTTTTTCTTATTTAAGAACCAATTTATGACCCATTCACATGGGCACATTCCTATATTATTCTGCCTATTTTATTATAATAATTTTTATGTTATGAAAGTGATGGAGAAACTATGAAGTAGAGATAAAGAGGGGAGATTTACTTCTTATTATTCATCACAATAGATACAATGATGTGCTCTATTTATAGGCACATAATACATAACTCCTATAGGCTAATGTAATTACACATGAATAGAGAGAATAATGAGTCATGAATGGGCTCATATAATTACACATGAATGAGGAGAAGAATCTGGGTTGTCCAATGAATTTTGGAGGCCCTGTTCCAAAATGTATAGTATAGTCACATTAAAAAATGATAACATATATTCGGTTTACTTGTATTAATATTCGGCTCATATAATTACACATGAATGAGGAGAAGGCTGTCCAATGAATTTTGGAGGCCCTGTTCGAAAATGTATAGTATAGTCACATTAAAAAATGATAACATATATTCGGTTTACTTGTATTAATATGACATGAGATGATCTGGGGGCACGTAAAACTTGACTCGCGATAGATTTATAACATATTTGGAAAATTCATGTCATTCCTAGCCTACATGAATTTTTATTAAAACAACAAAAATTTGTGAAAATTTAATTTATTTATATATAAATCAATAAAATTAATACTATATAAAAAAAGACCAAAATAATAAAGATATATAAAAACTTAGAAAGAAGACAAACAATGTTTGTTGAAATATAAACTTTATTTCATTTTGTCAAAGCAAGGAATTGAACCTTGCCCTTCCAAAACAAAACTGCAAGCTAAGCCACTAGGCTAACACTGCATTAATGTCACTTTTTGCATAGCATTTTATAATACATTTCTCTGGTATTTCTACTTAACCCGAAAATTTTGAGGCCCCCAAAATTTTGTGGCCCTGTGCCGGAGGTCAGCCCAGCACACCCTAATGGCCGGCCCTGAGAAGAATAGGTCATGGAAGACATTGATTCTTATCATCAATGTGAATGTGGCATCTTATGTGAAGGTAGTGTCCTATGGACATTCATAATATTATTCATAAATAAATAAATAAATAAATAAATAATATATATATATATATAAAATATATATATATATATATATTATTATTATTATATTATTATTATTACGATACGCTATCACATACTGCCTCATTAAAAACCTTACCATGAAAACCCAGTGGGAAAAACCATGGTTAAGGGATAAAGAGTGCAGTGCGTATTAACTCCCTTACAACTCGAGGATATATATATATGCATTATGCATGATCTATATGATCATGTTTATGAATTGTGATGTGGCTTTATAGTTTGTTTCACAAACCACCAAATAGTTGTATTGTAAGTTGACCCAATTTATAATTGACCAACACGAAGATCATATCGATATTCAAAGACCACGTAACTCATTGTTATGTCTTCAATTTGCTCAAATAGAATAACTTGAAATCTTATGTTATTTGAACATAACATAGTATATGCTTCAATTTGATATCAATTTCATTGAGTGAGAGTAGAGTATAATCTTGCCAAAATATCTATTGATAGATGAATCAAGTCTTATAAGACTAGCCAAGATTCATGAGTGCTCTGATTGCACTAAGATATGATACTTCATGACAGAGCGATTCTTCATTACTTTATCGATAGATATATCAAAATCTACTCAAATATAATGATATTGCTACCATCAAGATAGTTATGGACAATATATATATCCATATGGAATTTTCAACACTTAGTAGTGTATCTTTGTTGATAAACAAGAATCGTGTTTGAGAGGTACACAATGTGCAAGTAATTTGCAATGACATTGATTCATATCTTCTATCTCAACTCTTTAATCAAATAGCTAATTTCTTTGAGAAACTATTCATGAGTCTCAATAGCTAATCAAATAGATAATAAGATGATGACATCTTAACCTTTGGAAATCAAGAAAACACATTTTCAAAACAAAAGAAGTTCATAAAAATTTTGATACGATATTTTAAACCAAAAATATTTAATGATAAAAATCAAGTATTAAATATAAAATATTAACAAATAAAATACAGAAAATATTTGTTATACGAAATATACGATTTTTTTCTCAATCTCATAGTTCGTTTGATGTCAATTCAATATGATCTAATACTGTTCACGTGAACTTAACTTATTGTTTGCATTTAGCAAAATGAATCATTCCGGAAATTTCATATACGCATTTGTGTCATTATTAGACAAACCATACATATAGGTTGTAATGACATCCATCAAAGACAAATATCTTATATCTCCCTTAACAAATTGTCAGACTAATCATATAATGAAAAGTTATTGCATCCACCAAATGAAACAAATGTCTCATTTGCTTACATCTTCATGTGTAGAGACTTTATATATATATATATATATATATATATATATATACTTTTTATTTTTTTAGGGAATATAATATTGTAGCAAGCCAACCATTTCTTTGTTTGCATGGATTAATAAATTTGGCTCATGAACCTCATCTTCGCTTATCATATTTAGCGCTGCATTGCAATGAAAAATTTCATCAACGTTGACTTCATCATGATTCCAAAGTTTTTCATCAAATACATTGATATATCTTTCATTCATAATTATCAGGTACCTGATGCTCTTCAAGAGCACATGTATTTGTTTGATATCCTTTATCTTACTCTCAATTTTGATCATCTTAATTTAAAGCTCCTATTCACTTTTTGAGGATTTATATCTTTGGAATCGATTGATTTTCTTCGTGAGTGCTTTCGAATCATTTATGTTTTTAGCAGTATGGAAAAACACTTATGTTGGAGCAAATGTAGTTGGCATAAGAGATTTTTTATGTCACTATATTCGGGTCGTTAAAACGTTGACAATTGATCAACTGAACTATGTTAATGAATTATTCTTGTGAACTTCAAGTTTGTTTAGTACGAGGATCAAAATGAGATAATGATAATTCATTCCAATGAATCTCTTTGTTCAACCTTTGATTTTCTCCCCCTAATGTTGGGAAATTTGAATCACAAAACGATGTGATCATCTAAAAGAGTCATCTATAAATCTCTCGACAATAGTGTAAATATTTTACTATCAATGAAGACTCGTACCCAACGTATATAATTTCCCAATCTCTTATTGAGACTTGTCTTAATGAATTGTGTGGAGCAATTGGAATGTATGTATCACATCCAAATATTCTTATATGGGAAATATGAGGTTTTAACCCAAAACCAATTATAACAGGGGAACTCATTATAACTCTTTGGCATAATGCGAATTTATGTTTTTCACCTAGAGAAACACATATATAAGATAATGAGAATATTTATTCTCAATGACATAGTTCACTTATTGGATAATAAAAATATGCTCATAATCAAGATGATTGAGCTAATAATCTCGCGAATTGGATGTTGCGAGTATATACTCTAGACACATGTGAATGTCTAGTTGATGCATCAATTAAAATATCTAGATAAATCATATGTTGGGTGTATCTTATAGATCCAAATATCACATTTATTCTTTATGTAAGCGATTCATTGCTTACTTTTATCAATGATTATCCAACCATCAACTTAGTGTGAGAACAAGCAATAGAAAAAGTTTTTTATGTGTGTGAAATCTTTCAAAATTAACCACGTAAACTCTCAATTCGCATAATTGTAGAACCTGGATGGTCAAACTAGTTATGCCAAATAATTTTTGTAGGAGAAGTAAACTTTTAGTTTATATTTCAATTTTCTGTCATCATAATCTATATATGTGATGGACATATATTTATTATTCATATATTTGTTTACACAATATGATATCCATTAGTATGATATCTCAATATATTTATACACAATCTTGTACAATATAATGCACCTTCAATATTGAATCTCTTTCCTCAATGTAACAACTTTTAAGGATATAATAGATTATAAATTTCATCAATATGAAAAGTTTTCATCCATTGAATAATAGTAATACATGAGCACTTTCTAGTATTAGTTTTGGCTAATTTCTTTGTCATATTATAAAAGGAGTATTTTTTTTTATGAATAATTAGTTGCTTTTATTCATCAACTGAACCAAAATAGGAAACACCCTATAATGGGAAACCGAGGTACAACTGTACAAGAAAAGGGAGGAGGACAAACCCTCCTAAACCCTTAGAGAGAAATGAAAACACAGTTCAAAACTAGCTCACACTGCCAACTTATCTCTTTTCCAAACTCTTAAGTTTGATATCTACCTCAAACTTAATCACCCCAACTAACTCCTCAATAGTTCTTTTTACTTCCCCTGCATTCCTCCTGCAACGTTCATACCACACATTGGCATATATGGCTCTCCAAATCAAACGTCCTTTCTTTGAATGAATCAATCTGCTGGCTTTATTCATGTCATCTTCCCAGTTGTTTCCTCTCCATTTCCATTCATCACAATTGGTAAGGACACCTTTCACGAACCTACAAGCATTGAAGATATGATTAATTTCATCCACCCCATCCTGGCAAAACAGGCAGTTGATGTTAATAGCAACCCCCCAGTGGGCCATAATCTCTCTACAAGTGAGCTTCCTTTTAATCGCCATCCAAACAATGAATACATGCTTAGGAATGGCAGGCGCTTCCCAAACCAGAGTATCCCAACTAACTCTAGGAGACTTCTCTCTAATGCTTTCCCAAACTGTGCTCACCAAATACTTTGTCATAATTTTCCCATCCCAATAGACCAGGTTATTGTGGACATGGAAATGAGACTGAACTTGCAATCTAACCTTCAACAGCCTCCTCCAAACACAAGAATGATAAGGGTGACTTTTACAACTCCAAATCGTCCCTTGTTTCCAACATCAATAAAAGGAGTATTTCTCATCCTTTATTGATGGTATATGTCGATACATCATCGATAATGTACAACGATATTACTTGATGTTGATAGTGCTTAGTAAAGAATCTATATCGCAATTCTCTTTTTTCAATTATCGATATCACAAATAGGTAGTGATTTTTTTCTTCACAATCAATAAATTAAGATGATATTTTGTGAAAGATACTTGAAATTTCATTCTTATGACCATCAAAATCATAGATGAATGTATTATTTTGTTCACTTGTGGGAACATAGATATTGTTACTTTATGGACATATGATTATAACCATTCATATCACTGAATGATATTATGTCTCATGGATCATCAACATTTGAGACATATAAGATAATCCATTTTCTTTGGATAACATGTATATCTTGGTACACTTCAATATTTTCATGGAATGCAATTGTAAATTCCAAAGTATTGGTTCAAATACCAATCTTTCTCACATGAATCATAATTATGTTTTGCTACTTTTGATTTGAAGAAATGGTGTAGAATATGTGTTGGATACATTCTCTTGACAAATGACATATAGTCTTATAGACTATTGGTATCCAAATGAATTCCAACATCCAACCATCATTGTTTCCAAAATCATCTCAACGAATGGCTTTTGCCAATTTGAATCAATTCAAACATCCAACCATCATTGTTTCCAAAATCATCTCAACGAATGGCTTTTGCCAATTTGAATCATGTCTTTGATATAATCGTACTTGAGAATAGAAATCTTCTAATACATTAAAGCAGATACCATTTTTTTCAGTTGACACGTCAGCGTTTTGAGGATTTTAGAGCTTCTCCTTCATTCTAGGAATGAGGGTATTTTGGATAAAAATCGATTTTTGCAAACAAAATTTTTTGATTCTTTTCTCACGAACAAGGATCGAACTCTCAACCTCATGTTTAAGAGACAAAGTGAACAACCAACAATGCCACACCTAATGATTGGAGTAGTTTACTATTTAATCAAAGAAAAGTTGCAGTGTTTTCAAGTAACAACAAGAAAGCATAACTATAATGCTTTTATTTATTATATTCCAACAATTGATAACAAATTTATAATTTTTTACCAACATATGAATTAAATTATTATATATTAAAAAGTAGAAAAAATTCAACCACACTTCTAAGAAATATAAATAAAAATAAAAGTTAATATTTTTCGGTAAAATATTAACACAAAAAATCGGCCAATGGCCTGTCTACAGTTATTTTGTAATTGTATACCTTTAATTTTTTTTAAATATCTTTAGTTTTTTAAATTTCAAATTATATTTTCTATTACATGTCAACAATGACGTGGTAAAATTGCCAAAAAAATACACCGCTGACGTTAGTAGGACTGCTCCGAACCCGTATTAAAGTAATGAGTTCACTTTGTAAAGAATTTAAAATTTAGGAGGTACGAAGACACTCGACTGAGTTTGGAGAGGATAGGAAGCCTCGTGGCCAACTCGAAGGGGCTGTGTCCAAACGTACTAAATATTTAATGTTTTAAATATTTATCTTATGTTGAAGTCGGCCAACAGGCCGCGACTAATCTAGTAATAAAATAATAACATATATGATTAATAATTAATTGAAATTTCATAATATAGATTAATACCTTAAGATGATGATCTCATTCTCCAGTGAGTAAAGCTTCGTGAATCTCCGAGTGGGCAGAGCTTCATGCTGATAACGTGTTATGAAAGTGATGGAGAACTATGAACTATGAAGTAGAGAGAAAGAGGGGAGATTTGCTTCTTATTACTCATCCCAATAGATACAATGATGTGCTCTATTTATAGGCACATAATACATAACTCCTATAGGCTAATGTAATTAGACATGAATAGAGAGAATAATGAGTCATGAATGGGCTCATATAATTACACATGAATGAGGAGAAGAATGGGTCATGGAAGACATTTATTCTTATGATCAATGTGAATGTGGCATCATATGTGAAGGTAGCATCCTATGTGAAGGTAGTATCCTATGGACATTCATAATATTCATAATATTATTCATAACATTTTATTATTATTCCATGTGATTTTTTGGGTTAGATTAAATCATTCTTTTCCTATTCAAACCTCCTATATTATTCTTCCTATTTTATTATAATAATTTTTATTATTATTCCATGTGATTGTTTGGGTTAGATTAAATCATCCTTTTCCTATTCAAACCTCATTTGTATGACCAATTCATGTGGGATATCTCCTATATAAGGGAACTTAATTCGACCAAAACAACACTCTTGTGCTACACTTACAAGGAAAACACAAGCAAACAAAATTTTGCTCCACCACAACAGTGGAACATCAACTAATTTTGCTTCCCATTTGACCCTTCAATTATCATCTCCTAAGGCACGACAAGAGACACGTCGGCTTTCACATAACCAGTAGGGTACCATCGCCAAATAGTTCGTCTTCACCAATCCATTGCTACTATAATGAACAAGTTAGTGGCGATTTTTTTCAAAATTATTGTTGTTTATCACTCGTTTCTTCTTAATTTTTTCGCAAAATTATATTTTCATCTAGTTGTTACTCATTAAATATTTCGTATTCTTAAAAATTATTTTCGTATTGTTGAGGGTTCATAAAAAATTTTGAAGTATTTATTTCAAGTCAGAGTGATATGTTTACTAAAATAAAGGATCTTCTTGTGTCAATGAAGTAATCACCCGAAAATAAGTTTCATGAAGATGTGAAAACCACCCCTCCATCTGGTCGTGCTACTAAGAGCCACGAACTCCGAATATCTCACCACTATACCTGTTGTTAACCTTGATTTTGATGATGAAACAAAACGTCAAGGTATCGCAAACCGTCGTATAGTTAGTTATCCTATTGAGGTAAATATGAACATAATTCTAAAGTTTTTACTTCATGAAAAAAAATTAATATAGTTATGTGAATTTCTCTGTGTTTGTCTTCATATCAGGTTCGAAAGTTGACATTCTCAATTCCATTAGAAGTAAGAATTACATGTGAAGAAGCTGCAGTTTGTTGCTATATTTTTTTGAAAGGGTTTCCTAGCGAGGAAGAATTACTTATGAATAATGGTATTACTCATAAAGAACTACATAGTCTACTTTCAGAGACATGGATTTGCAACAATGTTAGTATTTCTCATCACTTTTTGTAATTTAAGCTGATTTATTCTTCTGTACATCAACTAATTCATTGAGCTTATTCATGTGGTTTCACATATGCAAATCATAGTGTTGTAGCAGCCCAACAAACATGCATGTAAGAAAAATGGAAAATATGTTATTTGGTTCATCCTGCAGATTTTCAAGTTAGTGTGCAAGCAACTACAATCACAATAATTAAAATATGTTTGTTCATAACATGAACTGCCATGTTATGAACAACAATATTTAAGCAAGACGAAAAAGATGACATATCAAAAAGATGTGGACAATTACAGACACACTTTTTTGTTTGTCTCTCCTAGATGCATGAAGGTAATATGGTGTACTATATCATTATTATTTTTACTATGTTATATAGATTTACGTTCCAATGAATGACGATGACAATTTGCATTGGAAATCTGGATGTTGTGCAGATTGATGAGAAAACCGACACATTATTGATTAATTGCCTAATGAATCGCGAACACACAAGCGAAAAGAAGCTATTCGAGAAATGGTATGTTGTCACTTTATTTTTTCATTCAAATTTATGTATATGTTATACTAATGTAACCTCTCCCACCTATCAATACAGCTGAGATTCTTGTACTTGGTCATTTGTCAATTATCAATTGATATTGGAGATACTACTATTGGGCTGTTTTCCATGTAGTAATTGTGTCAGGAATTTTGCTGAATTCCTACTTGGTCCAATTCCCTTATTTTCCGAGCAAAACAGGATACACAAAACCGACAGATTTCAAATCTGGGCAAGATTTCAAGTGAGCTCTGGCTGGGTTTTCAAAACCCTTTGAAAAGGGAAGGAGATGGAAGGTTTTCTAGTTTTTTCCTTGGTTTTTTGAACAGTACCCCTTTAGTATCAATGATGGATTAACATGAGAGAACAACTTTTTGGTTCATCCTTTTTAAAGGAAAAAACTCCTATAATATGTTAATAGCATAGATGGATTAACATTAAGCCATCATTGGTCATTAGATGCAGCTCCTAATTTTTTTATGAAGCTAACCCGTTTAGTATCAATTTTGGTTTGATTAGAAAACAGAGACAATTTGGAAACAAGGACAATTGCAATTAAAAAAAAAGTTGAAAATGAAAACCTGTTTAGTTGACACAATTAATTTTTTGACAAATTGAAAACTGAAATTGAAATAGTGTTTAAATGAAAATTATGAGAAGACTAATTTCATTACAAAATAGCTTAAATAACAACTAATAATTTTACGTATGATGAATCAACGAGTCAATCAAATACTTTGATGATAATTCCATATTTGATTTGCGATTGAATCACGCCCTTCGATAATTTCTCGAATTTGAGATGAATTGCTGATATATTCTGTAATTTTGATTGTATCACGGTCTTGGTTATGGTATTACAAAAAATAAAAATAAAATCTAAAAAAGTCAGAGGTTGCATTTGAATAGTAGGTTGTTTTAATGGCTCCGGATTTTTTGCCTGTCAAAATTGGAAAACGAAAACAAAAATTAGTTTTTGAAATCAACTTTTTTCACTTTAAAAAATGATGATGGTTTTCAAAACTGGTTTCCAAATCAATAAAAGCAAAGTGATACTAAACATGATTTATCTTAATTTTTGAAATCAGAATAATTGAAAGTGAAATCAAAGTGAAAACAAAGTGATACTAAACGGGCCAAGGTGCCATATTATTCCAGTTTCTTCAAATGTCTGAATAATTTTGATTATTTGAATATTCATGTTTGGTCGATATAATTTTTTTTTAATAGTGGTGAGCTCAAATTTTATGAGTATTTTGTGTAAAAAATAACATAAATAAGATGCAGAAAGAAAGTAGGGGTTGTTCGGATTTATAGAAAGTGTAGTTCAGTCATGTTAGGTGATCCTTTGTTTGAAATTCATATAGTAATGGTATAGTGGAAAACAAGGAATTAAAATCCGAAAGGAATTAGGATCTTCCCCAGCAATCGAATCCCTTCCGGATTTTGATTCCACTGCAATTCATTTCTGCGCGGAAAACAACCCTTATGTCTCCAAGAGTTATGGATTGGGAAATCGTCATTTCGGGAGGTGTTCCTAAATATGCTAGGTGCGTAACTATGATCAGATTTTTAAAGGGTGTTTGTTTGGGGTTGGGAACGAGAAATGGTGGGGGTTCCAAACGAAGATTGAATAGGTGTGCATAAGAATGATAAATTGCACTCGATTTATTCTGGAACGATAATTTGAATATAATTGTTCTATTTAACCAGAATCTCCTTCCTCTTAGGGACGAAGCCAGGAAATTTTTATCCGATGGGCCGAATGAAAAAATCAAGAATACAAAAATTCAAAATTATATGTAAATATAATATCATTATTTTAATCGTACACATCGTTCTTTTACATCATTAAAATCACTTAAAACTGCATCTAACCTAAAAATTTCTTATATCACGTTCAACATATATGATTAAACTATTGGCTAGAAAGTCATCACACATTTTATTACGTAGTCTAGTTTTGACTATCTTCATCGCCGAGAATACATGTTCACTCATAGCAGTAGAGACTGGAAGAGTCAAAACAAGACGAATAAGTCAATCCACATGATAAAATTATTTTGATATGCATGTCTTCGTCAAGTTGCAATAAAGCAAATAGGAGAGAAAGCATGCTATTGTGTTGCGTTGATTCATTGACGCTTAACAAAAAATAGGAGAGAAAGTATGAATCAATGAATTTAAATTGTTCGTAGTTAAATATATAGAGGGGATTAGGGTTTGAATTATAATATCCAAAGGGAAAATAGCACTTTGCCCCCATCCACTTTGCCAACTTAACAGATAGCTTCATACACTATAAATCACTCTTTTTACCCATTCCCACTTTGACCATTTGCCGTTTGGGTCATTCCATTCCAAATTTTGACTTCATAACGTTAATTGATGCACATTCAGTACACCGCATTAGCTTCAATAGTTATGTATTAGTTTACTAAGCGTTTTTTAATTAGAAATATAAATATATATAATTAGAAAGGAAGAAATTGATGAATAAAATTTGTGGTATTAAAACCCTTCATATTTCGTTATACTCTTCGTGATACCTCCCAAATTTACCATCTTGACCAACTTTTCATTTCCTACCTTTGGTATCTCTCTCCATGGTGTGCGGATGTGTCCAAATTTGATATTAAGAAGAAGAAAGTTGGAATTGAATGACCCAAACAGCAAACTATAGTCGAAGTAAGAGGAGTAAAAAGAGCAATTTATAGTATAGGAGGCTGTATATTAAGTTGACAAAGTAGAGGGAGCCAAAATTTTCTCAATTAAAAAAGGGAAAAGAGATCAGCTGTTGACAGTAACACACACTTAAAGACAAAAAGAAACAAAGTTAAGCAGGCAGAGGAAATGATCCTCAATTATCAACACGTTTGGATTTTAACACCATAATTAAAAATTAAAATAAGGAACAGAGTTATATCAAATTACCTAAACATTAAGCAAAGTGTAGGATCGAAGCTGCAACCTTAGGCTCACTACATAAGACCTTTTACGCTGTAACATAATTGATTTTCTCGTAGGGACCATGGCCCCCTATGACTCTAATACAGCTCTGTCCCTGCTTCCTGGAGTTGGACATACATGTATACGACGGAACTGGACACACGTTCAGAATTGAGTCCAATTCCACCACAATTTTTCGCCCAATTCCCTTCGAAAAATATTACCTTAGACTTTATAAATCGCTAATAAACCATTATCATATCAAGTAACTCATCCATTTTATATTTCATTCTTCGTAACTATGAAAATAAAATAATTAGCTATTCTAAGCATAACATAAGTAATGGTAACGGGTCCAACTTGCCATCAAGGGAACTAGTTCATTGACCCCATCAAGGAAGATCTCAGCCATTGATTTAAATCTCATTAATCCAACGTTTCAAAAGACGAGAGTATTTTGGGAATTGTAAAAAATTATCCCAGACATCTACCCTCCACCTCCGGACCTCCGAGGAACTTGGAAGATTTAAGTAAGGAAGTCACTAGGGAGGAGGTCATAGATACGCTCTTCAATATGGACAACAGGCGTGCTCTTGGTCCAGATGGTTACTCAATAAGTTTTTATAAAGTCAACTTGGGGTATAGTTGGTGATGATTTTATAGACGCAGTGTTAGATTTTTGCCATAATTAGTAATCTACCTTTGGAAATTAACACTACGGTTGTATCTTTAATCCCTAAAGTTCCTAGGCCTAAGCAAGTTAATGAGTTCCGGCCAATGTCGTGTTGTGACGTGGTTTACAAGTGCATTGCCAAAATCTTGTCTAGAAGAATGTAGAGAGTTTTACTAGATATCATTAATCATTCTCCGTTAGGATTTGTAAAAGATAGGAAAATTATTGATAATATCCTTTTTGCGCAAGAGCTGATCAGGACTTATAATCATACGAGTATCTATTCACGTTCTACTTTAAAGGTCGATCTTCTGAAGGCATTTGATTCAGTTTATTGGATTTACCTGTTTAACATTATGGCAACAATGGGTTTTCCTAGAGATTTTGTTGATAAAATCATACTTTGCTTGAGTTCAGCTTCTCATAGCATCTCGATTAATGGGATTTTACATTCTTCTGTGCTATAAACTAATAATGAACAATAAATATCATTTTTTGTTGCACTTTTCTTAGTTGATTTGGAGATACTTCAGTTCCAAGATTTCCATCTTTGGCCCAACTAGATTTGAAGCTAGTGCTTTCATTGATGGGTGGCAAACTAGGAACTGTGTGGCTGTTTATGAGTCGTTTAGGAAGTTTTTTATGCATGCCGTTTTGTGGTATATAAGGGGGAGTGGAATAGTAGGATTTTCAGAGATCAGGAGTCGACGACAACCTTGCTTGTGTGGCGAGTTGCGTTGGTAGTAGGTAGATGGCTTCGGGCGCTGGTAAGTTGACCTCTAATGAGTTCAGGAAGTGGATGACCTTGTGGATACGACCTTGGGACACTGACCGGTTTTTTCGAGCCCAACAATACTCACATTTCGTGGGTATGTTTTGGGTTAGGTTGTACAAGGTTTTTTTTTGGCTTCTCTGTCACGGTTGGTTTTTTTGCTACTGTGATTGGGATTTTTGAGGGGTTTAGGTTTAGCTTTGATTAGTTAGAGATTTGGTGAGTTTTGGGAAGTCTCTGTGAAGAAAGAGCTTTGTTTTATGGGATCAAAGTTCCTTTGTATATCTTGCCGGTTTTGCCTTCGGGTGGTTATATATATTATTATCATTCATAAAAAAAATACCAAAGTCACACTTATAGGTGATATCACCATTCAATGTACGTGGGTCAATGTCGTTTATATTATAAACATAGCTGACAAACAACTTACATGCAGCCACGTCAATAAAATAAAAATATACAAAAATAAATAGAAATAACAAAAATTTACAACTTAGCAATAAACCATAAAATACAATATTATCTAATTCATTTCATGAAGAAACCCTAGGGTTGGGCAACAAAGTGGCGGCACAAACTACACTCACAACCGCCACCACAGCTCCCACCACAAACGCCGGCAAATTCCCGCCGCCGAATGCAGCGTCCAACGGCCCACTCCCTAACGAAACCACCATTTGCGTCAGACAAATCGCTATATTTAACACTCCAACCGAAAGCCCCTGTCCTGCTCTAGATCCCTGCGAGTAGATCGACGCCATCGCGAACGGAATGTGGTACGCCACCGCCAAAGCAACCCTAATAGTCCAAACACCGCCAACGATGCGCTCGTAATCCCCGACGAGGGGATTGTGCTGCCATGTCGCCGCTCTGATTCCGCTGCCTTGCTGATTACCACCGTCATTACGAGGCAGATCCCGAGGATGAGATTCACGCCTCCCCATAGAAGCTTCACCCCCAATTTCTTCGCCAAGGGATCTATTGCCAAAGAGACGATTAGGAGGACGATCAAATTGATCACCATCCCTACCGACCCGACCTGCACTCTTCTGTCGTACATTTGGATCTGACCCATATTTCCTCCTACCAAATCTCTGCCGTACACTTCCCTCCCATCCAATCGGTGTTGTATAGCACCCAGGGGAACCACGCGAACCAGCTTAGACACGTCACCAGTAAAAGCATCCACATGGGCATGTTGAGACTTTTCAACACTCTCAAGAAACTAGTCAATCCTCCTTCTCCTATGTAATTTTTCTCTGTTTCGTTGACATCACCTGACTTGAGCCTTCCTTCATCCGCTTCAGGACTCCAGCGTTGCTCCCGAACGTAAGTAGTGCGATGGTGGTCAGGACGATTAGCAGCACTGCCGCAATGAAGAAGCACGACTTAAGATTCGCGCAATAAACATCGCAGGCTGGCGTGCAAGTGAATTTGAAGATCTTGTAAAGGTTAGCCTATGCGCCCGCGAGGTACCCGAGGACGTTTCTGGTGCCCATGAAGAATGAAAAGAGGGAGTTCGAGAACCGGGTTAGCCGCTGGTTGTCGCCAGAGAGGTCGCCGAGCAAGGCCCGACATGGTCATTGAAGCATGTTGTTGGAGACGTCGAGGACCCAAAATCCGACGACGAAAACCACGATCGCCCTCACCCTTGGTTGGCCCTTGTCGAGAGAGTCACCATAATGATGGCCTATGTCAGCGGCGTATCCGATTATGAAAATGGCGACCACGACAAAGACGGTGCCCGCAAGGAGGAAGGGGCTACAGCGGCCAAACCGGCTGGTTGAGCGGTCGCTGAAGTAGCCTACGATTGGTTGGACCAATATCCCAGAGATGGGCCCACATAGCCAGATGAGTGCGGCCCACTGGTAGGGAATCCCTAAGAGTTGTACGTATGGGGTCAGAAGGGACAGCTGGAGGGCCCACCCGAATTGTATTTCGGTGGCGATTGAGGCCACGACGGCGATCTTCTTCAGCTGTGTTGGAGCTGGTTGTTGGGATGACGGCGGCGAAGCAACTATTGCTCCCATTTCTGATGCTAATAAAAATTGATCAAAATCCCTTTTTTATGAATTGAAATGTTGATCTTATTTTTTGTGGAGACGAAAAATGTTGGGATGATTTCTGTTCTTTTATAGAGAGGAAATATGAGGGAAACATGTTGATGTGGAATACTTAGTTTTTTTAATTGCAGTTTAGTTCGTTGGTAGTTTGTTGACAATTACTTTATTTTTCTCCTTACCTTTTAAGTGTTGTTGTTAGTTTTATCCAGAATTAGGATTTACGTAATATGCTACGGATTAAAAAACTGAATCATGATTTTTTGTTTGGGATTAATTAATTATTATTTTCAAATATGTGGTATTGGGATAAGACATATAGTGTAATTGGAAGTGGATAATGCATGCAACTCCTAGTAAAAAGACTCGTGAGTACATGCATGACATTGTTTTCAATTTTTATTTGATATCGTCGCTCCTTAACGACGATACTAATTTAACTAGGTACGATTGTGGGTGTGGGTTTGTCAATGGATGATATCTACACATTATTCAAATAATTACGAGGCGGTAATAACACATATGTTTAAAGCTTAAGCATTTATTTAGCAAAAGATTATCAACTTATCACATATACACCTTTTTGTTGCTTGTTGTATTATGGCTCACATTAATGCATGCGACTGGCTCGAGAGTTGATCATGGACCCTAGTAATTATGCATGGCGTATAAAACACGAAAAAGAATTTGATCACATTATTCAACAATACCTTGAGGATAAAAGACAAAAAGATTACGAGATAGATAAAGTGATTCGTCTACACAAGCTATGCATTATCCACTTCCAATTACACTATGTCTTATCCCAAAGCCACTATTATTCTCGTCAAACCTAATATCCTTTTTCATTTTGAGCGTGATATATCGATTGACGGAATGAGGAGATGGTTGGCTGGTTCAACATGAATCAGTTGACAACCTAAAGTTATAAAAAAAAAAAAACATATTAAAGTGCAAATTACAATGAGATTGATTTGTTGATAAAAGTAAACAAGTATATTTTTGTCATAGTTTCGTAATTGAGGTGATAAACTAGAACCACACACAGTTTTGCTTTGTCCATAATTGAATGTATTTTATGTTACATCTAATAAGTGAGTTAGATAATAAATATTTATAGTTTTTCTTGAGATCATGTATGGTTAGTGGTTGAACATGTTTGACAAATCTATAACCAAACCGATTAAATTAAATGAAATAAGCAAAGAAAACCATCAAAATAAGGTTAAATAATTATGGGATAATAGGTCGGGAAGCCCCTGTACTATTGAAAGATAACAAACAGGCCCATCTACTATTAATTACATCAAACATGCCCCTCTACTTAGAACATATAACAAACAAGCCCTTCCATTACAAATGTGACAAACGGCGTTACTGAATTGTTGACACACTTGACACGTCACTGACCCGTAGGTTGTTAGAGTTTACACGTCAGTCGATTGGAATGTTAGCAACAATAAACAGCTCTGTTTTGACTCAGGGTTATTAGCAACAGATAATTCAAATAGTAAAAAACAACGTCGTTTAGGGTTGCTGACATTCAATCGGTTGGCGTGTAAACTCTAACAACCTACGGGCCAGTGACGTGTTAATTGTGTCAACAATTCAGTAACGTCGTTTGTCAAATTTGTAACGAAAGGGCTTGTTTGTTATATGTTCTAAGTAGAGGGGCTTGTTTGATGCAATTAATAGTAGAGGGGCCTGTTTGTTATCTTTGAATAATACAGGGGCCTCTCGGCCTATTATCCCAATAATGATCTAAACAGTTTTGACTATTATGTAACAAAAAATTTATCTTCGTTGATATTATTAACTGAGATGAGATGTACTACTATGTAAGTTGAGAAGTTAGCTAAGAGGGAAACTCAGCATGTTTACTCATATGTTTCAATCTCTGTTAGCCTTTAATTCTTGTTCCACAATTTGTCAAGTCCATATATCAGATATTATTACAAAAGAGGTAAGAGGGAAATTCTTGTTCCATCAAATCTAAATCCATATGTTTCAATCTCTGTTTCTACAATCAATCAAGGGATAAGATGGATTGACATTGCAACTCTGTTAGAAAGCAACTAACTTATGTGATATCTGATTCGAATTGCATTGCACCTAAAAAGGGTTGTAATACAGATGCCATTTTCCATCAAAGAAAAAAGCCCCAATCCCCCAAAAACAGCTTATTAACCATACAAAAACTTAAAAGTGGTTTGTAATCTCCGACATTATACAAATTAGGAAAATTAACACTTCCCCTGCAATGATAACTAAAGGACAACCAACACAGAAGCAGGGCCATCCATCACTGACAGACAGCAACCCAATAAATGAAGAAGAAGAAGAGACAAGCACAAAAATATAATCACCAAAATTAACGTCAACTTTTCTCAAAAGAAGATGTGCACTGTGCTGTGCAGTGCAGGTTAAACCAATGATGACCCTTGTGCCATTGAAACCAACTTCATAAATAAAACTTACAAGTACAGCAGGAAACCATATCAGCTTTGGATAAAACTACCATTAAAAAAAAGCAAAACGGGATATTCAACCATATGCTACATACATGGTTGCTTGCTTTCCATTTCACCACATAAAATAACACTTAGCCACAACCAAACTTAAAACTATTGAGGGTAGTAATTCTGATGATGCTGAGGTGGATAACCATATCCACCATGATAACCACCAGCTTGCCCTCCATCATAATACCCTGACACCATTTGGGACTCAGGAGGGTATTGTTGACCAACAGCACGGTTTGGATTCCCAGGAAAGCCACCTCCAGGTGCTCCTCCTGAACCATAGTGCCCACCATATGAACCTGCATAAGGGCCTACGGGAGGAGAGTTACTTACCATCCCATAAGGCCCACCTCCCTGAAACATTCCTGTTGGCTGCTGCAAATGAGGTTGGTGATATGGTGGAACAGATGATCCAATTGGAAGTGCTGCTCCACTTGTTCTATACCGATTAATTCCATTATGTTGTTGGTGTTGAGGCTTCTTCCCTTGCGGCTGTTTCTTTACCGGCATTTGCTTTTTCTTCTTTGGCTGTTGTTGCTGTTGAGGCTTGGTGTCAGAAGATGGCGCTGTCCGTTTCCCATCTGTCTTCTGCATTTGCAATGCGCCGATACGGTTTTCAATTTCCTTTCTGGGATACTCCGATTCAAGTTTGTGATCATCAATGACTTGGAGCACCGACTTCAATGCATTAAGTTCTTTAGACTTGGCTTCATGCTGCACGATAAGGAAACATTTGGTATCCAGTGATTTCAAATATAACAACAAGGGTATAAAATTGAAGGAGGTCAAAGAATAACCTGCGTCTTGATGGGACTCTTTCCATCCTTGCAAGCTTGGCTAGTGGACTTTTTGCACTCATTTAGAAATTCCTTCAATAACGGCACAGCTTGAAACTTGTCAGTCAATCCAAATTCAAAAATAAATTTGACAGCGAGAAGTTGTTTGCCACTTTCTATAAGCTTCTGCACAAGAACTGCAAAAATGGAAAACAGTAAGCAAGTGGCCATCGGTATTCTTTTTCCTGAAATGTATGTTTTAGTCACAGAGACAAATCGAATACCTAAGATTAAAGATAAATAAAGCTCTAGAGGTATCATGCACATTGAAGACCACAGCCTAAGCTCTTACTAAAATTCATATAAGCTTAAGAATCAATTCGTGTCATCTCAGAGCACCAACACCGTTATCCACATATCTACCTTTACCAAATCATTGCCCTGACCAAATGAACACAGTGGATACTCACAACCATGTCCCATAACCATAGTATAGAAAATTCTAAGAAAATAAAAACTCTCCCTGGAAGAATCACTAACTAAGACCTATCGTGACCTCGGTCATTCTTGTCAAGGACCAGTTGATCATCTAAATAACTTAATGAATGGTTCTTTAACCGAAAGCCAACTGCATTTTTCTTATGGTTTGTATAGGTTACGATAGTCCATACATGAAAGTTATATTGATGTTACCATGATTCATACACTGAAATATGATAGGGATCAATAAGTACAATAAGTTTAGGCTTTGGGAAAAGTTGAAGCCTAAAGTTTGCATCAGTCTCCAACACAACAAATTACCATCAGCCTAACAATGCAACTGCAAAACATGAGCCTAGCAACAAGTTATAGATAATGTAAAACCATAAAAACCATTAAAAAAAACTCCAGAAGTTACCTGCAATGTTTTCTCCCAGGCCAATATCCCGGCACAGAGACATAGCTTGCTTAAACTTGGCAATGACGACAAAGAAACTCACGAGATCGTTAACATCAACCTGATCCCGCAGTCCAAAGGCTACAACCACATTCAAGAAAGCCAACGCCTCAGAAGGGGTGTCAGCAGCCAAGCTCACTTTACCTTTCCACTCCAACGCCAGCTGTTTGGCTCTCTCCCTCACCTCATCAGTTACATTGGGCTTTATATTAACTAACACTTCTAACATATCCAAACAACTCTTCCGGTGACGATACAATTCCTGCTGGTCCATTGAAGATGAAGAATTTGCGGGATAGAAGCCTTCCATTGCGTCCAAAACCATGGAACCCGGGTCACTGCTGACCTTCATTGCGCTGGTGAGTTCGGCCCGAATGGCAACCCGCTGCTTGGCATTGTCGCTGATGTAGTCTCTCAACCCTTTCCCATCCAGCTTCTCGCAGAAGAGTGTCAGCTCAGGTCGAGCTGCTACCTGCTGAAGAACCACCGGGTCCTCCTCACCATAGTCAGGCTCATACTCAAGTCCACCACCGACGTCATCATCCGGAAATTGAGAAGATGAATCTGTTTTGGAATTCGTGACAAGGCCGTTCTGTTGGTTTGACGATGAAGGAACCCCCTCGCGGGATTGTACGATGTGGAAGCGGCGATTGAGGTCAGCCTGCTGAGAAGAGAAGTGGGAATCGAGTTCGTCCCAGGAGAAGGAGCAGGTGAGAAGAGAAGAATGGAGTTGAAGTTCATCGTAAGCCTCCTTGAGCCTCTCCTTCTTCGCATCGATGAGTTTCAGAGCGGCTTCGATCGTCTTCAGAGTTTGCCTCTCCCTTGTCGGTGCATTCGCCATCTTATGTGAATCTGGATAGAGTCTGAATTTTAGTAAACCCTAACCGCCGTAGAGGGAAATAGGGGGAAATTTGTTGAGGCTTTCTTGTGCGTTAACCCGTGTCCGGTTTCCGTTGTGAATTGAACGACGGTGAGACGAGTGGAGGAGCAAGGGAAGGGACGGAGAAGATAGTTTCGACGACTTGGTGATCTGCCTTTTCGGGCCCAATAACTCACCTCTTTTGAGGCTTTTCATTACTCATTGGGCCTATACAATTGCAAATCCTACAGAGAGCCCGTGGATCCTGCGTACTATTATCTTATTTACTAAACAAGCGGTTACTGTAGTCTGTAGGATCGCCGTTTATACCAATTCTGATAATCTCGGGTCGGGTGTTTGGATAGTCTTTTTTCGTCATAATAACTACTTGGCGAAAGTGTCGTTGATTGATCAATGGGATAATTTAGCTATTCTTTTCTCGAGGACAAGCCATTCTTGGTCAATGAGGCACAGTTTAGCTATCCTCATTTTGGTCAATGGGGTACAGTTTAACTATCCTCTTTTGAGGACAAGTTGTTCCTTGCCAATGGAGCACATTTTAGCTATCCTCTTTTGAGGACAAACTATTCCTTGTCAATGGCACAAAATGTCAATTTGCACTAAAAATATATATATTTGGAAATCAAAACTTCATTTTCTATTTGTGTTTTGAGTATGATGTTTACGTCTGTCGGGTGATTTCAAACATTCGGTTTTTCATTCTTGTTGGAACATGGCGGGTGGTTTCAAACAATCGGATTTTCATTGCTTATCAAGATTTTCTCAATAACTCCCAAGATTTCAACACTCTTCAATGAGACTTATTTTTAAGAACACATTGAACTATTGTAATTCCTAAACTATAAGAATTTTATTAACAATTTAAAAAATATAAAAGTAAAATAATATATGAAGTATAACTTAATATCATATCATATATAATAATAATAATAATAATAATAATAATAATAATAAATCTAGAGAGAGAAAATGATAATAAAAGTAGAATACTTTAAGAAAAGACAAACAATGTTGATTAGAAAAAAAAGCGGGTTGCTATTTGCAGTCCGTGTTTTACTGTACACAGTTCGTATTTTCACATAAATGGACAATTATATCATTGTGGTCTGTTTTTACTAACGCAGTCTGTTTTTACTAACGTAGTCCATTTTTTTACTAACGCAGTATATTTTTTACTAACGCAGTCCGTTTTTACTCACGCAGTCTTAACACAGTTCGTTTTTACTAACGCAGTCCGTTTTTATCGAATATCCTTATTCATAATATATTAGAAAAAATGGACATAAAAATACAAATAGCACTTTAAACATTTAAAATAAATTAATAATATTGATAAAAATACTGGTGGAAAAGTATAAATGTTGAAATTAAATTAGTGATTAATAAAATTTATTATTGATGGAAAAATATAAATATTTAAAAAAATTAATAATAATGATGAAAAAATATATACGTCTAAATATTTTTATGAAAAATGAAAAAAATTCAAATAAAATAATAATTACTATTAAAAATCATATACTTATTAAAATTAATAATTTCGAGAGAAATTATGTAATTAAAAAGGGATTATGTTAGTAAAAAATGGACTGCGTTAGTAAAAACGGACTACGTTATTAAAAAATGGACTGTGTTTAGTAAAAGGCCTAATACCATTGTACAGTATAAACTATTGGCTTATTACGAGTCTATACATATCCTTTTCGTAATTCCAATTATGTCACGAAAATGGGATGCCGTCTGTTTTCGGGGAAAATGACTTAACACCGTTTGCTGACTGGGCTTACTGCCCATGTGGCGCTAACGCGTGCACCACGTCAGACACTGAAATCTGGAATTGTGAAAAGTTTACCCAATCTGCAATTTGCGGGATCTGCGGGTTTTCGACTATGTCTCGAGATCCCTGAAATTCGCCGCCGCTCTTCATTATTAGCCGTCTGTCCGCTTTCATCAACTTCTCGAGCGTTTCCGGGCTAGAATCTGAGGGCGGAGGCGAGATCCCGATCTCGATCTCATATCTGCTTTCTCTTTCTGGCCTCCTCAGCTCCTCCACAGTCTCTCCTTCTTCCTCTTCCTCCACTTCGAGCTTGGCCGCTCTCCTCCACCGTCGTTTGTGGTCGGTCTGAGTTACCGCATCGGCAGCCAGCCTCCGGCTCTACTGAGAGAACTGCTCCGCCTTGTACACTTTGTACTCGCTGAGATCGATTGAGCTCCACGACTGATTCCTTCGCCGCTGAACAACTGGCCGATTAACCATCTCGTCATTGGAGGTTGACGACCGGCGGCGAAGGTTCCAGAAGCTCCGATCCTTTGAGCATATATCCTCCGCTAAATCGTGCCAAACAAACCCGCTTCGATTCCTCCCAATCGGACTTGAAGCTCCAGACCTGATGGCGATTCGGCTAGAACAGATCTGAGAACGACGGAGGATACAGATCTGATGTCGATTCGGTCGCCCATCTCCTCCTCACCGTCGTTGCTGCCTCCGAGATCCAAGCTTTGATCGCCTTCAAGCTCGCCCTCACGACCCTCTCGGTGCCTTAGACCGTTGGGATCCCTCCGCCCCAGTGACTAGCCCGACATATTCTGGCATCAAAGAATTCGGCTCCTACTGTGACTGAAGGGAGCTTGCATTGGCACATGACGAGGGAAAGGATGATATTAATTTTTAATTAAAAATATGACACGTATTTAATTTGACTGCCAACAGGATTATTTTGCCAGCTCATACTAACGATTTCGGACGGAAGCTAACGGCATGCCATTTTCGTAAATGGGTTCAGAAGGTCGTGACATTATTGTAATTCAAAAAAGGATACGTATAGACTCGTAATAAGCCAATAGTTTATGATGTACAATGGTATTAGGCCTTTAGTAAAACGTACTGCACTTAGTAAAAACGGACTGCATTTAGTAAAAATGGAATGCGTTAGTAAAAAATGGACTACATTAGTAAATATGGACCACAAGGGTATAATTGTCAATTTATGTTAAAAATACGGACTGCGTTAGTAAAACGCGGACTACAAATAGCAGCACCCAAAAAAATTGTTTTGATTTTGTCAAAGATAGGAATTGAGCCTTTGACCACCTAGAACCAAATAACAACTTAAGCCACCACTACATTTATATTTATCTTTTGTAAAGTTATTTTATAATAAATATTTTAGATATTTTTAGTTAATCCGAAAATTTTGAGGCTTTGTGTCGTAGGGCCTATTGGCACACTCTCAGGCCTGACCATGCTAGAAGATAAAAGAAAAGAAAAAAAAGGGAAGGAAGAGAGAAAGAGGAAGTCTTAGAAAGGGGAAAAGGATGGGGAGAATACAAATTTATTTTTTAAAGGTGTCAAGTTTAGTTTTATTTAAAGAATCAAAATGATTTACTAAAAGATTAAGGGTCAACTATTACTATGAATAATATTACTAATATTGATAAGACAAAATTACGATCCAATTAGAGTAATCGTTTACTGGTGAACGCTCTAGTGACGCGTGTAACTGGTTACGCCACCACGTGGCAACGTGTGATTGATTATATTTTTTTTAATGTTTTTACTCCCTAATTGAAACTATGTTATCATATGATCATCTAGTAAGTAAAACATAATTTAAGCTAAACGGTGTTAATTAATAAATTTGTTTAATTTAATTTCCTCGGCGACCCATCTTCCGGTCATCGCCTATTTTTGTTAAAGTCAGCCCCCTACTCCAACCGTACGATAGCCGCCCAAGGTCGGCAGAGTGTATTATCCGATCGGGATCAGAGTAGACCTGACAGATCAGAGTAGATCAGAGTAGAGCTGCTGTAGGGCGCGTCATCTTCAGCTCAGCTCCCCCTTCATGGCCAATCTTCAGTTCGCCGATAACGTAAAACACGTCGTCGACCGCCGCAATCGTATCCCTCCAGGGAGATTGAGACACAACGCACCAAGTAACCGAATCCGGATCATATTCCTCCACCACTGAAACGCGAGTATATCCACCACCGCCGACAATGTAGATCTTGGCGGAGACAACAATGAAGGAAAACTTCTTCATGAGATTCATCATATTTGAGCAACGCCTTGAATCGAGACTCATTTGCTGCACGTGAGAAATTAGGTTCTGTAAGCGGAAGAAATTTCGCAGATGATAAGAGAAGTGATGGTAACCCTAGTGGTGTAGGGAAACTAGGTTGGGTTCACTGTTTAGTTGGGGACAGGAGCGATATAGTGAAAAACAGTTGTAGTTGATTAGGTGATAAGCTGTAGAACCGCGATCAAATAAATAACCTACAAGAGTAGGATAGATTGTATCCACGGGTATTCTACTTCACGTTTACTCAAAGTAATTAGCAACTTATTCAGGTTTATCAAGTTGTGTGGTGTGAGTTCCACAAATTTCTATCATACAAGGAAAGTAAACTAATTAAAGAGAACGGATTGATTGGTTGATTTAGATTCAAAGAGCTTAGACTCGAATCCCCCTAAGATCACCAAGATATTGGCAATCACAAGATCGACAGGTTTCAGAATTAATTCATTCAATTCTTAATCACCGCCGTAGCTCCTTACCCTTAGGTCTAAGTCCACGAACGTTCACTACTATTGAACTAGATACCAAGATCAATTAACTGTCTGTGCGTTCGCTTCTGCAACGGGTAACTGACTAGTGCACCTGAATTGATTCTATGAGCTACTCTTGAAACGTATTAACCCTAAACAGCCCCTATTGGTCAGGTGAATCCGCTGAAAAGGTTAACTATTTAATTCGACGTTCTAGAACAAGGCCACTATCCTTTATTATAACAAGAATCTAATCTAGGTGATCAGACTAGAAAAGAAACAAATTTTAAGAACGAATTAAACATGAATAAGAAAAGTTTAAATTAAAATCTTGCTTTCCGTGAGTACTTTGAAGTCTCGGGTCACTTAGGTTCATCTAATCTAAGTTAGAAGAGTTTAGCTACTCATATCTGAGAAACAAGAATCAAAGACTACAAAAGAATTCTTCAAACAAAGGAAGAATAGAGGAAATCCGAAAAACCAAATTCTGACGATTCTGCGCAGCTTCGATCGTGAAAATCTTCAACTCCTAGGCTCCGAGCGTCTCCCGGGACTGCGAAATATGCTCCAAACTCTCTCCAGCTCGTGGCTTGGTCAGAAACATCGAATGTGTCTTGGGAAGGGCTGAAGAGATCCATAAATAGGGGCTGAAATCCTTTTCTGTTACGAATATGGAAAACAGCCAAGTTCTTGCCGAGAACTTCTTCACAAATAATTACAAACTTTTAGGTGTTTCTTCACAATTTTCTCGGCGGGAACTTGGAAGTTCTCGCCGAGAACTTTTTCATAATAATTCAGAAATTGTAGATGAGATTTTTGATGGATTTTTAGCACCTTCTCGACGAGAACTTGGAAGTTTCCGGAGTCATCACTTCTCTCATGACTCCAGACTCTTCCTCAAGGTTCCATTGCATCCCAAACACGGCCGATAGGTACTTATTTGACGGCAAAAACCTGTGAACTCAAAGAGACACTAGAAAACACATCAAATCGACCCAAAACGGGCCAAAGTAACCAATTCGGTAGGAAATAGGCAATGAACTAAAATTCACTAAACTACCCCTAAAACGTGCTACAAACAACAAAATGTCGCTTAATCGAGGTTGATAATCACGATAGTTATAGTGTCATCAAATCACCCCACACTTAAGCTTTTGCTTGTCCTCAAGCAATAAAAATTCAAAAATACACTCAAATCCACAAGTGATGAGACTAGTCCAATCGAAGTTCAATCTCCAACAATTCAGCTTACACTTTTACACTTAGAAAACGTAACCTACACATGCAAGAACATCAACCAAATAAATCCAAGTCTCACTATTCTCTACACACAACAAGTAGCAAACACCTATCATGCACACTACCAACCGAGCCGACTAGACTCCCCACACAGAAATATTTAGTACATGGGGGACTCTCACACTTTGTTTTTAAGGGCGTGTTTATACTCTCATTTACTTTCTCAAATTGAATTCTTTCATAGGTTTGCAATTCGAGCATAATCTCCACCACGAGTGACAACACTAAAACTAGTCCAAATGACTTGCAAGGGACTATAACGATCCTACACTACAAGGGATTATGATAAATGGATGAAGGGATGAATGATGATGAAAGGTATGGTGTGATGTAGCAATCAACTAACCTCCCTCGAATCTAGACCTATGGATTTCTACTGTCCAACCAGACCCGAGATTGAATAATGAATGCTCGTCCTAGGATACCATCAAGCAACTTTGCATTTTCTTTCTTTCATTCTTCTTTTTTCGAATCAATTTATTTTTCTTTTTTGGAACAACTTTGAAAATGGGACTTCAATAATTTTATATTTTTTTCAAAATTTTCTTCTATTGTTTTTTCATTATATTTTTTTCATGCTTATTTTCACTATTGCTAGAGGGGTTGATACGTACGAACTTATGAGCTAAGACAATCGGATTCTAGCTATCGAGTAGGTCACCACAGATTTCGACTCCTATTCGGCTAATCTCAAGCTACTACCACAAGGGTTCAACGAGGTGAACAAACACATGGAAAAACTGAAAGAATAAGCTAAGCACAAGGGTTTACACCTAGAGGAATTGATGTTGGGATGACTTATGGCTTAAAGTGGAGATTCTATGAGCTTGTATCATCCTAGTCCTAGTGTGGTCGTGTGGTCTCGAATCAGTCTCAAAGGAAATTCTAACTCATTTAGATAAGAGAAAGCCACTCAAAAAGAAGATAAGTTGCTAGTTATGTGCAACGGATCAAAAGCTCACAAATGGCTGATAGTCAGACTCAAATCATGATGGCAATTGAAGATGAAGCTAAAAGAGTGATCCTATATTCTGTTCTGACCGAATTCATTTAGCATCAATGCAAACATGTTGATTACAGGTTCTAACTTAAAAAGTATAATTTTTATTGTGAGAAATTGAAGTCAAATTTAGGCAAAAGACCCTCATTCAGCACCAACTATAGTGAAATTACTCATTTATACATGACCATTTTCGAAATACTCATTTGGCATCAACTACCAGATCCAATGTTACTTATGGCATACCGTCAAGTTTCATTCGAAATCATCCAACAGAGTTAGATGACTGTTGATTGATGCTGAGGTGGAAAACCACGTGGCTTTCCACTCATCTTCTTCCTTCTTCTTCGTCCCTTACCCTCTCTCTCTCTCCTTCTTACTTATTTTTACTCCTTCTTACTCATCTTTACTGAGGTGGATTTGTCCTTTGTCAATCTTCGCATCATGGAGGCACCATACATCTTTACTCCACCTAGCTCCATACATCTCCTGAACAGATCCATGTTCAATTCCTCGAATCTCACCAGGAACATAATCTCATAACATTAAGACTTGTAATCGAGCCAGCATCCTTCGTAGCCTGCCTCTAAGAGTCATTGAAATAAGCTGATATAGTAACCACAATGTTCTTAATACTCTGACTTAAAAATGCCTCCGCAATATCCCTCACCTTGATCAAAACCATGGACGAGATCTCCCCGAGAGCGAACCCCATTGACAAATTAGAACTCAAAAATATTGGCGGCTACTTCAAATTCATCATAATCTCACCTAGGTCACGAAGAGCAGTAGTCTGATTTTGAACCTTCTGATTAACGAACACTGCCATCTCTCGACTCTACAACTGCTTATTCTTATTGTTCTTCTTTCTTCCCATTTTGGAACCCATTTATCCCCTCTTACGACCGATTAGAAATGTAGAGTATGAGTGTAATCTCAGCCAAAAGGTTCTGCTTGTCCAGATTGTAAATCCGAACTTGAAAATTTTTTCCCTTACATCTAGATCCCTTGTTTCCGGCGAAGAGACGGTAGAGCCAGAGATGCAAACTTTGCCAAAAAAATTCCTCATTTTGGAACGAGGGTGGTCATTGAAGATGAGTTTCTCGTTCCAGATAGGTTTGAGGTATTTGTGTTTGACTTGGGTTCTTAGCTCGTGGGTTTCGAACTCTACTTCGACGTAAGTGGAAGACGAGCGTTCTCCGTCTTCTGGGAGTAGGTTGTGGGCTACTACGACTTCTATTACTAGGTTGTCTTTGTCTCCGTCAGCGGATACAGAAGGAAGAAGGAAGAAGGAAAAAGAGTAAGGGAGAGAGAAGGTGAGGGACGAAGAAGAAGGAAGAAGAAGAAGGTGATGAGTGGAAAGCCACATGGCTTTCCACCTCAGCATCAAACAACAGTCATCTAACTCCGTTGGATGATTTCGAACGGAATTTGACAGTATGCCATAAGTAACATTGGATCTGGTAGTTTATGCCAAATGAGTATTTCGAAAATGGTCATGTATAAATGAGTAATTTCGCTATAGTTGGTGCTATATGAGGGTTTTTTTGCCTCATATTTAACATGGCAAGTCAAGAATCAAGTGCATCTTAATCAGAGGAATCACAAAAATTTCAGAGAAAGGCATCTAGCACAGCACTAGCATCCTACCCCACGCTTAATTAGGACTGTGTCGTCACAGGACTAAAGAGAGTCAGAGTTATACGGAACACCTGGAGGCTGGCGGATGAAGTCGAGGCTGGGGATGGAGAGATCGGAGTGGAGTGAAGTAGCTATAATGTCCTACAGAAAAAAAAACAACAAAAAGATCAAAAGGAAATCGGGACAAGTGTCCCAAATACATAATAAAATTGGACCGAAGTCCAAAACGAATAAATAAAAAGAAAAGGGAAACAGATACTACCGAATCACTGGTCTGGTCCAGGTGGTGGGGGTGGCATGCCCTAATTAGTCCTCTGCTCCTGACGCCAAGCCATTTCCTGCTCATGCCATGCCTACTGAGCGGCGAAGCGGCGATGTATGTGGTGGGCTCGACGGCCAAATCCAGCTTGAATTCCTAGGCGAGCTTAGAAACCAGGGGGTCGCTCCTAAGTCGTGCGATCTCGGAACCTTACTTGTCCTAGAGGTTGAGGCAGATGATCATACAACCCACACATGCGCTAGCAGGTAGAGCGACAAGTAGCTTGGCGGTCCTGGTTAGCTTGTGGAAGAACCTGGCTAGCCACCAATCGGGTTGAAGGCGGTAGCCCTCATGGACGGCTCTAAAGAGTAGCAGCTTCTCGGAAGACACAAGGTGCCGTCCATGCTCGACTGTAAAACACAAAAAATGATGACACACAAAAGGAAGAAAGTGAAAAAGGGATTAGTGAGCTGACCGACATAGATCTTGGCGCTGAGCACGACATTAGGTCGGCCTGTGATGTGGCGCCAGAGCTCCTGGTATGGTGGACCATTCTGGGAGCTGTTGTTATCCCTCCTAAAATTGGCGTAAGAGCGGTGGATGGGGTGTATGCTGAGCAGGTCAGCGAGGTCGTCGTAGGACTCCTGATGGTACATGCCGAAAATGGAAGGAGACGCACTTCCCGGCCTGCTTGGAGCGCTAGGTGTTGAGGTTGAAAGAGCTCCAGAACTCATGAAGGGAGAAGAACGGCTACGAGAAGCCCAACTTTGTCAAGTCGAGCAATCCCGCCTTAAGGAGGCTATGGCAAACATTGTCATGTGATGGACGCGTTTTCACGCTCGTGTAGTCAAATAACTATCAAGCACAAAGCAAAATAGATCGTATTCCACAGGGTTTCTTCTAATTGTCTACTCAAATGAGTCAGCAAATTACTCAGGTTTAAAACAAGTTTGTGTGGTGTGAGTTCCACGACTTCTATTCTAAGAAAATAGGGAAATTAAAAAGGAAATAAGACAAAAGAGAACTTGAAAGATTGTTTGACTTAACAAGACAATAGACAAGCTTAGATTTCGAATCCCCCTAAGATCACCAGAACATTGGCGATCACAAGACGAGCGACTTTCAATCCTGAATCATTCAGTTCTCAGACACCAACATAACTTCTGACCCTTAGGTTTAAGACTGGCGAACGTTCGCTCTATCCGATCTAACTACCAAGATTAATTGACCGCCCGTGCGTTCACTTCAGCAATGGAAAACTAACTGGTGCGATTACTAGTGATTAATGAATTACTCTAGCAGCGGATTAACCCTAACTAGTTCCTACGAAGAGAAATTGTTCCAATGTATAGGTTAACTGTTGATTTGGTGTTTTGAAGTGAGGCGAACGTTCGCTACTATCCTCAGCTTAACTAGAATCTTAACTAGGTGATCGAGCTAGAAAAGAAATACAAAACAATTAAGAACAAACCAAACATGCAAGAGAAACTGGTTGAAACTGGATTTAATTACCGACGATCCGTGACCGCTTTAAAGCCCCGAATCACTTAGGGTTCATCTAATCTAAGCTCTATAAGTTTAGCTACTCATATCCAAAACAAAAGAATCGAAGACAAACAAAGAATACATCTTCAAACAGGGAGAACAGAGAAGAACTGTAAAACCTAATTTCAAATGAATCTGTGAAGCTTCAATCTCCTGGATCTTCAACTCCTAGCACTGAGCTCTCCGAGATGGAAGGATGGAGTCACGATATCTTCCCGGCTCCTCGAACTCTCTAAACTCTCTCTCAAACTTTTAAGTCTGGAAAATAATCCTTGGAAAAGTAGTGTTGGTAGGGTTCTTTCGAAAAAGAGTATGTCCTGGTTGTGGCCGTTGGTTTAGTATTTATATGGTTTCAAAATCCCAGCCGGAAAAGGAATTAGTTTTCGTCAAAAACTTGAGAGTTTTCGCCGAAGACTTTAGTGGAAACCTCGGATGGATCTCCTGTCTTGGACTGTGCAATTTTTTGCATAAGTTTTTGGCGAAGACTTTGGACTTCACGTCGAAAACTCTAATTAAAACCGAGGCAGTGCTTTCTTCTGGCTTGGTTGACTACTGGATTGATCTCGGGCCATTCCTTGAGGTTCCTTTGCTTCCCGAGCTGAGCCGTGGCTACGTATTTGATGGCAAAAACCTGTGTAATCTCAGAAACACTAGAAAACCATCAAATAGACCCATAACGGGCCAAAGTAACCAAAACAACAAGAATTAGAGCAATTAGGTGAAAACATGCCAAATTACTCTAAAATCCGAGATTCAAGCAAGGAAATGTAGCTTAAATGAGGCTGATAATCACGTAAAATTGAGTGACATCAAATACCCCACACTTAAGCCTTTGCTTGTCGTCAAGCAAACTAAACTAGAACGCACTCGGATTCACAAATGACGAGATCGATCTAGTTAAGGTTCAAACAATCATAATGAATTATTAAACCGCTACTTCTAGAACAAGTGACCTACATGCTTATACGTCAACCAAACAACCTGGTCTCACTAATTATCTGCACACAAACAAGTAGTAAACACAAATCATGCACGAATCCGACTTAACCGTCCAGACTTCTCACACAGACAATATTTGGTACAAGGGAACTCTTGCACTCTGTGTTTAGGGACGTGTTTCTACTCTCAATCACTTTCTCGACCGAAGTATGTCATATGTTTGCAATTCGACCACAATTTCCACCACTTTGACAACACGAGTAACTAGTCAAAAGAACTTTCGCAAGGGATTGTAACGATTCCTACACTACAAGGGTTTATAATGAGATGGATGAAGGGATGAATGATGGAATTGGCTTTGGTGCGGTGCAGTTTTCAACTAATTTCCCTTGAATCTAGCCTATGGCTTCCTACCGTCTAACCAGACATGGGTGGAATAGTGTACGCTCGTCCTATGATACCCTCAAGCAACCTAGCACTTATTATTATTATTATTATTATTTTTCGATTTTTTTTCTTTTTGCTTTTTTTTCTTTACATTTACTTTGACTTCGTTCTTCCATTTGTAGGGAGAAGAACGTTATTGAACTAAACTACTAACTTTGAAACTTTGAAGTTTTTTGGATTATTTTTCGAATTTTCTGTTTTTCTTTTTTTTTTCTTTGTGCCGATTTTCTTTTAGTTGCTAGAAGGGTTTACACGTTTGGACATACTAGCTAATACCACCTATTTAATGGCTATAGGCAGGTTACCACATACCGACTTCCGGTAGACTAATCTAGAAATACAACCACAAGGGATCAACAAGGTGATAAAACTGGGGATTATCTGTAATGTATAACGAACCGAAAGAAGGGCGAAGCTCAAGGGTTTACACCTAATGGATTTAACGTTAAGTTGGCTATCTGGCTAAGTAGCTTCAACTAGGTGCCTCTATCCTCCTAGAACTCGTGTCATCGTGTGGTCTCGAATTGGTCTAATGCAAATTCTAACTCATTCAAGGTACGAGAAAACCACTAAAAAGAATTGAAATTGGAAGTTTATGTGCAATGGATCAAAAGCTCACTATTGGTTCGCTAGTCGGATTCAGTTATTATCATGCAATCAAGGTGAATTACTACAAGAGTGATGAAACTTTCTGTTCTGACCAGGAAATTTAGCATCAATGCAGCAAGTTGATTACCGGTTCTAGGTTAAGCAGTCTACGCATCATTATGAAAAATTGAAAACTAACTTAACATCACAAGACAAGAATCGAGCAATTCTAAGCTAGAGGAATCAGATAGGCCATGAAATCACAAAATATTCACACAAGATCATGCAATAAATACATCCTACCCCACACTTAAACCGATCTGTGTCCTCACAGGACTAAACTAGAGTAGAGAGCAATAGAAGAACCTGGACCAAGATGGTTGGTGTAGGGGATGATCAAGGAGCGTTCGGAGCGTGGAGGAGAAGCTGCCAAAAGGGGCCTACAAAACAAAAACAAACAAAAGATCAAAACGAAACCGAGACAAGTGTCCCGGATCCACACAAAACAAAATTGGATCGAAATCCGAAAAGAGTAAATAAAAAGAAGGACAATGAAGAGGATACAACCTGATCACTGCTCAGGTGGGGGTGGTGGGGGAATGTGGAAGAAATCTTCGATCCGCTGTTGCCACCCCAATTGCTCCTCGTATCTGGTGTTCTGCTGGCGCATGTGCTGCTGAGTGATTAGCCAATAGGCATCTTGGGTGGTGGTGTGGTCGATCTGCCAACCTCGGATCTGGCTGAGCAGCTCCCCATAACCACCGGGAGGCATCTGTAGAGGCTCCTGGTAGTGAGGGTGCTACTGGTGTGCATACCCTGCAGGCAGCTGCTGTGGGGGTATCTGGTGGTGAAATGTCGGATCTGGCTGAGGCTCATCCTCCTCAGAATCATCTTCTTCCTCCGACTCGACCCCCAGGTAGAGAGGCGGAGGTATCGTCTCTCGAGGCCTGATGTCTAACTGTAGGTCATACTCTATCGCCAGGTCTCCACCAACGGTCTGCACTATGTGGCGTGTGACCCCATGTTCCCATGACTGGCTGAGGCCAAGGCTGGTGATAAGGCGACCAATGAAGGTTCCGCCGAGTAGGAGGGATGGAGGCCTTGCGCACTTGATCTTCTGATGTAACAGACGGGCAAGTACCCAGCCTGGGTGGAGGCGGTAGCTCTCGTAGATAGCTCTGAAGAGTAGAAGCTCCTCTCGGCTGATATGGTGGAGATCCTTTTCTGGAGCAAACAACAAGGATCTACGCCACACAACATGAACAAAATGAAAGAGGGGGTGAGAGACCGAACCGATGGAGTTGTGGTCCGTGGTCTGGGCACCCGACACTCTCGTGATGTGGCTCCAGAGTGCATCATAGCTCGGGCCCCTCGCTTTGTTGTCGCCCCATCCATGGTGGTGGCCGTGATAGTGCTCGTGTGGGATGCCGAGGTGGTCGGCAAACTCGTCATAAGTGAAGTCTCTGTACACCCCACCGAGGAAGAAGGAGATGACCTTCTTGTGCTGCCTGGACTTGTGAGTGTCCAGCTCGAAGGTGGCCCAGAACTCCCAAAGCGCGAGAATAGGAAGTCATCTGTAATGGTGGTCAGCTCCAAAAGTCCTGCAACAGCGAGAGAGCCAGAGACGTTCTCGAACCACGCCTCATCATATTTCTGGATAGACTCCAGTGAGAGAGGGCGCACGTTAGCTACAGGTATGTGCTGGATCCTCTAGTAGTGCTCGAAGTAGTGCTCCGACATCCTGGCAGTGAAGGGGTGGAACCGCTAGCGGTTCGGGAAAGCCGGTGGAGGACCGTGGATGGCAGGAGTGACGAGAGCGGTTGCTCTGGAACTAGCTCCGGCGTTGGGAGTGGCAGAGGTGGAGCCTGGACCACTGGGTGTGACTCTCGGCCTCTTACCCCTGTTCCTAAAAGATATAAAAAATTTAAACCGATTAGTCAAACCAATCTTAACCCACACTTGGTAAAAAAACTCAGTTTCACAAAGAAACGAGAGAAGCCGAGTGGGGATAAGCTAATCTAACAACCGGTAACCAAAAGTTATCACGAGGGAAGAAAAGGGATAAACAGGGCAGCCAATGCACATCATTCATTCAAAGTCAAACCGAAATTGATGGAAAAGTCAACACCTCGCAAAATTTGGCAATAACGCATAGCTAACCACGATTAAAGGCATCACAAGGCACAATCATGGGATCAACAATAATCAAACATCGATAGGCACGTATAGAAATGGATTGGGCAGTCATATGGGCTTTAACAATTCAAGGTCAAACCGGAAGTCCACAAAAGTCAACACCGTAATAGAATCATCAATGAAGCATATCAATTATCGTTCAAATATCATCAAATCATGGCACAATACTCCCTGAGCATACTAGCTCATCTAGGTTCAAGCAATTCCGCAAAAATCACACCAAACAATAGGCATGCAAATCGAGGTAGACCGAAAAGTCAACCAAAGTCAAACTCAATGAAATTTAATAATCTACAGGGCAAAAGATTCGCAATGAAAAACCCAACAACTAACCTTGAAGACATGTTGGCTGAAAACGAACGTACGAGAAAGAATCGGTGAAAAACTCAAAAATGGCGTTTCGGGTGGAACCGGGACTAGAGAGCTCTGATTTGGACGATCTAGGTGTCAAAATGATCAGGGGAACAAGAGGAAGTGAGCGGCAGTGGCAGTCAGCGGCTGTCAGAAAATCAGCGGCGACGGGTTTAAAGACGGCAGCCACGACAGAGAGAAAGGGGGGCTACGGTTTATTTTGAAAATGAGCGGAGAGATTGTGGATCCGACAAAAAGGAAAAGATAAGGGGGAAAAGTTTTTTTGGATTTTTCTGAAAATTTTTGGTGAAAAGTATGGAAAGTTTTCGCTGAAGAAAAGTTTGAAAAACAGTCTACCGTTTTAAGAAAAGTTTTTGGCGAACAATATAAACTTTTCACCGAGAAGTATATCAAAAATTAGTCAGAAATTTACAGGAGGTTTCAAAGAGGAGTTCTCGCAGAAAAGAAGTGTAATTTTTTGGCGAAAACTATGACCTGCACTTTAAAATATTTTCTGAAATTCAGGCAAACTTTGAAAGAAATTAAAACAAAATCAACAAAAGTCGGGACAATCCCAAATAAATTGGAACTGAACCGAGGACACACATCACACACAAGGAAAATAAAAGACCACACAAAGGACACTTTTGGCTCCCCGAACCGACTCTAAAAAGCAAGACTGACTCAAGAATTCAAAAACTGACTCCAACCGTGGGTTGCCTCCCACGAAGCGCTCTTGCTTAACGTCCTTGAGTTGGACGATACCTAGATGGTGTAAGGAGACATCCCAACTCAGGATCTCCTTCACGCTCGCGTCGGAATTGATGAAATACAGCTTTGGTTTACCACCATAGAGTAAGAAGCGCTTCCCATTGATATGAGTCATTTGGGTTCGTCCGTCGGGTAGGTGCCCGATTACTTCGAAGGGTCCGAACAGATCTTGCGGATGTACGTCCTTCTCTAGTGGCTTGGCAGAAGAAGGTGGGGCAATCGGCTCGGTGGGAGGCGGTTTAATGATTAGCCTGCACACCTCTTTGGTCTTTCCTTTGTTCTTCTTCTTTGCCTCGCCAGGATTCTTATCTTGTGGTGATTTAGAAGAGGAGGCTTTTAGTTCCTCCTTCTTCTTTGGCTTCTCCGCTAGCGTCTTCTTCTTTTGTTTGCTAACCTGTTCAGCACCTAGACAACTATCTTTGGAGAAACACTAGGGACGACATTAGTAACGGAGTTGACCGAGGCCAACTCTAAAGTTTCAACAGAAAGACAATGAGCTTCTCCCTTAGGAATGTTACAGTGTCTTTCCCGACCCTTAATGTCAACGATCCGTTAGGTACATTGATTGTCATGCCGAATGTTGCCATGAAAGGTCAACATATCAGGAGAGTAGCATCCTCCTCCCGAGTATCCATTACTACATAATTCGCTAAGAAGGTGAAGGGACCACACTTAGTGATTACGTTCTTAACTAACCCCCTAGGCGTCTTTAAAAACTTGTCAGCGAACATTAAATGCATGCTAGTAGGTTTTAATTCACGTAGGTTGAGCTTCTTATACAAACACATAGGCATGACATTTATGGATGCACCTAGATCGACTAGACTGCGCTCGACTTCAACATCATTAATGACTAAAGGTAAAGTGAAGGAACCAAGATTAGAGTAGTTAGCTGGAATTGGTATGGAGAGCTTCTGGTCGTGAATTGCGGAGCATTCTTCCTTAGAAGGCATGGAGGACGCTTCCTTCTTCTTTTGAGAATTGCGCTGCTCAATTTTCCCTCCTCGCAAGGCATTGGGGAATGGGATCCTTGGTTGATACGGAGCAAGAGGGGGCTCAGGTGCGCGTTTAGGTTTTGGCGAAGGAGTTTCCTCTTCGTGTTCCTCGATCTCTGGTGTATCAACAGCTGCAACATCAAAAATCATGGCCGGATTGGAAGAGGTAGTAGCGGCCAAATTCTTGCAATTCGAGTGGAGACAGTCTTCACGTGCTTGTTCTTTAGGTTTGTTTCTGTTTGGCTCGGTATCTTACCGAAGGGACGCTCACTAGAGATCATGCTGGCGATGTTGTTCACTTGGCTCTCCACTCTATGGCCTTACGCGATTTGTTCTTGATTTAGGAGAGGTTGAGCCTTGAATTGGCTATCATGATCATCGAGCCTAGCGATGATCTGATTCAGCTTCTTATCCAACTCGTTGTCCTTGCTATCATGCGGCAGTGGTCTGTGAGGCTGACCTTGATTGTTGTTGTTCAGATACTGGTTGTGGCGATTTCCAAGAGTTGTACCGTAGTTGCCTTGATTCCGGTGGGGCGGTTGGTAGATACCTCTAGTTTGATTGTTAGGCTTCTGATCTTGAAACGACCTAGGTGGTCGGTTATTCTGATTCTAGTTTGCTCCGGAGTTGTAAGGAGGTCGCTCTTGAAAGCTTCCTTGTGGTTGTGGTTGTTGGAATTGTCGGTAGCCAGTATAACCTTGTTGGTTGTTGGCGAAGCCTTGACCAATGAAGTCGACTTCTTCGGCAGACTAGACTTCTGCTCTACCAAAATTCTGACAATGACCTCCGTCGTGAGCACAGGCACCACACCATTGGCAGTCAGCAACAAAAACAGAGGTGGATGGCGTGGTAGACTTCTTAAAATGCTTCTCGATTTCCGTCTTAACTTGCTCTTCAATGTTGAGCTTGCTTCGAGCTCCTTCTGTCTGTCTCTCCCAATTCCTTGACTTGGAAGTGCAATCAGCGAAGTGAAGCATAACCGCTTCTGGTGTAAGAGCAGTGATATCTCCCTCAGCTAAGGAGTTGACCCATTTGGATGACTCCTCGTTCATTCCTCGAGCAAAGGTCTCAGCTAGTTGCCTTACTCGAAACCATGATGGGGGCAGCTGTAGAGGAGCTCCTGGAATTCATTCCAAGCGTCATATAAGCTTATTCCTTCCTTCTGTCTGAACCTGTAGATGTTATCTTTGTAGGCAGTTGTTCTGGAAGGAGGAAAGTACTCTTCAACGAAATCTTGAGCCAGCTTGTCCCAGTCGGTGTAGTAACCGAGAGGCTTGCTATTTAACCATGTCTTAGCGGGGCCTCAAAGAGAGAATGGAAAAGCTCGTAAGCACAAGGTGTTCTTGTCGAGATTCCCATTCTTGAATGTTTCGCAAAGAGCAATGAAGTCCGCCAAGTGTGTGCAAGGGTTGTCATGCGGCCTTCCTCCACGTCCCTAGAGATTATTCCCAGGAAGGGGATCTTAATCTCGTAGTCGGGATCATCTTCATTGCGTTGCACAGAGATAGAGGATCGAACGCTAGTCGCACTTGGCTTCTTATAATCGGCAAGACTTCTCTGACCCGACGGTGGTGGAGGAGGTGGTCGCTAGTCGTCCATTCTAGGAGAAGGTGGTGGCGAAAGTGATGCGGTGGATGAAACGGATGAAGATGAGGAGCTCTCCTTCGGCTCCTTGATCTTAATTGGGGTAAAAGATGAAGGTGGGGAGGTAGTAGATTGCTTTGGAACTCGCGGTTGCCTAGACAGAGTAAAACTACCCAGCTTGTCTGAAGTAGAAGACTTGATAGACTTAGACTGAGAACGAGTGAACGGGCGGTTCATAAACCTGAAAACAACCTGCAAAGAACAAATACAAACACAATTGATGTAAAATCGAAGTGTGATGGAAAAAGGAAAGATGGAAAGGTAGAAGAATAAAATACCAACTCTTCTTTCAAACAAAAAGAAGAAGTTCCCCAGCAACGGTGCCAATTTGATGGACGCATTTTCATGCGCGTGTAGTCAAATAACTACCAAGCACAAAGCAAGATAGATCGTATTCCACAGGGTTTCTTCTAATCATCTACTCAAATGAGTCAGCAAATTACTCAGGTTTAAAACAAGTTTACGTGATGTGAGTTCCACGACTTCTATTCTAAGAAAACAGGGAAATTAAAAAGGAAATAAGACAAAAGACAAATTGAAAGGTTGTTTGACTTAACAGGATGACAAACAAGCTTAGATTTAGAATCACCCTAAGATCACCAGAACATTGGCGATCACAAGACTAGCGGTTTTCAATCCCGAAACATTCAGTTCTCAGACACCACCATAACTCATGACCCTTAGGTTTAAGACTAGCAAACGTTTGCTCTATCCGATCTAATTACCAAGATTAATTGACCGCCCATGCGTTCACTTCTGCAACAGAAAACTAACTGGTGTGATTACTAGTGATTAATGAATTACTCTAGCAGCGGATTAACCCTAACTGGTTCCTACGAAGAGAAATTGTTCCAATGAATAGGTTAACTGTTGATTTGGTGTTTTGAAGTGAGGCGAACGTTCGCTACTATCCGCAGATTAACTAGAATCTTAACTAGGTGATCAAGCTAGAAAAGAAACACAAAACAATTAAGAACAAACCAAACATGCAAGAGAAACTGGTTGAAACTGGATTTAATTACCGCAGATCCGTGACCGCTTTAAAGCCCCGGGTCACTTAGGGTTCATCTAATCTAAGCTCTATGAGTTTACCTACTCATATCCAAAACATAAGAATCAAAGACAAACAAAGAATACATCTTCAAACAGGGAGAACAGAGAAGAACTGTAACCCATAATTTCAGATGAATCTGTGAAGCTTCAATTTCCTGGATCTTCAACTCCTAGCATTGAGCTCTCCGAGATCGAAGGATGGCGTCACGATCTCTTCCCGCTCCTCGAACTCTCTAAACTCTCTCTCGAACTTTTAAGTCTGGAAATTAATCCTTGGAAAAGTAGTGTTAGTAGGGTTCTTTCGAAAAAGAGTCTGTCCTGGTTGTGGCCGCCGGTTTAGTATTTATAGGGTTTCACAATCCCAGCCGGAAAAGGAATTAGTTTTCGCCAAAAACTTGAGAGTTTTCACCAAAAACTTGAGAGTTTTCGCCAAAGACTTTAGTGGAAACCTCGGTTGGATCTCCTGTCTTCGACTGTGCAATTTTTTGCATAAGTTTTCGGCGAAGACTTTGGACTTCTCGTCGAAAACTCTAATTAAAACCGGGTCAGTGCTTTCTTCTGGCTTGGTTGACTTCTGTATTGATCTCGGGCCATTCCTTGAGGTTCCTTTGCTTCCCGAGCTCGTCCATGGCTACGTATTTGACAGCAAAAACCTATGTAATCTCATAAACACTAGAAAACCATCAAATAGACCCATACCAAGCCAAAGTAACCAAAACAACAAGAATTAGAGCAATTAGGTGAAAACATGCCAAATTACCCTAAAACCCGAGATTCAAGCAAGGAAATGTAGCTTAAATGAGGCTGATAATCATGGAAAATTGAGTGTCATCATCATGCCATTCACAGTCGTGTCTTCCAAGGAGTCCATCGAGAGGAACCCGATGGAGGCGGGAGGAACGTTTTTGATCCTCAGTAGTGCTCAAAATATGGTCGAGGAAGTTTGGTGAGGCACGGGTGAAGGCCCTCGACCTCCCGGGGGTTGGGAACGGATGGGGCGGGCTCGTCCTCCATGGTCGGAGTAACACCGGCTCTGGTGTCCATAGGGTCCAGAGCGGTGGATATGGAACCCGGAGCCGTCTCCTGGCGTGCCTTCTTCATACTCTCACGGTCCGCAACCATGGTTTTGAAAGTACCTAGGTTGCTGCTAAGATAATCAATCACGAAGCAAAAGTTAGCAAAAATCAACATTTACCCCACACTTGGTCGAAAAACTCAATTCGGGACTAATCGAAGGAAAAATGAGCAAGGATTATTCATGGGAAACGTTCGATGACATCTAATAATCATAAGGAACGCACAGGAATTGATGGCACAATAACAGGAGGTCTAGAAATCAAAGTCAACCGTTCGATAATCAAAAGTCAACATAATCCTCATAAACGACAATTCAACACGGCAAACGATATCCAAACGGCAAAAAATTATAGAAAAGCCATCCTATCATAGTCTAGAACATGTATGTTCAATCGAAATCACAAAAATCACACCGAAACAACATGCACACAAATCGAGGCAAGTCAAAAAAGTCAACCGAAACAAAACTCGAAGAAATGAAGAAATCTCTATACCCCTAGATTAGTATTGAAAACCCCAACTACTAACCTTGAAGACATAGAGCCAAAAAGTTAACGAAAATGCACGAAAACTTCAAAAAACTCGGAGAAACGTTTTTAGGTGAAACCAAAGCTAGAGAGCTCCAATTTTGGTGATTCACAGCTTGGGAGGCTCGGATTTGGATTGGGAAGGGTGCGGTGGCGGCGACGACGAAGGGGGCAGCAGCAGCGGCAACCAGGGTGGCAGCAGTCGGCGAAAATCAAAGGAAAGGGGGTTTAATGAAATGCACATCAACCTGGGCAATGGCGAGACCTTGGAGGTACTTCTTAAGGAGATGATTGTTCACTGTGAATGGCACTTGATCGGCGCCCTTAATTTCCACTGCTCTATGTGGTGTCTGCTTAACCACCGTGAATGGACCGGACCACTGGGGCTTCAACTTTCCCAGGAAGAGCTTCAAGCATGAACTATAGAGTAGAACCTCATCACCGGGATAAAATTGCTTGTGCTTGGCCTGATGAGAGTCCTAAATACGCTTGTTCCGCTCCTTGTAAAGCTTCGAGCTTTCATAAGCATGGAGGTGATGTTCATCGAGCTCGTTAATCTGCATAAGTCTTTCATCTCTTGCAGTCTCATAGCACATGTTTAGATCTTTAATAACCCAAAACACCTTGTGCTCAAGCTCAACTAGTAGATGACATGCCTTGCCATAAACAAGTTGGTGTGGTGCCGATAGGAGTCTTGAACGCAGTTCAGTACGCCCAGAAGGCCTCATCGAGCTTAGATGACCAGTCCTTGCGAGATCAGCCAACTGTTTTATCAAGAATCCGCTTAAGCTCATGGTTCACTTCCGCTTGACCGTTTGCCTGAGGGTGGTAAGCGGTGGACATTCTTTGGGTGACACTGAAGCGTTTGCACACCCGATCGAAGGTTCCATGGAAGTGGGTACCCCTATCGCTAATGATGAAGCGCGGTGTACGAAAACGCGTGAAAAGGCATTGGAGAAAATTCCCCACCACTCTCGAATCGTTCGTAGGTAATGTAACATCCCGGTTCCGAGTCATCGGTTAGAACTTAAAATTCTTGGTAAAACCTCGTTGGTTAAAATTTTGAGAATTTTAATTCGAATTTAAATAATTAATTTGAGAGGGTAATTTACTCCGGTTGGCGGAATAAATTATTTTCAAGTTAATTATTGGGTTTGAGTTCTAGATCGATAGGCCGAATCAATTAGTCGGACCTAGATCCGACCTGAGCTTTTGGACCCGTTTAAAGCATTGCTGCCATTTAATTGGCTTTGTGGTCATTTCCATTTAAGGAAACAAAGGTTGGGCCTTAATTAGCCCTTTGGTTCATGGAAAAAAGGAGGCAAGAAGAGGGGAGCTTGGGCTGAGTTTGTGCAAGGAAAGTTTAGAGGAAAGGAGGATGGGCCTGAGCCCATCAGGTATTGGTGGGAAAGAGAGGGTTGGGAAGGGAGCAGCAGCAGCGGGGTGAAGGGTTTTGGTGGTTTGCGACAAGTTTGGGCCATTCGGCCAATAGAACTTTGAGAGGTGGACTGGAAGCCCACCCGGTTGAGCATGGAGAAAAAGAGGAGCATTGGGTCGTGCCCATGTGTGTCCGTAGTGCTAGGGTGAGAAGAGGGGTTTCGGTTTGGCAGAATAAAGAGAGAGGGGAAAGGCTGCACATTTTGGAAGGTCTGGGAGTAGTTCCCATATGTTTGGGGGAAGGCACGAACTACGAGGTGACATAGAAAAAAAATAGAGAAGCGAGAGAGAGAGAGAGCGCTTCGGCATTGGCGTTGGTTTTATTGGAGCAAGAGGGGAGGAGCGAGTGGAGGCAACGACGGCGCATCCACAAGGGTCAGAGACGACGGTGACGACTTCTGCCATGGTTGAAGGCAGCAACGATAGTCGGCGAGGGTGGTCGGAGCTCGCCGACTGTCCGAAAGTGATCAGGGAAGAAGGAGGGCTCGGCTGCAATCCTTTTGAAAGTTCAATGGCTGTTCCGCCATTATAGAAAGTTAGGTGATCATTCTACAATTTGGCGTGCCTGGGGAATTTGACTTTAAGGGCTATTTGGCAGATCAAGTGTTGGGTAAATAAGATATTCCAGCGTAACTCTTTCGTTAGAACTCCGATGACAAACCGTTAGGACTGGTGGAATCATGACAGCGAGATGGACGTTCTAGGATAGTATTCAGGGGCTACAATTAGGCTAAGTTGAGGGCTTAGCGTTGTTAGATAGTATTGGATAGCGTGAGGGTTGAAAGCTAGGGATTGCATGAAAATGAAGAGAGTAAAATGGGTAAACTGTTATGTTATTGTTAACCTAATTGATTCTTTGATTGTTGATGCGATTGGGGATTTGGGATGAAATGGATTCATTAATGAATTGGTGTAGAAATGAGAGCTAGGAGGAATTTGGGGATTGGTTGTAAGTTGTATGATATCGTGTATTGTTAGTTGTGAATGCAAGAGGATGGCCCTGCCAATGTGGGGTTGTCATATGAAAGAAGAACAGGTGGGTAATCCCTAGACTCATGACATGGCTACCCCTATTGTGTAAATGAGTTCATGAGTTGTGAAATATGTCGAAATGTGGAATTCTGACATGATGAGATAGACAGGGTGTTGTGATGATGTGGTTAGAATGCTTGTGATAGAATTGTAAGGATTGTGAGTTAACTGTATGTGAATGTAGAACCGGAAGGAGCCCACACTACCCCACCCGAGATACTGGTTGTGTTGAGTCTGATTCACTAGGGTGAATCCCTTGGACGGGTTGGTTGGTTGTCGTTCTCCTTTGTGGAAGGATCCTACGTGGATGCATCAGAATGTTGTTCTCCTTCGGGGAAGGATCCTTAAGGGATGTGTCGGATTGGCGTGGTGGCTGGTGGTGGTGGTGTAGATAACTCCTTGGCGCCTAATAACTCACCTAGACTAATGACTGTGATTTGAATCTGTGAATGTGTGTTGATGTGTTCATTGCTGGTGGTTGTGGAATGTTCTGTGAATCATGCTCTGTGTTGGATGCTGAATCCATTATATTTATGCCGTTGTTCTCTATTGTGGTTGTGAATGATGAACGAAATCTATGTGATCACCTAGACTGCTTTAGGAATACTAAAATCTGGTTAAGGTCGGGTTTGGTTCCACTGTCGTTGTATTGTGTGGAGTTTGGAACCGCTCCTTTGGGTAGGAAAACTCATAGTTAAGCCTAGTGGGTTCACTCAGTTTCATTAGGAAACTGATCCCCCTCTTCTAACATCCCCGCCCAACCAAACGATTTAAAACACGAGTTTGGATGATTAAGACATTGGAAACAATGTTCTTGAGGCCCCATTGAAGTCCGGGACGTTCATATTTGGGCCGGGTTGAAGTTACAAGCGAGTACGTTCAGAATTCGTCGGAGATGGCAGACTACAACACGCCGTGTGTCTTCATAACACACGCCATGTATTATGAGACACACGCCGTGTGTCTTGTGGCTGACCATAAAAGGAATTTTTCTTCATGGATTTCCAGAACTTCCCTCTTTCTCTTTCCTCCCGAAAACCCCTTTGATGAACCAAACCTCCTCCAACTTCAAACCTTGATTCTAGGAGCTACAGAGGTCTGATTGCCAATACGTTTCTTGCTACGCGTCCTGAAAACGAGAAAAAGAGATCACATATCTCGGTTCTTGATATTCCGGAGTTAGCCGCTATCAGTGGCAGAAGGAAGAAGCTACATTTTTGGAGAATGAGAGCTTGTCCGTTCGAGTTTCTTGAAGTTGTTTAGAGTCTCGTCTTCTTGTCAGGTGAGGGCTTAACATACGTACATAGTTATGGTCGATGTGAGGAGTTGAAATTCTGATCTAGAAAAATATAGGGATTGCATGAAATTGAATGAGAGGAAAACCTGTAAACTGTTTGTAACTGATTGGGATGTGTGTTATGATGATTGTCGATTGATGAGTGATTGCTAATTGATGAGTTGGTGGCGGATTGATTGATGAATTCTATGTGTTGGGATTGGGGTGATTAATTAATGATGATGATAAATGGTTTGGCCCTAGTAATGAGCGATAAGAGGGATGGGTTTATGATCTGGTTAATTATATATAAGTATGCTCGATTGTGTCAGTTGTGGTTGCAAGAGGGTGGTCCTACCAATGTGGGGTGGCCCTATTAATGATGAACAGGTGGATGGCCCTGCCAATGTGGGGTCGTCCTATGAAGGAAGAACAGGAGGGTAACCCTAAGACTCACGACATGGCTATCCCTGTACTTGCAGGTGGGGGTGGCCGGTGAGCTAGCCGTTTACCCATAAACTGTTTGTGATTTGTGGCATGTTGATTGAAATGAATTGTAAATGTAAACGTGGTATTGGGTGAATTGATGCTATGTGTTGTGTTGAGTGAAATTGATGTTATGATGAATTGGCGTTGTGTGTTTGATATGAGTGAAGTTAATGCTATGGTGGTTGATAGCGTGTCAGGTAGTTATTGTAATAAGGTTGGAGTCTTGAATGTGATTTGGGAAATGATTGAGGGGAATGAGCTTGTCGGAATTGGATGAATTGTGGTTAGAAATTGAATTAAATGAAATATGTGAAATAGATGGATTATGTAGTTAAATATAAGATTGCATGAACTGGAGAGTCGAAATGGTAAATTGATGTTTTTGTGATTGTTGCTGCTATGTGGTGTTGAGTTGACTTGTCTAAATGGATGATCGACTTGTGTGAATGTATGGATGACTTGTGTGAATGTATGGTTGACTAGGGGCTAGAATTGGGGGTTCATTTTCCTAAGTGTGCTAAGTTATGTGATTGTATTTTAGCTTAGCGTCGATGGGACACCATAAGTAACGTGAGGAGCTGAAACTTGAATCAGAATGGAATTAGGTATTGCGTGAACCTATGAGGGTAAAAATGAATAACTGTCTTATGATTTCTGTGTGATGATTGTGCTGATTGATTTGTGACGTGGGGATTGGGACGAAGAATGATGGCTAATAAACTCAAGTTAGAAATGTTTTAGTAATTGTATCTATAGTTGCCAAATGTGGGTTGATGTAGAATTGTGATGTGGAATTGTGTTGTGAATTTGTGACATGGAATTGGGAAATGGAATTGGGACACGGAATTGTGAAATGGATTTGTGGTTGAATGGAATTATTTTGTGGATGAGTGTGATTGTTGTGGTTGCATTAAATGGAATTTAAATGATAGAACCGGAAGGAGCCAACGTTACCCCAGCCTAAATACTAGTTGAGATTGAGTCCGATTCACTGGGGTGAATCCCTTGGTTGGGTTACCAAGGTCGGTTGTTGTTCTCCTTCGTGGAAGGATCATATATGGATGCGTCTTTTGGTATACTCCTTCGGGGAATAATCCTATATGGATGAGTCTGGATGATGTGATGGTCGGCGGGGTAGCGGGGGAACAACTCCTTATGGCGCCTAATTAAATCACCTAGTTAAATGAATTATGAATTGTCGTGTGTGTGTTGTGTTGGATGTGATTGTGAGCTGAAATGTGATGTGTTGAGTGTGTATATGTGATGTGCGGTATGTGTTAGTGATTTGATATATGTATGTATGTGTTGGATTAATCGGTAAACTGAGTGGTGTTGTGTGTTGATACTGCAGGATTGATGTTGAATGGCTTATGGTTGGGTTAAAGCTATGAATTGTGAATTGATAGTGACGAGAACTACTCTTGGGTGATAACCTAGATTACTTTAGGATGTCTAATAGCTCACTTAGTGAATTTAATGGGATCAATGTGTGTGTGCAATGTGAATGCGTGTGACTGTTGTGTGTGTGGAAATGATGACCATGATCTTAGCGGTATTGTGATGTAATGTTGAACTATGTGAATTATGATTCCCTTTTATTTATGGATGTTATCATGGATGATAAGTGTTGAGCTGAGACCTGCACCTATGTGATCACCTAGATTGTTTTAGGGAATTTAAATGTGGTATGGTTGTGTCTGGTTCCATTGTGGATGTGTGTGCGGAGTTTGGAACCGCTCTGTGAGGTTAGGTTCGGCGCATAGTTAGACCCAATGGGTTCACTCAATTTCAATAGGAAATTGACCCCCCAGTTTCTCTTTTCAGGTTCGCGTAGTTAGAGTGAGTGAGTTAAAGTTCAGGTGCTTCATTTGTGTGTCGAGTGTCGATGTGTTGTTGGTGTGAAGAAGATCTTCGGAGGCTTTGAGTAGGAGTTCACCATCTTTTGGATTTTGTTGACTATTTTGGGTTGGGTTGTTTTGTATCGATTGATTTGAACTTCGGGATTGTAAAGGAATCTTGGTTTGAATTGTATCTTTGTAATAAGTTTTGGATTTTGAATAATGGAGGCACTTCCGACTTACGCTTGTTTTAAGTTTTAATTCAATTTCAAAGTTGTTTCTCCTTTCTTTTCACTGTTGTATCTCCGAGTGATGTTCATGTCGGTTCGACCACGAGTTCAACCCGGGTCGGTTCGGGATGGATGTTACAGATGGTATCAATGCCTAGTTTGCCTCTGCTGCATTGGTGAACTATTCTTTTCTCTAGGGGATTAGCTACCCTCTTAATGGAAGGGACGAAACATCGATCCAGTACTGGCATTCCAAAAGTTTTCAAACGTTTTAATCGGGTTGGGATTTTGAAAGTGAAAGTGAGTTTTGAAGAACGAAGGTGATTTGAAAAGTTATCAACTGAAATTAGTTTGTTCTCGGTCCTTCTGAGCCATGAAGAAAGTCATTGGATGAGAAGTAGTAGTGCTGAGCAGGGGTTGAGTGAGAATAGAGTATCAGGTTAGGAGAGTTCTTGACCTTTCGAAATAGAACAGAAGTTAGGATGCTAGTTCGTGGTGGAAGTTTTAGATGTGTGTTTTGTGAGAGAGTTGGAAGTCAGCTGAGGAGAAGAGTCAGGGATTGTTACAGGATCCTATCTTGTTTGTTGATATGAAAGTTTAAGAGAAGGTTTTGATTTGTGCAAATTTTGTCCTTCTTGTTTTCAACTGTGATTTGAATGTGATTTTTAATCTATCAAGTGAGTTTTGATTTTCGTTCCGTGTTGGAAAAGTTAGAAGGATTTAAGGATTTGAGCTTTTGGGTAATGAGTATTTTCTTGGTCTGTTTGTCAATGTTATTTTAGTGTCGAATCTTGGTATCAGTTTCTTTGAGTAATTGGTGAAGTGGATTTGAAGAGCGTTTTAATGATTTGGTATTTTAACTGAGATAGAATTGGGTTTTACTAATTTTGGTTTTGGAGTGGTAAATTGTTGTCTTGGGTTCTTGGTTGATTTAAAAGGAGTTTGAAATTACTTTTACCTTTTCGATGTCGAGTCATGAGATTCTGTGGTTTCATTTTGTTCAAACGTTCTTGTTTCGAAAGTCGGTGAGTGTTTTCAATGGTACTGGTATTTAGGGATTTGAAAGCATTTAAGTATTTTAAACTAAAATAGAGTTTGGTTTTATGAGTTTGATTTTTAAAGGTTTTATGAGTTTGATTTTAAACAAAGCAACTTGAATTTTGATTTTGAGTGGATTGAAAAGGAATTCATTAAAGTTTTGCTTTTCTGAAAAGTTTGTTTGGGTTTCGAAAATCATATTAATGAAGGTTTCTGTAACGATAGAGTTTAGATGTTTAGCTAGTGCTTGAGTGGTTTGGGGTAGTAGCTGGTAGATTGAGAATGGTTGGGAGTGCAGAACCTTGTGTGGATTCTGGCTAAGGTGGGTAGCATGTTCGAAGGGTGTAAGGTTCTAGCCTAAAGGATTAGCTAAGTAGTTTCTTGCCTTGTGGAGTTGTGTGTTTTGGTTGTGCTCTTTTGGCATGTTGTGCCTTAGGTGTTCGGTTGTGCGTGTATGTTAGGTGGAAGTTCGAGTTCATGTAGGTGAAGGGTGTTAGGAGGTGTGTGTGTTGCTAGAGCCGTTAAGAGGGATTTTCGGGTAAGTGATGTGGTGCTTAAACTGTTGTGTTTTGCTGCAAATTTTGTGTTGCATTGCTAGGATGACTTGGGTTGTGATTTCGAGGACGAAATATTTTGAAGTTGTGGAGACTTGTAACATCCCCGTCCAACCGAATGATTTGGAACTCGAGTATGGATGATTGAGACATTGGAAACAATGTTCTTGAGGCCCCATCGAAGTCTGGGACGTTCATATTTGAGTTGGGTTGAAGTTACAAGCGAGTACGTTGAGAATTCATCGGAGATGACATACTACAACAAATGGCCGTGTGTCTTGTGGCTGACCATAAAATACAATTTTCTTCACGGATTTCCAGAACTTCCCTCTCTCTCTTTCCTCCCGAAAACACACCCCTTTGACAAACCAAACCTCCCCCAACTTCAAACCTTGATTTTACGAGCTACAGAGGTCTGATTGGCGAGCCGTTTCTTGCTACGTGTTCATGGAAACGAGAAAAAGAGATCGCATATCTTTGCTCTAGATATTTCAGAGTTAGGCGCTGTCAGTGGCAGAAGGAAGAAGCTACGTTTCTGGAGAAGGAGAGCTTGTCCATTCGAGTTTCTAGAAGTTGTTTAGTGCCTCGTCTTCTTGTTAGGTGAGGGTTTAGTGTACGATAGGTAGTTATGGTCGATAGGTAGTTATGGTCGATGTGAGGAGTTGAAATTTTGATCTAGAAGAATATAGGGATTGCATGAAATTGAATGAGAGTAAAAGCTGTAAACTATTTTGTAACTGATTGGGGTGTGTGTTATGATGATTGTCCATTGATGAGTGATTGCTAATGGATGAGTTGGTGGCTGATTGATTGATGAATTCTATGTATTGGAATTGTGGTGATTAATTAATGATGATGATAAGTGGTTTGGCCCTAGTAATGAGCGATAGGAGGGATGGGTTTATGATCTGGTTAATTATATATAAGTATGCTCGATTGTGTCAGTTATGGTTGCAGGAAGGTGGTCCTACCAATGTGGGGCCCTCCTATTAATGATGAACAGGTGGATGGCCCGTCTAATGTGGGGTCGTCCTATGAAGGAAGAACAAGAGGGTTACCCTAAGACTCACGACATGACTATCCCTGTACTTGCAGGTGGGGGTGGCTGGTGAGCTAGCCGTTTACCCTTAAATTGTTTGTTATCTATGGGATGTTGATTGAAATGCATTGTCAATGTAAACGTGGTATTGGGTGAATTGATGTTATGTGTTGTGTTGAGTGAAATTTATGTTATGATGAATTGGTGTTGTGCGGTTGATAAGAGTGAAGTTGATGCTATGCGTGATGGTGGTTGATAGCGTGTAAGGTGGTTATTGTAATAAGGTTGGAGTCTTGAATGTGATTTTGGAAATGATTGAGGGGAATGAGGATGTCGGAATTGGATGGATTGTGGCTAGGAATCAAATTAAATGAAATATGTGAAATAGATGGATTATGTAGTTAAATATAGGATTGCATGAACTGGAGAGTCGAAACGGTAAATTGATGTTTTTGTGATTGTTGCTGATATGTGGTGTTGAGTTGACTTGTCTGAATGGATGATCGACTTGTGTGAATGTATGGATGACTTGTGTGAATGTATGGTTGACTATGGGCTAGAATTGGGAGTTCATTTTCCTAAGTGTACTTAGTTATGTGATTGTATTTTAGCTTAGCGTCGATAGGACACCATAAGTAACGTGAAGAGCTGAAACTTGACTCAGAATGGAATTAGGTCTTGCGTGAACCTAGGAGGGTAAAACTGAATAACTGTCTTGTGATTGTTGTGTGATGATTGTGCTGATTAATGTGTGACGTGGGGATTGGGACGGAGAATGATGGGTAATAAACTCGAGTTGGAAATATGAGATAGGGATGTTTCTGTAATTGTATCTATAGTTGCCAAATGTGGGTTGATGTAGAATTGTGATGTGGATTGTGTGGTGGAATTGTGTTGTGGATTTGGGACATGGAATTGGGAAATGGAATTGGTACATGGAATTGGGACACGGAATTGTGAAATGGATTTGTGGTTGAATGGAATTGTTTTGTGGATGAGTGTGATTGTTTTGGTTGCATTAACTGAATATGGATGGCCAAATATGAATATGGAATTGTTGTGATCGCAATGGCGGATGAAGACGTCGCATTCACTGAATATGGATGGCCAAAATAATCCAGCTTGAAGCACCTTTCGTGCGGTTCGGTTGTCACTGAAGTGTCCACCAAATTGGCTCTGATGGCAGTGGCGCATGATGTCGGCAGCCTCGATGTAAGAGATGCATATTTGGATCATCCCGTCAGCTCTGATTCGGTATAGGAATGGCTCATCCCAGAAGTAGATTTTGGCCTCCTTGGTTAGCTTCTTACATGCATTATAGTCGAGCTCCGATGGGATGGTGTCGGAAGCCATATAGTTGGCGATGTTGGCGTACAATGGTTCTTCAGATGTTGATGCATTGCTCAGAGTTTGAGCATGGTGACTTGCCCATGGATCGATGGCAATGCTGTGTACATGTTCTTGTAACTCAAGATGCAACAGTCTCATCACGGAAAAAATCATCAATGGGAGAGATAGGGGAGTTACCAGGTTGCGATTCCTCTAGGCAACAGAGGTGGTCAGCTGCTACATTTTCGGATCCCTTCTTGTCCTTAATTTCGATGTTGAATTCTTGGAGCAAAAGAACCGAGTGGATGAGTCGTGGTTTAGAATCTTACTTTGCTAGGAGGTGGCGTAGAGTGTAACATCCCAACCTTTTCTGACAAGATATTGTCCACTTTGTGCCCAGCCCTCACAGATTTATTTTTGGGTGTTGGTGGGATTGGAACCCATGACCTCCTCCTCTCAATATCAAACACCCACCACTACACCATAAAATGCGTCATGTTAGTTGATGACACTAGAATTAACGTGATTATCAGCCCCGTTTAAGCGACATTTCATTGCTTGTAACACGGTTTTGGGGTAGTTTAGTGTGTTTTCACTCATTAGCACTATTTCCTACCGATTTGGTTACTTCGGCCCATTTCGGGTCTATTTGATGTGTTTTCTATTGTCTCTATGAGTAGACAGGTTTTTTCCATCAAATAGGTAGCTAAAGGACGTGTTCGGAATGCGATGGAGCCTTAAAGAATGACCCAAAATCAAACCGATTAAAGAGAATAAAAATCCCCTGTCCAATACCCATATTCTCGGTGAAGACTTGACATTCTTGCCGAGAATTACTTCAGGAAACTCAGTCAAAATTCTCGTCGCTTGAGCAATAAATTATTGCAAAGAAGTTCTCGGTGAGAACTTCAATGTTCTCACTGAGGACCTATGAAGGAACTAATTGAGAATTTCCGTTGCCAGTCTCAATAATTATTACAAAGAAGTTCTCAGCGAGAACTTCTAGTATTCTCGCCGAGAACTTGCCCCTTTTCCAGCTGAGACGAGGAAAGCAAGTATAAAAGGGCGCCGCTACACCATCCAATATCATTCATTCAATACACTTTTCATAATACAAAATTCCAGACTTCAGAACTGACAGAGAGAGTTTAGAGAGCATCTTGGTGTTCCCGGAGATATCCTAACACCGTTTTTCCACCTCAGAGTGCTCAGAGCTAGGAGTGAAGATTGCTAGAGATTGAAGCTTCATCGGAGTCGTCAGAATTAGGTTTTATTGTTCTTCTCTGTTCTTCCTTTGTATGATGAACTCCCTTGTAGTCTTTGATTATTTTGTTCTCAACATGAGTAGCTAAACTTGTTAAGTATAGATTAGATGAACCCTAAGTGACTCGGGGCTTTAAAGCGGTCACGGATCGGCGGTAATTAGATTTTAATTCAGATAGTTTCTCTTGCATGGTTGGTTTGTTCTTCGTGTTCCGTTTCTTTTCTTGCTTGATCACCTAGATTAGATTCTTGTTAAAGCGAACATCCGCCTTGTTTTAGAACATCAGATCAATTAATTAAACTATTCAATGGAGTGTGTCTTTCGTAGGAATCATTTAGGGTTGATTCTCTTCTAGAGTAACGCATTAAACTTAATTAATTGCACCAGTTAGTTTTCCGTTGCAGAAGTGAACGCACTGACGGTTAAGAAACCGCGAGTGCCTAAGCAAGTGACAATCATCCCACCTTCATCTTCTACACCCATTAAGATTGAGGAGTTGAAGGAGAGCTGTAGGACCAGCTAGTTGTTTGCCACTTCTAGTCGAGACAGCCTTGACATGCTCATTCCTTGGATTCGGCTCCATCTGGCTCGGTAACTTTCCCATGGGGCGACCACTAGAAAGGAAGTTGACAATGTTGTTGAGCTAGTCTTCCATCCTATAACCTTGAGTAATTTGGCCTTGATTCAAGGCGGCTTGAGCTTTGAACTATGCATCATTGTCGTCAAGTCTTGTCATGATTAGGTCGAGCTTCTTATCTATCTCGGTCTCCCTAGTATTTTGTGGCGCTGACCTTTGAGGTTATTATCCTCCGGTGAACCCTGGTGGTCCTTGGTAATTGTTGTTGAAGTACTGATTCTGGCAATTGACAGGTGTTGTACTATAATTACCTTGGTTCCGGTGAGGTGGCTGGTAAGCTCCACTTGGTTGATTGCCCAACATCTTCTCTTGAAACGACCCAGATGGTCGATTATTCTGATTTTGATTCATGCCGAAATTGTATGGAGGACGCTTTTGGAAGCTTCCTTGTTGGTGCTGTTGTTGAGGTTGTCTGAACTGACGGTAGTCAGAGTAATTTGATTGTTTGTGAAGCCTTGACCAACCAAATTCACTTCATCTACATACCATACATCTGCTTTACCGAAGTTGTGACAACTTCCTCCATTGTGAGCACATGCTCCACACCATTCACAATCAGCCACATAGATAGAAGCTAAAGAATGGTTAATGGGTGCTCCGACCTTCTTATTGTGCTTCTGAACTTCTGCCTTGATCTTTTCTTGAAGGCCTATCTGATTATTGGATGCTTCGGAAGTTCTCTCCCAGTTCCTGGACTTGGAGGCGCAACTAGCAAAGTGAAGTAAAACAGCTTCTGGGGTTAGAGCAGTACAATCTCCTTCAGCCAAGGAGTTGACCCACTTTGCCGATTTATCATTCATTCCCCGAGCGAAGATCTCAGCCAATTGTCTTTGCCATGATGAGGGCAGTTGTAGAGAAGTTCTTGGAATTCATTCCAAGCATCATATAAGCTCACTCCGTCCTTCTGTCTGAACCAAGCAATGCTGTCTTCGTAGGTCGTGGTTCTGGATGGAGGGAAGTATTCCTCCACAAAGTCTTGAGCAAGGTCATCCCAATTGGTGTAGTGATCGGGTGGCTTGCTGTTAAGCCACCTCTTGGTGGGGCCTCTGAGAGAGAATGGGAATGCTCGCAAGCAGAGAGTATTCTTGTCGAGGTTCCCACTCTTGAAGGTCTCGCACATGGAAAGAAAGTCCGCCAGATGAGTGCATGGGTTGTCATGCGACTTCCCTTCAAATTGAATATCCGTAGAGATCATTCTCAAGGAAGCGGATTTTGATCTCATAGTCGGGATCTGCATCATTGACTGACACAGCGATGCTTGATTGGGCGCTAGTCGCGCTCGGCTTGTTATAGTCCACCATGGTGCATGGAGCAGCCATTGCGGGAGGAGTAGGTGGTGGAGAATCTAAAGACGTGGAAGAAGAAGAGGAATTCTCCTTCAACTCCTCAACTTTGATGGGGCAAAGTGGATCGGTTGGCACTCGTTTCCTTCTTTGCTGTTGCTTGGTCGGTATGGAACTGCCAGGAATGTCTGAGCTCTTAGTCTTGATAGGCTTGAGCTGAGAACGAGTGAGTGGACGGTTCATATACATAAATTCAACCTGCAATTAACAAAAACAAGAACAACCGGTGTAAAATCAAAGTTTGATGGAAAATGATAAGATGGAAAGTAGAAGAATAAATGCCAACTCTTCTTTCAAACAATAGAGAAGAGTCTCCGACAACGGCACCAATTTGATAACGTGTAAAACAGGGTATCAAATACTACCAAACAAGAGTAAGATAGATTGAATTCCAAGGATTTCTTCAAATTGTTTACTCAAAGAAGCTGGCAAAAATTCAGGTTTAAAATCAAGTTGCATGGTGTGAGTTTCATGACTTCTAATCTATTAAGGAAGGGGAAAATTGAAATTAAATTAAGAAACAGGTTGATTGATTGGGTTTATTCAATTAAAGAGACGATAGCTTAGACTCGAATCCCCCTAAGAATATCATAACATTGGCGATCACAAAACCGACGACTTTTAATCCTAATTCATTAAGTTCTTAGACACCGTCACAGCTCCTTACCCTTAGGTCTAAGTCCACGAACGTTCGCTCTATCGGAACTAACTACCAAGATTAATTAACCGTCTGTGCGTTCACTTCTGCAACGGATAACTAACTGGTGTACCTGATTAATTTTATTGAGCTGCTCTAGAAATGGATTAACCCTAAACGGTTCCTATGAAAGGAATAATCCATTGAATATGTTAATTGATTGATTCGAAGTTCTAAAACAAGGTGGACGTTCGCCAACTAACCTTATTTGAACAAAAATCTAATCTAGGTGATCAAGCTAGAAAAGAAACATGAATTAAGAATGAATCAATTATGAATAAGAAACTAATTGAATTAAAATCTAATTACAGTCGATCTGTGACCACTTTAAAGCCCCAGGTCACTTAGGGTTCATCTAATCTAAGCTATAAGAGTTTACCTACTCATGTCTGACAAACAAGATTCAAAAACTACAAAAAAATTCATCTTAAAATAAAGGAAGAACATAAGGAATCTGGAAAACCTAATTTCAGATGATTCCGTGAAGCTTCGATCTCGAGAATCTTCAATTCCTAGCTCCGAGCGTCTTCCGGGATGGACTGATGGCGTCACGATCTCTCTGATATCTATGAAATACTCTCTCCAAGTCATGTATAATCTCTCCAACTCGAATACCTTCTGATATGGCTCCGGAAAGTCTATTTATACTCGTAAAAAACATATTCCTTGTTGAAAAAGGAAGGGATTTCTTGTCTGGAGAGCTTACATGGCGTGTAAGCAAACAATGTATTTAGCTTACACGGCCCTAAAACGCATCACTTTGAGTTTTTCTTCAAAATCGGTCTGTCCCTTGTGGTTGGGCCTTCCTCCCTCGACCCGGATTACTCCAATGGGTCTAGAATCTAAGGCCATTCAATGCTCCACTCCTGATTTGATTTTTGAACGTCGGTTATTACCTAAAATATATAAAAAACGTGTAAAACGACCCTAAGACCGAAAGGGGAATAACTCACTTAAAACTCACCTAGATGAGATAAAATCATTACAAAAATGTCATCTAATGAGGGAATAAATACGTCAATAATTAGGCGCATCAATCCTGCATGGCCAAGAAACCTATGATCTGTCTTCACAGAAGATGGTGGTGGAAGGCTAGAAATCATCTAAAGCTCGGCGCAGTTGACCTCGATACCGAGCTTGGATACCTTGTGTACAACAATGCCTTCGGTCACCATGAATTGCCACTTTTCCCAACTCATAGCTAGATTCATTTCTTCACACGGAGCTAGCACCTTGTCCAAGTTGGCTAGGCACTTGGAGAATGAATCACCGTAGAAAGAGAAATCGACCATGAAAACCTCTACGACATTCTCTACCAAGTCTCCAAATATTGCAAGCTTGCATCTCTGAAAAGTAGCAGGAGCGTTGCACAAACCAAAAAAACCAAAAGGAATTCGACGGCAGGCAAAGGTACCTATCGGGCATGTGATGGTCGTCTTTTCTTGGTCGTCAAGCTCAATCGGGATCTGGAAGTATCTAGACATCCCTTGCAAGAAGCAGTAGAACTCGTGATCGGCTAACCGTTCAAGCATTTAATTAATGAAAGGTAACATGAAGTGATCCTTCTTGGTGGCGTCGTTTAGGCTCCTGTAGTTGATGCAAACTCGCTAGGCGGTGACAGTACGAGTAGGAATGAGCTCTCCCTTTGTGTTGGGGACGACTTTCATCCCTCCTTTATCGGAACAACTTGGGTAGGGCTCACCCAAGGGCTGTCGGTGATGGGGTAGATGATCCCGACATTAAGGAGTTTTAGAACCTCCTTCTTCATGACGTTTTGCATCAAGGGGTTCAACCGGCGTTGTGGCTGCCTAATCGGTTTAAACTCTTTACCGACCATGATCTGGTGCTTGCAGAAAGCTTCAGGGATACCTCATATATATGATAATTGTCGGGCTATAGCATGGACATGTTTCTTCAGTAGCTTAACCAATTGCTTCTTCTGTCCAGACGATAGAGCGGAGATGATGATGACCGGTAGTTATGAATCCTCAGACAGGAATGCGTACTCCAGATGATCCGGTATCTCCTTCAAGGTCAAGGTGGGTGGCTTCTCATAGGATGTAGTGATCCAACCCGGTGTGTATGCGATGGTTGGTGGCGCGGGAGCTGAATTAGAGGCAGGTTTCTGTTTGGCCAAATCTTCCTGATATTGAATCTGCTCGGGGTCCTCAAATGCGTCATCGAATCCTGAAACCAAACACAACTCTAACGGGTCGCTAGATAAGGCGTGAGTAACAAAGTCAGCCGAAGCCAACTCCAAAGGTATCAACAAATAGACAATTATCATCTTGAGCAGCAGAATATCACATACCGTCCTTGAGGCGGAATGTTACACTATCCTTCTTGACCTTTAAACTCAACGAGCCATGCTTAACATCAATGTTAGCATCGGCTGTTGCTAGAAAGGGTTGGCCCAAGATAAGCGTTACATCTACCTCTCGGGTATCCAACATGACAAAATTAGTTAAAATAATAAATGGACCACAACACACAGCTACATCCTCTACCATTCCCCTAGGTATTTTACATATCTATCAGCTAACACAGGTTGTAGACTAATAGGTTTTAGTTCCCCTAACTTAAGTTCTTCATATAAGCATGTAGGCATAGCATTAATAGAAGCACCTAAGCCAGCTAGGCTATGTTCAATCTTACTACCATTAATAATGCATGGTAAAGTAAAAGAGCCAAGATCGCGACACTTAGCTGGGTGAGGTATGGATGGTAAGTGGTAGAGGACAGTAGAGAACTCATCATTGAAGGTGATGGAAGACACATCTCCTTTCTTCACGTTCTTCACGAGATCCTTGTCTATACAACATTAGTGAGTGGTATCTTGAGCTCCATGTTCTTCAAGACTGAGTACCACTTATTCTATTGGGTGTCGTGGTCCTTTGATTTATTCAGGAAGGCTTTAGGAAATGGAATCCTGGGCTGATATGGAGGGAGAACCGGCGTAGAAACTGGTGGTGGAGAAGGCGGGACAGTCACTTCCTCTTCTTCTTCTTTGTCATCTTCCTCAGCCATTATATCTTTGATTGCTGGCATGTCGATGGTGATATCATTAGGGACCATTACCAGAGTAGTGTCAGAAAACTGTAGGACCAGCTATCTGCTTGTCACTCCTTGTTGTGATGGCATTGGCGTGCTCATTCTTGGGATTGGGATCCGCTTGGCTAGGAAGCTGACCGAATGGGTGAACGCTAGAGAGAAGGTTGACGATGTTGCATAGCTAGCTCTCCATTCTCTGTCCTTGAGCTATTTGGCCTTGATTCAAGGCTGCTTGAGCCTTGAACTGATTGTCGTGGTCTTCAAGTTTGGTTAGGATTTGACTGAGCTTTTTTCCATCTTGCTCTCCTTGGTATCCTGTTGCACCGTCTTCTGGGGTGGTAGCCTCAGGTGAACCCAGGTGGTCCTTGGTAGTTGTAGTTGCCGTTGGCATACCGATTCTAGTTATTGTCAGGTGATGTACCATAGTTGCCTTGGTTCCGGTGTGGTAGTTGGTAGACTCTTCCTGATTGAGTTGCCGGTTTGTTCTCTTGGAATGACCCAGATGGTCGACCGGTCTGATTCTGATCGGTGCCAGAATTGTAAGGAGGATGCTCTTGGAAGCTTCCTTGTTGATGTTGCTGAGGCTGTCTGTATTGGCGGCAGCTAGAGTACCCTTGTTGGTTGTCGTGCATGCCTTGTCCAACAAAATCCAACTCTTCTACAGACCAGACACTACTTTGCCAAAATTTTGGCAATCTCCTCCGTTGCGAGCACATGCGCCGCACCACTCACAGTCGGTGATGAAGACAGAAGCTGATGGTGGATTGATTGGTGCTCCGGCCTTCTTAACATACTTGTGAACTTCAGCCTTGATGTTCTCTTCAAGGTCAAGTTGACTTTGTGTTCCTTCAGACTGCCTCTCCCAATTTCTGGATTTGGAGGCACAACTTGCAAAATGAAGAACAACAACTTCTGGAGTGAGGGCGGTGCAGTCGCCTTCAGCTAAGGAGTTCACCCATTTGGCTGAGTCAACGTTCATCCCTCTAGCAAAGATCTCGCCAATTGTTTCTGCTCGAACCCATGATGAGGACGGTTGTAGAGGATCTCTTGGAATTCATTCCAAGCATAATAAAGATTAACACCATCCTTTTGTATGAAACAGGCAATGTTGTCCTTTTATGTTGTAGTCCTGGATGGAGGGACGTATTCCTCCACAAAATCTTGAGTGAGAGCATCCTAGTGTGTGTAGTGGCCTAGTGGCTTGCTGTTGAGCCATCTCTTGACGGCACCCCTTAATGAGAATGGGAATGCGCGTAAGCAGAGGGTATTCTTGTCTAGACTACTGCTTTTGAAAGTGGCACACATAGCAAGGAAGTCTGCGAGATGAGTGCAAGGATTTTCGTGCAGCTTCCCTTCGAAGTGGATTTCCCTAGAAATAATGCCCAGGACCGGGATCTTGATCTCATAATCAAGATCTGCTTCAATTTGGGGGATGGAGATGCTTGACCAGACGCTAGTTGTGCTCGATGCTCGATTTCTTGTAATCTGCCATGGTGCATGGAGCTGCCATTGTCGGACGTGGTGGTTGGAATGGTGTGAGGAGTGGGTGGTGGTGATCCCGAGGATGTAGAGGATGAAGATGAGTCTTTCTTAGTCTCCTTGAGCTTGATGGGGGGGGGGAATGGATCGGTTGGCACTTGTTTCTTTTGTTGTTGTTGCTTTGCCGGTAGGGAACTGCTAGGGACGTCTATGCTCTTACTCTTGATTGGCTTGAGCTGAGAACAAGTTGCTGGACGGTTGATATACCTGAATACAACCTGCAATTCAACAAAAAAAGAACAACCAGTGTAAAACCAAAGTGTAATGGACAATGAAAATATGGAAGGTAGAAGAATAGTTGTCAACTCTTCTTTCAAGCATGTAAGAAGAGTCCTCGACAATGGTGCCAATTTGATAAGCTGTAGAACATCGGTCAAATAAACTAACCTACAAGAGTAGGATAGATCGTATTCCATAATTCTTCTTCTTCATGTTTACTCAAAGTAATTAGCAACTTATTCAGGTTTATCAAGTTCTGTGGTGCTAGTTCCACAAATTTCTACTACTATCATGCAAGGAAAGTAAACTAATTAAAGAGAACCGATTGATTGGTTGATTTAGATTCAATTAATGATAAGAGCTTAGACTGGAATCCCCTAAGATCACCACGACATTGACAATCACAAGATCGGCAGGTTCAGACTTAATTCATTCAATTCTTAATCATCGTCGTAGCTCCTTACCCTTAGGTCTAAGTCCACGAATGTTCGCTACTATTGAACTAGCTACCAAGATCAATTAACCGTTTGTGCGTTTGCTTCTGCAACAGATAACTTACTGGTGCACCTGTATTGATTCTATGAGCTACTCTTAAAACGTATTAACCCTAAATGAGCCCTATTGGTTAGGTGATTTCACTGAAAAGGGCCGTTTAGGGTTAATCCGTTTCAAGAGTATCTCATAGAATCAATTTCGGTGCACCAATCAGTTATCTGTTGTAGAAGTGAACACACAGACGAGTAATTGATCTTGATAGCTAATTCAATAGTAGCGAATGTTCGTGGACTTAGACCTAAGGGCAAGGAGCTACGATGGTGATTAATAATTGAATGAATTAAGTCTGAAACCTGTCGGTCTTGTGATTGTCATTGCCTTAGTGATCTTAGGGGGATTCGAGTCTAAGCTCTCGTCTCTTTAATTGAAATTAATAAATCAATCAACCAATCAATTTGTTAGCTTTAATTAGTTTTTCTTTCCCTGCATGCTAGTTATAGAAATCTCGTGGAACTCACACCACACAACTTGTTTAAACCGAATCGTTACTGACTCCTTTGAGTAAACGTGAAAGAAGAAACCTGTGGAATATGATCTATCCTACTTCTATTGGATAGTATTTGATACCGCTGTTCTGCAATCATAATCCTAGTTTGTTCTCTAGGGGCTAGCGAGGCATGATAAACTTTACCAATTCAAATAGAGAGGTTGTGAAACATAAAAGAAGTAAGTTGATTTTGGATAAAGTTTACGAACAATTTTCAAACTTTAACTCGAAGAAAATAAAATTCAAAATGGAAACACCTTCCTCATCCAACAATGTAGATTCAGCTAAATTTATGACTAGGCATAAGAATCGGTCGGTCACGGTCATACCGCACCAAATTCGGTCGGAGGCCTAATTTTTATAGAAACTACTGTCCGTGGACGAGGCCGAATCAAACTGATCGAATTAAACCTATTTCAGAAAATTTTCAATAATCTTACATGATTTTAATATTTAAATACTGATTTTGTTTCAAAAAAGGGTTAAAGAAAAAGAAAAAGAAAAATAACTGTTGTTGATTAAAGAAAGGCTTTATGCCTCTCCCTCTGGAGTTGAGCTTGAAGCTCTTAATTCTTGTAAGCAAGCTTATGACCAGCTGAAGGCTGATGAAGAAAGCATCTTGAGGCAAAAGGAAAATGTTCATTGGATTCAACTGGGGGACCAGAACACTGCATTTTTCTTGAACTATGTCGAAGCTATGCGCAGTGTGAACACTATCAGGAAGATCGAATATGAGGATGGGAATATGGTTGACTCTCATCAGGATATTGCAAGAGTGGTTATTGCTTTTTACAAGAGGATACTTGGAGAAAATTCTCAGGTTCCCTTGGATTCTCTGGAGTCTCTTATTCATCTTCAGCTGAATGATACACAGGCTAATGACCTGATCAAAACTGTTTCACCCAATGAGGTAAAAAGGGCCTTATTCAATATTCCTAATGAAAAGGTCTCTGGCCCTGATGTCTTTAATGCCCTTTTCTTCAAAGATAACTGGATTATTATTGGCAATGACCTAGTGGTTGCAGTTTTAGGATTTTTTGATGATTGCTCCCTTCCTCATTTTGTGAATTCTATTACCTTGGCTCTTGTTCCTAAAGTGAAGAATGTTATAGATATGAAACACTTCAGACCTATTTTCGGCTGCACTGTTGTTTATAAAGTAGTTTAAAAAATTATGGCAAATAGGTTAGCTCCTGTTCTTCACTCTCTTGTTTGCTTGAATCAAATAGCTTTCATATTACTGGCTCATAAGCTACTTAACACTTATAACAAGAAAGATATATCTCCAGGTGTGCAATACAAATTGACCTGATGAAAGCATTCGACTCGGTTGAATGGAGCTTTATTTTGAATCTTATAAAAGCTATGAAGATTCATGAGTTGTTTGTGAAATGGATTTTTGTGTGCCTTGAAACTTCTAGGGTCTCTGTGAATGTAAATGGTACCTTAAGTGGTTATTTCCCAGCTAAGAGAGGGTTCAGACAGGGGACCCTATCTCCCCCTTCCTCTTTGTGCTTTCTACGGAGATTCTCAGTTGCCTGTTTGCTAGAGTACTGATGGAAAAGAGGTATGCAATTCATCCATAGTGTAAGGGGATTGACTTAACTCACTTGAGCATCGCTAATGATTTGCTAGTGTTCTCAAAGGCAAACAACGAAGCAGTAAAAGGAGTTACTTTGATTCTTAAAGAGTTCCATAAGTTGTTAGGACTTCACTTTAATCTTGAGAAATGCAAAATTTATTTGGCTGGGGTTGATGTTGTGGAGGAGCAGAATATTGTTGCATCTTCAGGTTTTTTGCAAGGGCTCCCTACTTTTCAGATACTTGGGAGTGCCATTGACTATAAGTAAGCTCCGTAGGTGTGATTGAAAAGTTCTATTTGACAGAATTACAAAAAGGATTAAGGATTGGAAAGCGGGTTGGTTATTTAATTAGTCACTGAACTTTGGCCAAATAACCCGGAAGTCAGTGAATAAAAAAAGTTGCTGCCGACATTACTAGACTTTGACTCATTATCCAGAAAGTCACTGTTAGCTACGAAAATCATTATTCCATCCATCCGCCTATATGGACTTGCCAACTCCACTGCCACGTCACACAAGTTTGCCACATCATATTAATTTTCCCAACATGCGTAGTCATCCGACCAAAGAACCTAATCTAATTAACCCTAACCTAGTCAGATCTGACCAAAAAATTAGATCCCTCCCCCTCCTATTTCTCCCTCCTCCATCCTAGCACCATTCATTTTCCTCTTCCTGAAATCGACAGAAGATGACTGAAAGCGACAGAAGCTTCCAGAAATTGACAAAAGATGAATCAACAGTTGCTTCCTCAGTGGAGCTGGCAACGGTGGTTTAGCTGAAAACTTGCTTAGAGGCGGCGGCGGTGGAGCTGAATGAGCCGGAGGAGGCGGCAGAGGAGGACCCACCATGTTTGTCGTCATGATTGGAGGACTGTGAGTTACTTTACTTCTACTTTTGTCTTCTTCTCCTTTCTTCCGTTCTCTGTTTTCGTTTCAAGAAAATGGAAAAATACGCAGGGCGCTGGGACAAGCTACGCCGAGTTAATCGGAAGAGCGAGTCAGGTTTGGAATTGGACTAAGTGACTGGATTAGTAGAGCTGAAGAATGTGGACTTCTCGTACCCGTCGAGGTTGGATGTTCGGATCTTGAACATTTTCTCGCTAACGGTTCCCGTCGGGAAAACCATAACATTAGTCGGAAGTAGCGGCTCCGGGAAGAGCACGGTTTCCTTGATAGATTCTCCCATCTTGCTCGGACATCCAAATCTGACTAGGGTTGGGAATATCCATGGGTATGGGTTGGTTGAGGAGAGGATCTTGTTCGCTATTTTTTTCGTTAGATCTGATTTGTGGTTCCATGGATTTGTGGGTGGGTTCCATGGAGGAGGGAGGAGAAAGTGGAAGGAGGAGGAAGGAGAAGGAAGGAGGAAGAAGGGAACGGTTTGGGTTGAGAATTAGGTTAGATACCAGTTTGGTACTCCAGTTAGATGATTGGGCATCTTAGGAATGATGTGGCAAACTTCTGTGACGTGCACTAAAGACAACCGCCACTATTGAATTTATCTATTAAATCATATGGCCGATTGCATTATGGCGGTTCAAACCGCCACTGTTGTTATTTTTTAACAGTGGAGGTTAAAACCGCCACAAGACAACCGCCACTATTGAATTTATATATTGGCGGTTCCACAACCGCCAATATTATATCCGCGAGATTTTAGCTTTTTTCTTGTAGTGGTGGCAGTGGAGTTGGCAAGTCCACATAGGCGGATGGACGGAATAATGGATGTCCGTAGCTAACAGTGACCTTCTGGATAATGAGTCAAAGTTTGATAATGTCGGCATCAATTTTTTTAATTTAGTGACTTCCGGGTCTATTTAAATAACCAACCCATTGAAAAGTAAAGAAACTTTCTTCTGTTGGCAAGATACAACTCATTGATTTTGTTGTTAGAGGGATGCTCTAGTATTGGATGATGAGTGCCTTCTTTCTCCCCTCTTCTCTGATTAAGGATGTTGAGACTCTGTGTAACAAGTTCTTCTGGGGGGAACTGGATGGTGGACTGCCTAAGGTAGCCTAGAGTCAAATTTCCCGAAGATGATGAAGCACATTTGGAACCTGTTGTTGCAGTCTGCCTCCCTGCGGGTCGCTTGGATAAAGAAGTATAGGCTTAAAACCAAAAGCTTTTGGGATATCTCATCTGTCACAGGTTCATGGCATTGGTTGCAACTCCTTAAGCTTAGAGATGTTTACATCTCCATGTTCAATTTGATGTGGATGGTGACTTATTATTAGATGTCAAATATATGTTGAAGTATAGTCTGGGCAGAGTTTGGGAGTCTATCAGGGTTAAATCCTCTGAGGTGGACTGGTTTGATGCAGTCTGGGCAGGTTTTTCCATCCCTAGAAGGGCGGTTGTGACCTGGTTGATTGTAACTAAGAGGCTTATGATTGCCGATAGAGTCAAGAAATGGAACCCTGCCGTTAATCCAATATGTATGCTCTGTCGGTTGAAGGATGAATCTCATGATCATCTGTTTGGTGAGTGTACTTACGTGCATCAGGTTATTGATGGGCTGAACCCTGAGGTGATAGGTTGCTCCTTACAGCAAGCTATTGTGGTGATGAGGAGCTGGTAGGACACTATTACCATGGATGCCAAACGGTTGTTATGGAGAATAGAAATATGCAACACTTGGATCGAGAGATGCATAAGAGTTTTTGACCAAGGCAATGCTAAAACTGTACATAGTTTGATAGGTGATATTAAGAATGAACTACATAGTTATGCTACAGGTCACAAAAATGAGAATAGGATAGTAGATATAGTTTAGTACAGGTCTAGCTCTCTTTAGTCTCTTCTTCTTTGTATTGCTATTCCATGCTTTTTGATGAATAAAACTCTCAATTCATAAAAAAAATGATTTTGGACATTTAGATAATGAGTTTGAACATTTAATTATGGTTATAGACATTTAATTCATTAGTTTGGACATTTAAATCACTTATTTTTCTTTGATTTTCTCATTAAATTCAGGTTTTTTACTAATAATCGGTTTTCGATAAATGACCTAATTGGCCACCAAAATCATGATCATAACCGATTTTGAATTGAATGAAATCGAAATCAATCAGTCATGACCAACTGATTTTGATTGATTTTTCGGTCAAATCAAAAAAAGGGACCCGAAATAGGCATCCCTTTTATGTTGATCATAAAATACTAATCAACGCCCGCTAAGATCACTGTAAAAACTTTGGCTAACAATAAAAAAACCCTAATTAAAAAAAGGGTCAAATACTTAAAATTCCTGAAACTATAGGGCGGGTTACAAACTCATCCTAAAACTTTAATCCGTTACAGAGTGGTCCTATTACTATGAAACATGTTACATAGTAGTCCTAATGACATCATAAGTGTACTTTTTCAGCCATTTCGCCATGTCACCATTGACATGTCATCGAAAATATAATTTAAAATTCATCTTAAATTGATTCTAAATCTAGAATTATATCAATATAACTCACTAGATTTAGTTTTGAACCAAAGATTATCAGGTAGATGAGTTAAGATTTAGATTTCAATCATATTATTGAACTTTGAATAGTATTTTAGATGACATGTCAATAGTGACATGGTGAAATGGTTGAAAAAGTACACTTATGACGTCATTAGGACTACTATGTAACATGTTTCATAGTAATAGGACCACTCTATAACGGATTAAAGTTTTAGGACGAGTTTGTAATTCGTCCTATAATTTCAGGATCTTTTAAGTATTTGAGCCATTAAAAAAATACCTTTCGTTCTATAAATATTAAATAGCCGAACCCTCTGAATATTCCTATTAGTCAGTGTTTTCCTCCTTCAATTGTTCTTCTTTCTGCTGCTCTGACTCTTCACCACACCGCTTTTGTCAGCTCGGAATCGAGCTTCATCAGCTCCTTCTTCCGGTTTCCTGTTTATGGTAAGTAGTCATTCCCACAAAATCATCTTCATTTCTTCACTGCTCCTGCTTTCTGTTATAGTTGGCTGTTCCAGAGGAATCTGCTGATTTTGAGATTTACTACTGCAATTATGCTGTTTAGGGGATTGGATTTCTTCTCAATTTTCCGTTTCATCGCAATTTAACGAATGTTCCCCTTAATTAAGATAAAGGAAAATATTTGGTTGGAAATTATTTTATCCCAATTTCATTCATTTGAAATCACAGATGCCTAGTGCCGATTCAGACCATGATCCTCCCGAGGAAAGGGAGCCATTTCTGGAGGTTGATCCCACTGGCAGATATGGCCGTTACAGTGAGTTACTCGGATCAGGTGCTGTAAAAAAGGTTTACAGAGCCTTCGATCAGGAAGAAGGGATTGAGGTTGCTTGGAACCAAGTTAAGCTCAGGAACTTATCGAATGATCCTTGTACAATTGATAGGTTGATATCTGAAATTAGACTTCTGAGATCCTTGGCGAACCGGAACATAATATCATTGTACAAAGTGTGGAAAGATGATGAACACGGTACTCTAAATTTCATAACTGAGGTATGTACTTCCGGGAATCTGAGGGAGTACAGGATGAAGCATCGTCATGTCTCGATAAAAGCCCTGAAGAAATGGTCCAAACAAGTTTTGAAAGGATTGAATTATTTGCATACCCATGAGCCTTGCATCATCCATAGAGATATGAATTGCAGCAATCTCTTTGTCAATGGGAATATTGGACAGGTATAGTTCATACCACTCTAGCTAATGATGTTGTAATATATATTCTTAAAGTGTTTTGGTTGCTTAAAAATGAAGAGAAGATAAGAATTTGATTCTCCTCATTGTCCATAGTTGAGTAACCTTTTGGAACAAACTGCTTTTCCTTTTGTTGCTTTCATTCAACTACTATTAACATTTTGCAATAACGTGGAGAAGTAAAGGTGAAGATTGGGGATTTGGGGCTAGCAGCTATAGTTGGGAAGAGCCATTCAGCACATTCAATACTTGGGACACCGGAGTTCATGGCACCAGAGCTGTACGATGAGGATTACACTGAGCTGGTGGACATTTACTCATTTGGGATGTGTGTGCTGGAGATGGTGACGAGAGAGGTTCCGTACAGTGAATGTGACAATGTAGCAAAGATATACAAGAAGGTGAGTTCTGGGACCAAGCCTGAAGCACTGGGGAAAGTTAAGGACCCTGAAGTTAAATCATTCATAGAGAAGTGCCTTGTTGAGGCAAAGGAAAGACCCTCTGCAATACAACTTCTGAGGGATCCTTTCTTTCATGAAATTGATGATGATGATGACGAAAATGACAGACAGTTGTAGAAAATGGTAAAACATAATAACAGTAGTAGTTGGTAGTTGTTGAGTTGATTATCTGTGAAAACTAAGGATGAAGGATGGTGTTTTATCTGTATTGGTAATTTTGTTATGGGAAGTTTGTGGTTTATGGCTTTCCTTTTTGGTTTTTGGTTCCCTTTGCTTGTGAAGAAGGTGTTCGTTCCTACATTCAATTCAACAGTTTCAGCAGAAGATGATTCTGTTATTGTTGAGTTAGTAGTCTCTAGCTTAGTGACAAGTGTATGTGTGTGTATGTTAATATGTAAAAAAACAAAACATCTCAAAGATAATGAGTGTATTTCACCTGTTTTTTAATGAATAAAAAATTAAATTATACTGTAATCAATCTATACCTTTTTCAATTATGTCTCAAAAGTGTTCAGTGTTTTTTTTTTCCAGGTCGTATTTGAATGGAATGAGTTAGGTTGTTGAATTCCCAGGTAATGTCTAAGCAAAGAAAGAGGTTGGCGGGATTTTGAAGTCAAATTACATACATGATGAGGGTTGAGAAGAAAAGTTGGTTTTATTTATTTATTTATTTATTTTAATTCTCATTTAAACAACTGGCTGATCAAATAAAATATAGGCTTGGCAATGGGTACCCACGGGCCCGGATATCATATATCCACCACCCACTCGTTTATTAAATGGGTATTACCCGTACCCCCGCCAAGACTAAATGGGTATAAAATCCATACCATCCCCGCCCCGACATGGGTATCGGGTTTACCCGGTACCCATTGGGTGAACCCCAAATCTCTATGCACCTAGATTGCAAAGAGATTTTTGAGATGTAGCTACGTTTTTATAGCATTATGGTTTCGAGAGGGAACGACAGACTGCTCGATTGATGAGTTGAAGTGAAGAACTTAATGAGTGAAGGAGAAATTTGGTTTAGTCCGTTAAACATAGATGATATATTATGGCTAATACAACGTTGTTTCATACTGGGTACCCACTGGGTTGGGTATGGGGCGGATACCATGAAACCCGTCCCCACCCGTTACCCGCTCTGGGTACCGGGTTGCCCATACCCGTCAACTTTACCTAGTCAACGGGTAATCCCCACCCAATTTGGCCGGATTTTGGGTGGGTACCCGATTTCCAGGTACCCATTGCCAAGCCTATAAAATATTAAACAACAATGGAGTATTATTTGACATGTTATGTAGAAGACTTTTCCATGGCTTCGGTTTAAGCCACCTTTATTTAGACCAAACACAAATTTGAAATTTGGTAATAATCTTATGAAATTTGCCTAAACCATTTTTTTGGTCCAGCCTTTAGGTTTTAACAAATCTAGACTAACTTATTTGTATTACAGTTTCTTGTCATATTTAAGTTTTTTGTGTATTATTCGGGGACTTGTCAAAATTACTTAAATGGGAGAGGTAAAAACAATATCTTTTGTACAAGAGAGTTGTTTGTTAACTTCGCAAAATATAGATAAGCAAAATAAAACTTTTTTTTTTTTAAGTAACTAGCTTGTATTATTAATCAATCAACATGGGACAACAATCAGATAAAACATTTCTAAGCAAGTCTGGAACTACAAATCCACTAACGAAATCTGCTCTGTCTATTTCCATCTCTCCTAACAAAGACCACCTCTCCCGAACTCCGTGGTGTTGAAGACGTCACCCTTCACTTCCTCGACGACAAGTTGACAATCAATCTCGAACACTACTCTCGGCCATTCCAACTCAATTGCCCACCTCAACGCCTCACGTAGCCCTCTCGCTTCTGCTTCCTTTGGTGGTGGCGTGTCGGGATAGACCAGTTGTCTATACCCCATCAAGTTGCCTTGGTCATCACGAGCCACCATGACCACTCCAAATCGTCCTTCATCCTGAAAAATCGTCGTATCAATGTTCACCTTGATGACCCCTGCAGCTGGTCGGTGCCATCTTCTATAACTTCTATCCCGACCATTAGGTTGCATCTGTTCTCTCGTAGCCGTCCGATTGCGTTTGAGATCCCACCATTCTTGAATGTGCTCCTGACCGCGGCTGGCAATAAGCTCTTCGGGCTTCGATCGGTGGCTCCAGACTCGGTTATTTCTTTCCTTCCATATCCCCCAAACTGTCCTGACAACGCATTGGACCAACTTTCTGGTTGGGTTAGCAATCAACTTGAACAACCATTCTCTAGCGCCTCTTCCTTCAGCTCGCACCGCTTGTATGATCGGATAAATACCTGCTATGTCCCAACATCGATCAGCCATTGCACATTCGAAAAACAGATGTTCGAGACTCTCATCCGCTTCCCCACAGCACCCACACACGTCTTCTATAGCAATTACTTGACCATTCAGCTTCATCTTCGTAGGGTTAATATCTCTCAAAATGCGGCAAAACAAGTGCTTCATTTTTGGAGGGACGTCAATTCTCCCCAACCTCGTCCAATTTCCATCAATTCGCAAGTCAACCACATCATTCATCTCCTCCAAACTCAACTGATAGGAAGATCTTAATGTATAACCATCATCTCGACTCAGACTCCAGATCCTCTCATCGGGGGTGTCTCCAATTAGAGGTTCCATCCCCTTAATGCACGCCACGTCCCGCTCATTTTCCATTTCTTCAATAAGCTCTAAATCCCATTCCTGAACTTCGGGAATCGACAAATCCTTCACCACTAAATCATGCATTTCGAACGGTGGTTCAGACTGTAAGCAACTACTCTCGTCATCTTGAAGCCACGACTCTCTCTACACTCTCACCGATTGACCATCTCTAAGCCTCCACCGAAATCCTCTTCGAATCGCATCCTGAGCACAAAAATGCTTTTCCACAAATAACTCGGGTTAACACCCTCAACAGCTGAAAGACAATCCCCCTTCGGATAATATTTGGCTTTGTAAACTCGCGAAACTAAAGCGTTTGGGTTGGCCAACAGTTTCCACCCCTGTTTTTCCAACATGGCTTGTTTAAAATCCACCGGACTCCGAAAGCCAATTCCTCCATCTTTTTTCCGAACACACACCCTCATCCATCTCAACCACGCGATACCTCCTCCTCCTCTACCTTTCGTTCCCCACCAAAACCTGTTCATCATGCGCTCCAACTCCTCCACCACAATCTTTGTTAATATAAAAGTGTTCATATAGTATACCGAAATGGATTGAACCACAGCTTTCAGCAGAACTTCCTTACCCTCCTTCGATATCTTCTTCCCTCTCCAAACCTGCAGTTTCTTCCACATCCTCTCCTTTAGATGAGCAAACACCTGTCACTTAGCAAAAATACATCTTATTAAGTCATGAGTTATTGACATCAAATTTTACTTTAGTTTGACAACAAAAGTTTTTTTTTTCCACAAATAGCTCCGAACGAGACATAAGATAGCAACACAGATAGGAAGAAAAATCAAGTCTTGACCGAGTAAGTAAATTCCAATTTCATGATCCCTGGAAGTTATTCAGGGCCATACGTGCCACATAATGGACGACCCTGTTACCTAAATGATGAACCGTTTGAGAGAGCAAAGAAGGAGCTTCACTCTTCAAATGGAGATTTCCTCAATGTAGCCCCCTCCTGGATTAGATGTAAATTATGGCGATTGCCAGGTGCTGTACCATAGTTGCATTGATTTCTGTGAAGCGATTGATAGATTCCACCAGATTGATTGTTCGGCTTCTGCTCTTGATACGACCCAGATGGTCGGTTATTCTAATTCTGATTGGCTTCGGAGATGTAAGGAGGACGCTCTTGGAAGCTTCCTTGTTGATATTGTTGGTGTGGTTGTCTGGCTTGACGGTAGTCGGAGTAGCCCTTTTGGTTGTTGGTGAAGCCTTGACCAATAAAATTTACTTATTCTACAGACCAGACATCTGCTTTACCGAAGTTCTGACAACTTCCTCCATTATGAGCACATACCCTACACCATTCACAATCGACAGCATAGACAGAAGCTGACGGAGCCTTCTTTATGTGTTTCTGTACTTCAACCTTGATATGTTCTTGAAGGCTTAATCGGCTTTTAGCTGCTTCAGATTGTCTCTCCCAATTCATGGAATTAGATGCACAACTTGCAAAGTGAAGAAGAGCAGCTTCTGGTGTGAGCGCGGTACAATATCCCTCAGCCAAGGAGTTGACCCACTTAGCAGATTCTTCATTCATGCCTCGGGCAAAGATTTTAGCTAGTTGCCTTTGCTGGAAGCCGTGATGAGGGCAGTCGTAGAGGAGTTCTTGGAATTCATTCCAAGCATGGTACAACCTGACTCTGTCCTTCTGTCTGAACCGAGCAATGTTATCCTTGTACGCTGTGGTTCTGGCCGGAGGAAAATACTCCTCAACAAAGTCTTGAGCAAGGTCATCCCAGTTGGTGTAGTGACCGAGTGGTTTGCTATTGAGCCATCTCTTAGCGGCGCCTCTAAGAGAGAATGGGAAGGCTCGTAAACATAAGGTGTTCTTATCGAGATTCCCACTCTTGAAAGTCTCGCACATGGCTAGGAAGTCTGCCAAATGTGTGCATGGGTTGTCATGCGGCTTCCCTTCAAAACTGCACATCCCTAGAGATCATTCCCAAGAAGGAGATCTTGATCTCATAGTCAAGATCGGCATCATTGTGAGGAACGGTGATGCTTGACCGAACACTAGTAGCGCTCGGCTTATTGTAATCCGCCATAGTGTGCGGATCAGGAGGTGGTGGTGGTGGTAGTAGCTGTCGATCACCCATTCTAGGAGAGGGTGGTGGTTACTCTGATTAAGTGGATGATGCGGAAGAAGAAGAGTCCTCCTTCGACTCTTCAATCTTGATGTGGGTAGAGGATGAAGGCGGGACGATTATCACTTGCTTAGGCACTCGCGGTTGCTTAAGCGGTGCATAACTACCCGGCTTGTATGACCTATTAGTCTTGAGAGGCTTATACTGAGAATGAGTGAACGAGCGGTTCATATACTTGTAGATAACCTTCAAGGAACAAAAACAAAAATAAAAACAACCGGTGTAAAATCAAAGTGGGATGAAAGATGAAACGATGGAAGGTAGAAGAATAATAAAAATGCCAACTCTTCTTTCAAACGATTGAGAAGAGTCCCTGGCAACGGCGCCAATTTGATGAACACGAATTCGCGTGTGGTCAAATAAATACCCTACTCTCGAGGTTTCTTCAAATTGTTTACTCAAAGAAGCTGACAAATTACTCAAGTTTAAACAGATTGTGCGTGGTGTGAGTTCCACGACTTTTAATCTATAATGCAAAGAAAACGAGGTGAAATTAAAAGACAAATTAATTAATTAATTTGACTAACGAGATGACAGACAAGTTTAGACTTCGAACCCCCCTAAGATCACCAGAATATTGGCGATCACAAGACCAGCGGTTTTCAATTGTAATTCATTCAGTTCTTAGACACCACCATAAATCTTTACCCTTAGGTTTAAGTTCCACGAACGTTCGCTCTATCGGATCTAACTACCAAGATTAATTAACCGTCCGTGCATTCACTTCCGCAATGGAGAATTAACTGGTGCAATTACTTGTGGTTAATGAGTTACTTTGGAAGCGGATTAACCCTAAATGGTTCCTACGAAAGGCACACTCCATTGAATATGTTAATTAATTGATTTGATGTTCTAAAGTAAGGCGAATGTTCGCCACTATCCTTATCTTAACACGAATCTAATCTAGGTGATCAAGCTAGACAAGAAACACAGGAAACGAAGAACAAATCAAACATGCAAGAGAAACTGTCTGGATTTGAATCTAATTACCATTGATCCGTGACCGCTTTAAAGCCCCAGGTCACTTAGGGTTCATCTAATCTAAGCTTAAACGAGTTTAGCTACTCATGTTGATAACAGAAGAAACAGAAACAACTAGGGAGTTCATCATACAAAGGGAGAACAGATAGAAACTGTAAAACCTAATTATGACGACTCTAGCTAAGCTCTGAGCTCTGACAATCTTCACTCCTAGCTCCGAGCACTCCGAGATGGGAAGATGGGGTCAAGATCTCTCCAGGAACTCGTCGATGCTCTCTAAACTCTCTCTATCTCTCTAAAGCATGGACTGTAAAAAGTCTAATTGAATGATAATGACCCCCCGTCTCTGTAGCGGCTGTCTCTTAAATAGGGCTTTAACAAATCCTGATCCGAAAAAGAATAGACTTGTCGGCGAGAACATTGAAAGTTCTCTCTGAGAACTTTAGTGCAAATTCACTTTGTTTCTTCAACGAGAAATTTTCCATGTAATCCTTCAAATGTTCTCGGCGAGAACTTTGAGACTTATCCCCGAGAACTTCAGTGTAAACTCCAGGCTGGGTTCCTTCAATAGTTTTCGGCGAGAACATTTCTCACCAAGAACTTCTTTATAATTGTCTGCTGGATCTTCGACGGGGAATTTAGTTAACTTCTTTAACATATCTTCGGCGAGAACTTTGAGACTTCTCGCCGAATACTTGGTGCTGGGCAGGAAGAATTTACTTCTTCACTTGGATTGACTCCTGGATTCGATTTTGGGCAATTCCTCGAGGTTCCATTGCTTCCCGAACACGTCCGTGACCACGTAATTGATGGAAACACCTGTGTACTCATAGAGACATTAGAAAACACATCAAATAGACCCATAAAGGGTCAAAGTATCCAAAACGGTATGAAATAGAGCAATTGAGTGAAAACACCCTAAACTACCCGAAAAACCCTGTCTCAAGCAAGGAAAAGTCACTTAAATGAGGCTGATAATCACGTCAAATCTAGTGTCATCAGGGCCATCGACAGAGAATGAGAAAATAAAGTTTATGTTAAATGTTTAGTTAATCCCCCAATCGGGCTAGGAGAAGCAGAGGAAGACAAAATTAGTCTGTTCCATACATTAGCAACACTTCCTAAGCACGCAAAGAGTGTTCCTAATAAGCACCCAGATAGCGTCTCCTATGGATAACATCTTTACAACCCTAAACACAACACTAAATCTTAGGGTTTTATGATCATACTTGTATATTCCCCAATGCAGATGTGAATCAAACTAGGGATTGATGCTCCTAAGCTCGGAAGACACATGAAATCCGGCTATTTGGGCAATTTCTTTCAAATGATGCCATGATGCGAGAGATCCGATTTTCGAATGAAAGAAATCTAACGAGGAAGAAGAGGATACCTGTCGATTCAAGATGCCACTGAGAGCAGGGATTCAGAGGAAGGTCCTAATCATTAGTGTTAAATGATGGATTTAGGAGTCATTTGGTTGATGGAATTGGGTCCCAGTTCCCAGCCCATTGGGAATTGGTCCAAAGAATTGCACTACAATTCTCATTAGGATGGGAATTGAAATCCAATTCCCATACCCAATTCAATCAACCAAACCACCCCTTAATCTTCGATGTTGGAGGATGGATTTAATCTTCGACGTGGGAGGATGGAAGTAACGGTCGGAGGAAGAAAGACTAAAGACTAAAAAAAGTGGGATTTATTTAATCGTCGACTTAATGATTTATTATCTTAATGATTTAACAGCGGTCCATAACAAAACCCTTGTTAAATAGGTCTTATTTAGTAGTAGTTACAAACCTTTGTTAAACGAGTAGTGTTTCACAGGGGTTCTCAAACCCATGTCAAATTAATTACGTTTATTAGCGATTGGGCAAACTGTTGTTAAAAATCCGCTACTAACAAACAGTTTTGTTGTAGTGAATGAAGCTTTCCAATAAGCTAACTTGCATCATCATTCAATTTATCTCCTTCTTTAGCAGCTAACTTAATATTTGGTTCCATTGGTGACTTTGAGCATTTAGATTCCAAATACCCTGATTCAGTCAACAACTCTATGCAATACTTTCATTGATTCACAACTATGCCCTCATGTGACCGAGCAATCTCAAGCCCCAAAAAATATTTTAGAGGACTGATGACACTCGATTTGACGTGATTATCAGCCTCATTTAAGCGACATTTCCTTACTTGAAACGTGGTTTTAGGGGTAAAATAGCGAATATTCACTCAACTACCCTATTTCCTACAGATTGGTTACTTTGGCCCTTTTTGGGTCAATTTGATGGTTTTCTAGTGTTTTTGTGATAGCACAGATTTTTGCCATCATTTACGTAACCATGGACGTATTCAAGACCTCAAGGAGTGAACCAGAAATCAAACCGGATTCAGAACCGAAGATCCAACTGCCCAGCACAATATTTTCGCCGAAAATACTACACAGTTTTCGGCGAAAATACCTTCAGAAAACCCACAGACGGAATGAGCTGAATTGCAATGAAGTTTTCGGCGAAAATACTATAATGTTTTCGCCGAAAAGTTATGAAGAAATCAGCCGACGGAAGCAGTAATTTACAAAGGAATTTTCGGCCAAAATAATCCCTTATTTTTGGCGAAAATAATAGAACAAATCCGGCTACTTAGGGTTTAAGTAAAAATACTTAAACCGGCGGCCCAGGAAAGATTATTCATCATTATTCATCTTTTCACAAATCAGACTTTTGAGAGTCAGCCGACTCTAGGGTCGATAGATAGAGTTTAGAGAGTTCGAAGATCCGTGGAGAGATCGTGACGCCATCTTTCCACCTCGGAGAACTCGGAGCTTAAAGTTGAAGATCCAGGAGATTGAAGCTTCGCGGGAGTCGTCAGAATTAGGTTTTTCAGTTCTTATCTGTTCTTCCTCTGTATGATGATCTTCATTGTTGCCTTTGATTCTCTTGTTTCTGATATGAGTAACTGAACTTGTAGAGCTTAGATTAGATGAACCCTAAGTGACCCAGGGCTTTAAAGCGGTCACGGATCGGCGGTAATTAGATTCGAAGTTCAATCAGTTTCTCTTTGCATGTTTGATTCGTTCTTCATTGCTCATGTTTCTTGTCTGGATTGATCCCCTAGATTAGATTCTGGTTAAGCTAAGGATAGAAGCGAACGCTCGCCTTACTTTAGAACATCGAATTGAACAATTAACCTTATAATTGGAGCGTGCCTTTCGTAGGAACCGGTTAGGGTTAATCCACTGCAAGAGTAACTCATTAATCATTAGTAATTGCACCAGTTAATTAAGTCGTTGCGAGAGGCGACCGTACCCGGGCGGCTAGTTAATCTTGGTAGTTAGAACGGATAGAGCGAACGTTCGCCGGTCTTAAACCTAAGGGTAAGGAGTTATGGTGGTGTATAGAAATTGATTGAATTAGAATTAAAAACCGCTGGTCTTGTGATTGCCGTTGCTCTGGTGATCTAAGGGGGATTCGAAATCTAAGTTTGTCTATCTTCTCGTTAGTCAACCTTTTACTTTTTCTGTCTTTTATTTTTCCTTTGTTCATTAGATTAGAAGTCGTGGAACTCACACCACGCACTAAGTGCTTAAACCTGAATAATTTGCCAGCTCTTTGAGTAGTCAAGAAGAAGAGACCTCGAGTTGAATACGATCTAGTCTGCCTTGGTAGATTAGTTATTTGATACCGCTAAAACTGCAGCATCAAATTGGCGCCGTTGCCGGGGACTCTTCTAATTGTTTGAAAGAAGAGTTGGCAAATTATTCTTCTACCTTTCCGCCTTACCATTTAATTTTCCTCCATATTTTCATGATTTACCTGGGTAGTGTTTTTGAGTTTTAATTATGCAGGATTACAGGTGGGATGACCAGTACCAAGAGTGGTATGTCGATGAAGCACCGTATATTGAGGATAACCAAGAGATGTATATACTAGCTCATCAGCATCGACAACAGACGACGAGAATAGAATCCTTTTTGGAGAGTATCTCTACAGAGCTACAAGCTCACAAAGAGATAAACTCACAGGTTCATCAAAATCGACAACAGACGGCAAGAGTAGAATCCGCCTTGGATGATCTCATTTCGAAGCTGCAAGCTCGTAACGTAGTGGATATCGAGCTCGAGCAACCAAATCCACTAATGGAAGAAGATGCTCAAGAGCTGTATGAAGATGAACATGACAATCTCACCGATGACTATTGCGAGCTAGAAGCATCTGTTGAAGAATCCTTGGCGGTGGTGGTTGATGAAGACAAAGAGCCAATCCATCTTGAAGTTGAAGCCGAAGAGGAGCACATAGAGATTGAGGAGATACCCTCACCTACACTTCCACCGAGTCAACCTGTATAGAAGATGGAGCTCATTGAACATGTCGCGCCGTACTACCTCTTTCCTCCTCAAATAGGAGAATTCAAGAAGAACTGGTCATCCAACCAAGATCGCGATCTATTGGAGCACTACTGGTTACATCACCCTTCTGGAGTGCTACATGGCACTCAACCGCACACCTTGAAGAAGACATTTGACTTCAAGGAACTTTGAGTTGGGGTCCCTAACAGGTACCGTCCGGCTCAAGGACGTTAAAAGAGAGCGCTTCGTGGGAGGCAACCCACGGCTGGAGTCCGTTTTTTAATTTTTGAGTCAGTCTTTTCGTCGTTCGAGTCAGGTCCGGGGGAGCCAAAGTGTCAGTTTGTCTGATTTATTAATTTTCGTGTAGAATCTGTGTGTCATAGAGTCAGTCGCAAGTTGATTAAGGTCTTTTCGATTTTTGTGGATTTAACTGTGATTTTCTGAAGTTGGCCGGATTTGTGAAAATATTTTAAACCCTAACAGTTCAAAATTTTCGGCGAAATCACCCTACCATTTTCGGCGAAATCACCTTTTGGATTTTCAACTGAGTCTCCCTGTTTCATATTTTCGGTCCGAAATTTATACTGTTTTCGGCGAAATAGTTTTTGAAAACCAACACATTGAACTGATATTTCGAACTGATATTTTCGGCGAAAACACACTTGAAAAACCGGCAGTGCATTTGAACTAAAATTTTCGGCGAAACCACCCTTTTAATTTCGCCGAAAATAATTTTGAAAATCACCCAACTATTCCTTTAAAATCCGGTTTCACCCTCTCTCTTCCTTCTTTCAGTTTCTCATTCAATCGTCAAAATATTTTTAAAATTTCCCTTAACCTTCTTTGTTCGACTTTTATTCTGTGTGGATCCGGGACACTTGTCCCGGTATCCTTTTGATCTTTTTGTTGTTTTTGTTTTGTAGGATCTTGAGTAGCTACTCCGCTCCGCTCCGGACTCTTCGTGCTCATCCACTACACCGGCCATCACCTTCCAGGTTCTTCGTATCTCTCTACTCTAGATTAGTTCTGTGAGGAGACAGAACCGTTTAAGTGTGGGGTAGGAGTCTAGGATTATGCATGATCTTGCTTGCTATCTATGATTCTGTGGTTCAAATTTGAAAATTCTCTAGCATAGAATTGCTCAATTCTTGACTTTTGATGTTAAATTGACTTCAATTTTAAACAATGACGTCTAGACTGTTCCACTTAGAACCTGTAACCAACGTGTCGAAAACTGATATCAAATGAGTCTAGGTCAGAACAGATCATAAATCACTCTTGTAGTTGAACTTGAATTAATTGAATTAATTGGTTTGTTAATAACAAAGCTCGATAACACCGTTCTAAGATATAAATGCTAGCTTCTCCCATGTTTTTCACTCCATATTTGTTCACCTGTGATTGTGGCTTGAGATTAGACGGAAATCCAATTCGAAATCTTGTGTAAAAAGTTATAACTAGCTAGGATTAAGTGGCTAAATGGTTAAATCAAGTAATTGAGTTAATCGAATCAATTTTAAGTTCTTTAAAGTGCTAAAAATAAAGCTAGGCAGGCCCGACACCTAAGTGAAGTGTTCGGGTTGAGCACTAGCATAAGCACAAATACTGTGAGCTAGGCAGGTCCAACACCTAAGTGAAGTGTTTGGTATCGAGCACTAGTATGCAGTAAATAAATTAAAGGAAGAAGTTTAAAACTTGAAATAAATTGTTGTTCAAATCGATCCTAGCTAGAACATGTAACGTACAGATCTAGAAACGGATGAAGTCGAGTCGATAGCCATGTCACTTTTCCTACCTCCATATCCACATCATGGCTAGAGCTTAAAGTCTTTTTTATTAGAATTGGTGTTATCGTAGTCGGTTAATTATGATTAATTGTTTTGCCAAGAGACGAGCTTTGTTAAAACTACTACTTGAAGTGTGCAGAAATTAGTGAGATCGAAAACTTGTTTGGTTGATGTTCTTGCATGTGTAGGTCACTCTTTCTACGTGGAACAGTCTAAACCATATTGTTAGAATTGAATCTCGGTTTAATCTCGTGTCATTTGTGAATTTGAGTGTGTTCTAGTTCAGTTTGCTTGAGGACAAGCAAAAGCTTAAGTGTGGGGTATTGATGACACTCGATTTGACGTGATTATTAGCCTCATTTAAGCGACATTTCCTTACTTGAAACGTGGTTTTAGGGGTAAAATAGCGAATATTCACTCAACTACCCTATTTCCTACCGATTGGTTACTTTGGCCCTTTTTGGGTCAATTTGATGGTTTTCTAGTGTTTTTGTGATAGCACAGATTTTTGCCATCATTTACGTAACCATGGACGTATTCAAGACCTCAAGGAGTGAACCAGAAATCAAACCGGATTCAGAACCGAAGATCCAACTGCCCAGCACAATATTTTCGCCGAAAATACTACACAGTTTTCGGCGAAAATACCTTCAGAAAACCCACAGACGGAATGAGCTGAATTGCAATGAAGTTTTCGGCAAAAATACTATAATGTTTACGCCGAAAAGTTATGAAGAAATCAGCCGACGGAAGCAGCAATTTACAAAGGAATTTTTGGCGAAAATAATCCCTTATTTTCGGCGAAAATAATAGAACAAATCCGGCTACTTAGGGTTTAAGTAAAAATACTTAAACCGGCGGCCCAGGAAAGATTATTCATCTTTTCACAAATCAGACTTTTGAGAGTCAGCCGACTCTAGGGTCGATAGATAGAGTTTAGAGAGTTCGAAGATCCGTGGAGAGATCGTGATGCCATCTTTCCACCTCGGAGAACTCGGAGCTTAAAGTTGAAGATCCAGGAGATTGAAGCTTCGCGGGAGTCGTCAGAATTAGGTTTTTCAGTTCTTATATGTTCTTCCTCTGTATGATGATCTTCATTGTTGCCTTTGATTCTCTTGTTTCTGATATGGGTAACTAAACTTGTAGAGCTTAGATTAGATGAACCCTAAGTGACCCAGGGCTTTAAAGCGGTCACGGATCGGCGATAATTAGATTCGAAGTTCAATCAGTTTCTCATTGCATGTTTGATTCGTTCTTCATTGTTCATGTTTCTTGTCTGGATTGATCCCCTAGATTAGATTCTGGTTAAGCTAAGGATAGAAGCGAACGCTCACCTTACTTTAGAACATCAAATTGAACAATTAACCTTATAATTGGAGCGTGCCTTTCGTAGGAACCGGTTAGGATTAATCCACTGCAAGAGTAACTCATTAATCATTAGTAATTGCACCAGTTAATTAAGTCATTGCGAGAGGCGACCGTACCCGGGCGGCTAGTTAATCTTGGTAGTTAGAACGGATAGAGCGAACGTTCGCCGGTCTTAAACCTAAGGGTAAGGAGTTATGGTGGTGTATAGAAATTGATTGAATTAGAATTGAAAACCGCTGGTCTTGTGATTGCCGTTGCTCTGGTGATCTAAGGGGAATTCGAAATCTAAGTTCGTCTATCTTCTCGTTAGTCAACCTTTTACTTTTTCTGTCTTTTATTTTTCCTTTGTTCATTAGCTTAGAAGTCGTGGAACTCACACCACGCACTAAGTGCTTAAACCTGAATAATTTGCCAGCTCTTTGAGTAGTCAAGAAGAAGAGACCTCGAGTTGAATACGATCTAGTCTGCCTTGGTAGATTAGTTATTTGATACCGCTAAAACTGCAGCATCAAGGACCTAGGTCCTTAATCTTGAAATCTGACTGTAAATGTGACTTTACCTCATCCATGGCACAACGATTACTACTAACCAATATGATGTCGTCTACATAAACTAGGAGAATCACCAAGAGATCACCTTCTCCTTTGATGAAAAGGGAATAATCTGCACTAGATTGTCTGAAACAATGGTTAAGTAGTGATGTGGTGAGCTTGGCAAACCATTGTCTGCTTGCATGTTTTAATCCTTAGAGATTTGGTGAGCTTGCAACACATGCCCTCTGATTCATCAAGTTCTGGCAGAAGCTGCATATATAGCTCATCCTAAAGCTCGCCATGAAGAAAAGCATTAGATACATTCATCTGCTGGAGATGCCATTGTTTGGTGAGCTTGCAACAGCCAACAAAGTTTTAACTGAATTGATCTTGGCCACTGGTGAAAATGTGTCAAGAAGTCAATCCCATAGACTTGAGTAAACTCTTTGGCAACCAATATGGCCTTGTGTCTTTCTACTGTACCATTAACCCTGAACTTGACATTATAGACACATTTCCAGCCAACGAGTCATTTTCCTGGTGGGAGAGAAACCAAATCCCATGTATGATTATCCATGAGAGCTGACAATTAATCTGACATTGCGTTCCTCCAACCAGCCTCCTTATTCGCTTCATGAAAAGTGGTTGGCTCTTGAGTAGTAAAAATGATAAGAGCAAAGTTTTTATGAACCTGTGACAAATAATCATAACAAATACATCTTGCCAAGGCATGCTTAGTAATTGCACAGTCAAGGTGATAATCTTGAAGATATATTGGAGGTTGTTGCTGACACTTGATTTAACGTGATTATTAGCCTCATTTAAGCGACAATTCCTTGCTTGAAACACGATTTTAGGGGTAGAATAGCATATATTCACTCAACTGCTCTTTTTCCTACCGATTTGGTTACTTTGGCCCTTTTTGGGTCTATTTGATGTGTTTTCTAGTGTCACTATGAGTTCACAGGTTTTTGCCATCAAATACGTGGCCTTGGACGCGTTCAACACCTCAAGGAGTGAACAAGAATCGAAACCAGAAGTCAAACCAAGTGAAGAACCAAGTTTCCAATGCCCAGCACAATGTTTTCGCCGAGAATATTACAAAGTTCTCGGCGAAAATACCTTCAGAAACCCACAGCTACTTTATACTATAGTCTTTGGCGAAAAGTTCCAAGTCTTTGCCGAAAAATTGATCCTTTTCCAAGACAGAGACGACAACCCTAAACCCTTCCTATTTAAAGCAAGCAGCAGCAGAACATTGAGGGGGGGGGGCGATCATTCAATTATTCAACACACAATCAATTAGACTTTATAGAGTCGCCACGACTCTAGAGTCGATAGATAGAGTTTAGAGAGCATCCTCGGAGTTCCCAAAGAGATCCTGACACCGTCTTTCCAACTCGGAGCGCTCGGATCTAGGAGTGAAGATCGCCAGAGATCGAAGCTTCACAGGAGTCGCCAGAAGTCAGTCGCCATAATTAGGTTTTTCTGTTCCTATCTGTTATCCCTTTGTATGATGATCTCCTATGCTGTCTTTGATTCTTTTGTATCGGATATGAGTAGCTAAACTCGTAGAGCTTAGATTAGATGAACCCTAAGTGACCCGGGGCTTTAAAGCAGTCACGGATCGGCGGTAATTAGATTCAAATTAAGATAGTTTCTCTTGCATGGTTGTTTTGTTCTTCATTGTTTCATGCGCTTCTTGTCTAGTTGACACCTAGATTAGATTCATTGTTTATGTTTATTTTCTGGTTGATCACCTAGGTTAGGTTTGTGTTAGGTAAGTTAGTCGCCAGACAGCCTCCTTACTTTAGAACATTAAAACTTGTCTTTCTTGATCACCTAGTTTAGTCTCTTGTTAAGATAAGGATAGAGCGAACGTTCACCTTACTTTAGAACATCAATTCAATCAATTAACCTATTCATTGGAGTGTGCCTTTCGTAGGAACCAGTTAGGGTTAATCCGCTGCTAGAGTAACTCATTAATCACTAGTAATTACACCAGTTGGTCTTGTGATTGCCAATGCTCTGGTAACTGAATGAATTAGGATTGAAAACCGCTGGTCTTGTGATTGCCAATGCTATGGTGAACTTAGGGGGATTCGAATCTAGCTCGTCTATCTTCTCGTTAGTCAACCTTTTAATCTTTCTGTCTTTTATTTTCCGCTTCATTAGATAAGAAGTCGTGGAACTCACACCACACACAACTTGTTTAAACCTGAGTAATTTTCCGAGTCATTTGAGTAAACGATTATTCGGGAGCCACGGAATACGATCTATCTTACTTTGTGTAAGGTAGTTATTTGACGACAACGTGAAAATGCGTTCATCAAATTGGCGCCGTTGTCGGGGGCTCTTCTATATTTTTTGAAAGAAGAGATGACATTTTATTCTTCTACCTTTCCATCTTACCATTTATTTTTTCCCCCATCTTTTCCATGATTTACCTGGGTTGTGCTCTTGAGTTTTGAGATGTAGTATTACAGGTAGGATGACCATTACCAAGAGTGGTACATCAATGAAGCACCCTATGTTGAGGACAACCAAGGATGGTATACATCAGAACAACCACCCACGACAAGTTGGTATGAGGAACCTTCACCCTTGCCATCCTAGCAAGAGCCAGAAGCTACACACTACCACCAAGGTCGCAAAGAGATAGATCTACGGGCTCATCAAAATCAACAACAGATGTCAAGAGTAGAATCCTTCTTGGAGAATATCACTTCAATGTTACAAGCCCGTATTGCGATGGATGTCGAGTTCAAGCAATCCAATCAACTTATATAAGAAGATATTCAAGAGTTGCTAGAGGACGAACATGATTATCTAGCTCATGACTTTTGTGAGCTAGGTGTATCCGATGAAGAATCACTAGCAGAGGTGGCTGATGAAGGCACAGAGCTCATCCATCCTGAAGTTGAAGCCAAAGAGGAGCATGCGGAGATTGAGGAGATATCCTCACTACCCTTCCGTCGAGCCAACCTGTAGATCAAGCAAGAGATAAGCACGCGGAAAGCGACAAGGTAACGGATTTGGAAGTATACATACTCAATCCTGAGAGACCTCTAGATGATCATCAAGTGGAGAAGATGGAGATCATTAACCACGCCACGCCGTACTACCTCTTTCCTCATCCAGTAGGAGAATTCAAGAAGAACTGGTCATCCAAAAAAAACCACGATCTACTGGAGCATTACTGACTGCATCTTCGCTCTTCTGGAGTGCTATTTGGCTCTCAACCGCTGACCTTAAAGAAAACGATTGACTTCAAGGAGCTCTTAATTGGGGTCCATAACCAGGTATCGTCCGACTCAAGGACGTTAAGCAAGAGCACTTTGTGGGAGGCAACCCACGGCTGGAGTCCGTTTTCAATTATTGAGTCAGTCTTTTCATTGTTCGACTCAGTTTCGGGGAGCCAAAGTGTCAGTTTTAATTTTCGTTACTTTTAATTTTTCTGTCAGGTTTTTCAAAAATCGATTTTCAAATAAGTTTTCGCCGAGAACTTCCAAAGTTCTCGGCGAGAAGTTTAGTCTAAAATTCCAGTGGGTTTTCAAATAAGTATTCGGCGAGAACTTTTTTGAACAGTGTGCATCTATTTTATTTTTGTGTGTTTTCGAAGAAGTTTTCGGTGAAAAATTGTGTCTATTCTTCAAAATTCAGTTCATTTTTTTGGTCGATTCCAACGCATACTTGATCGCCCAAATCGGAGCTCTGTAGCTCCGGTTATCCCCGAAACAAGCTTTTCGTGTTTTTGGCCAACTTCGTCGCTTTCCATCCATTTTCTTGAGTCATGTCTTCAAGGTTAGCTGTTGGATTTTCAATTTCGAATCTTTTGACATGATGATTGTTGATTTTTGACGAGTATCATTTCGGTTTACTTCTCGGTCTACCCCGTTTTGCGTGTCTGCTGTTTCGGTGTGAATTTTTCTAAACTGATTGAACTTAGACGTTCTAGATTGCTCTAGGAGTGCCGTGCCGTGAATTTGTGCCATTTAAAAAAAATTAAAATTTTCCCCAAGCCCTCTTCGTTTCGACTTTTATTCTGTGTGGATCCGGGACACTTGTCCCGGTTTCCTTTTTATCTTTTCATTGTTTTTGTTTTGTAGGATTTTTGGAAGCTGCTTCACTCTGCTCCGGGCTCTCCCTCATGCACTACACCGACCATCACCTTCCAGGTTCTTCGTATCTCTCTACTCTAGTTTAGTCCTGTGAGGACACATAAACGTTTAAGTGTGGGGTAGGATTCTAGGATTATGCATGATCTTGCTTGATTTTCTGTGATTCTATGGTTCATTTTTGAAATTTCTCTAGCATAGAATTGCTCAGTTCTTGACTTTTGATGTTAAATTGACTTCAATTTTTCACAATGATGTCTAGACTATTCCACTTAGAACATGTAACCAACGTGTTGGCACTGAAATCAAATGAGTCTAGGTCAGAACAGATCATAAATCACTCTTGTAGTTGAAACTTGAAACAATTAAATTGTTTTGCTTGTTAATCACAAAGCTCGATAACACCGTTCTAAAATGACAAATGTTAGCTCTCCCCCATGTTTTCACTCCCTATTTGATCACCGTGATTGTGGCTTGAGAGTAGACGAAAATCCAATTCGAAATCTTATGTAAAAAGTTATAACTAGCTAGGATCAAGTGGCTAAATTGTTAAATGAAATGTCTGAATTGTGAAATCCAAAAATTTGAAAGTTCAAATTAATTTTAAGTTCTTTAAGTGCTGAAAATAAAGCTAGGCAAGCCCGACACCTAAGTGAAGTGTTCAGGTTGAGCACTAGCATAGGCACAAATACTGTGAGCTAGGCAGGTCCGACACCTAAGTGAAGTGTTCGGTATCGAGCACTAGTATGTAGTAAATCAATGGAGTAAGTTTGAATCTTGAAAGAAATTAATGTTTAAATCGGTCCTAGCTAGAATATGTAACGTACTGGTCTAGAAGTGGATGAAGTTGAGTCGATAGCCACGTCACGTCCACTACCTCCACCTAATCCGCATCATGGTTAGAGCTTAAGACTTTTTTATTAGAATTGGTGTTATCATAGTCGGGTAATTTTAATTAATTATTTTTGCCAAGGAACGAGCTTTGTTTAAACTACTACTTGATGTGCAGATTAGTGAGATAAAAAACTTGTTTGTTGATTCTTGCATGTGTAGGTCACCTCTTCTACGTGGAATAGTCTAAACCAAATCATTAGGAATTGAATCTCTGTTTAATCTTCGTGTAAATTGTGAATTTAAGTATGTTCTAGTTTAGTTTGCTTGAGGACAAGCAAAACTTAAGTGTGGGGTATTTGATGACACTCGATTTAACGTGATTATCAGCCTCATTTAAGCGACATTTCCTTGCTTGAAACATGGTTTTAGGGGTAGAATAGCATATATTCACTCAACTGCTCTTTTTCCTACCGATTTGGATACTTTGGCCCTTTTTGGGTCTATTTGATGTGTTTTCTAGTGTCTTTATGAGTTCACTGGTTTTTGCCATCAAAGATGTGGCCTTGGGCGTGTTCAACAACTCAAGGAGTGAACCAGAATTGAAACCAGAAGTCAAACCGAGTGAAGAACCAAGTTTCCACTACCCAACATAATGTTTTCGCCGAGAATATTACAAAGTTCTCGACGAAAATACCTTAAGAAACCCACAGCTGCTTTATACTATAGTTTTCGGCGAAAAGTTCCAAGTCTTCGCCGAAAACTTTATCCTTTTCCAAGACAGAGACGACAACCCTAAACCCTTCCTATTTAAAGCAAGCAGCGGCAGAACATTGAGGGGGGTGATCATTCAATTATTCAACACACACTCAATTAGACTTTAGAGAGTCGCCACGACTCTAGAGTCGATAGATAGAGTTTATAGAGTGCGCTCGGAGTTCTCGGAGAGATCCTGACACCTTCTTTCCACCTCGGAGCGCTCGGAGTGAAGATCGCCAGAGATTGAAGCTTCACGGGAGTCGCCAGACGTCAGTCGCCATAATTAGGTTTTTCAGTTCCTATCTGTTATCCCTTTGTATGATGATCTCCTATGTTGTCTTTGATTCTCTTGTATCGGATATGAGTAGCTAAACTCGTAGAGTTTAGATTAGATGAACCCTAAGTGACTCGGGGCTTTAAAGCAATCACGGATCGACGGTAATTAGATTCAAATTAAGACAGTTTCTCTTGCATGGTTGTTTTGTTCTTCATTGTTTCCTGCGTTTCTTGTCTAGTTGACGCCTAGATTAGATTCATTGTTTATGTTTCTTTTCTGGTTGATCACCTAGGTTAGGTTTGTGTTAGGTAAGGTTAGTCGCCAGGCAGCCTCCTTACTTTAGAACATTAAAACTTGTCTTTCTTGATCACCTAGTTTAGTCTCTTGTTAAGATAAGGATAGAGCAAACATTCACCTTACTTTAGAGCATCAATTCAATCAATTTACCTATTCATTGGAGTGTGCCTTTCGTTGGAACCAGTTAGGGTTAATTCGCTGCTAGAGTAACTCATTAATCACAAGTAATTACACTAGTTAGTTTTCTGTTGCAGAAGTGAACGCACAGACGGTTAATTAATCTTGGTAGTTAGATCGGATAGAGCGAACGTTCGCCAGTCTTAAACCTAAGGGTAAGTAGTTATGGTGGTGTGTTTGCGAACTGAATGAATTAGGATTGAAAATCGTTGGTCTTGTGATTGCCAATGCTCTGGTGAACCTAGGGGGATTCGAATCTAGCTCGTCTATCTTCTCGTTAGTCAACCTTTTAATCTTTCTATCTTTTATTTTCTTACTTCGTTAGATTAGAAGTCGTGGAACTCACACCACGCACAACTTGTTTAAACCTAAGTAATTTGCCGACTCATTTGAGTAAACGATTAGTCGAGACCCGTGGAATACGATCTATGTTACTTTGTGTAAGGTAGTTATTTGACGACAGCGTGAAAATGCGTTCATCAGTTGTCTAATCCGGGTTGATTTTTGAATTGCTGGAACTGATGATTCAGGACTGTCAGAATCAAACTAAGCAATCTCTGGAGTTTCAGCTACCAGTTCTACTTCATCACCAGGTGACATGTTCCGTGGAGTACAAACAGGATTAGGAACAATAGGATGAGAGTGAGGAGGGCTTTATTGATGGACAAACTGACTCAAGTCTGTGGAGACAATGTTCTGATTCATGGTAGAACATAGGGGGATTTAACTAACTGTGAGGTAAGGCTAAACTAGAGAGATGTTTGTATGGGAATATCGATTCATGGAACACCACATTCCTAGAAACAAACACATTCCTGGAATGAATGTCCATAACTTTATATCCTTTAATTCCTGGAGGTATTCCGAAGAAAATACATTCTTGGGCTCTAGGATGAAATTTAGTGCGATTATTCATAGAAGTGGATGCATAACAAAGGCACCCGAAGACCTTTAATTTTGACAGAGATCTGGTGTGGAGTTTGAAAAGCAAGAGCAAATGTAGGAAGTCTATTAATTAGGTAAGTGGCATGAAGCACACATTCACTCCAAAACTCTAGTGATAGTCCAGCTTGAGATTTCAAAGATTTTGCCACATTAAGAATGTGCTGATGTTTTCTCTCTAGTCGAGTATTTTGTGCAGGAGTTTCTACACATGACATCTGATGTAATATCCCTTTTTTTAGAGAAGTACTTAACCATATTGAACTCTCTCCCTTGATCACTTCTCACAATTTTAATAGATATACAAAAATGGTTTTTGATAATTTGACATAAAGATTCTAATAGGCTTCTTGTCTCGGACTTGTGTTTCATGAGATAAACCCACACACCTCGAGCATGGTCGTCAACAATAGTCAAGAAGTAGGAAAAATTGTCATAAGAAGAAACTGCCAAAGGACACCATATATCGACATGTATGAGATCAAATGGTTCTTTAGCTATATTCACTCACATGACAAGGCAATCGTCTTTGTTTGGTTAGGTGGAAAACCTCACAATGGCCGACTTTTTCACTAACAACATCCCTATTACATTTATGCATATGCTTGATACTTCATCGCTGGGATGACCTAGTCTGCAATGGCATAAGTTGATATGTTGTGGTTGGAAATTATAACTGACAACAATTCGAGACTTGTATTGGAAAGTTTGGGAACTTTGAGATTGGTTCTTGAGTTGGTAAAGCCCTCTAAGCACGATGGTTGAACTAATCGTCTTCCTGGTTGTTTGGTCCTGAATTTGACAGCAATTGGATTGGAACAGCAAGGAAATACGAAAATCGTGAGTGAACTTGTTGATTGACACAAACTTAAAGTTAAAGCTAGGAAGCAACATGATATTATGAAGGGTGATACCAATTGGCAATCTAACAGACCATATATGAAGGAAAGACACTTTAGAGGAATTTGTAAGATAAACATAGACACCAAAGACAGGTTGCAATGCAAAGAAAGACTCAGGAGTGCAACAAATATGATCTGATTCACCCGTATCAAGAATCCAAACTGTATCCACATCCTGAAATGCACTTAAGGACATAACATAGTTACATGAATGATTGGGGAGAGGTTGGGCACTTTGACTAATAGCGAAAGCATTGTATTGACCTGATGATGCATTCTGTATAAGGGTCCTAAGTTGATGTAGCTCTTCAGTAGATAGGTTTGCAGAACCCATATGCTCAACTTCATTTGTAGTATGTCTTTCTTGAGTCACGGTTGCTGCAAATCATGTAGGACAATAGTTTCTATCCCTTTCTTTTTCTAGTTTCTTCTTATATTCAGGCACATGAAATCTTCAAGGACATGTCCATACTTCTTACGATAATGATAGAATCTTTCACCAGGGATAGCATTTGAAGAGTTGAGAACAAGCCTTGGATATGTCACAGCTTGGACAGTCTTTACCTTAGAGGGAGAAGTAACCAAAAATGCTATTGATTGAGTTGAGTCATTTCCTATAGCAATACCACCTTTGATCTTTTCCTCATGTCAAAGGGCATCATCATAGGCAGAAGTAATAGAGGACAGTGGTTTCATCATCAAAAGTTGCATTTTCACAATGTCATACTCATCATTAAGCCCACATAGTAAACGAATGAGATAGTTTGTGTCCTGTTTGGTTTGAAAAGTTGTAACAGCATGCTAACTTGTAAAATGGGTATCAAATACTATCTCACTAAAGTAGGATAGATCGTATTCCACGGGTTTCTTCTAACTATTTACTCAAAGAAGTGGGTAAGTATTTAGATTTAATTCAAGTTGCGTGGTGTGAGTTCCACGACTTCTAAACTATTATGCAAAGGAAATGAAATTGAAATTAAGAAACAAAATGATTGATTAAGGTTATTTACGAAAGACAGACGAAAGCTTAGACTCGAATCCCCCTAAGATTACCAGGACATTGGCGATCACAAAACCGGTGACTTTCAATCTTAATTCATTCAGTTCTTAAACACCGCCATAGCTCCTTACCCTTAGGTCTAAGTCTGAGAACGTTCGCCCTATTGAGCTAGCTACCAAGATTAATTAACCATTCGTGCGTTCACTTCTGTAACAGATAACTAATTGGAGCACTTGATTGATTTTAATGAGCTATTCTAGAAACGGATTAACCCTAAACGGTTCCTACGAAAGGCATAATCCATTGAATTGGTTAATTAACTGATTTGAAGTTCTAAAACAAGGCGAGCGTTCACAAACTATCCTTATTTTAACAGGAAACTAATCTAGGTGATAAAGCTAGAAACGAAGCACAGATTAAGAACAAACCAATTATGGATAAGAAACTGAATGAATTACGATCTTACTGTCGATCCATAACCGCTTTAAAGCCCTAGGTCACTTAGGGTTCATCTAATCTAAGCTTAACAAGTTTTGCTACTCATGTTTGAAATAAGAGAATCGAAAACAACATGAGAACTCATCATATAAAGGAAGAACAGAGGAGATCTGAAAAACCTAATTCTGACGATTCCACGAAGCTTCAATCTCAAGAAATCTTCACTCCTAGCTTCGAGCACCTCCGTGATGGAAAGATCATGTCAAAATCTCTCCAAGAACCACAAATTACGCTCTAAACTCTCACTATGGAAGTCTGAAAATCAGAATCCCACAATTGGGGGGGGGTGAAGGGCTGCTTAAATATGGGATTTTCCACTACTAACTCGGATTAGGCCCAAGTTTTCGGCGAGAAGACTGAAGTTCTCGCCGAAAACTTACTTGTAAAATATTTTAGACTTGGCGATGAGAATTTTTGGTGCTGCCTTCACAATGTTCTCGGCGAGAACATTGAAGTTCTCACCGAGAACTTCCTTGTAATCTGCTGATGACTTTCGACAATTTTTGGACTGATTTCTTGAGCGTCTTCTCTGCGAGTGTGTTGGAGTTCTCATCGAGAACTTGAGTGCTGGGAAGTTTTTCCTGATTCTTTGATCGGGTTGAGTTCTCTGATGATCCCGAGTTATCTCTTGATGTTCCATTACATCCCAAACATGTCCAACGGCTACATATTTGACGGTAAAAACCTGTGTACTCAAAGAGACACTAGAAAACACATCAAATAGAACTGAAACAGGCCAAGTTAACCAAATCGGTAAGAAATAGTGTAAATGAATATAAATCCACTAAACTGTCCTTAAAACGTGCTACAAGCAATGAAATGTCACTTAATCAGGGTTGATAATCACGATAATTCTAGTGTCATCATACCTGGACATAAAACAAGGTTTCCAATAGTACAATTGCAAGGCACAATAGGAGATAATACGCTATATACTTCCCATAGTCCCTTGATAACAGTGTAATATTGAGTTACAGTCATTGATCCATGCTTACAAGCATGAATCTTGTTCTGTAGATTGGTAATTTTAATCATTTTTGCCTGGCCAAATCGCATCCTAAGCTCTTCCTATAATGAACGAGACACCTCATGATTCATCACACTACGAAGAATATTTGGGTGAAGAGAATTCACTATCGAACAAAGAACCATGGTATTACAAGCATCCCATGAGACAAATCTATCACTAGTAGTGATATGAACCAATCCGTAATCATGGGAGGTGACCCTATACCAATAAGCTTAAATAACAAAGACGACGAGTTTAACCTTAGAAATCGGGGGTGGATTAAGACTTGGACCCGCTAGCTATAAACGAGTTAGGAACCCTAAGTAGCAAGTCTAAGGTGCCACACCAAGTGGAGTTACCTAAGATGATAAACCAACCTTAAGCTATGCAACAACTCACAAAGGCTTGAAGGAACAAGAACAAAAGTTATGAAATTTATGTGTAATTGATCAAAGTCCAAATTACAATGAAGGTCGATAGCCTTTATTTATAGGTGAGGGTGGAGAACATGCTCTCCAATTCCTCGTAGAACTCTAACTCCTAAAATAGAAAAATAACTAATATGGAAATAAAAGTGTCCTAAACAAACTACTAAAAAGGACTTAAACTATTCCTAAATAGTCTAAGAGGGAAAATAAATCTGTCTAAAACACTAAAATACTATAATAAAAAAATCTGACTAAATATGCAAAATCTGTGGAAACCCTAATCCGCAAAAAACCTAAGGCGTGTTCTAGATGGATGGGGTGTGAAAATCCTATCCTGTAAAGGTTTATGCTTCCCGTGTTTCCTACTCCTATAAGGACTTGAAAACACGGGATTCATCCCTTTGAATGGAGATTTCCTAGGCGCATCCGAATTCTGTGACGCGGTTTGGGGCGCGTCTGGTATCAGCATCCGGGTCTGAGTCTACCTCGGATCAGCATCCGGGCTTTGTGCCGTGATGCCTCGGTCCGACATAAGCCTGTCTTGGTCCAACTCCGCGTCCTTCGTGCCTTCAGCGTGTCCTTCTCCGAATCTGACTTGGCTTGGTGTAGCGGCGTCATGAGGTCCTAGGGAATCCTTAGGAATGGAGGATTCCTGAAAGGCGCGGCTGGATTTCTGGCTCGGCCCAAATCGTGCCTCGTACGGGCGTTGGCATGGGCCCTGTGCCTGTGTCAGCCCGATCGCTGGGCTCTGGGCTGGCTCGGCTCTATGCTCGGCCGTCGGGGCCTGGCTAGGTGTCAGCATTAGTCCAAGATGTCTCCTGGCTCTGGGGCTTCAGTTCTCCTGGGTCTTCGGTGCCGTGCTGACATCAGCGCCTGGCGGGCACTGACATCGAGCAGGGACCGGTGCGGTCTCGGCCCGGTATCAGTGCTGACTTGATGTTGGGGCTCTAGTCTTGGTGTCTTTCCCTTCAAGCAAGGGAAAACCTCTCGAATTCCTTCATACGTTCTGCCACCCCAAACCAACATTGGAAGGTTGGGGGGGTGGTGTCGGTCGGGGTGTGGTGGTGCCGGTAGTGGCGACCACGGTCACATCATTCCCCTCTTATTGTAGAGGATTCATCCTCGAATCTCTATTTCTTCCTTCTTGGACATTCGGACTACTCAGCATGATAGCTGAGAGTAATGCGGCACTGTCCTTTGATGGCTCGGACTTGTGGTGCACGTAGTGGAACGTGTCGGTGCTGGCGTCTGTGCTCCTGGGGCTCCGGGCCATACCGAGGCTGGTATGGGAGCTCCGAGCTTGGGCCTCGGTGTAACTGGTCGTGCCGGGGCTGGCACGGGTGCTCCATACTCGAACGCCTATAGGTATTGGGGCCGGTTCAGGAGCTTGTGTTGGGGCACAGGCTGGAGCACTTGTAGTGGCGGCGCCTGCTGGGGCAGTGCCGGAGCGTAAACTGGTGATGGGGCTGGTGCTTGGGCAGGGGCCTAGGGTTGTGTCGTGGCTGATGCTTGGGCAGGGGCATGGAGTTGTTTCTTGCCTGGCGTTGGGGCTTGGGCTTCTCAGTCCAGATCCGGTTGTGGAGCCGGATCTGGCTCGGACCAAGTGTCCGCGTCTAGGCTGCCCGCGTCGAACTCCATTTCAAGGACCAGGGCTCAGGTGTGCATGGCCGTGAATTTTCTCCAAGCCTTCAAGAGCAACTTCTTCTCTCTTTTCCGGACCTATGTCCTCCTTTTCTTCAACCGCCTCTTCTTCATCATCAGTGAGGACTTCTCCTTCTCTGACTACCATAGCCCGTTGGGTAGTCTTTGGCTACGTGGCCTCTTCCTTGGCACTTAAAAGAAACGATGCCACTAGGGCATGGATTAGAATTTGGAATTATAGGCGTGGTGCTAGGGTTTACCCGGGGTGTCGACCCTTTAGTATTAGGGTTTGGACGTGTGGTGCTCTTCTCTGCATTCAGCTTCATGGGGCGTTGCTAGCACTTAGATTTCCTATCCACGAACTGGCTGGTGTGGTCGCGGTTCGCCTCCTGAAACCACTCTTCAGTTCCCTCTCCACACCGATGGCTAAGGCCACTAAGTCTTCATAATCAACATAGTTGATCATGTTAACTTGGTGCTGTATGTCCCTTTGCAATCCGCTTGTGAACCTGGCTACTCTAGCTTCTTCATCCTCCTTTAAGTCTAGCATGGTCACCAAGATCTCAATCTCCTTGTTGTATTCCTCCACCGTCATGTTACCTTGCTTCAAGAATTAAAGCTTGGTGTGCAAGTCTCATGTGCAGGCAGCCAGTACAAACCTCTTTCTCATCTTCCTCTTGATATCCCTCCACATCTCAATGGGGTCTGCCTCATCTATTTGAACTTGCCTCATGAGTTGACTCCACCAAATGGCAGCGTAGTCAATAAATTCTATGGTAGCAATAGTTACCTTCTTCCTTTCGGAGTAGTTATGGTAGTCTAGGAAGTCTTCCGTGGTTTTCTTCCAATCGATGTAGTCGTCAACGTTGGCCTTGCCAGCAAACTTTGGCACGGTCAGCTTTAGGTTGCTCACATCATCGTCAGGCTCCTGGTTTCTCCTTGGCATCCTATCATCTTCAGGAACTCCGCCTCTTCTTAGATGGCGCTTCATGAAGTTGGTGATGGTTTGAGCTAGGGCCGCAATCTGGGCCTCTATGGATGTCATCCTCTCATCTTCCATGGTTAATAGAACAAAAGACTTCCAAGAAAAATCTCTCAACTAATCAAGATGAACTAAAACTAACAAGCTAATGTTCGAGCTCGAGTTCAAGCAGTTGCAAGTTTCATCAAAGCTACCAAGTTCTAGTTTATCAAATAGTAAGCACAACAAACTTGAAAACCTAGGATTATCTCTAGTCACAAGTTCTATCCTTGCTATGACTCGTCTCTCAAGCTATTGGCAAACAGTTTTACGGTCGGTCAAGAGTTTTGAAGTGTCATATCTACTTGAAAACTTCTTTTCTCACCCCTCTTCTTAAGATCAACCTATAATGAATATGGCAAGGTGGCCTTGCTTTGGTTGGGCCTTGTATTTTTTGACCTATTTTTTTGGTATTTTATATTTATGTATTTTTCTTCGTGGCCACCAGCTTTTACTGCCTTACATGAATTGAAATACTGAAAACAAATAAGTAACAAAAATCGTAAACAAGGTGAAGCTATTAGGGGGTTTTCGAAAAATTTATTAAAAATAGTAAAGATAAAGGGATAGAGTTGGTCCTAGTGTTGAACCTCGCTCTGATACCAGCTGATATGAACCGATCCGCAATCGTGGGTGGAAACCCTATAACAGCAAGCTTAAATAACAAAGACGACGACTCTAACCTTAGAAATCGGGGGTGAATTAGGACTTGGACCTGCTAGCTATAAACGAGCTAGGAACCTTAAGTATCAAGTCGAATGTGCCGCACCAAGGGGAGTTACCCAAGATGATAAACCAACCTTAAGTATCAAATTGAGCAGACACAACCAATCCTTGGCGGGCATGACGCCAAGAGGAGAGGATATAAATACGACACTAACCCCCTTGCAGAAGAGCAGACACTTTTCACACAGGGATTATTCCCTCGGTACGTAATTATCGTTCACTCACCCTTGTTCCTTGTTATCATCCAAATTGCCCCTGAACTCACTACTATCCCCTCTTCATACTTGACACGAGGTACCCCTTTGAAGACCAAGAGAATGAGCTTCCTCACTATTGGACCAGGCGACTAGGCTGGAACAAAATCCAATACACATAAACTAATACACCACTATAATACAATACAATACTTAATCAAATGCCAATATACGTGTACTTTACAAGCTTCTTCCATCGGGCGGTGAAGATTAAAATTGCACACAAGACAATCAGGAAGATCTTGAATGGAACATGTGACATAATATAAGATCTTCATTTAATTCATAAGGAATTTATTTGTTGCTTCAAAGGCTTGCTTGGAGTTGAAATGAAGATGTTCACTCCCCTTCGGCAGAAGAGCTGGCTCCCTTCCTGTAAAGGAAGCTCTCAACATCCAAAATACATTATTTAAACAGCCCTATCATGCGAGAGGAAATCAAAAGAACAATCTTTCATATGAATGGTAGGAAAGCTCCGGGTGCCGATGGATATAATGCCATCTTATTAAAAAGGACCTGGAATATCGTTTGTAACGATTTTACTAACGCGGTTCTTGAGTTTCTACATGAAGGCCTGCTTCCAAAGTTCTTTTTTTTGATGAATGATAATTATATATTAATACCAAAACTAAACTAAATACAAGAATCGTCTTGTGGTGTCAAAAAACCAATCACGACGGTCAAAGCCCAAGGCCTTTGGCCCTCAAACCAACCCCTAACAAAACACCCCAAAAGAAGGAAAACCAACAAACCTATACAAGTCCCCCAAGCCGAAATCTATGCAGTCCTAACTAACCCAGTGGACAGTCAAGAACAAAAACCCAAAACGTGTCGGAGACAAGAATACCAACCAGCCAAAAATCACCCCGTAACCTGATAACTGCTCCATAAACTCAACCACTCTCTGAAATCGTCATGAGAGATATCACCTGAAGCTCTAAGCCACCGGCCAACAGAGAATGCAACCTTCCACAAAATCTGTCTAGGAGACCTCTCTCTATCTCTAAAAATCCTCGCATTTCTTTCAAGCCAAATAGCCCAGAAAATAGCGTGCAACAATAACTCTAAAAAGGCCCGCCAACGTCTCGAAAAGTTCCTAGCCTGCCAACTGTGAATGAACTCCTGAGTGTCATTCGGGAAAGGGCCCCATATGGCAAGCTTGGAACTAAAAGTCGCCCAAATAAAATCAGCAAATGGGCAAGACAACAATAAGTGCGACACCGACTCTAGGTCGGCTCTGCACATCACACAAAAATTCGGACCAATAAAACCTCTCCTCTGTAGGTTGTCCAACGTCGACACCCTCTGAGAAAAGCAAGCCAAACAAAACCAGAAATTTTGGTAGGCACGACTGCCTTCCAAACAAAGGAGGCCGGAAACTCGATCAAACCTGGATACTCCTGAGGGCATAAGTTGCGGTATAGAGAGCTGACTGAAAATATCCCAGATGAGGTCAATGGCCACAAGGGAGTCGGTGGACCCTGAGACAGCCATCCAACCGGAATCTCGTCCAAAAACTGCAAAAGACTAAGTCGTTCCTCCTCGGCACCTCCCCGAAGTGGTCCTGACACGGAACCCTCCACTCTAGTCTTTCAGAAACAGTCACCTGGTCAAAAACACAAGAAAAGCGATTTTGGGCCGAAGCCGCCACTCTAGGATACCTCACCGCTAGACACTCACCCAACACCCAATGATCGAACCAAAATGACACCCCCCTCCCCAGGATCCATCCTAGCGTACTCCCAGAATCTAGAGCTACTAGAGATCACATCTCTCCACCAAGACCAACCCGCAGCCTGTCTTCCCCAAAACGGTTTCCAATCTGAGAGTCCCACACCACATTTGATGGTAATAAGCCTCCTCCACCAAGAATTCCTTTCCTTAGCATACCTCCAGATCCATTTGCAGAGCAAGGCCATATTCAACAACTTGAGATCCAGAACCCCGAGACCTCATTACTTCGAGGTGCTTTAACCAAATCCCAACGAACCAAATGCGACTTCTTCTCGGTGCCACCACCTTCCCAAAGAAATCTGTTTTGAATCCTCTCCAACTCTTTGACTACCGACATTGGAGCTTTAAGAATCGAGAGATAGTAGATAGGACGTTGGGACAGGACACTTTTGAGAAGTGTCACTCTCCCTCCAAAGGAGAGCAACTTTGCTTTCCAAGTTTCCAAGCGCAGGCGGGTACTATGAATCACAGGATCCCAAACTTGTCTGGAAGACGGCCTACACCCCAAGGGAAGCCCCAAGTAGGTCGACGGAAAAGTGCCCAAAGAACACCCCAAAATCCTAGCCAAACTCTCACCATCACCCACCTCCCCAATGGTGTACATGACTGATTTGTGAACGTTGACCTTCAAACCGGTAACCGCTTCAAAGCAAATCAAAATGGCAAGAACATTATGCACCTGATCCTGACTGGCATCACAAAAAACTAAAGCATCATCTGCGAAAAGGATATGATGAACCTCCCCTGTCCTATCCTCCTCATTCATGCAAAAGCCTTCCAGGAGGTTTGCAGCCCTCGCTTTGATGAAAAACTGAGACAAAATCTCCATAACAATGATGAAAAGGAAAGGAGAAAGGGAGTCACCTTGCCTCAAGCCTCTGGTGCTGTGGAAGTAACCTTTTGATTCTCCATTCACCATCACCGAGAAGCTAGCTGAGGAGACACAAGCCTGGATCCACCTAATCCATTGTAACGGGAAACCCATCATCTGCATCGTCTCCAAAAGGCACGACCAATTTGTGTGGTCATAAGCCTTCTCAATATCTAACTTAATCGCCACTCCTGGCCTCCCACTCCTTTTTCTGGTGTCAATAAGCTCATTTGCAATTAAAGAAGCGTCCAAAATCTGTCTACCCTCGATGAAAGCAAACTGATGAACCGAGATGCACCCAGAGATGACCTTTCTAAGCCGAGCTGCCAAGGTCTTTGAAAGGATCTTGTAAAAGGAGTTCACAAGACTAATAGGCCTCAAGTGTCTGATGTCCTCCACCGACTCCTTCTTCGGGATCAAGCAAATGAAGGTACTGTTGATTGCCTGAGGCAGAGACTCCGAGATGACAAAATCATAGAAAGCTTGAAGAATGTCCTGCTTGACTGTCTCCCAATTTGATTGAAAGAAATCCATATTCAGACCATCGGGACCCGGGGCCTTGTTCCCACTACACCCTTTGATAACCTCCCAAACTTCTTTCTCCGTGAAAGGCCGAATCAGAGTCTCGCCTGCCTCCCGAGCAAGACAACGAACCCCAAGAGCCCTAGGAAAAGGGCGAACGTCCATTGGCTCTCTATAAAGATCTTCATAAAAATGAACAATGGCTTCCGCCATACCCTCTCCATCTTCCCACACCACCCCATTAATGCAGATAGAAGAAATGAAGTTTCGACGACGATTAAAGTTAGCAATCTTATGGAAGAAGTCTGTGTTCCTATCTCCTTTCTTAAACCAGATGTCCTTTACCTTTTGCCGCCAACTAATTTCCTCCCTCTTCCATAACTTGTCCAAGTCGCATTTGAGCAAGCATCTTTCCACTCTATCCCCAAGCGAAAGCTGTCCCACCTCTTCTTTTGCATCGATGTCAGCAATCTTGTCGAGCGTTTCTTGAATAACCACATCATTTCTCCTAAAAATCACCTCATTCCATTCCTTAAGATCCGACTTAACCTTTTTAACCTTATTTGCTAACTTGAAGAGACCATTAGACCCGACTCCCTGAGGGGCCCAAAAAGAGTGAATCACATCTTTGAAGTCCGGAAAATCCAACCACATCGATTCAAACCTCCATGGGCGCTTAACAATCCTATGCAAACCACAATCCAAAACCAAAGGAGAATGATCCGAGCATGTCCTAACGCCAACCTTCAACATGCACGAGCTGAACTTGTTTTCCCAATCAGTCGAGACCAATGCCCTATCCAATCTCGAGAGAGAGGTATTAGCCTGCAAATTAGAGAAAGTGAAAGCTGCACCATTAAGAGGGAGATCAATGATCCCCAAATCATCAATGAAGGTATTGAAAGCTTCCATTTCTGAAAGAGATCTAACCCCGCCAGACACCTCCTCCAAACTTCACACCATGTTAAAGTCTCCAAGAAGGCAAAAAGGAAACCTCCACCAATCCACAATGTCCCTAAGTTCCTGGATGAAAGCTGCCTTCTCATCAGAGTAAACCGGACCATAGACATTGCACAACATCCAACTAAAATCATCTGACACATTCTTAAAATGGTCATCAAACAATAGTAGCCTTCCCAATGATTTTGCAGAGTAACAACTGCACTATCCCAAGCAGTGAGTAATCCCCCCTAGAGCCCACCGCATTGCACGCAACCCACTGAAAACCTCTCCTACCAAGAACACTACACACTATCCCGTCATCCATATCGCTCAACTTGGTTTCCTGAAGGCACCAAACATTAGCCTTCAACTCTTTAAGTCTACACCTAATCCGATATTGCTTAGAAACATCCCCCAAACCTCTCACATTCCAAGACAACACCTTAGGACTCATTAAGGGGTTGGTTGGAGGAAACATACCTTGACCGTCTAGAAGAAGATGTTGATTTTTTCTCTACAAATCCCCAATCCAAACGTCTTCGCTCCATCTCCTCCTTCGACTTTGGTACCGAGTGCGAGCGACGTAAGCACCACCTTTTTAGCCACTTCTTCGATTCTCTCGTTGGCCGCTAAAGATGATCCCGACAACTGTAATTCCAGTAACGCAGCCACATGCTTCCCTTTTTCAATGATCACTTCCATGTGATTCTCGTCGAAACCATTTTCTTCCGGGTTCTCAGAAACCGAACTATCATCCTCGTCCGACTCTTCCTCCAAAACTTCCTCCAAGTCCGGCCTGTCCCCACTCGGTTCAATCATAGAGTCGAATTCTCTTCCAGCTGCGAGAAAAAGAGGAAGCAGAGAAGCTTCATTCTGTTTCGCAGAATAGACTTGAAGGGGAGAGGAAATTGGACAGGCCTTCCCATAAGTTGAAAAATGACCAACTAATTGGCCTTGATCTGAAGGGCCTAACAAATCTGCATTAAACACCAAGTCCAAAGCAGCAAGTCTCCTTAAATCAAAGCCTACCTCCCCCGTTGGGCCAAGAGATTTGGAGCCCACTTCATTAATTAGTTCTTCCTCCACTAAACCACTTTTGTCCGGCCCAATACCTGAATTCCTGGGAAAGCCCAAGTCTCCAACCCTAGCTTCTCCCTTTGCACTGCATTCTCCTCGTTCAGCAACATGAGACGGCGCCGGCGGCTGTTTCTTCAACTTCAGCGGCTCCCCTGACTTCTTCCTTGGAGGTGAGGCCGCCGGTACTCCCTTCCCTTTTTGTGCCGCCGACCCAATCGACGGTTCCACCAAAATTGTCACTTCAAACGCCGATCGGTTGTGGCAAAGAGAGATCGACGAGGGAATCTCCGAACCAGTCTTCACCAAGATCCGAACAGCAGAAAAGCTCGTTTCCTGACAGTCTAAATATCCGCCACAAGCTTCCCCCACTGCCTTGAAAGTCGAGTTTGCTCGAAGATGCACTGGTATGCCGAATGCTAAGATCCATAAGCCTCCTTTCCTCCTCCATGACGGATCCCGGCCCGCGTCGGGGTGCCATCTCCTCAGTTCTAATGCGCATCCTTGAAAGAACCATTTCCTCCTCCTCAAGATGTCGTTCACAGCTTGTTCGGATCTGCATTCAACCAGCCACGAGTCGTCGCCGAGCAAGATGATCTCCCCTGAATCTTCCCAATCCCACCAACGTTTCCACTTCCGAAAATTGAGCCACGCCTCGTCTCCGACCAGATTTGGACCTGCCTTAATGACCACCCAACTCTTCAAACGATGAATCCGCTAGGAGACGCCTTCGTCCTCCGCCTGAATCCTTAATGTAGATCTGGGTTGGTAAGCATTCCCCACTTCTACTCTGTTTGCAGCAGAGCCTTCCACCACCGAAGCATAAGAAATGAGAGGATCTTGACCAGCCGTTGTAATATCCGTCGACTCATCGGCAAGGATGCTATGCACGGATTTGAGGAACGCACTCCACCCAAAATGATCTTCATCCATTGGGATAGCCACATAAAACCTCTTTCCATCCTTGCACCTCTCCTCTAATCTCGGAAAGTTAACATCATTGATGGAGAAAGACCCCACAGATAGGGATCTGGAACCACTTACCAAAGATTTAACCTTACCCAACTTCCATTCTCTCTGTAAAGCCTCTTGGAGAACATCTCGAATCCACTGGAGCAAGGTAATATCCAGAAAAATAAAGTGCGAAACCCCCACACCAGTTACCGAAATTCGAAAAGCAGCATCAGCGAATCGATCCGAAAGAGAAAAGCTAATCTCTCGGCCCCTAATTCTAAGCGTACGCAGGGATTGATCCTTCCTGATACTAAACCCAGCAGAAAAACCCCACCCTCCCAACCTCACAGACCCGACCCCTCTCTTTCTCTCACTAGCACTCTCTCTCATCCTTGGTTCCATTCTCTTGTTATTTGGGTACCTGCTTCCAAAGTTCTTGAATACCACTTCCATTTCCCTTATCCCTAAAATTCTCTATTCGAGTCAGGTCAAGGAATTCAAACCCATCTCGTGTTGTAACCTATTCTGCAAATGCATTGCAAAGCTCCTCTCACGTAGAATGCATACAGTGATACCAAATATCATTGGCCTAGCTTAATCGGGGTTCGTTAAGGACAAAAAAATCATTTAACATTCTCCTTGATCAAGAGCTTGTAAAACATTATAATCAAAGTGGTATCTCCTCAAGATCATCCCTCAAAGTGGATCTAATGAAGGTGTTCGACTCCGTTCATTGGAGTTACCTCTACAGATCCTGCTTGCTATGGGGTTTCCCCTCCTATTTGTTAGTAGAATCATGACATGTCTTACTTCCACCTCTTTCAGCTTATCAATAATGGCCCTCCTATTTGTTAGTAGAATCATGACATGTCTTACTTCCACCTCTTTCAGCTTATCAATAATGGCCCTCCTATTTGTTAGTAGAATCATGACATGTCTTACTTCCACCTCTTTCAGCTTATCAATAATGGCAGCCTGCAAGGTTTCTTTGAAGAAAAACCGGGAGTCAGACAAGGTGACCCCATATCACCATACCACTTCGTAATTTCAATGGAGGGGCTTTCCGTTTTACTTGATGAAGTTGGTAGAAACAAGAAGCTTCCCTATCATCCTCAATGCCTCAAAATGGGTATTACCCATTTATCTTTTGCAGATGATCTTATTATTTTTACTAATGGAGGGTGCCAAAGACTTGTCATGATCAAAGAGATCCTAATGAAATTATACTCTTGGTTGGTATCAAGATTAATCCCGATAAATGTGAGCTATATTGTGCAAGAGTTCCCAACACGACTATCCACTACATGATTGACTCCATCGGTTTTAGCCTTATTACCCTCCCAATAAAGTACTTGGGGCTTCCCCTTATTGATAGCAAGCTCACAGCTAAGGACTGTGACCTTCATGTCAAGAAGGTCACAACTCAAATTAAAGGGTGGGACACAAAAAAGCTGAGTTTCGCAGGAAGACTGCAACTTTTGATCTCTGTCTTGTAGTCCCTTGCGTAGTTCTGAATTAGTATATTTATCCTTCCAAGTATCATCATCGAAGGTATTGAAAAGCGTTGTTGATCTTTCTTACGGGGAGGTGACAACTGACACAAACTCAAGATATAAAGCAAAAGTGTATTGGGTCAATGTGACAACTCGTAAATCAGAAGAGGGCCTTGGAGTTTGAGAGCTAAAAACATGAAATGAAGCCAACATCATGAGGCTTCTATGGATGATCATGATTGGAGATGGATCATTATGGGTTTCCTAGCTCAAAGACTATCCCATCAAAGGAAGGAACATCTATCTTCTCAACCTTGCCACAAGGTCATGGGTTTGGAGGAAAAATTCTAAAGCTCAAAAATGATTTGGTACCCTTCTCTCGAGAAGCCCCCTTAATGGCATGTTTCACTTCTGAATTTTGGCACCCTTGCCAAGGACAGTTCGCATACCAGTTTAATGGCTCACGCTATTTGGATTCTTGTTGTTGTATGATATGGAGGGGAAAATGCAATAGAATACACACAACCCCTACTAGCTTCGATAGTTTATGTGATTTGATTTGCCGCGATCTACATATTTTCTCGGCCGAGAACACAAAAACCTCAGTGGTTGTACAGAGTACACATTTTGATATTGTATAGTTTTAGGGGTAAATAGTCTGTTTGTATTCTTTGTTTTTCATTTTACTCTCACTAAGTTTCACTTCTTGGTGATTCTCATTTTTAATGAAATTTCACAATTCATAAAAAAGATTAAATCCACTCTTGCATTTTTTGTGTATAAATGAACTTTTTCAAATTCCTTCATAAAATTTTAAATATAAAATTTAAATACCAAATTCAAATCAAGCTATGCTTCTTATTGATATTTAATTTCTGAAGACCAATATTAAAACATATTGATTACGATGAATTGAAAGAATAATTAGTATAATTATTTAAATTTAGATTATAATTTTTTTTTAAATAGATATTTTCTTCTCTTCCAAATCGACAGGGAACAATAGCTAGACAACTAGTTAGGCCTATAATGATATGCATATCCATTTGTCCGCATTTATGACTTTACATCTATCTCAGTGTCAACCTTCTTGCTATTTGCTTCTATCCTTTGTTCTCTATGCAAGTCTAGTGGCGTAGGTCCAACAATGATGAAGAGATTGATATGCTGGTGTGCAACTAATGCTTTGAGGCTGCTAGCTTAGTGACTAGAAATGTTCTTTCATTTTACTCAAGTCGTGTTGATTTGTTTTCGCAGATGCTTTCTTGATTGAAAGTCTTCTCAAGGAATGGTAGTGTGCTACCTAGACATTTGGTTCAGTACCTTCCTAGATGTGGCTCTGGACCTGACACTCTGAGTGGCACCAAAAACGGTTAATAAGACAACCCATTATGTGGCTCGTCATGCCCTATGATGTCACCTACACCAAAATTTGGTGAACCTCGCAGTTTGGGTTGGCACTTAACATTTTCTTTTACTTCACTATCTCCTTATTTCATGAGGGAGCAATCTTTGGCAAAAAAAAAAAAAAAAAAAAAAAAAAAAAAAAAAAATTACAGTAATTTAAGGTTGCTAATTAAAACAAACTCTGAAAATTCAAATATAAGGGTTGATGCAGTTCATGTATAAGTAGTAATTATATGTTGTAGAAAGCTCCTATGTAACCTTTTTAAGGTAAGAAGCATAAGAGAATGTAGACAACCTGTGAATACACAACCTTATATTGTTGTTAACTCCATTTCTGAGCCTACAACTCTGCCAGATGTGATGATGCTCCATGGTAAGTAACGAAACTGATGAGATTGACTACAAAAACAAAGGCATGTTCTTCTAGGGACCTTTGTCCTTATCTTCCACAGCGTATACTCCCATGTTTATTATTATTATATTAAAAAAATGCTCTTGGATTGGACCACAACAAGTTAAAACACAACTTCTGATCCTGCATATATTCAGCTCTCCTTCTTTCTTTCTGATGATGATCAAATGCAGTCCTCCAGTGAAGTTTTGGTGTTCCTAAATTTGTTTGTAAGCATCCTGATCACAGCTTGTTTAGCAGGTGACTTCTCAAGTCCTGAAGCTGAAGCTACAGATTTCTTCAGGTTCATTAAAGCAGTTGATCCACATAACAATCTGCAAATCCCCTGGAATGGAACAGTCCCACATCCCTGCAAATGGAACAATATTCTTGTCAGGTGCTTCTCTTCTCATCGAGTGACAGAAATTAGGCTTCAAAATCTCAACTTGTCAGGGAAACTCGATGCCGATTCCCTCTGCAGGCTCCCCAAATTACGTGTCGTCAACCTGGCAGGAAATTCCATCCAGGGAAACATTCCTGACACTCTATCTTCCTGCAGGCAGCTCAGGTATTTGAACCTCAGCAGTAATCTTTTCAGTGGAAGGCCGCCTTTGTTTCTTCTATCCAAATCGAAACATATCGACATTGTTGACATCTCCAACAACATATTCAAATTCTCTATTCCTCGCATGATGTTGGAATCAACAGCATCCTGGAGCCCTGAAACTCAGCCTACAGATGCGGTTTCTTCTTCTTCTTCTCCTTCTCCATCTCCTCATGCTTCTGGAGGAGATCTGCTAGAAAAGATCCTGCCAGTGGTCCTCGGGATTGCAGTGATAGTGTGCATCTATTTCTTGGCTTATTCTGTGAGGAAGAGGTTACACATTATGGAACAAGAGAAGGAAACCCTCAAGACCCTCGCAATGTCTCCACAGAAAACTCTATCACAGCCAGTGTTACCTCAAGTAGCAGGACAACAAGTAGTGAAAAAGCAGGATGAAGAAGAGATGAGGTCAGAGTTTGTGTTCTTTGTTGAGGAGAAGGAAAGGTTCAACTTGGGAGAGCTTCTCGAATCAGCAGCAGATTTACAGAATCAGACCATTTGTAGCAGCCTGTACAAGGTGGTGCTCAAGGACAGTGCTATATATGCTGTCAAAAGGCTTAAGAAGCTGGCAGTCTCCTTTGACGAATTCAGCAAGACGATGAGACAGGTTGGAAACCTGAAGCATCCTAACATCCTGCCTCTTATTGCCTTCAGTTCCAACAATGATGAAAAGCTCCTCATTTACAAGTACCAAACCAATGGGAGCCTCTCCAACTTACAAGAAGGTAACAAGTAAATGTTTTAACAAATTTATGATATATCTTCTCTTACCATGTAATATTTTCATTTGAGTGTTTTACTAGTGTTAATAAATATTTCAGGTAGCATTGATGGAAAGAGGGATTTCCCCTGGACACTTAGACTATCCATAGCAAGTGGAATTGCCAAGGGTCTAGGCTGCATCTACCATCAGAATCCTGATAGCAACGAACTGATCCCACACGGGAACCTGAAGCCTTCAAATATCATGTTAAACGAGAATGATGAACCTGTCATCAGTGAATACGGGTATGCAAAGTACAGAGACCCTAACATTTCAACAATGTTTGCCTCAAATGGTTACACAGCACCAGAAAAGACCCTATCAGAAAAGGGAGATGTCTACAGCTTCGGGATCATACTCCTCGAGCTTTTGACAGGGAAAACAGTGGAGAAGAGTGGAATCGACCTTCCAAAGTGGGTGCGGTCGATGGTTAGGGAGGAATGGACTGGTGAAGTGTTCGACAGGAGGATTACAAACCCTGCAAGAGAGTATGCTTTCCACCTGCTTAACATTTCCCTGAAATGTGTTTCCAGCAATCCTGAGGATCGGCCTAACATTGCAGAGCTTGTCGAGAAGTTTGAGGAAGTTTCGAATGCAAATGAGGATGTTTCCATCTCGTCAATAGCTTCGACAGATCAGTTTAGCCCCAAGAGTTGTTGTCTGCTTCACTCAGTCATACCTGAGACATGGGATACTCCTGGATCAAATTATTAACGAGGGTGGCAGGTGGGGGACTTCAGGTTTTGCTTCAAAGTGGTTTCCTTTCTTACAATGTGGTCGTTTGTTTTTCCTTTATTTTATGTTACCAATTTCAAACAATAATCCCACCTTCTGAAACTTCCATTTTCGATTTAGTGTTTGTTCTGTGTAGACCTCAATAAACTTCCTAAATTCAGATGAATCTTCAAACATGCCCCTCTCAAACTAATCTCCCTAATGGGCTCTTAGAATCATGCGTGTAGTAAGGCGATCTATCTTTTGACCTAATCAATTCAAATCACTCACGCACACAAAGTGTTCGGCGAAATGCCCGAGTGAAAACTCACTTGACAAGGACCCAAAAACATGCCCCTCTCTCGAGTGTCACACGTAATTGAACTCTAAAGCATTAAACCCGGGATCTCCAAGCAATCAAGGATCAAATCCACCAAAGCACATGGGTAGAAATTGTGCATATTCTCACATTCAACACTATCCACACCAAGCCATGGTCAATGGATAAGATTATATTAAGATCAAAAGAGAGTCACAAGGCTTACATCCACACATCAATTACACCATTCAATCCATATGAACACACAACACCCAAAGGATTCCCCCAACCCAAACCCTAGGAATTTTGTTTGCCATGGAAGAAGGGAAACTATCACTCCTAAACAAGAAAGTAGAGAAGAATATCATCCTTAGCTTCTATGGTGGACCTGGAATGGATGGATGTGAAGATTGAACTCTTGGGAGAGACTTCAATGGAGTTTGAGAGAGTCCTCCTTCGTCAAAACCGCCCTAGGAACCACCAAAAGTCATGCTCCCATTTCAAATGCCCAAAGTTGGGCATTTTATAGTGTTATCCAGGGTGGTCGTGGGCGTGGTGTGCAGACGGCCTTGATCTTGCTTTGGCTGCCGCGACCGCACTGTACGAGGGTGGTGCGGGTCGGATTTTGAGCGGGCATGGGAGTGCCCCTCTCCATCTTCAATTTTCACCAAATTTTGCGGCCGAGAGCGCGGGAATTAACTCAAATCATGGTCTTCGCGCCCTACCTCCGGTCACGCAATAGTGACGCACTCTTGAAACTACTTCTGAGCCCTAACTTCGAATGATCATTCCAGGAGCATCAGACCTCCAATTGGGGCACCGTTTGGACCGGTGGACTCCTTGATTTGTGCATCAATCCTCAATCCGATCAATTCGGGGTGAATGGTGAAGTATCCTCTACTCCAAAACTTTCAATTTTCCCCAAAAATTTTCATATGCTCTTCTCTCTATCATCCTTCTTTATACCAAATCATATATGTCTCAAAATCACTTGAATTGGGCCTTATATACTGCCCAAAAAGACACAACTGCGAAATAAAAAAAAAAACTATAAAATAGGAATTATCTTTCGGAGAGATGGTCGAGGTACTCGTGAAGGAAAAGACCTTTACAAGGAAATGAAAGAATATGCCAAAATTCCAAATGAAAATCGATCACTTTTTGTTCAGTACGAATTCTTATAGTACTGTTCGGGGAGTCCAAGAGACCCCGATTAAACTTCCAATTTCTTTCTATTCTATCAAACTTCCAATGCCATTTTTTATATTTTCCTTGGGGTTTTTTTACTGAATGCAAAATCGCATTTGGAGGCACTTTCTTCTTAAAGTACTTTAACCCCATTTGTGTACTGCACAAGTAGGAGATTTACAGAGCATAGATAGGTTTTTATTACCCCAACTCTTCTTCGCCATTTTCATCATTCCTACTTTGTTTTAATTCTAATTTAGTCCGTGTTCAAAGCATCATATTCGTAAATTTGTCCTTTATAAAATGATGACCCAAAAGCTCATAAAAACAATTGTAAATCAAGCTGAACATAGACAAAAAATATACTTGTTCAGATTTTGGACCATAGCAAAAAACACACCCATCTCTCATTATAATTGTGCAAATCAATGAGAAATGTAGTTTATTATGTGGAAATAAAACACAAAAAAAAAAAAAAAAAAACACTAGTGTCATCGGTGTTAAAAAATCAACTTATCACGTTTAGCAAAGCTACACATTATGACATGGTTGCTTTTCTTTGTGGTTGAGTTTCAATTCGTATTTATTGGGTCACTAACACATATTTTGGTTTTCCATCTATGGTTGGCCGAAATAAGAAGGAAGATTTCAAAGTCATTAAGGATGACATTGAGCATAGATTATGGCAATGGAAAGGGAAGTTTTTATTTCCTGCTAACATGGAAACCCTCATCCAATTAGTTTTGTGGGGCTCCTGTCCACTTAAAACATAATCTCACTTCAAATAGAATTCAAACTGAATCTCAAAAAATCGCAAGTTTTTTTTTTTTTGAACAACCAATATTTTTTTTGTTTGCACTGAAATAACAGATTAAAAAATGAAATGATTCAATCGCAAACCCGTTTGAATGTAGCAGATAATAGTATTCGTCTGTAACTTAAACAAATCTCATGACTGTGGTGTTTCTTGAATTAGTAGAAGATTTTTTCATCTTTTCTCCTTTTCACCAATTTTATTTTTGAATTTCCCTCAGCTGTTATTTCGCGACTTTGCATATCCCTTGTTCTTCTTCTTCCATTTTCAACCGTTAAGACCTCTTTCTCTCTTTAAATCACAATTGCCCCAACTTTCCAATTACAAATTCTTTCTTCTATTTCATCTTATAATCCTCTCTTCTCGTGCTTGTTCTTCGAGTTCACTTCTTCTCATGTGCTTCTTCTTTGACTTCAGTGGTTTACCATGGTTCGTCCAAATCAGAGCAGGTAAAGTCGTCAATCCTCTGTTCATCCGTTTTCCCGATTGTTCAGTTTAGCCTTTTTTTGCTTGCATGTGTTTGGTTTTCATCTAATGGGACATGTTTACTCGTGGTTATTGTTCTTCCTACGTTTCTATTTCACCTTTTTTAAATTGGTGTTCGTTTGCTTTCTTTTTTATGGTTTAATACATGTTCGCTTCTTAGATATGTTCTAAACTAGTTATTATGTCTTTTTCTGCAGGCACCCTTAGATATGTTCTAGACTAGTTCAAAAGACGAATACTTGAGCACGATAAAGTTCACTGAATCGTATTGTTAACATACTTGAGCACGAAAAAATTAGAGAGTAATGTTATAGCATGGCATACACAAAATTATGATTACTCTTCTAATGGATTAGTTCTACTTAATGGTACTTTCTTTAAGGTTACTGTTGAGGATGTTCATACTGCTATATTCTCTTCCAATGGGGCTAGAGGATGTCCCTTTTGTTTCAGAAGTTTTATATGAGGATAGTCATGCACTTGCTACTGCTCTTCGTATTCAATTAGATAAAGGCTCTTTCACTTTCAATTTAGTGACAGATGCTTTAAACCATGTTGAAACTGACCAACATTGGTTGAGACTATTTGTGTTCTACGTTATCTCATGCTTGTTCTGCCCCCTTCAAATACATATGTTGATATGAGGTTTTTGGCTCTTACTATTTTTTAGAACTTGTCCAAGTTTACACAGTTCCATTGGTGTAAGTTTTGCCTGGAGAGACTTCATCTGTTTATAGCTGCAACCAAGGGTAGCACTTATCTGACCTCTGATCTCCATTACCTTGCTCTAAGTTTTTGTCCTTCCTCCATAACTTGTTTTACAAACTTTCAATTCCTAGTTTTTATATACTGTTTTTGGTTTGTTCAGGTTTTAAAACTAGTTACAAGATCCGTGTAACTAGTTACATGATCTAGGTAACTAGTTACATCATCCCTGTAAATAGTTTTGTACTACTTGAATATACTGTGGATTTTAGTTCCTCTTATTCATGTTTATATAACTAGTTTTTGGTAGTAATAATTATGTATACCAATTTATGTTTTAATTTTGTGTGTGGGGGGTTTCCATTTAGGTTGCTTACTTAATGAAAGCATGCATTTTTCCTCTTCACCAAATTTGTTAGTTTCATTCACAACTGAATTAGTTCGTAACTATATGGATCAAGCAATTAAAGCTTATTGCACCAAACAAGGAATTGATATTGCATATCTTGATGATGAGGCAGAGGCTTCTAAGCCTGAGGTGAAGGGGATGAAACCACCTGCTACTAAGAAGTAGGTGATTGAGAAGTGTCATGTTTCCAAAGAGAGAAAGCAGGAAGTTGTGAAGCCTAAAGGTGCTAGCCCTGAAGGAAGGGGTTGCTGAGGGTTCTAAGGGAAGATACATGTAGTTGATAAGTAGAAAGGGGTTGTTGAAGTAAGCAAGAGTAAATCAGTTGCTTCACCTGATACTACGGGTCCATATAAGAGGAAGAAATTTGTTTTAATTGATTCTAGTAAGAGGAAGAAAAATGAAGTTGCCAGTGAACCTGTTCAAGAGGCAAGACTAAAGAAGAAAAAGAAAACTGAAGCTGACATTGGTTCTGGTTCTTGTGAAAGCAGCAACATTGTATTGCCACCTCCTCAGATTGTGTGGTCTGAGATTACAACAATAGATGAGGTAGTACTTCTTTTTTATTTTAAAATGTTTTTGATTGTGTAACTAGTTATTCACGCATAGTAACTAGTTACAATCAATTGTTCATTTTCTGAAATGCTTTTAATTCCTTCATTCGTGTGCTCATGTGGTGTGTGGTTTTGTTTGTTTTTATGTGTTTTTAGCTTTCTCAACTGTGTTGTAATAGTATTTGCTCATTTCCCCCCATTTCTCATTTTCTATAGAATTTTCCTGTTCAGGACGATATCCCCATAGATAAAGAAAAAGTTTATGAAGTGATGGTATTGTCAAAGAAACAGAAAAGGTAACAGTTGATATGTGTTCAAGGTTCATTTTCTTGTTTTTGTTTCTGTGTCTATGTACTAGTTACATGTTTTTTTGTGTGTATGTAATTAGTTACAAAAACTTAGTAAATAGTCACATATATGTGTTTCTGTAACTTATAACTTACAAGTTACATGGTTTTTTTATGTGTTATGTGTGTATGTAACTAGTTCTTTTGCCAATGTGGATGATATTCCTCTTGAGGGTGATAGTGCTGAGAGTAAAAAGAAAGTCTCTGGTGATGTTGGTGCTGGCAAAAAAACAGAGAAGGTGAACATTTGAATTTTTTGTGTGTTTTATTTCAGTGTGTTTGTAACTAGTTACTAAACATGTAACTAGTTATATTTAATTTGTTTTATGTCCCCTGATGTGTTTGTAATTAGTTACGAAAACTTTTTTTCCAGGATAAAACAACAATGAAGACGAGGATGACGGTGATGACACACCAAATGCTGAATCATTAAGGAAAAGGGATGATGATGACACACCTTGCGTTGATCCCTGCATCCTCATGAAGGTCTGCCATAATTTTATACATCAAAGGTATCCTCTTTATGCAGCTCAAAAGAAGTCTACTTCCTTCTTTTTTTTTTTTTTGCCATTTTATGGGAGTAATGATCATAAATATTTGTGATGACATACTTTCCAGTCTTCTCGACAAACCTTAGACTTAAGAAAGCCTTGCAACCTTCCCATTCTTCTCTTCTCCTTTTCTCCTGAGTTATTTTTTTGAGTTTACCCTTGTTGTTTGGATTGTTCTCACTGTCTTTATTCCACCCTTGTTTATTTCACACCAACATCAAGTAGTGAGGATACTCAACCTTAATCCCTTTGTTGTTGTTAAATCTTTTGAGTTGGAATTTAGCTGAAAACCCCTTATGTACAGCAAATTCGATGTAGACATCAAGTGCCTCATCAGGGGTTTTGATTTCAAAATGCTTCTAGGAGTTCACATTTTCCGAAAAAATTGATTATGCATGTACTCAAATAAAAACAACTCGAGTTATAAGAAGCGATTAACTGATTACAAACATGATCTATGTAACTAGTTACAACCATGATCTGTGTAACTAATTACAAGAATAATGTAACTAGATACCTGAAAGTGTGTAACTAGTTACAAGTATGATATGTGTAACTAGGGGTTTGGAATTTTCTAACACATTTTAAATTTGTATGGACAGTCAGTAGCAAAATTCGGAACTATGTCCAAAACTAGACAAATGTGACTAACAGCCAGCGATGCGTTAGCCAGCCAGCACATCGCTGGTCTGCTTGTTATTTGTTTGCTGGCAGTCCCATTTGTTAACGATGTTAGGGTTTCTTTGATCCTAGCCAACTATGCACTGGCTGGCAGGCGCACCGCTAGTTGGGATCCTTGAAACCCTGGATCCCAATTTTTTAGTATAAATATCCCCTTCAAGATGCAGTTTCCACCACACATCTCTCTCCCAGCAATCGTTATCTACGAAGTTTGGAATATGGCCTCTTCCATCCGTAGTAATAGTAAGTGAAATTATGTGTTGTTGAACTCATCTAATTTATGCGCATTTTATGCTTTGCACTAATTACTGTTGTTGTGTAGTTACAGATGTTGAGAGGGTAATGCACAAATTGAAGAAGTAGGATGAGGACTAATTCGTGTATGAGGAAAGTGTAGTCAACTGTTGGTGTGATTTAAGGACAACCAGATCCATTGCCATGAGGGATCTAGAATGATATTTCGGCTGCCCCCACGAGAAGGAGGTAAAACCATTGCCATATTCATTTTGTGTTTTCAAAGTTCACAAGCCTCTGAGTTCGTTTTGTTTTTGTGTAGAATAAGGGTTGTGGGTTTTATGAAAAACTGAAGGTGCGGGAGGCCGTGGATGATGTAAAGAGGGAGAAAGACAAAATCATTACGGAGAAGGACGGCCAACTGAAGTGATATGCCCATTGAATCATGTGTCTGAAGGCCAAGAACTACATACTAACGGGGTATGTGGATGGCCTAGTGAAGAACATAGGTTTTGTCGTTAATAAGGGTCCAGAGCACAAATGATTCATGATTTGTTGTGTTTTGGCCGTTTATGTTGATTCCATGTTGTTCCTTGTGTTATTATGTTGTTTCCTTTGTTTCCCATGTCAATTAAATGCACTAGTTTCTAATCTGTATTATCGTCGGATGACATTAATTCGAAAATCTTATGTCGGTCAATTTGGTTTGAAGTTAGTTTGCCAGATTTTAGCTATCCAAACATTTCCCATCATTCTAGCACAAAGTTCATTAACATTGAAACGACTAACATGAAAGACTAAATATTGAATACAATGACTGGTACAACATGAAGACGTAAACAAAGACTGAAATACTAGATGGTAAACAAACATTGAAAATTCCACTACATGATAAGAACACAAAGACCCAGAAACTAAATATGTAAACCGTTCATGGAAGGGTTGGAATTCCCGTTGCTTCGCCTCACCCTTTGGGATGTCCTCCTATTGTGACCATCTTCCTTGTAGTAACTAAAATGAGGCTCAATGTCCTCAACCCAGTCCATCTCGTTGTGTACTTTACGATCTTCTTAAAATGGCGACAGTTAAGCGTCATATGTGGCTCCTAATATATGAGGAACGAAGATGTAAGAAGTTAATCACACTAAGTGATTGTGAGTAAATACTTATAGTGTGAGTATCACTACAACAAAACGGAGTATTAGTCGCGGTTATTTTCCACAATTGTGGAGGTTATAACCGCCACAATTGTAATAATTGTGGCGGTTGCACAACCGCCACAATAGGGAAGCAAAACCGCCACATAATGGTCTGACACAATCGAATAATAGTGGCGGTCGGGAACCGCCACAAATAAGGTATTGTAGCGATTTTAACCGCCACTATTGTTAATAAATTACTGGCGGTTTAAACTGCCACTAACTGAATAATTTTGTGGCGGTTAAAATCGCGACATGCTTTAATTTTTGGCGGTTCTGGCAGCTGACGCATACACAGAGTGGTGGTTCTAGGCAACTATATTGGGGGTTATAACCGCCAATATTACTATGAATTTTCCAATTCACAGCTGCAAATTCAGCTCACCATTTTGTCCATTAAATGGCACGACACCTGCAAGTCACACCAGCTCAAATAAACTACTACTAACACCACATAATAATGCAAGTACCATATCACCATTTAACTATCATCATATCATCATCCGAAGCTCACATTAACACACTAGAATGCAAGTACTATATAACATGCTAGACAATATAGTAAGATACAAGTACCATATCACCACTTAACTATCATCATCTGAAGTTAAATTATCCCAGTAGGGGATCAATTCATCATCATTATCATCATCATCTTCACCTCAGCAACTTCTTCGTCCTCCTTAACTGCAACATCGTCATCATCAGACTCCTCATCGTCATCATTCGCAACACCTTTACCTGTAGCTGGTGTAACTATGTAATCATCGGGATTGTCATAATCACCCGATCTAGTATAATCTCCACTCGCCTGCAGAAAGTAAAATAGTATCGTGAAAACTTAATACAATCAAGTTATCTCGCCTAACTAAGATACTTATATATAAAATCAAGTTATCGGGATTACCTTTCTCATTTTCTCAGTTGATGAAGAACCTTTCTTCTTACCCTTTAATCTTGCCATGAACTTCTTGAATTTTCCTTCCATTTTCTTCTCGATATTCTCTTCTGCTTCCTTGACTTTACGTTCGATTTCAGCTTGCATCCTCTTTGCATACGCTTGATCCATCTCCTCTCTCACACGCGCAATCGTAGAGGCATGAACATTATGTTGACTTGGAGCCATTGATTGTCCAAAAGAACCAGAAGCAGCATCAAACTACAAAATAGTTTGCAAACCCGAAAGCATCTCTCAACAACTCCAATATCTTCTTCATTGCGTTGTTGCTAATTTTATGCATGTACTTGATATGGTACAAGCGCAGCAAAAATGACAACCTAGAGAAATTCAGACAACCTTTATACAACGGTTCTCCTCCTTCTTTCATGAGTTTGTTGAAATCATCATTAGACTCCACACTAGGTCCAGCTGCTGCATCATGAGTTAGGAGTTCTGTCTTCTTATTCATTACTAGTTCAGCTCTCTCTTCTACAAAGTGGTCAACCCCAGCGGAAACGTCATGTTCCCCACCCTGACCGAAAGCATCTCTAACAAGATGATGAATCGAGTTAATCTCAGTGGCACTTGGGACCGCTCTTTCTTCTAAACGAGTCCTATCATCCAATGCTAGAGGAATTCCTACATCATTCATTGTTTCTCTAGGACGAGTCCACACAGTGTAGCCTTCAAGAAATGGTTTTGCTAACAAATGGCACCGACGTCGTATCTCGTTTGGAACTTTCTCATTCCACACTTTGAACAAGGGCAAATGATATGCTCCCCATCCCCGGAGTTGTTGAAAGAAAAGTCCAGAAATTGTTCAACACCCACAATATAATCTCAGGTGTAGCGAGGTTGTGTAATCCAAGATTTGTCCATAATTACTAACTCTACTTATTGAAAGCTTATTAGTAAAGGCAAATTGAAGTTAGAATTCATTGTCAGAAGTTAATTAGTAAGTCTTAGCTAAATTATTATTCAACCTATACAAAGCATAGTAGTCTAATTAAGTTCAAAGCATGTTCAAAGCATATATATTAGCATGTACACAACATATTTGTCATATTCAAATCCTATTAGCCAAGTTCAAGATCACAAGATATTAAGTCTAATTGAGTTTAGATATGCAACTAAAGTTTTTTTTACATTGAATAACACATTTGAATCAAATTTATATAAAAATTAGTATATTATATGACCATGGTTGAATATGCATTTTTTTAAAAGTGATACAACATAATTTTTAAAAGAAACAAAGACAAAGAGAGAGTTCATCATCCAGAGGAAGAACAGAAAAGAATCTGAAAAACCTAATTGAGACGACTCTGACAGACTTCGATCTTCGGTAGATAACACTCCTAGCTCCGGTTCGTCGAGATGGAAGGGATGGCGTCACGATCTCTCTCCGGCTCTTCGAACTCCAACTCTTCGCTCCAGAACTTGAGAGGATTCTCTGAATTCTGATCTCCAAAAGTTGTATTTTGCGAATTATGATGTGTATTTCTTTTGGGCCACCGGGTTAAGTATTTATACTTAACCCTAATCAGCCAGATTTCTTCTAATATTTTCGCCGAAAATAGTAAATTATTTTTGCCGAAAATATGCTTGTAAATGGAAGTCCCGCCGGCTGATTCTCATGTGATTTTCGTTTCGGTCCGAAAACCCAACAGTTTCGCCGAAAACTTCTTTGGCTGAGCATCAGTGAATTGTTCTTGCATTTTCGCCGAAAACCATAGGCCATTTTCGCCGAAAATGAAAGTGTGAACGGGCAGACTTTTGGTTTGACTTGATCGGCTCCTTGGATCGATTCCGGTTTGATTCCTCGAGGTTCCAATGCCTTAGACACGTCCTTGGTTACTTATTCGATGGCAAAAACCTGTGCTAACATAAAAACACTAGAAAACCATCAAATAGACCCGAAACGGGCCAAGGTAACACAAATGGCACGAGATAGGGCAATCGATTGAATATTCGTTATTCTACCCTAAAAACCATGTCTTAAGCAAAGAAATGTCGCTTAAATGAGGCTGATAATCACGCCAAATCGAGTGTCATCAAATACCCCACACTTAAGCTTTTGCTTGTCCTCAAGCAAACTGAATAGAAACGCTCATGTTCATAAATGATAAGATCGATTAAATTGGAGCTCAATCAAACACAATGAATTATTAGACAGATCGATCCTAGAACAAGAAACCTAACATGCATACAGATCAGCCAAACTACCTGGTCTCACTAATAAACTGCACACGACAAGTAATTAGCAACCAATTATGCACGAATTTGACCTGACCGACCAGACTCCTCACACAGGATATATATAGTACAATGGGAACTCTTACTCTCTGTGTTTAAGGACGTGTTTCTGCTCTCGATCATTTTCTGTTACCGAATTCTGTCATAGGTTTGCATTTCGACCACATCTCCACCACTGTGACAACACGAGTATCTAGTCAAGAAGGACTTCCCTGCTAGGACTGTAATGAATTCTACACTACTCGGGTTTATAATGAGATGGATGATGGGAATGAATGATGATGGCTTTGTGCGGTGTAGCTTTCGACTAACTTCCCTCGAATCTAATCTATGGCTTCCTACCGTCTAACCAAACACGGGTGGAATAATGAACGCTCGTCCTATGATACCCTCAAGCAACCTAGCACTTATTCTTTTTCTTTACACGATATTTTTTTTCTTTTCTTTCTTTTGAACTTTTCTTTTGACTTCGTTCTTCCATTTGTAGGGAGAAGAACGTTTTATTGAACTAAAACTTTGAACTTTTTCTGATTTTTTCTTTTCTTCACTATTTTTTCGAATTTTCTTTCTTTTCTTACTTTACTTTTCTTTTCTTTTGTGCCGATTTTCTTTTAGTTGCTAGAGGGGTTTACACGTCTGGACATATTAGCTAAGACCACCTATTTAATGGCTATAGGCAGGTTACCACAAACCGACTTCTGGTAGGTCAATCTAGAACTACAACCACAGGGGATCACCGGAGAATGAAAGAAATGGGGAATGGCTGTAATGTATTATCGAACCGAAAGAACAGGCCAAGCTCAAGGGTCTAAACCTAGTGGATTTTATCGTTTGGTAGGCTATCTGGCTTAGTAGCTGAATCTAGGTGCCCCTATCCTTCTAGAACTCGTGTCATCGTGTGGTCTCGAGTAGGTCTCATGCAAATTCTAACTCATTCAAGTAAACAGAAAACCACTCAGAAAGAATTTAAATTGCAAGTTACGTGCAATGGATCAAAAGCTCACAGTTGGTTTGCTAGTCGGATTCGGTCATTTTCATGCAATCAAGGCTACAAACTACAAGTGTGATTTCAAAATTCTGTTCTGACCAGGCAATTTAGCATCAAAGTATACAAGTTGGTTCTCAAGTTCTAGGTTAAGCAGTCTAAGCATCATTATGAAGGTTTGAACAACAACTTAACATCAAAAATCAAGAACTGAGCCATTCTAATGCTAGAGAGACTGGAATGGAATCACGAGGCACACATAAAACACAATCAAGGGCAATCAAGTTCATGCAAGGTTCTCTAGCATCCTACCCCACACTTAAATCGGACAGTGTCCTCACAAGACTAATTCTAGAGTTCAGAGTGAAGTAGAAGAACCTGGACCGAGATGATTGGCGTAGGGGATGAGCACTGGTCCTCGGAGCGGAGGGAATCTACCCAAGCGAAGCAAAGGGAATCTCCCAACTGCCTACAAAATAAAAACAAATAAAACATAAAAAGGAAACCGGGACAAGTGTCTCGGATCCACACAGAAAAAAGTTGGACCGAAATCCGAAAAGAATAAATAAAAAGAAGGGACAAGAAAGAGGACATAACCCGGTCACTGGTGGTCAGGTGAACCGGAGGTGGAAAGTGGAGAAATTCGCCGAGCTGGCGTTGCCACGCCAGCTGTGCCTCATATCGCCTGTCGGCGCGGTGCATATGCTGCTGCATAATAGTCCATCGCGCCTCTTGGGTGGCGTTGTCGGTGATGCGCCACTCCTGCAGTCGCTCGTATAACTCTCTAACATCTGCGGGGTGGTGTCGCGCCTGTTGGGAGGCGCCTGGTGTGTAACTGGAATGTGCGGCGGCGACTGGTGAGCATACCCTGCCTGATGATGTGGCGAGGGTATATAGTCTTGGAATTCTGGCGGCGGCTGGGGCTGCTGCTCCTCAGCATCATCTTCTTCTTTCGACTCGACCACAGGCTGGAGTGGAGGATCTGCTACTACATAGGGGCTGAGGTCGAGTTCTAAGTCGTACTCAACTGCTAAGTCTCCTCCAACAGTCCTAACTCGGTGTCATGGAATGTTCGGGCCATATTCATGGCTGATGCCGAAGGAGAGGATGAGCTGTCCTATGAAGTTGCCCCCCAAGAGTCTACGAGGTGGCGTCCTCCTCCTGGTCTTCTGGCGGAAGATGCGTGCCAGCACCCAGCCGGGGTGTAGAGGGTAGCTCTCTCGGATGGCTCGGAGAAGCATGAGCTCCTCCTTGAGGATATGGTGGCGATCCTTGTCGGGTACATATAAAAGGGATCTACGCCAAACCATATGAATAAATTTAAAGAGAGGGTGAGAGAGCGACTTAACTAAGTTGTTCGTCCCGAGGCGATCGCCAGGCACGCCTGTCATGTGGCTCCAGAGCGCGTGGTACTCCTCGTCATTATCATCTTCGCCCCAGCCTAGGTGATGAACGTGATAGTGCTCGTAGGGGATGCCGAGATGAGCAGCAAACTCATCGTAGGTGAGCTGCCTGTACACCCCACCAAGATAGAAGGTGACAACCTTCTGGCGCTGCTTCCTCTTGTGCTCATCCAGATCAAATGTCGCCCAGAACTCCTGGAGGGCAATGTCTGGGAACTCGGCAGCGATGGTAGTCAGCTCTAGGAGACCTGCCGGTGCTAGGGCGTCATGCACATTCCGGTGGTAGTCCTCGTCGTGATCGAAGAGGGACTCCATGGAGAGAGGGCGCACGTCAGCTCCCCGAACGTGCTCGATCTTCTGGAAGCACTCAAAGTAGAAGTCAGGTAGACGGGCGAAAGTGCGATGGTATCCAGCCCGACGAGGTAGTGCGGGTGGAGGACCCAGAACGGCGGGTGTGACAGGGGCGACAGGTCCTGAGCTCGAGGCGCCATCAAGTCGCGCCTTAGTCCTGCGCTCATAAGTGGTGTTCCTAAAACCAGAATGAAACCAGATTAGTCAACCAAAACCCTACCCCACACTTAGTAGAAAAACTCAATTTCACAAAGAAATGAGGGAAACTAGTGGGGTAAGCAGAGCGGAGTAACCGGTAATCATAGACAATAAAATACATTCTTAGGAACATCCAGAATCGGAAGCACAATCAGAGCTCAAAAAGTCAAACCGACATTTAGAACGTCAACATTTATAGCATATTGAACCCTAATCATGGCAAGACTATCACAACTTGGGGAATGACGGTAAAATATGATCTCAAATGGCAAGCACGATAATCGGAACGAGAATGAACACGTACGGTAGCCAAATGATCAAAAACAGTTCATGGTCAAACCGACATTTCTCACAAGTCAACATAACAAGGAATCAATCGCATGCATAGCAACACATGATCAAATGATATGGAAATTAAGCACGGAACTCCCTAAGCATGCTAGAATAGTCCTATAAGTTCAGCTAACCTAGTTCACACGAAAACAGTCGGCACGCAAATCGAGGTAAACCAAAAAGTCAATCGAAAGTCAACCCCGACGAAATTCAGCAATCTATATGTCAAAAGATTCGTATTGAAAAGTTCTACAACTTACCTTGAGGCATGACTGCTAAAAATGAACGGGTTGGGAGGAATCGGTGAAAAACTTTGAAAACGAGGGTTTCGGTGAACTGGAGCTGTAGAGCTCCGATTGGGCTGTTCTAGGGCTTGAATCGATCGGAATTGGGAGGGGAGTTGACCGGCGGTGGTCGGCGATGGCGGCGGCGGTGGAAAACGGTGGCGACGGCGGTTTGAAAGAGGGTGGCGGTCGACGGTTTTGAAAACAAGGGGGTTTTCGGCGTTTAAAACGAAAATGAAAGAAGGGAAGAGAGAGAGTGGTAAATCCGGATTTTAAAGGAATAGTTGGGTGATTTTCAAAATTATTTTTGGCGAAAGTAAGAGGGTGTTTTCGCCGAAATAGGAGTTAAAATGGCTCGCCGAAAACACTCAACTTTTCGAACCGAAAAGATAGAACAGGAGACCGGGTTCGAAAATCCTAAAATGATTTCGCCGAAAATAGGGTTTTATTTTTGCCGAAAATTTTGAACTGTTCGGGTTAAAATATTTTCGCAAATCCAGCCAACTTCAGAAAATCACAGTTAAATCCACAAAAATCGGAACGACCTCAATCAACTTGTAACTGACTCTATGACACACAGACTCTACACGAAAAATAATAAATCAAACAAACTGACACTTTTGGCTCCCCCGAACCGACTCTAAAACACTAAGGTTGACAAAAATTAAAAACGGACTCCAAGCGTGGGTTGCCTCCCACGAAGTGCTCTTTTATTAACGTCCTTGAGCTGGATGATACCTGGACGGTATTAGAGACATCCCAACTTCGATTCTCCTTAACGCTCGCGTCGGAGTTCATGAAGTACAGCTTCGGGACTTCTCCGGTAAGCGTGAATCTCTTCCCGTTTGCATGTAAGAGCTTGGTACGTCCATCGGGAAGATGATCGACGAACTTGAACGGTCCGAACAGTTCTCTGGAGAGGTCATCCTTCTTGAGTGTTACGATGGAAGGAATGAGGACTGTCGGCTTCTTCTTTTCTTTTATATTCGGCTTGGTATCACCAGGATCGGTGATCGTTAGTATTTCCTTAGGAGATGCTTTCGGCTTCTCCTTCCATAATTGTTCCGGCGCCGGTTTCTCGGAACTAATTGGTGGTGCAGCTGACTCGGTAGAAGATGGCGGAATTTTTGGCCTCCAGACCATTTGGGTCTTCATCTTCTTGTTCTTTCCCCGAGGTCTACTCGGTTTAGTGCTCGGTGGCTTAGAAGAGGCTTGCAGTTCTTTCTTCTTCTTCTTGAGCGGCTTCTGAACCAAAGTTTCTGGCTTCTTCTTAATAACCTGTTTAATATCTGCAGCAACAACTGATCTAGAGACACTGGAAGAAGCATTAGTAACGGAGTTGACCAGAGTCAACTCCACAGTTTCAACAGCTAGGCAGTGAGATTCTTCATTCCTAGAGTCATATTTCATGCCATCTTTAAGATGGAACGTTTTCGTTTTTTTACCGACCCATAGAGTTAAAGAACCATTTGGAACGTTAATATTCATTCCAGTAGTAGCCATGAAAGGTCGACCTATGAGTATGGTAGAATCATCTGTACTAGTATCCATAATCACATAGTCAGCTAAGAACGTGAACGGACCGCATTTAGTAACAACGTCTTTAATCTCTCCTTTAGGGGTTTTAAGTGATCTATCAGCAAAGACAAGTTGCATACTAGGCGGATCAAGTTCTCCTAGATTTAACTTTTCAAACAGGCTCATAGGCATGACATTAACATACGCTCCTAGATCAACTAAACAACGTTCAATCTCAACATCATTGATGACCAGAGGCAAAGTAAGAGAACCAGGATCAGATAACTTAGCTGGATATGGAGAGGCAGGTTTCTTAATACGAATGTCAGGATATCCTTCCTTGTTCCCCTTCATGCCAGTCTCGATCCTTGCATTTGGCAGCAATGCTCTAGGAAAAGGAGGCTTCACGACGTACGGTGCAAGAGGAGGATCATCCTCCTTAGGCGCCGGTTCCTGTTCTTCTTCTTCCTCCGGAGTTTCAGCGATCCTGCGTAAGACAGAACAAGCATCAGCAATTAAGCTTGGGAGTTTTCGAGCGGTTACCATCTTGGCTTGCTCCTTTCGCGAATTCGGCTCTGTCTGGCTTGGAAGTTGGCCAAATGGTCGACCAGATGCTAGCATGCTCGAGATGTTGTTCACGGCTTGCTCAATTCTTTGTCTAGATGCTATCTGTTCTTGATTGAGAAGAGCTTGAGCCTTGAACTGACTGTCATGATCATCGAGTCTTGTGATGATCTGGCTGAGCTTCTTATCCAGGTCACTGACATTGTTCTCTCTCTGATGTTGCTGCCCTGGATAGGTATTATTAAGATATTGATTCTGGCGATTGCCAGGAGTAGTTCCATAATTACCCGGATTGCGATGCGGCGGCTGGTAGACACCTGCCGGCGGATGGTTAGGCTTCTGATCCTGAGCTAGACCAGCCGGGTGGTTATTCTGGTTCTGGTTATGGTTGGCACCGGCATTGTAGGGAGGTCTGTCTTGATAGTTCCCTTGCTGTCTGAAGTTACGGTAGCCAGCATAACCATTCTGATTATTGATGAAGCCTTGTTGGATGAAATTTACCTCTTCGGCAGACCAGACTTCTGCCTTACCGAAATTCTGACAATGGCCTCCGTTATGCGCGTAAGCTCCACACCACTCGCAATCGGCAACGTAGACAGAGGCTGCCGGCGGCTTGATCGGTGTGGTAGACTTCTTCAAATGCTTCTCTACCTCTGCTTTGATTGTAGCTTCGAGATCTAGCTTGCTCCTTAATCCTTCAGATTGTCGTTCCCAGTTCCTCGACTTGGAAGCACATTTTGCGAAGTGAAGAAGAGCAGCTTCAGGTGTTAGTGTAGTGCAATCCCCCTCAGCTAGAGAATTGACCCACTTGGCAGATTCTTCTCGAAGTCCTCGAGAAAAGATTTCAGCTAACTGCCTCTGCTCGAATCCATGATGAGGGCAGGTGTAGAGAAATTCTTGGAATCGATTCCAAGTATCATATAAGCTTTCTCCTTCTTTCTGGGAGAATCTGGCGATGCTGTCCTTGATGGCGGTTGTTCTGGCCGGAGGGAAGTATTCTTCAACGAAGTCCTAAGCCAGAGTATCCCAGTCAGTGTAATAGCCAGGTGGTTTGCCAGTAAGCCACCTCTTAGCAAGGCCTTTCAGAGAGAACGGGAAAGCTCTCAGACAAAGAGTGTTTTTTGTCGAGGTTTCCGCTCTTGAAAGTGCTGCAGAGATCAAGGAAATCTGCAAGATGAGTGCACGGATTGTCTAGGGCTGCCTTCAAACTGTAAATCCCTAGAGATCATAGTCAAGAATGGAATCTTGATCCCATAGTCAGGATCTCCTTCAATGCGCGGAACGGCAATGGCAGAACGAACGCTAGTCGTGCTCGGCTTGTTATAGTCTGCTAGACTCTTCTGTGCAGGTGGTGGCGGAGGTGGTTGATCAGCCATTTGGTGATGGTGGTGGTAATCTATCATCCATGGAGGAAGATGGAGGAGGTGAGAGCGACTCGGTGTATGAAGCGGATGAAGATGACGGTGCAGGTGAAAATGGAGATGAGGAACTCTCCTTCAGTTCCTCGATCTTGATCGGAGTGATGAATGGATTGGATCTGCCTTTCTTCAGAATCTGTGATCGTAGAGGTGGAGCAGAACTGCCTGGTCTCTCTGCACTCTTAGCCTGTTCAGTTTGAGAGCGAGTCCAAGGACGGTGAGGCATACACCTGTAAACCTACAGATAACAAAGACAAACAAAACCAGTGTAAAATCGAAGTGGATGGAAAAATGAAAGATGGAAAGTAGAAGAATATATTGCCAGTTCTTCTTTCGAACAATCAAAAGAAGTCCCCAGCAAAGGCGCCAATTTGGTGAACGTGCAGTCGTTGTGATGCGTTTCACACAAATAACTAACAAAGCTACAAAAGCTAGGGTAGATCGTATTCCAGGGGTTTTCTAAGATTGGCTACTTTAAAACTGGCAAAATACTCGAATGCAAGCAAGTTGTGCGTGGTGTGAGTTCCACGACTTCTAAATCTACGAAATGCGGATAAATTAAAAATTAAACTAAAGCAGATTGGGAATTAGGGTTTGAAAACAAGGATGACAGACGAACTTAGACTTTGAATCCCCCTTCGTTCCCCAGAGCATTGGCAATCAACAGATCAGCGGATTTCAATTCTCATTCAATCAATTACTAAGACACCACCATAACTCCTTACCCTTAGGTTTAAGACCGGCGAACGTTCGCTCTATCCGTTCTAACTACCAAGATTAACTAGCCGCCTGGGTACGGTCGCCTCTCGCAACGACTTAATTAACTGTTGTAATTACTAATGATTGATGAGTTACTCTTGCAGTGAATTAACCCTAACCGGTTCCTACGAAAGGCACGCTCCAATTATAAGGTTAATTGTTCAATTCGATGTTCTAAAGTAAGGTGAGCGTTCGCTTCTATCCTTAGCTTAACCAGAATCTAATCTAGGTGATCAATCCAGACAAGAAACATGAACAAGGAAGAACAAATCAAACATGAAAAAGAACTGATTGAATTTCGAATCTAATCACCGCCGATCCGTGACCGCTTTAAAGCCCTGGGTCACTTAGGGTTCATCTAGTCTAAGCTCTAACGAGTTTAGCTACTCATGATTATTACAAAAGAAACAAAGACAAAGAGAGAGTTCATCATCCAGAGGAAGAACAGAAAAGAATCTGAAAAACCTAATAGAGACGACTCTGACAGACTTCGATCTAGGTGATCAATCCAGACAAGAAATATTTTCGCAATCCCGGCAGAGTTCAGAAAATCACAGTTAAATCCACAAAAATCGGAAAGACCTCAAACGACTTGAAACTGACACTATAACACACAGACTACACACGAAAAATATAAAATCAAACAAACTGACACTTTTGGCTCCCCCGAACCGACTCTAAAACACTAAGGTTGACACAAATGAAAAACGGACTCCAGCCGTGGGTTGCCTCCCACGAAGCGCTCTTATATTCACTTCCTTGAGTTGGACGATACCTGGACGGTGTTAGGAGACATCCCAACTCAGATTCTCCTTAATGCTAGCTTCGGAGTTCATAAAGTAGAGCTTTGGGGCTTCTCCGGTGAGGATGAATTTCTTCCCGTTCGCGTGTAAAAGCTTTGTACGTCCGTCGGGAAGGTGGTCAGTAATCTTGAATGGTTCGAACAGTTCTGTCAAAGGATCATCTTCCACAAGGAAGACAGTGGACGGAATGAGAACGATCAGCTCCTTCTTTTCTTTAACCTCCGGCTTGATATCATTAGGATCGGTGATCGTCAGTATTTCCTTAGGAGATGTTTTTGGCTTCTCCTTCCATACTTGTTCCGGCGCCGGTAGCTTGGAACGAATTGGTGGTGCAGCTGACTCGGTAGACGGTGGCGGCACAACTGGTCTCCAGACCATGTGAGTCTTTGTCTTCTTGTGATTCTGCCTCCTTGACTTGCCAGACTCCTTGCTTGGCGGTTTAGAAAGGCTTGCAATTCCTTCTTCTTTGACGTTTCTTAGGAACAGGAGGATCTGGTTTCTTCTTAGTAACCTGTTTAGCACCTGCAGTAACAACAGATCTAAGCACACTAGAAGAGACATCAGTAACGGAGTTGACCGGAGTCAACTCCACAGTTTCAACAGCTAAACAATGAAATTCTTCATTCTTAGGATTATATTTCATTCCGTCTTTAAGGCGGAACGTGACAGTTTCTGTACCAACTCTCAAAGTTAAAGAACCATTTGGAACGTTAATTTGCATTCCAGTAGTAGCCATGAAAGGTCGTGGAACTCACACCACGCACGAAGTGTTTGCATCCGAATAAATTGCTAGCTTATTTGAGTAGTCAATCATAGAAGACCCGTGGAATACGATCTACCCTAGCTCTTGTTAGCTTTGTTAGTTTATTTGTTTGAACGCATCACAACGACACGTTCATCAGTAATAGCGATGAAAGGTCATCCTATGAGAATGGTAGAATCATCCTTACTAGTGTCAATGATAACAAAGTCAGCTAAGAACGTGAAAGGACCACATTTAGTCACAAAGTCTTTGATTTCTCCCCTAGGAGTTTTAAGTGATCTATCAGCAAAGATAAGTTGCATACTAGGCGGTTCAAGTTCTCCTAGGTTCAATTTTTCATATAGACTCATAGGCAAACATTAACAGACGCGCCAAGATCAACCAAACAACGTTCTATCTCAACATCATTAATGACAAGAGGTAGAGTGAAAGAACCAGGATCAGAACACTTAGCTGGATATGGAGAGGAGGGTTTCTTAATACGAGCATCAGGATATCCTTCTTTATTCCCCTTCATGCCAGTTTTGATCCTTGCATTTGGCAGCAATGCTCTTGGAAAAGGAGGCTTCACGACGTACGGTGCAAGAGGAGGATCATCCTCCTTAGGCGCCAGTTTCTGTTCTTCCTCTTGCGATCCTGCGTAAAACAGCACAAGCATCATCAGATAAGCATGGAAATTTTCTAACAAATACCATCTTGGCTTGCTCCTTTCTCAGATTCGGCTCTGTCTGGCTCGGAAGTTGGCCAAATGGTCGACCAGATGCTAGCATGCTCGAGATGTTGTTCACAGCTTGCTCAATTCTTTGACCGGCTGCGATCTGTTCCTGATTGAGAAGAGCTTGAGCTTTAAACTGATTGTCATGATCATCAAGTCTGGTGATGATCTGGCTAAGCTTCTTGTCCAGATCACTGACATTGTTTTCCTTCTGGAACTGCTGGCCTGGATAGGTGTTATTCAAATATTGATTCTGGCGATTGCCAGGAGCAGTTCCATAGTTACCCGGATTGCGGTGCGGTGGTTGGTAGACACCTGCCGCGGATGGTTAGGCTTCTGATCCTGAGCTGGACCAGTCGGGCGGTTATTCTGGTTCTGGTTATGGTTGGTGCCAACATTGTAGGGAGGTCTGTCTTGATAGTTCCCTTGCTGCCTGAAGTTCTGGTAGCCAGCATAACCATTCTGATTATTAACGAAGCCTTGTTGAACGAAATTTACCTCTTCGGCGAACCAGACTTCTGTCTTACCAAAGTTCTGGCATCGGCCTCCGTTATGTGCACAAGCTCCACACCATTCGCAATCGGCAACATAGACAGAAGCTGCTGGCGGTTTGACTGGTGTGGTAGACTTCTTCAAATGCTTCTCTACTTCTGCCTTGATAGCTGCTTCAAGATCGAGCTTGCTCCTTGATCCTTCAGATTGTCGTTCCCAGTTCCTTGACTTGGAAGCACAGTTTGCGAAGTGAAGAAGAGCAGCTTCAGGTGTCAGTGTAGTGCAATCCCCTTCAGCTAGGGAATTGACCCACTTGGCAGATTCTTCTCGAAGTCCTCGAGCAAAGATTTCAGCTAACTGCCTCTGCTCGAATCCATGATGAGGTCAGTTATAGAGGAGTTCTTGGAATCGATTCCAAGTATCATATAAGCTTTCTCCTTCTTTCTGTGGAGAACCTGGCAATGCTGTCCTTGATGGCTGTTGTTCTGGCAGGAGGAAAGTATTCTTCAACGAAGTCCTGAGCCAGAGTATCCCAGTTAGTGTAATATCCAGGTGGTTTGCCAGTAAGCCACCTCTTAGCGGCGCCTTTTAGAGAGAACGGGAAAGCTCTCAAACAAAGAGTATTCTTGTCGAGGTTTCCGTTCTTGAAAGTGCTGCAGAGATCAAGGAAGTCTGCAAGATGAGTGCACAAATTGTCTAGGGGCCTGCCTTCGAACTGTAGATCCCTAGAGATCATAGTCAAGAATGGAATCTTGATCTCATAGTCAGGATCTCCTTCAATGCGAGGTACGACAATGGCAGATCGAACGCTAGTCACGCTCGGCTTGTTGTAATCGGCTAGACTTTTCTGTGCAGACGGCGGTGGTGGTGGATTTCCGCCTGGTGGTGGTGGTGGTGGTAATTGATCAGTCATGGTAGGGGATGGAGGAGGTGAAAGTGACTCGATGTATGAAACAGATGTAGGTGACGGTAACGGTGAAGATGAGGGACTATCCTTTAGTTCTTCAATCTTAATCGGAGTGACGGGTGGAGGTGGATTGGTTCTGCCTCTCCTTGAAATCTGTGATTGTCGAGGTGGAGCAGAACTGCTTGGTCTCTCTATACTCTTAGCCTTGTCGATTTGAGAGCGAGTCCAAGGGCGGCGATGCATACACCTGTAAACAACCTACAAATAACAAATAACAAACAAGAACCAGTGTAAAATCGATGTGGGTGGAAAAATGAAAGATGGAAAGTAGAAGAATAAATTGCCAGTTCTTCTTTCAAACAATCAAAAGAAGTCCCCGGCAACGGCGCCAATTTGATGAACGTGTCGTTGTGATGCGTTCAAACAAATAAACTAACAAAGCTAACAAGAGCTAGGGTAGATCGTATTCCACGGGTCTTCTATGATTGACTACTGAAATAAGCTAGCAATTTATTCGGATGCAAACACTTCGTGCGTGGTGTGAGTTCCACGACTTCTACTTCTAAGAAATGCAGAGAAATTTAAAAATTTAAACTAAAAACAGATTGGAAATTGGTTAATTAAAACAGAGATGACAGACGAACTTAGACTTTGAATCCCCCTTCGTTCACCAGAGCATTGGCAATCAACAGATCAGCGGATTTTGATTCTCATTCAATCAATTCTAAGACACCACCATAACTCCATACCCTTAGGTTTAAGATCAGCGAACGTTCGCTCTATCCGTTCTAGCTACCAAGATTAATTAGTCGCCCGGGTACGGTCGCCTCTCGCAACGACTTAACTTAACTGGTGGAATTACTAACGATTTATGAGTTACTCTTGCAGTGGATTAACCCTAACCGGTTCCTACGAAAGGCACGCTCCAATTATAAGGTTAATTGTTCAATTTGATGTTCTAAAGTAAGGCGAGCGTTAGCTTCTATCCTTAGCTTAACAAGAATCTAATCTAGGTGATCAATCCAGACAAGAAACATGAACAATGAAGAACAAATCAAAAATGAAAGAGAAACTGATTGAACTTCGAATCTAATCACCGCCATCCGTGACCGCTTTAAAGCCCTGGGTCACTTAGGGTTCATCTAGTCTAAGCTCTAGGAGTTTAGCTACGCATATTCATTACAAAAGAATCAAAGACAATGAAAGAGTTCATCATACAAAGGAAGAACAGAAAAGAATCTGAAAAACCTAATTAAGATGACTCCGGCAGAACTTCGATCTTCCGGTAGACTGCAATCCTAGCTCCGAGTCCTCGAGATGGAAGGGATGGCGTCACGATATCTTTCCGGCTCTTCGAACTCTAACTCCTTGCTCCAGAACTGGAGAGGATTCTCTAAATTATGATGTATGATGTATTATGAGGTATCTATTTTTATTTGGGCCGCCGGTTAAGTATTTATACTTAACCCTAATTCAGCCGGATTTTAACTGGTATTTTTGCCGAAAATATTGAGGAATTTTTGGCGAAAATTCCTTTGTAAAAGGGGTGGTCCGCCGGCTGATTTCTCCTGTAAATTTCGGTCCCATAGTTCTCGGTCGAAAACTTCCCATTTTCGCCGAAAACTTCTGTTGATGAGCATCGCCAATTTGTGCTGATATTTTCGCCGAAAATACTGAAGTATTTTCGCCAAAAATTCCTTTGTAAATCTGGGCAGGACTTGATTCGACTTGATTGGCTCCTTGGATCGACTCCGGTGCAATTCATCGAGGTTCCAAAGCTTTAGACACGTCCTTGGCTACTTTATTTGACGGCAAAAACCTGTGCTAACATAAAAACACTAGAAAACCATCAAATAGACCCGAAATGGGCCAAGGTAACACAAATGGCACGAGATAGGGCAATCGATTGAATATTCGCTATTCTACCCTAAAAACCATGTCTTAAGCAAGGAAATGTCGCTAAATGAGGCTGATAATCACGTCAAATCAAGTGTCATCAACTACTGGAATGCAAATTAACGTTCCAAATGGTTCTTTAACTTTGAGAGTTGGTACAGAAACTGTCACATTTCGCCTTAAAGACGGAATGAAATATAAGCCTAAGAAGGAAGAATTTCATTGTTTAGCTGTTGAAACTGTGGAGTTGACTCCGGTCAACTCCGTTACTGATATCTCTTCTAGTGTGCCTAGCTCAATTGCTGTTGCAGATGCTGGACAGATTACCACGCAAAAACCGAAATCTGCTCCTCAAAAGCCGCCAAAGAAGAAGGAACTAAAAGCCTCTTCTAAGCCACCGAGCACGAAACCTAGCAGACCTTGAGGAAAGAACAAGAAGACGAAGACTCACATGGTCTGGAGACCAGTTGTGCCGCCACTTTCTACCGAGCCAGCTGCACCACCAATTCCTTCCGAGCTACCGGCGCCGGAACAAGTATGGAAGGAGAAGCCAAAAGCATCTCCTAAGGAAATACTGACGATCAACGATCCTGGTGATATTAAGCCAGAGGTCAAAGAAAAGAAGGAGCCGATCGTTCTCATTCTGTTCAGACCCTTCACAATCACTGACCACCTTCCCGACGGACGTACAAAGCTCTTACACGCGAACGGGAAGAAATTCATGCTCACCGGAGAAGCCCCGAAGCTCTACTTTATGAACTCCGATGCTAGCATTAAGGAGAATCTGAGTTGGGATGTCTCCTAATACCGTCCAGGTATCGTCCAGCTCAAGGACGTTAATAAAAGAGCGCTTCGTGGGAGGCAACCCACGGCTGGAGTCAATTTTTGATTTGTGTCAACCTTAGTGTTTTAGAGTCAGCTCGGGGGAGCCAAAAGTGTCAGTTTGTTTGATTTCATATTTTTCGTGTGTAGTCTGTGTGTAATAGTGTCAGTTTCAAGTCATTTGAGGCATTTCCGATTTTTGTGGATTTAACTGTGATTTTCTGAAGTCTGCCAGGATTGCGAAAATATTTTCAATCGTAGAGTTCAATATTTTCGGTGAAAATAACCCATATTTTCGGCGAAAATTCTCTTTGAAATCCCACAGAGTTTTCCAAACGTTCCTGTTTCACATTTTCGGCGAAAAAGTACTAATATTTTCGGCGAAAATTTCTTTTGAAAACCGGCAGTCCTTTTTAACTAGAATTTTCGGCGAAAACTTGCACTTAATTTCGCCGAAAATTCTTTGAAAATCTCTTTGAAAATCACCCAATTTTTCACTTAAAATCCGGTCTTATCCTCCTTCTCTCTCCCACTTTCTATTTTCGACACAAACCCAAAAAAAAAACCTCCCATCCCCTGTTTTCACTCAACCTCGCCGCCCGCCCTTTCAATCGCCACCGCCGACCAAAGCCGACCGCCACCGCCGCACCCTTCCCCTCCCATTTCTGATCGTTTTGAGCCATAGAACAGCCGAATCGGAGCTCTACAGCTCTAGTTCACCCAAACCCTAAAAATCTTCATTTTTCACCGATTTCTCCCAAACCGTTCATTTTTAGCATCCATGGCTTCAAGGTAAGTTGTAGAACTTTTCATTGCGCATCTTTTGACATATTGATTGCTGAATTTCGTCGGGGTTGACTTTCTGATTCGGTTTGCCTCGATTTGCGTGCCGACTGATTTCGTGTGAACTAGGTTAGCTGAACTTGTTGAACTGTTCTAGCATGCTTAGGGAGTATCGTGCTTAATTGTTATATCGTTTGATCATGTGTTGCTATGCCTAAGTCCTATTCTTTGTGATGTTGACTTTTGAGAAATGTCGGTTTGACCATGAACTGTTTATGATCATTTGGCTGCCCTATGTGCTCATTCTCGTTCAGATTATTGTGTTTGCCATCTGAGATCATATTATACCGTCATTTCCCGCTTTGTGATAGTCTTGCCATGATTAGGGTTCAATGTTCTATTATGTTGACTTTTTGAAATGTCGGTTTGACTTCTGAACTCTGATTGTGCTAATTCCATTCTGGCTGTCCTAAGCATGTATTTTATTGCTCGTGATTACCGGTTAATCTGCTTTGCTTACCCCCACTCGGTTTTCCTCATTTCTTTGTGAAACTGAGTTTTTCGACTAAGTGTGGGGTAGGATTTTAGTTTGACTAATCGGGTTTGTTTTCTTGTTTAGGAACGCCACTTTTGAGCGCAGGACCAAGGCACGACTTGATGGTGCCTCGAGCTCCGGAGCCCCCGCTCCCGTCACACCCGCAGTTTAGGGCCCTCCACCAGCTTTCCCTAACCGTGCTGGGTACCACCGCACCGTTGCTCGCCTACCCCCGCACTACTTTGCACGCTACCAGCGGTTCGAGAACACCCGTGGAGCTGATGTTCGCCCTCTTTCCATGGAGTCGCTCTCAGAGCACGATGATGACTGGTACCAAAACGTGCTCGATGCACTAACCCATGCCGGCCTGCTGGAGCTGACTGCGCTCACCGCCGACTTCCCAGACATCGCTCTCCAAGAGTTCTGGGCGACATTCGAGCTGGATGAGCACAAGAGGAGGCAGCACAGGAAGGTTGTCACCTTCTATCTAGGCGGGGTGCACAGGGAGCTCACATATGATGAGTTTGCTGCTCACCTAGGCATCCCCTACGAGCACTACCATGGACATCACCTCGGCTGGGGCGACGATGATGACGACGAGGAGTACCATGCCCTCTGGAGCCACATGACTGGAGTGCCTGGCGATCGCCTCACGGACCATAACTCAGTTAAGTCGCTCTCTCACCCTTTCTTTAAATATATTCATATGGTTTGGCGTAGATCGCTTTTATATGCTCCAAACAAGGACCGCCACCATATCAGCAAGGACGAGCTTCTGCTTCTTCGCGCCATCCGGGAGAGATATCCTCTTCACCCCGGTTGGGTGCTTGCACGCCTACTCCGCAAGAAGACTCAGAGGTTCGGTCGTCCCCGCGCACTCCTGGGAGGCAACTTTGTAGGCCGGCTCATCATTTCCTTCGGCCTCAACAATGAATATGGCCCGAACATCCCACGCCTCAGAGTACGGACCGTTGGAGGAGATTTGGCGGTCGAGTACAACATCGATCTGGACATCAGCCCCCTTGTAGCAGCGGACCCTCCTCTCGAAGATGAGGACAAGTCAAGAGAAGAAGATGATGCTGAGCAGCAGCAACCCCAGCCGCAGTCAGAATTTCATGACGATATACCCTCGCCACATCATCAGGTAGGGTATGCACACCAGCCGCCGCCGCACATCCCCGATCCATACCAGGCGCCTCCTCCTCAGCCCCGAACGCACCCCGCGGACATTGGTGAGCTGTATGAGCGCCTGCAGGAGTGGCGCATCACCGACAACGCCACTCAAGAGGCGAGATGGACTACTATGCAGCAGCATATGCACCGCGCTGATAGGCGGTACGAGGCACAGATGGAGTGGCAACGTCAGCTCGGCGAATTCCTCCACTTTCCACCTCCCGGCGCCCCTGACCAGCCATGATCAGGCAGTAGGGAGATTCCCTTTGCTTCGCTTGGGTAGATTCCCTCCTCTCCGAGGACCCGTGCTCATCCCCTACGCCAACCATCTCGGTCCAGGTTATTCTACTTCACTCTGAACTCTAGAATTAGTCCTGTGAGGACACAGTCCGATTTAAGTGTGGGGTAGGATGCTAGAGAACCTTGCATGAACTTGATTGCCCTTGATTGTGTTTTATGTGTGCCTCGTGATTCCTTTCCAGTCTCTCTAGCATTAGAATGGCTCAGTTCTTGATTTTTGATGTTAAGTTGTTGTTCAAACTTTTCATAATGATGCTTAGACTGCTTAACCTAGAACTTGAGAACCAACTTGTATACTTTGATGCTAAATTGCCTGGTCAGAACAGAGTTTTTAAAATCACACTTGTAGTTTGTAGCCTTGATTGCATGAAAATGACCGAATCCGACTATCAAACCAACTGTGAGCTTTTGATCCATTGCACGTAACTTGCAATTTTAATTCCTTTTTGAGTGGTTTTCTGTTTGCTTGAATGAGTTAGAATTTGCATAAGACCTACTCGAGACCACACGATGACACGAGTTCTAGAATGATAGGGGCACCTAGATTCAACTACTAAGCCATATAGCCTACCTAACGATAAAATCCATTAGGTGTAGACCCTTGAGCTTGGCCTGTTCTTTCGGTTCGATAATACATTACAGCCATTTCCCATTCTTTCATTCCCCGTTGATCCCCTGTGGTTGTAGTTCTAGATTGACCTACCGGAAGTCGGTTTGTGGTAACCTGCCTATAACCATTAAACAGGTGGTCTTAGCTATTATGTCCAGACGTGTAAACCCCTCTAGCAACTAAAAGAAAAATCGGCACAAAAAATAGAAAAAAAAAGAAGAAAAGAAGCAAGCTTCGAAAAAAAATGAAAAGAAGAAAAATCAAAAAAGCCAAAAAGGTTTCAAGTTTTAGTTCAATAAAACTTTCTCCTCCCTACAAATGGAAGAACGAAGTCAAAGAAAAGTTAGAAAAAATTGTGTAAAGAAAAAAAAGGAAGAAAAATAATAAGTGCTAGGTTGCTTGAGGGTATCATAGGACGAGCGTTCATTATTCCACCCGTGTCTGGTTAGACTGTAGGAAGCCATAGATTAGATTCGAGGGAAGTTAGTCGAAAGCTACACCGCACAAAGCCATCTTCATACATTCCCATCATCCATCGCATCATAAACCCAAGTAGTGTAGACTTCGTTACAGTCCTAGCAGGGAAGTCCTTCTTGACTAGTTACTCGTGTTATCACAGTGGTGGAGATGTGGTTGAATTGCAAACTTATGACAGAATTCAGTAACAGAAAATGATTGAGAGCAGAAACACGTCCTTAAACACAGAGAGTGAGAGTTTCCATTATACTAAATATATCCTGTGTGAGGAGTCTGGTCGGTCAGGTCAAATTCGTGCATAATTGGTTGCTACTACTTGTCGTGTGCAGATTATTAGTGAGACCAGGTAGTTTGGCTGATCTGTATGCATGTTAGGTTTCTTGTTCTAGGATCTATCTGTCTAATAATTCATTGTGTTTGATTGAACTCCAATTTAATCGATCTTATCATTTGTGAACATGAGCGTTTCTATTCAGTTTGCTTGAGGACAAGCAAAAGCTTAAGTGTGGGGTATTTTGATGACACTCGATTTGACGTGATTATCAGCCTCATTTAAGCGACATTTCCTTGCTTAAGACATGGTTTTTAAGGTAGAATAGCTAATATTCAATCGATTGCCCTATCTCGTGCCATTTGTGTTACCTTGGCCCGTTTCGGGTCTATTTGATGGTTTTCTAGTGTTTTTATGTTAGCACAGGTTTTTGCCGTCAAATAAAGTAGCCAAGGACGTGTCTAAGGCGTTGGAACATCGAGGAATTGCACCGGAATCGATCCAAGGAGCCAATCAAGTCAAAATAATTCTGCCCGGTTTACAAAGGAATTTTCGCCGAAAATACCCTAAGGGTCGTTTGGTTGCAGTGATATTGATATTGATAACTGCAGATATCATTATATTCAGAATATCATCGTTTTTTCTATCCTGAATATCATGATATCTAGTGCCAAAAGTAATATCAATATCACTCTTTAGATATTTTACTCCCCCCTAGAATATCTGTGAAGTGATATTGATATCACTCTTTGCAGACCTTTTTGCCCCTGTTCTATCATCTCAATTGCAGTGCCATTATTTATTTTCCCCATTTCTCATCCCCCCGATTAATTCTCTCTCACCTACTCACCATTTGTCGATTGAGGTCCGCCGATTCCATTGTCCAACTAGTTTTGGACAATTGACGGGTGTCCTATTTTCTTAGCAAATAAGCCAAACCTCCAAACCTTTCATTCATCTAATATAAATTCGATTTCATTATTCGAGACTAAGCTGAAGACAAGGAAGACCTTGTTATTTCTAGTGCTTCTTCAACTGATTGGTGATTGGTGAATTAGCTAGGGTAAAGTTCATTCGATTATGTTCAGAACAAGTGTATTATAACCCATAAAGTTGAGGGCAAATTGGCCAATTTCCCATTAAAGTAACTTATCACCAATTATTACAATATCACTACACCAAACAATGTTATCTGGCTAATTGGTTTACTAATATCAATATAATAACATATCAATATATCCCTAATATCAATATATCTACATATCATCCAACCAAACGACCCTCTAGCATTTTCGGCGAAAATATCAGCACAAAATCACTAATGCCGACTCAAGGAAGTTTTCGGCGAAAATGTTAAGTTTTCGACCGAAAACTATGGGACCGAAATTTACAGGAGATATCAGCCGGCGGACCATCCAATTGCAAAGGAATTTTCGCCGGAAATTCCTTAATATTTTCGGCGAAAATACCAGTTAAAATCCGGCTGAATTAGGGTTAAGTATAAATACTTAACCGGCGGCCCAATACAAAAGGGAGACCTCATAATACATCATACATTATAATTTAAGGAATCCTCTGAAGTTCTGGAGCAAGGAGTTAGAGTTCGAAGAGCCGGAAAGAGATTGTGATGCCATCTCTTCCATCTCGAAGACTCGGAGCTAGGATTGCAATCTACCGGAAGATCGGAGTTCTGCCGGAGTCATCTTAATTAGGTTTTTCAGATACTTTTCTGTTCTCCCTTTGTATGATGAACTCTTTCTTTGTCTTTGATTCTTTTGTGATAAACATGAGTAGCTAAACTCTTAGAGCTTAGACTAGATGGACCCTAAGTGACCCAGGGCTTTAAAGCGGTCACGGATCGCGGTGATTAGATTCAAAGTTCAATTAGTTTCTCTTTCATGTTTGATTTGTTCTTCATTGTTCATGTTTCTTGTCTGGATTGATCATCTAGATTAGATTCTTGTTAAGCTAAGGACAGAAGCGAACGCTCGCCTTACTTTAGAACATCAAATTGAACAATTAACCTTATAATTGGAGCGTGCCTTTCGTAGGAACCAGTTAGGGTTAATCCACTGCAAGAGTAACTCATAAATCGTTAGTAATCTCACCAGTTAAGTTAAGTCGTTGCGAGAGGCGACCGTACCGGGCGACTAATTAATCTTGGTAGCTAGAACGGATAGAGCGAACGTTCGCCGATCTTAAACCTAAGGGTAAGGAGTTATGGGGCTAATAAGCCCATTCAGTACCTTACGTTTGGGGTAATAACAAATCAATACCCACCGTTTAAAAAATAACTTACGAGAGTCGTTCGTATGAAAATTTAACACATCCATCTGAAATGACAATTTCGTCCAATTTTGCCGTTAAATTGCCACATCACGCGTCCTATTTTGATTAAAATGCTAACGTGGATATATCCACGTCACCTCACCTGAATAAAATGACCCCTCTGCAATTTCAGTCTCTCTTTCTCAATTTGTTCCTCACCTGAATAATTATTCCCCTCTTCTTCTCTCTCCACCGACGGAGCTCCGCCAACCACCGCTGCAGTCCACTACATGTCCAGATCAAACACAATACCTCCACCATCGCCGCCTCTATCAGCCTCGTCCTACCACCCCCAATCTATCATTCGCCTCCCCCGCCTTCCTTAAGACGGCTATTGGCGACGCTCTACAAGCAGCACTCCTGGTCACCGGAGTATTGATCAATTGAAGCTTCATTCCCTGAATTGAATGTCAGTTCGTTGAACAGAGCTTTTGTTTGTCACAAATTAGGATTTAATTTGAATTCGAAATTGGATTGGGTTTGATTGTAGGTGAGAATCCCCAGACGGTGACGAAGACGCGGATAAGGTATTGGAACATCACAAAGTTGAATCAGCTCCGTACCTTGTTGGTTTGTTGTTGAGCGAGCTTGGTAATTTGACGAATCTCGATTACTTCTGGATGGCGGATTGTAACCTCAAAGATTCGATTCCTTACTCACTTGGTCAGTTGAGCAAGCCGAAAATCTGGATCGAACCTAAATAATAACTAACACATGGCAAAGGAAAACAAATAGGGAGGGCTTTTAATTTTCAATTGACGGACCAGGCACAACAAACATGGATATATCCACATCTGTGTTTTAATCCAAATAAGACGCGTGATATGGCCATTCACGGACAAAATTGGATAGAATCGTCATTTTGGATGAATGTGTTAAATTTTCATGCGAACAACACTCGCAAGTTATTTTTCAAACGGTGCGTACTGATTTGTTAATACCCAAAACGTAAAGTACTGAATGGACTTATTAGCCGGAGTTATGGTGGGGTCTTAGAATTGATTGAATGAGAATCAAAATCCGCTGATCTGTTGATTGTCAATGCTCTGGTGAACGAAGGGGGATTCAAAGTCTAAGTTCGTCTGTCATCTCTATTTTAATCAATCAATTTCCAATCTGTCTTTAGTTAAATTTTTAATTTCTCTGCATTTCTTAGAATTAGAAGTCGTGGAACTCACACCACGCACGAAGTGTTTGAATCTGAGTAGTTTGCCAGCTTATTTGAGTAGTCGATCTTAGAAGACCCCTAGAATACGATCTACCCTAGCTCTTGCTAGCTTGGTAGTATTTGATCACCGCTCTGCAGCGTTCATCAGTTAGCTGAACTTGTTGAACTATTCTAGCGTGCTTAGGGAGTATCGTGCTTAATTGTTATATCGTTTGATCATGTTTTTGCTATGCCTAAGTCCTATTCTTTGTGATGTTGACTTTTGAGAAATGTCGGTTTGACCATGAACTGTTTATGATCATTTGGCTGCCCTATGTGCTTATTCTCGTTCAGATTATTGTGTTTTCCATCTGAGATCATATTATACGTACCGTCATTTCCCGCTTTGTGATAGTCTTGCCATGATTAGGGTTCAATGTTCTATTATGTTGACTTTTTCAAATGTCGGTTTGACTTCTGAACTCTGATTGTGCTAATTCCATTCTGGCTGTCCTAAGCATGTATTTTATTGCTCGTGATTACCGGTTAATCTGCTTTGCTTACCCCCACTCGGTTTTCCTCATTTCTTTGTGAAATTGAGTTTTTCGACTAAGTGTGGGGTAGGGTTTTAGTTTGACTAATCGGGTTTGTTTTCTTGTTTAGGAACGCCACTTTTGAGCACTGGACCAAGGCACGACTTGATGGTGCTTCGAGCTCCGGAGCCCCCGCTCCCGTCACACCCGCAGTTCAGGGCCCTCCACCAGCTTTCCCTGACCGTGCTGGGTACCACCGCACCGTTGCTCGCCTACCCCCGCACTACTTTGCACGCTACCAGCGGTTTGAGCACACCCGTGGAGCTGATGTTCGCCCTCTTTCCATGGAGTCTCTCTCAGAGCACGATGATGACTGGTACCGGAACGTGCTATGCACTGACCCATTCCGGCTTGCTGGAGCTGACCACGCTTACCGCCGACTTCCCAGACATCGCTCTCCAGGAGTTTTGGGCGACATTCGAGCTGGACGAGCACAAGAGGAGGCAGCACAGGAAGGTTGTTACCTTCTATCTAGGCGGGGTGCACAGGGAGCTCACATATGATGAGTTTGCAGCTCATCTAGGCATCCCCTACGAGCATTACCACGGTCATCACCTTGGCTGGGACGATGACGACGACGAGGAGTACCATGCGCTCTGGAGCCACATGACTGGAGTGCCCGGTGATCGCCTCGGGGACCATAACTCAGTTAAGTCGATCTCCCACCATTTCTTTCGATACATTCATATGGTTTGGCGTAGATCGCTTTTATAAGCTCCAGAGAAGGACCGCCACCATATCAGCAAGGACGAGCTTCTTCTTCTTCGCGCCATCCGGGAGAGATATCCTTTTCATCCCGGATGGGTACTTGCTCGCCTACTCCGCAAGAAGACTCAGAGATCAGGTCACCCCCGCTCACTCCTGGGAGGCAACTTTGTGGGCCGACTCATCATCTCCTTCGGCCTCAGCCAAGAATATGGCCCGAACATCCCACGCCACAGAGTACGTGCCGTTGGAGGAGATTTGGCGGTCGAGTATAACCTCGATCTGGACATCAGCCCCCTGGTGCCAGTGGATCCTCTTCTCGAAGACGAGGACGAGTCAGAGGAGGAAGATGATTCTGAGCAGGAGCAGCAGCAGCCGCAGCCAGAGTTTCATGACCATATACCCTCGCCACATCATCAAGCAGGGTATGCACACCAGCCGCCGCCGCACATCCCCGATCCATACCAGGCGCCTCCTCCTCAGCCCCGACCGCACCCCGCGGACATTGGTGAGCTGTATGAGCGCCTGCAGGAGTGGCGCATCACCGACAACGCCACTCATGAGGCGAGATGGACTACTATGCAGCAGCATATGCACCGCGCTGATAGGCGGTATGAAGCAGAGATGGAGTGGCAACGTCAGCTCGGCGAGTTCCTCCACTTTCCACCTCCCGGCCCACCTGACCAGCAGTGACCGGGTTGTATACCTTTTCTGGTCCTTTCTTTTTATTTATTCTTTTCGGATTTCGATCCAACTTTTTCTGTGTGGATCCGGGGCACTTGTCCCGGTTTCCTTTTTATGTTTCATTTGTTTTGTAGGGAGTAGGGAGATTCCCTTTGCTTCGCTTGGGTAGATTCCCTCCGCTCCGAGGACCCGTGCTCATCCTCTACGCCAACCATCTCGGTCCAGGTTCTTCTACTTCACTCTGAACTCTAGAATTAGTCCTGTGAGGACACAGTCCGATTTAAGTGTGGGGTAGGATGCTAGAGAACCTTGCATGAACTTGATTTCCCTTGATTGTGTTTTCTGTGTGCCTCGTTCTTGATTTTTGATGTTAAGTTGTTGTTCAAACTTTCATAATAATGCTTAGACTGCTTAACCTAAAACTTGAGAACCAACTTGTATACTTTGATGCTAAATTGCCTGGTCAGAACAGAATTTTTAAAATCACACTTGTAGTTTGTAGCCTTGATTGCATTAAAATGACCTAATCCGACTAGCAAACCAACTGTGAGCTTTTGATCCATTGCACGTAACTTGCAATTTTAATTCTTTTTGAGTGGTTTTCTGTTTGCTTGAATGAGTTAGAATTTGCATGAGACCTACTCGAGACCACACGATGACACGAGTTCTAGAATGATAGGGGCACCTAGATTCAGCTACTAAGCCATATAGCCTACCTAACGATAAAATCCATTAGGTGTAGACCCTTGAGCTTGGCCTGTTCTTTCGGTTCGATAATACATTACAGCCATTTCCCATTCTTTCATTCCCCGTTGAACCCCTGTGGTTGTAGTTCTAGATTAACCTACCAGAAGTCGATTTGTGGTAACCTACCTATAGCCATTAAACAGGTGGTCTTAGCTATTATGTCCAGACGTGTAGACCCCTCTAGCAACTAAAAGAAAAATCGGCACAAAAGAAAAAAAATAGAAAAAAAAGAAGAAAAGAAGCAAGCTTCGGAAAAAAAATGAAAAGAAGAAAAATCAGAAAAAGAAAAGAATTTCAAAGTTTTAGTTCCATAAAACGTTCTTCTCCCTACAAATGGAAGAACGAAGTCAAAGAAAAGTCAGAAAAGAAAGAAAAAATGTGTTAAAAGAAAATAGGTGCTAGGTTGCTTGAGGGTATCATAGGACGAGCGTTCATTATTCCACCCGTGTCTGGTTAGACAGTAGGAAGCCATAGGCTAGATTCGAGGGAAGTTAGTCGAAAGCTACACCGCACAAAGCCATCATCATACATTCCCATCATCCATCGCATCATAAACCCAAGTAGTGTAGAACTTGTTACAGTCCTAGCAGGGAAGTCCTTCTTGACTAGTTACTCGTGTTATCACAGTGGTGGAGATGTGGTCGAAATGCAAACTTATGACAGAATTCAGTAACAGAAAATGATTGAGGGCAGAAACACGTCCTTAAACACAGAGAGTGAGAGTTTCCATTATACTAAATATATCCTGTGTGAGGAGTCTGGTCGGTCAGGTCAAATTCGTGCATAATTGGTTGCTACTACTTGTCGTGTGCAGATTATTAGTGAGACCAGGTTGTTTGGCTGATCTGTATGCATGTTAGGTTTCTTGTTCTAGGATCTATCTGTCTAATAATTCATTGTGTTTGATTGATCTCCAATTTAATCGATCTTAGCATTTGTGAACATGAGCGTTTCTATTCAGTTTGCTTGAGGACAAGCAAAAGCTTAAGTGTGGGGTATTTTGATGACACTCGATTTGACGTGATTATCAGCCTCATTTAAGCGAAATTTCCTTGCTTAAGACATGGTTTTTAGGGTTGAATAGCTAATATTCAATCGATTGCCCTATCTCGTGCCATTTGTGTTACCTTGGCCCGTTTCGGGTCTATTTGATGGTTTTCTAGTGTTTTTATGTTAGCACAGGTTTTTGCCGTCAAATAAAGTAGCCAAGGACGTGTCTAAGGCGTTGGAACCTCGAGGAATTGCACCGGAATCGATCCAAGGAGCCAATCAAGTCAAAATAATTCCTGCCCGGTTTACAAAGGAATTTTCGCCGAAAATACCCTAGCATTTTCGGCGAAAATATCAGCACAAAATCACTGATGCCGACTGAAGGAAGTTTTCGGCGAAAATGTTAAGTTTTCGACCGAAAACTATGGGACCGAAATTTACAGGAGATATCAACCGGCGGACCATCCAATTGCAAATGAATTTTCGCCGAAAATTCTTCAATATTTTCGGCGAAAATATTAGTCAAAATTCGGCTGAGTTAGGGTTAAGTATAAATACTTAACCGGCGGCCCAATACCAAAGAGACGTCATAACATACTTTTCCATAATCAGAATTTAGAGAATCCTCTCAAGTTCTGGAGCAAAGAGTTAGAGTTCGAAGAGCCGGAAAGAGATCGTGACACCATCCCTTCCATCTCGAAGACTCGGAGCTAGGATTGCAGTCTACCGGAAGATCGAAGTTCTGCTGGAGTCGTCTTAATTAGGTTTTTCAGATTCTTTTCTGTTCTTCCTCTGTATGATGAACTCTTTCATTGTCTTTGATTCTTTTGTGATGAATATGAGTAGCTAAACTCTTAGAGCTTAGACTAGATCAACCCGAAGTGACCCAGGGCTTTAAAGCGGTCACGGATCGGTGAAGATTAGATTCGAAGTTCAATCAGTTTCTCTTTCATGTTTGGTTTGTTCTTCATTGTTCATGTTTCTTGTCTGGATTGATCACCTAGATTAGATTCTTGTTAAGCTAAGGATAGAAGCAAACGCTCGCCTTACTTTAAAACATCAAATCGAACAATTAACCTAATCATTGGAGTGTGCCTTTCGTAGGAACCAGTTAGGGTTAATCCACTGCAAGAGTAACTCATAAATTGTTAGTAATTGCACCAGTTAAGTTAAGTCGTTGCGAGAGGCGACCGTACCCGGGTGACTAATTAATCTTGGTAGCTAGATCGGATAGAGCGAACGTTCGCCGGTCTTAAACCTAAGGGTAAGGAGTTATGGTGGTGTCTTAGAATTGATTGAATGAGAATCGAAATCCGCTGATCTGTTGATTGTCAATGCTCTGGGGAACGAAGGGGGATTCAAAGTCTAAGTTCGTCTGTCCTCTCTGTTTTAATCAACCAATTTCCAATCTGTCTTTAGTTTAAATTTTTAATTTCTCTGCATTTCTTAGAATTAGAAGTCGTGGAACTCACACCACGCACGAAGTGTTTAAATCCGAGTAATTTGCCAGCTTATTTGAGTAGTCGATCAAAGAAGGCCCGTGGAATACGATCTACCCTAGCTTTGTAGCTTTGTTAGTTATTTGTTTGAACGTCCGCACAGCGACCGGGCGGCTCATCAAGGACAGTTGTAGAGGAGTTCTTGGAATTGATTCCAAGTATCATATAAGCTTACTCCTTCCTTCTGAGAGAATCTGGCGATGCTGTCCTTGATGGCTGTTGTTCTGGCAGGAGGGAAGTACTCTTCGACGAAGTCCTGAGCAAGAGTATCCCAGTCTGTATAGTAGCCAGGTGGTTTGCCAGTAAGCCACCTCTTAGCTGCGGCTTTGATAAGAATTTTACCAATGTCGTATTCCACGAGGTCCTCTCATAGACTAATACTCACAAAATTCATGAACGGTCTAAACATTTAAAATTGAGGTTTGGGTTTGAAAGAGAGCAAATCGAAAGCATAAGCAAACAAGGAAAAACTAACAAGTGAAATTGAGGATCAAACAAGAGAGAAGGGAGTTTAGCTTAGCAAGGGGTTTCTTCAAGCTCAAGGTTCATGAAATCTGGATTGAATCTCAAGCAACGATGTGTAAACTAATGACCATGCAATTCACTCAAGTAGAATCAACGAACTCTCGCACAATTGACTCTCTACTCCTAGACCAAATGCACCATGCTCTCGCTATGTGAACAAAGGTAATGGAGTGCCTTAACTTGCTCAATGAAATGCCAAAAACTTGAATTCTATGCTAACATTCATCTAGCACAAGGTAAATGATGCAAGACACTCTCATGTCAATCATATAACACTAGTCTAGCAATCAAAAGGGTCTCTCAACCTTCAAATGAAAGAAAACTCAATGCACACCAAGTGTTTGATAAAATGACAACAAGGAAAACAAGCTCAAAATGGTTGCAATTGTATAATCCAATCTCTCAAATCATCCAATTACAATCCTACAACATTAGATCAACATCAATCAATCATTCTCATGTATTGAAAGACATAAACAATACCAAAAGAACAATCAAGCTCTAATGGCTACAAAGCACAAGGTCTAGGATCATCATCTTACACAAATGGCTAAGAGAAACTCAATCCATACAATCAATCACCTATCCTAGCTTGATCCATCCCCCACTAAACTAAACCTAAGCTTAGCCTAGCATAACCACGGAAGAAACCTGAAATTGAGTAGAGGAGACCATCCTTGCTTCCATGGAGGATCTTCCTACTTGGCTCTTCAAGCTCCAATCCAAGGTGTGGAAAGCTTCACTTAGATCCTTGATCTTCAAGTTGATCAATAAGGGAGAGAGGATGGTGTTTGGTTGAGAAAAGAGGGATGATCGGCGATTGAATTGAGAGAGAGAGTGAGACGGACGAGTGTGTGTAAAATTAGAATGTGTTATCTCCAATTATCATCCGCTGCCTTCTTTATATACTGCTAGAATAAGCTGGGATTTTCGGCGAAAATTCTACAAGATTTTCGCCGAAAATATTCTTGAAAAACACCGAGCAGCTTGTCATTTCTTCATAGATTTTTGGCGAAAACTTTGAAGAGGTGGTGGAACTCATCATGGAGGAATGGGGTGAAAGTGACTTGTGTATGAAGCGGATGAAGATGACGGTGAAGATGGAGATGAGGAACTCTCCTTCAGTTCCTCGATCTTGATCGGGTGACAGATGGAGGTGGATTGGGTTCTGCCTCTCTTCGGAATCTGTGATTGTCTTGGTGGAGCAGAACTGCCTAGTCTCTCTACACTCTTAGCCTTGTCTTCCTTGGCGGTTTCAGAGCGTGTATGAGGGTGGCGGTGCATACACTTGTGAACAATCTACAAATAACAAAAACAAACGAAACCAGTGTAAAATCGAAGTGGATGGAAAGGTGAAAGGTGGAAAGTAGAAGAATAAAATGCCGTTCTTCTTTCGAACAATCAAAAGAAGTCCCCGACAACGGCGCCATTTGATGAACCGTCGTAGAGCGGTATCAAATAACTACCAAGCTAAAAGCTAAGTAGATCATATTCCACGGGTCTTCTAATGATTGATACTCAAATATAGAGGCAAATTACTCAGGTTAAACACTTTGTGCGTGGTGTGAGTTCCACGACTACTAATTCTAAGAAATGCACGGAAATTAAAAATTAAAACTGGAAACAGATTGAAAGATTGGTTGATTAAAATAAAGATGACAGACAAGCTTAGACTTTGAATCCCCCTTCGTTCACCAGAGCATTGGCAATCAACAGATCAGCGGATTTCGATTCTCATTCAATCAATTCTAAGACACCACCATAACTCTTTACCCTTAGGTTTAAGACTGGCGAACGTTCGCTCTATCCGATCTAGCTACCAAGATTAATTAGTCACCCGGGTACGGTCGCCTCTCGCAACGACTTAACTTAACTGGTGCAATTACTAACAATTTATGAGTTACTCTTGCAGTGGATTAACCCTAACTGGTTCCTACGAAGGCACACTCCAATGATTAGGTTAATTGTTCGATTTGATGTTTTAAAGTAAGGCGAGCGTTTGCTTCTATCCTTAGCTTAACAAGAATCTACTCTAGGTGATCAATCCAGACATGAAACATGAACAATGAAGAATAAATCAAACATGAAAGAGAAACTGATTGAACTTCGAATCAAATCACCGCCGATGCGTGACCGCTTTAAAGCCCTGGGTCACTTAGGGTTCATCTAGTCTAAGCTCTACGAGTTTAGCTACTCATGTTCATACAAAAAGAATCAAAGGCAAAGATAGAGTTCATCTTGACAGAGGAAGAACAGAAAAGGATCTGAAAAACCTAATTAAGACGACTCCGGCAGAACTTTGATCTCCGGTAATCTGCAATCCTAGCTCCGAGTCTTCGAGATGAAAGGGATGGCGTCACGATCTCTTCCTGGCTCTTCGAACTCTAAACTCTACTCCTGAACTCGTGAGAATCCTCGAAGTATTTGGTATAGTTGGTATTATGAGGTGTCTGATATGTGTTCTGATTTGGGCCGCGGTTAAGTATTTATACTTAACCCTAATACCGCCGGTTTTGCCTAGAATCACTACAACAAAAACAAACTTTTGCGACATTTGTTGAGTAATCTATAACGATAATTTCATTAAACGTCGCTAAAAATGCTATATTTGTAACTCTTGCGACATTTGAGTAAATGTCACAAAATTATAATTTTTAGTGACATAAATCAATGACATTTTTTTATGTTACTATATTATTAGATATATATTTTAAGTTAAAAACATATATTTAAGTTTGGTGCATTCTATCTAACATAAATGTCATTTCAATATTCATAGTATAGTTTAGAAAAAGCATTTTATACTCACCCATCTAAGTTTTTGTTATTTTTATCTGTAAAGGTCGAATTTAAATGAAATAAAATTTAACGTGTAAATCTCTTTGTACTCATGTAATACTTTTCGTATTCATGTACACATTTCGTATACACGAGTATAATGCAAGTTATGAAGGTCCTTTTGAACGTGATTTTACACATATTCACCTTTTGTAGACGGTGCATGCATACACACTTGTTGTAATCATATAGATACACATTTTTTGTAGAAATATAGATACAAATTATATACACTCATGTGCAAACACCCTTAAACAAATTAAATAAATATTCTATATAAAAAACCAATTATGATATGTGGCATAATGGTAAGGGCTCAATTTTATAACATTGATGTCAAGGGTTCAAATCCCAACATCAACAAATAGTAAACATTCTTTTCTAGGTGCTCAACAAGAGAAGTAGTTGGGGGGGCGCGGTGGAGGACTACCTGGGGGCCAGTGGTTAGCGAGAGACAATGGCTAAAGGTTCGGCGGTGGAGGACTACCTGGTGGTTGGAGGGAAGGCCGTTGGAGACACTATCCAAGGTTGGATGACACATGATAAGAGGTGGTTAGCGAGAGACAATGGCTAACGGTTCGGCGGTCGAGGACTACCTGGTAGCTAGTGGTTAGCGAGGGACAATGACTAAAGTTCGGTGGTGGAGGACTACATGGTGGGTTGGAGGGAGGCTGTTGGAGATGGTGTTCAATGAAATATATACATTTAAGTAACATATATAAGCGTTACAACATTTTGTGACACATATAAATGTCGCAAAAAATACTCACCAACATTTATTGTAAGCGTCACAAAAACATAAAGCGACACTGGTTTAAGCGACATTATTACGACACTTGGACAAAACGTCGGTGAAAACTTTAAGCGACATTATTTACCTTTTTAGCGACACATTAAAAGGTCACAAAAGCTTGTTTTTGTTGTAGTGAATTTTCACCGGAAATCTGATGGAATTTTCACCAAAAATTCCTTTGTAAATGAGGTGATCGCCGGCTGAGTTCTCCGTGATTTTCGGAAGTCGGGTTCTCGGCAAAAACTTGGGGTTTTCGCCGAAAACTTCTTCTTGAAAGCTCTGCCGATTTGTTCTTGAGTTTTCGCCGAAAACTCCAAGGGATTTTCGCCGAAAACTTCTTTGTAAATGGGAGCAGAATTTGGTTCGACTTGATTGACTCCTTGGATCGATTCCGGTGCGATTCCTCGAGGTTCCAATTCCTTAGACACGTCCTTGGCTACTTTATTTGATGGCAAAAACCTGTGCTATATGAAAACACTAGAAAACCATCAAATAGACCCGAAACGGGCCAAAGTAACACAAATGGCATGAAATAGAGTGATGAGTGAATATTCGTTATTCTACCCTAAAAACCATGTCTTAAGCAAGGAGTTGTCACTTAAATGAGGCTGATAATCATGTCAAATCGAGTGTCATCAATAATCCACACCGATCATGAGTCCCTCGAGTATTTGAAGGCTCAACACAAATTGAACAAGAGGCATGCAAGGTGGGTGGAGTTCATTGAGTCTTTCCCTTACATCATCCACTTCAAACAAGGTAAGGAGAATGTGGTAGCCGATGCCCTTTCTCGAAGGTATGCCCTAATCACTGCCTTGAGTTCTAAATTCATTGGTTTTGAGCATATCAAGGATTTATACGTGACTGACCCCGACTTTAAAGACATATTTGAGTCATGCACACATGTAGGGTTTGAGGATTATAGGCAGAATGGATACTTGTTCAAAGGTTCCAAGCTATGCTACCCTAGCCATTCAAGCCAAACCCTAGTCATAAGAGAAGCTCGTGGAGGAGGTCTCATGGGTCATTTTGGAGTGGCCAAAACAGTAGCTTGCCTTAAGGAACACTTCCATTGGCTTAGGATGAGGAAAGAAGTTGAGAAGATCATTAGCCAATGTGCCAAATGCCAACGAGCTAAGTCACACCTTCAACCCTTTGGTTTATATACCCCTTTGCCTATTCCTGAACACCCTTGGGTAGATTTGTCTATGGATTTTGTTCTAGGATTACCTAAGTCTAGAAGAGGCAAAGATTCAATTTTTGTGGTTGTAGATAGGTTTTCAAAAATGGCTCATTTCATTGCATGTCATAAGGTTGATGATGCATCCCACATAGCTGACTTATTCTTTGGTGAAATAGTCAGACTTCATGGCATCCCTAAGACTATAGTTTCTGACCGAGACTCAAAATTCCTAAGTTACTTTTGGAAGACCCTATGGGCAAAACTAGGAACCAAGCTTATGTTTTCCACAACCTGCCACCCTCAAACAGATGGCCAAACAGAGGTTGTCAATCGGTCACTATCCCAAATGCTTAGAGCTATCATTAAGTCCAACCTTAGGACTTGGGAGGATTGTCTACCCCATGTAGAGTTTGCTTACAACCGATCTGTCCACTCAGCCACTCAATACTCACCTTTTGAATTGGTTTATGGTTTTAACCCCCTAACCCCATTGGATTTATCACCATTGCCTATACATGAGTTTCTAGATGCAGATGGACACACCAAGACTGAGTATGTTAGAAAGCTTCATGAGAAGGCCAAAGCCAACATCGAGAGAAGGACAGCTCAATACCTAAGGAATGCAAACCGTGGGAGAAAGGAGAAAATTTTCCAACCTGGTGACCAAGTGTGGATCCACTTCAGGAAGGATAGGTTTCCTGAACAAAAGGAAATCTAAGTTGCTGCCAAGAGGAGATGGGCCTTACACCGTTCTTGAAAGGATAAACAATAATGCTTATGTTTTAGATTTACCTAATACCTATGGTGTGAGTGCTACTTTCAATGTTGCTGACTTAACTCCTTTCTATGATGATGACTTTGCAGAGACAGATTCGAGGATGAATCCTCCTCAAGAAGAGGGGAATGATGAACCCCCGGTTCCTTGGACCCGACCAATCTGCCCCTGACCCGAAGCCAAGTCAAAGCCTTCAAGACACGGGTCACAGCATTTATTGGAGATTGGAGTCGAGCCAAGCATGAGGAGCTGGACCAGAGGTTCATCAGAGAAGGATGCACGTGCTGACCCTTGATGGCCGACAGAAATCCAACCTGGAGGACAAATGCCGAAGAGCACTGCCCCGGCCCCGGAGGATGCGGACAACCAACCCCAGTACCGGACAACCATGCTCCGCGCTCAAATTCTGTCGGACAAGTTAATTCCAGGAGACTCAGGAGGCCAAAAGACTCGAGGAAAACCTTCCTTGTCCGAGGAAATTTCAACTAGGAGGTCTGGATGCCCCACATCACTGGAAACCCTGGTACCGGGCCGTGTCCACTGATGCCGACGACTGACCACCCGGACACCCGGAGCCCGCATAAATTACAAAAATGCACCGCGCGCTTCCGGGCCACATTTCCGAGCCGCGGAAGGATTCCTGCCCGCCGCCCGGGTTTTTCGCCGACGCGCCCGGAGCCTTTTCCCAATCCCACTCGAACCGGACTGTCGGTCAGCCCTAATCCGCCCGGATTAAGGTTTTTTCTGAATTCTACCCGTGTAGGAATTCCACCTTCGGACTACTTCATTATTTTTAAAGTTTCCTCGGTCTAATTTTTAGTATAGATTTATTATTCCTTTTTAGAGTTGGAAACGGCCTTGGCCACCCATTGTACTATAAATATTGGCCTTGGCCACGTTTGAAAGGAAGATTACATATTAAGAAAAATTCCAGAATTTTGTTCTTTTTCCTTCAAGTCTTTGCTCGTTGTTGCTTAGCTTAAGGTCTTGGTTTATCATCAAAGGCATTCATCCTTTGTTTGTGGCACCAAATTCGACTGAATACTTGGGTTCCTAGGTCGTTACCTAGTGGATTTCAAGTTCCCGCCGGTTTCAAAGGTTAGGTTCTCGTGGGGCTGATAAATAGTTTTGGGTGTTGAGTCGATCCCTTCCTGGAGAAGGCGGTTCGCATCAATAATGATATGCTCTCAATATTGAGCACCAAATATGAACAGTGAAAGGAAATAGGGAGCAATAGTAAGCATTCAGTGTCTACTAGTAAGCATTATAAGTGATACACAATTAAAATATTAAAATAAACTTAAAGATGTAGTTCATCTAGTAGATAGTCATAGGTTAGTATTGCAGTAAATCCTAATAGCTTGGTCTAGTGAATCCAATATGGTCTATAAGAACGCCATTATGGTCATCAAGACCTACCAATATGGTCATTAGGATCGTCAATACTAGTAAAATCCTAAGGGATTGCACAACTCATGGGTTGATCACTAGCACTACCCACTATGACATTTAAGGCCAGGTCATCCCTTGTTAGAAGTAAACCAGTAAGGAATTCACATGGACTCTTATAACCAATAAGATATTATTAAGCCAATAACCAATTTCTACTTAGTCAGTAGGATACATTACTATGAATTTTAGTAAATAAACAAATATCCCTCACAGTCTAATTGCTAAGTCCTCGTTAGGACTAGCGGTAGATAAACAATACTCCTTCCTAATGTTCTCCTTTGATTCCACAACAATCAACAACCCTTAAATAGCCATAAACCCCTTGGGATAAGCCAAAATAGTTAAAAACCTAACTGAGAAAGCCTCTCATCTAATCAAACCAAAAAGTTTGGATTAAGGATGTTTTACCCATAATCAAGAGAGGAGAAATGATCCTAGTGACTCCCTTGCCATGAAGTTTGGGGATGATAAGAAAAATTTTGCCCACGTTTGTGGCAATTTCTTCAAGTAGGAACATTGTTTGTCAAGTGATAAAAGTGAAAATGAGAGTCTGTTGTAATTTTAGAAGACCAGACAATTTTGAAACTGCAAGACCCAATCGCCGTTTTGATCGCACCATGCCCTTCATGCATAGCACAACACCCATTGTTGACCATAAAACAACAACCATGGATGAGGCCCCACACTCGTAGTCCTTTAGCATCAAACAACAGTGGCAGTAGCAGCATACCTACATTTCTAGAATCTTAAACCTTAAAAAAGAAGCACCCGACCCAATGCTAGAAACAGGGCATTACATTTCCAATATAGTTCACAATTTGTACGTTTAACCAGTTCATAAACATCAAGTCATAAACATTAATAGTACATTATATATTTATTAGAAATTGAATTCAAATTCATATTATTGTAATCCAAAAATATAATATTACAATAAGCATAATTCATATTACAATTGTTCAAACCTCCCCAAATATAATATTACAATAAGTTAATAAAGTTATACAATATTTTAATTATTTGTCCAAACATCCTCACATATCCCATATATCAAACCCTGATCACCCATATATCAACACGACGACGCAAGCTACACACAATAAACAAGTGAATGTTGTTAGCAAATAACGTAAAAAGTTAAATTATTAATAACTAATTAGAAAACTTACCGTTGTTAATATCTTCTTGAAATCTTCATTATTGAACATTAATAGAGACCAATCAAAATCCTTGGTTGACAGTTCCAAATTACTTTTTTCTCAAATTCACTTTTCACCTTTAAACCCCAACCCAAGTTAAAAAAAAAATTGAAAGTCCTTGGAAGGTGAGTCTCGTATCGGTGCGTCATATCCTCTCATTTTGAGGTTAATTACTCCTCCATAAGAAAAGACTATCCACCTATCCAATAGAGACGAATCAGCTCTTATACCATTTGTATCGCCTGTCATGAAGCAACATGGTTAGATCTTATGGTTAGAGTGGGAGTACGCGACATGGTCGGATAAAACAATAAAGAGAAACATAAATAAACCAAAATATCAGTTTAAACTCATAAATTAAACCCAGACAAAGGCCTCCAACATACAACCAATACCTAAATCCACAAGGAATAAGAAATCTTATAAAAAATCCCCAAGAGTATCAACTGAATAAAAACAAAAAAATGTCGACTTCTTAGTCCAAGCCTCCAATGATATACCTCGTTGCTTTATCTACATCCTACTTCTTGAACCAATCAAAACTCTTACCAACTCCAATACCTCATGCACGACGACTATCTGAAAGAGGGAGAGATGGGAGGGGATTAGTTTCCTAATGAAACTGAGTAATGCAACACTTCACATTTAGCCAAACTAAAACATAAGAGCTTCTCAACACTACTTCAATCAACAATAAACAATGGGATCAAGCCTTACATATAACTAGTTATTATCCTCCAAACAGTCTAGGTGATCAATCAATTTATTCCTCTATACTAGCATTATCATCATATCTCATCAACATCAACAAACTCACATATCATCATTCATCAACTCAACATCATAGTTCTCAACACAAGATTAAACCACATCCAACATCATTCATTCAATCACAAGCAAAATCAGTCACATCCAAAGTAACACAACAACAATTTATATCTAGGTGTTTAATTATGAGCCAATGATTTCTATACACCACCACTGTTGGCCACAAGGTCCACATCCCTTTGAAGAGTCTAGACGCATCCTAATCAGGATCCCTCCCATAGGAGCATTCACACACATACTTAAAGAAGCATCTTCCCCCTCAAGAGGTAACCCACCATCATTGGCAACCAGGCCAAGGTGATCTACCCCATAGACCATACTCAAACACATCAAAACGGGTGAGGTCAGTGTGGGATCCTTTCGGTTCTATTCATTCACAAACAATATACACAAGATTACAACAGTTAACATCATTCACTATCTTAGTTAACCATTCTCCAAGTTTTCATCACCATCTCGCAACTCACAATGCCACAAGCAATTACATTCTCTCACAATTCCTGATTCCATCATAATCACAACAATTACATAACATGAGCGTAATTGCTAGCCTCGCTGGCCACCCCACCTACAGAAAATATGGGAACATGGGTAGTTTCCAATAATCATCAAGAATCACCCACATGTCCATCATAATTAGGATGATCCTTCAGTAAGATCACCCTCCTACAACCACAAACTAACAAAGTTGAATAGTATATTAACTAGACATAAGCATTTCAACACTAATTCTCTCTTTTATCTAGGATCTAATCATATCATTATACTCCCAACACATCAAGGAACACAACATTTTCATCAATCAGACAATCAACATCACTAGGAAATTTCCCCAATTTCACCCTCTCAATTTACATGCAAAACCCCTAAATCAATTCTAGGTCGAATTACAACTCCTCACGTGTTCATCAATGTCTAACAACGCAATGCCCTCACATGGAATAGAAGAAGAGGCTCTAACCAACTCTTAGAATCGTGATTCCAAGCTCTCTCTTACTCAAATTTGTAGCTCCTCTTCACTCCCACACTGAACAGCTAATTCCCTCCACTAACTGAAATTTGAAACTTGTTTGCCTTGTTCCCAATAACCCGTAGCACGAAAAAGTGCTTCAACAGACTCCTAAACCTCATCATATCAAGGTTTGAAGTTGATAGAACCTAGAGTTTGTCAATGGAGTTTCAGGTTGAGTTGGGGAGTAAATAATAGTGAAAACCCGTCAAAACAAGTAATTAAGTTTTTAGATAGGGACACATTGTGCATCAAGGAGACACGGTCGTGCTCCCTATTATGGCCTTCTTGGAAGTGGATCCCAAAAGTATAAGCACGGTCGTGCTCTCCTCTATGCCAGGAAAAATGAGTCTCAATTTACTCGATTCCAATCCTAAATGAACCAAAGTTCGTCAGGACCTCTTAGGCATCATTTCTTAGGCCACATATCAAACAAACTGAGTTTTTGAACAATCGTTGGACGAGGATGTTACAAATTGTATCTCATGGTGTATATCACTTGATGATGTTCCAACCTAGCTTAAGTGTCTCAATATTTCTATTATTATATGGTTATTATTAGTGTTTTACTACTTCGCACTATTGGTATTTACTTGCTTATTAATGAAATTAAAAAATTTCTTCTAAAAAAATATTGGCCAACAACCTAGTTTAAGAGTTGGTGATTTGCAAATAACCTAAAAATAGGTGTAAAAACTTTTTATACCAGAAAACAAAATTGTTGTTGGAGGGTTAAATTGAGTAAATGAGTATAAATCGTTTCTAAAAATAGTTTCCACAATAGAGGGTGTACAAGAGTACTGGAGCGCATTTTTCTCCAGTTCATATATGTCTTACCACTTTATAAAGGATTTAAGCGGGTGAAGAACCTTACACGTGAAAAATAGGAAGGAGAGGAAAAGAGACAAGAGAAGAAAAAATTCCAGTTTAATTGACTAGTGTCAAGCCGTATATTTGATTTTCTAGCTAGCTTTTTTGGCCCGATTACTGCATCCACCAAGGGAAGTCCTCTAAACGCGATTGTTCTTTGCTTCAAATTATGAAATATAATTAATTACATTAATAGATTTATCTATTAATTATCTTGACGTTAGAGATATTTCTGAGATCGATAACTTTGTTTTTCGAGGTGACCTGCATGTTTTTTCTTCTACTACTCCCAATAAAACAATTTTTTAAATATTAATTACCCGTGTTCTAATTTTTTAAAAGTTTGAGAAGAGGGCAAGTGGAGAATTTTTTTGCCTTACTTATTCAGAAGGTAGGGTGTTTGGATATTGCAAATTTGTGTCATTCCTAAAAATGTACACATTGTCAATGTTAGAAAAATATCAAACCTTTCAATATAGTATTTTAGGCATGGCGAAGACAAAGCTTGAATGTTTTGTAGAGTTGAAAAAGTAATTGATGTGGAGTTATCATTACTTGAGGCAAGGACCTGCCACAGCTTTGAAACTTGTCTTCTTTCCTGATGGGACTTGGAATATTGAAGGCATTATGTAGAAAAATAGGATGTACATTTAGATACATACTAAAATATGTATATTATTTCTACATTTCAATTTGTAACAGATTAATATCTAAGGGATTGTAGAAATAAGGTAGCTCATGCTCTTGCTAGACCATCTTGTTTAGTTGCATCCACATCTGTGGGGTATGCTTCTCCAGCGGGTTTGGAAGATGTACTTGGAGAGATCTTCTCTTCTTGTGATACTTAATGAAAGCTTGATGACTTGACCTAAAAATAGCTAAGAGATTATCCTTGTTAATTTATCCCTTTACGTGTGAACATAAATACATGTAACTTATGTAGTTTTTGCGTAAATTATATAACAATAATATAATAATTAGAATAAGACAGTAGATTAAACCAAAACTAATCACTGTTTGTTCTTAAGGAATATATGTCCCTGTATATATTCAAGATTAATGAACTAATTCGTCTCAAGATAGAACATGTTACATCAACTAGTGTAGCGGTACTTAAAACACGAGAGAATTCCAACGCAAGAAAGATCATGAACAACATGACACGTATTTGTCTTTGAAGAGAGGGAATGCGCAAAAGAGTTTTGGAAGAATTTCGTTGTACAAAAATCCATGAGGCAAATTGATTTATAGGATTTCTAGGGATGCGCTACAAACAGTTATGTTGGTTTGGATACCAGTTAGTTAGATGAAAACATAAAATGACCAATTCCAAACCAAGATCAAGGCTGAGACAATGAATGTGACTTCCAAGGTGGGAGGGTTCATTCTTATATTTACCTTAATGCTACTTCATATATAAAATCAATATAATTTCTTCAGTTATCCAATTTTGGTAGTAATACACTTTTTCATTCCCTTATTTCCATTCACAATAAATCCTTATTTAGTACTTTAGCCATGAACACTGTCTAGTCTCATGAATTCTTAGAGAACTTATATTCTTTTATACTATTTGAAGTGGCTCACATATATTACTTTTAAATGTGCATTACGTGAACAAACTTACTAGTTTGGACGTCGAACTTTAGAAATCATTAAAAACCCTTCGTTTTAGGTTTATCCTCAACTTAAACATTACCTTTGAACCTAGATCTTGGGATCTCAAACGAGTATGGGTTTAATAATTTGATAATGGTGTATCATCATAAATAAATTTGTTTCCTCTTTGAACTTGGAACTTGGGATCTCCGGCGTACTAGGTACAATTACCACCATGATGAGTTTCTAAGTCACAACCCTTCATTTTAGGTTTATCCTCAATTTAAAAATTGTCTTATCATAAGTATGTGTTTAATACTATGACAATATTGGACCATCATTCACACAAAAAAAATCCTCTTTGAACCTATATCTTGGAATCTCCAACCTACTAGGTAAAATTACCACCACAATGACTTTCTAGGCCAAAACTGCATACTCCTTGATGATTTTTCAACTAACACTATAGGTAGTCCTTTTTTTAATGGACCTGGCACGTTATCTTTTCATCTAACATAATAAATCGAGATAACGTCACTAGAGATTAATTGTCTAAAAAAATTATGTCTTTGATGTATGTGACGAGATTTTCCACTGTACATAATGTTTTGGACATTCTTTTCATAGTGCGTGATCCTTGCTTCACATCGGTCTCTACAATTTATTTAATTAATCTTTAGAGTGGCCACCAATGTCTTAAAATTGGATTGGACACTTGGGGCACTCAGTATTTGAACCTAAACCAGACTAGGTCTGCGTTCAGAAATCCGGATAAGGGGGCGGTTTCGTGAGGGAAGGATTAGCATCCCCACAACACCTGGTACACCGCTACTACCAAATTTGACAAGCCATTCATGTGTTTTAAAATAATTCTTAGCTTTTAATTTGGGAGATTCACGCGTCCCGGCATTTGTGTAGACAAACAATATTGATGTAACACTCTAACCTAGAAAACTCGGTTAAACCATTGTTTAACTCATGCATTACTAATTCAGGTGTTATGACTCAAACCAAGTAAACATCACATACATTCTAATACATAATAGTTCATAAATCGATGACTGAATCAATAAGAGACTAACCGGCAACATCCAAAATACCATTACAATCAAATAACCAATGGAAATCAATAAGAACATCCAATAAACACAATAGTCAATAACCTAAAAGAAATCCTAGATATCCTGATCAAAACTAAAAGTCAAAAGGTGATTTGAACGTCCTGGTTGTACCTAGCATGAATTGACTCGTCGATATGCTGATTAGCAGCTCTCCTCGTAGCTCTCGTTGGTGGCATGGTTACCTGTAACGATAAATCGGCAATCTAATAAACGCTAAAAGCAAGTAAGCCATTAAGAGTTCAATATACTAAGTCAGTAGGTTGGTAGTCCGAGCGATCCCTATATGGTGCGTAAGGAATCCAATAGCCGGTAAGTTCTATGATCACCCATATGCCACAAGGGCTCATTAGATGGTCGTAAGACCCCATTAACCAGTACATTTCCTAGGGGATTGTGCAATCTAATGATGGATCACCCATGCTTACACCTATTCCAACCATTAACATTAGACTATCATACACGTAATCCCTACCGATAACAACCAATAATGATCTACCATCCTATACTAGTATCAAGTAGTGAAATGTAAACCAATAAACACTGTAATTGAGCATAAAAGCTAGGGTATGGATCATTGCAGTAAAATAATAAATTCAGTGAAAAACCCCTCACAGTTTCCTTGTTGAATTCCTGGTCTGAACGTCGGAGATAGACTTCCAAGCTTGAGCAATCTGCATTACAACCTCCTATACGAGATTCCCAAGAATCAAAACCAACATAACTGATCTGATTAACGAAGAACACACAAAACCCCAAACTGCATAATCATGACTGAGAAGCCAGAATCTATTGAAACGGAGAGGGATTACCTGAATCCGAGCTTAGACGATCTCTCTAGACCAATCTTTTAACCTTCCCTCAAGTGCTCTGAAAGATCCAACGATCTTAGCTCTGATTCCCCTTCTTTAATCATTGTTGTTCGTCGGTAGCATTTGAGAGAAAAGAGAATAAGTTGTGTGTACTGTTTCGGCCCGATAAACCTTCTTTATACTGAAATGGTACAACACTCACAACGTCCGTTGTCTGCTTGAGACAATGGCCGTTGGAGGCTTGACAACGTTAGTTGTTTGTTCTAGTATAACAGTCATTCTCTATGTCACAACGCCCGTTCTCTTCATCCAGCAGTGAATTCTGTAGCAGTTGTTGCAGCTCTTAGCAAACCCACCAAAACTCAATTCATTCCAAACCAGACACGAAATTAGACGGCTAACCGGTACCGGGATGTTACAACGGATCTCGATAATTTTAGACAAAAAGGTTTTAAAGGAAAATAATAAAATTGTTTTAAATTTGGACTCGAGTCTTTCGATTGTCTACGTATCTTGACTCAAGTTCTATTTAGTTCGTTTAGAAGAGTTGATTTGATTTGATTTGGACTAGGAGGTTGCAATTTGCTTTGAGTATTTCTTGATTTTTTTATGTTGCGAGATTTTCATGCAACTTTATTATTATAAAGACTAATCTTACTAATCTCAATTTTATTAATTAGAAAAAAAATTATGAAATACTTTTCATAATCTAAGACACCAATGGATTTTTATTAGTTCGACTCGTGTCTTTATGACTGCCTACATATCCAATAATATTGAAATCAAAGTCCACGTAGTTCGGACTGCTGAAAAACATGGTTTGATTATATTAGATTGTGAATATTTTTTCTTATATAGTTGATTAAGATTATATGAGGTTTATGGTTGGAGGTTTTCACTAGCGCATTAGCTAACAATACTAGTTGTAATGTCCACCCCGAACCAACGTGGTTAGACCCATGGTTAGACTGAGAATAAACGTCGTTGTCAGATAAAATGATAAAAGAACAGAAACTAAAATGAAACAATAATCCAATAAATAACATAAACCAGACGAAAATGGCCTCCAATCGTCAAAATAAAAACCAACAATCTCAAACTGAAATCCATATAAAAACCGATACAAAAATCCCCAAACATCAACTAAATAGAAAACAAAGTAAACATCAACTCCTTAGTTTAATCCACCAATGATATACCTCATCACTTCCGCTACCACTCCTGCTCGAGCTAACAACATCGCTCACGACTCCAATCACTAACCACAATTATCTGAAAGAGGGAGAGAAAGGGGGACAGTTCCCTAGTGAAACTAAGTTAGGCAACACCCTACCTATGTGCTGAATTAAACAATAGGAGTTATGCCAACACTCAATTTCAACACTGCATGAGTGAAGTAAGTCCCTCACCTGAAATAGAAGATCACGAAACTCTAATCAACTTTCAGATGCTCAGATCACGAAACTCTAATCAACTTTCACAAGCTTTCCCCTATCTCAAATTCATAGCCCTCTCTCACACCCATGAAAAATAGAAGCTCTACACCTCCTATTAGACTTGGATATTTTATATCCTTGTTCCCAAGAATCGGTAGGAAGAAACGACGCTTCAATCCAACTCTCATAGCTCCTGAAATCAAGGATTGAAGTTCAGAGAACTTTTTTGTTCGTCAAAAAGATTTACAGGTCGATTTGGGGAAGAAAATGAATAACATTTTCTAGCCACTTTTAGGGGTACAAAGTAACACAACAGAAAAATACTTTCTACCCACTTTTCTTGAAAAATGCGCTTTAGATGTCTCAAATAGTCCGTCGCGCTTTTTGGCACTTCTTCAACATCTATTTGAATAAATGCTCCAATCTTCTACTTTTCACTATTTTGATTATTCCTTTGTTTCAACTCCAATTTTGTCACCGTTTGAAGCGCTAAATTCTGTGAGGATCCTCTATAACATGATTTCCTGAACGGTAATAAAAAGAATCTACAAAGGGTGAAAATAGCAAAATATGTTGAATATTGTGACTTCCGTCCCTTAGACATGCATATATGGAAAATGGAAACCGATATCTCATCATAAATGCATCCATGAGTGAGAAAAATGGCTTAATATGGGGATTTAATTAAAAACAGTAAATCTAGTTTCGTCAAGGATAAAACGTATACATAATAAGCATGAAAACTATTTATAACTATACCCAGACGTACATAACAATAAACAGAAACATATGAATTAAAAATGATATTTGTCATCACAGATTTTGTATCGATCAAAAAAACAATGATATTTGTGTTTTTTTACTACACACTCACTACTGATCTGAGTTGTGCCATCACAGTATTTATTTTCACATATTGTGCTAACATCAAGGTATGCAACTTTCGAAATTGTCTTTTGAAGATCGAGACCTTCTTTTGCAGTCTTGGTATATCTTCTATGGACCAATGATAGTTGTATAGTAAGTTGACGTTGTGCCCAAGAATATCTCTCATTCATATCAGATGTCTCAACAATAATCCTTCCATTATAAACATGTGGCACTTATAGACCATCTCAAAACCATCATTTGAAATTCCCACAATTCTTTCATCCATTTTTTACCCATTTAGCTCTTGCTGGAAGACATTGAATTTTATCATCATTTTGTTATTATTTGTAGGTCAGGGCAAAATGCTATATGATAATGTTTGTTCATATCCGTCCAACCACCTCTTGAAAACCTTGGGTATATAAAATAATACTAATTTCCTTGTCAACAAGTTGTGTTCAACCCTATTAAGTGGGATCATTTTTTTAATTTTGTAGTCTCTCTTCAACTTCTCCTCTCTCTCTTGTTTTCCACTAGTCGGATGAACTAGGCGAAAAAATCTTCTAGGGTTAAGTTAGGGGTCAGGTATTGCTTCATATTACTGTTGCACAATTGACTTAGTTGGAAGCTACGCATCTGATGACTTGATAACTACATCATTTAATCCCCATATTTGACACATTTTCCATGTGGTTGATGCATTTACATGATTTCTCTAAGTTGTTTTGTGCTTAAATGTGTTAATTAGTCTTAAATATCCTCTTGTGACTCTTGAGGTCCATTTTGCACTACTCTTGATGTGTTTTTGATTCTTTTTTAGGTCATTCCATGATAGAGGATGAAAATACAAAGTCACAGGTTCAGACGGTGACTGAATCAGAGTTTGGAAGATTGAGTTATGGGCAAAAGACCGGAGTCAGAAAGCTAAACCACAGTCGCAACCTATTGCAAACATAGGCCAGATATTCGACTTGTCAAATCAAGATTTTGCCACGACCGTGGTCGATCACCCCTATATAAGCTGAATTTTTGGGAAGTTTGGGACGTTCTATTCTTCTTCACAACTCAATTTTGCCAAACAACCATCATCTCCAGTACTTAATACTTCACTTCATGGCCTCCCAATCACCATCCAACTATTTTCCATCATCCCCATTAGTATAGAAATAATGGATTGAATATTGAAAACCTCTTAGCTCAAAGAATCCAAGACCAATCATCAACATTTCTTTCTAAGTCGTTTTCCTCCTTTTCATCATGTCTATGTGTAGCTAAACTCCCTAGGATTCAGTGAGTGGAACCTTAGGGTGGTTGATGAATGAAAAGATACTCTCAAACTATATGGATGATTTCATTACATGATTATGCGAGTTTATCGATTTGATGACATGTTCTTTATTTTAATGCTTGATTAGGTAGATTCTTGGTAGAAATTGTCCCGAGAGGTTGTTTTTATCATTGAGTGTCGTGGTTTTTTGCGTAGTATTGCATTACACTCGAGAGAGGCATGTGTGCTAGGTGTTTTTAGATAGAAAAAACTTGTAGCATTTCATCGAACACTTGGTGTGTGTCTTGCATTTAGTCAATTTAAGGTGAGAGCCCGATTAACAAGTCACTACAAAAATCCGCCGGTTCAGCGTCGGTCACAGACGCAGTTTAGGTCAGTTACTAACCGACGCTAAAAGTTTTAGCGTTAGTCAGAAAAGTACGTACAACTTCTGTAACATCCCCGCCCAACGGAACGGTTTGGAACTCGAGTTTGAGTGGTTGAGACATTGGAAACAATGTTCTTGAGGCCCCATCAAAGTCTGAGACGTTCATAATTGAGTTGGGTTGAAGTTACAAGCGAGTATGCGAAAATTGGTCAAGGTGGGTAGACTGTGATACACGGTCGTGTATCAACAATACACGACGTGTATCATGACCTGACTATAAAAGGCTGATTTTTCAAGGATTTCCATAACTTCCCCTTCTTTCTCTTTCCCTGAAAATCCCTTTGACGAACCAAAAACCCCCAAACTTCAATCCTTGATTCCGGGAGTTGTAGAGCTCCGATTGGCGATCCGTTTCTTGCTACGCGTTTGTGGTGACTAGAGGAAGAGATCGCACTTTGTGGTTCTGGGTATTTCGGATCGAGGTGCTGTCAGTGGCAGAAGGAAGAAGCTTCGTTTTTTGTGTTTGAGAGCTTGGCTGTTTGAGTTCTAGAATTTTTTTAGAGCCTCGTCTTCTTGTCAGGTGAGGGTTTAGTGTACAATAGGTAGTATTGGTATGTGTGAGGAGTTACAACCTTGACTTAGAAGAATGTAGGGCATTGCATGAAATTGAAAGAGAGTAAAAAGGGAAACTGTACTGTAATTGATTGTTATGTGAAGTATGATGATTGATGCTTGTTGTGTGGTTGTTACTTGATGAATTGATTGATGGTTGTGGGCTATTTTGATGTGTTGAGATTGGGGAAATGATTAACATTAATGATTAATGGATCGGACTTAGTAATGAGTGTAAGAGGGTTGGGATGTGACTCTGTAAACTGTATTTATACCTTGTGTTGTCAGTTGTGATTCAAGGAGGGTGTTCCTACCAATGTGGGGTCGCCCTAATCAATGATGAATAGGTGGATGGCCCTGCCAATATGGGGTCATCCAATGAAGGATGTACAGGAGGGTAACCCTGAGACTCACGACATGGCTACCCCTGTACTTGCAGGTGGGGGTGGCCGGTGAGCTAGTCGTTACCCTTAAACTGTTTGTGTAAAGTGGAATTGTTGAATGAAGTGTGATGTGATTATAAATGTGTGAATGGATGAAATTATGCTATGTGATATTGGATGGATTGGGGTTACGTGTTGTTGGTTGAAAGTGGTGTTATGCGGGTTGGGAGTTGATAATGTGTTATTGATATAGAATTATGACATAGAATTGGATAAGGGAATTGGGTGGTGCGATTACATGAATGGTTGAATTGATGTTATGTGATGGCTTGGGTGGAATTGATGTTATGTGATGGCTTGGGTGGAATTGATGTTGTGTGTGAAGGTGGTTGTTAATGTGTTTAGGGTAGTAGACTTATGACTTAGAATTGGCTAATAGAATTGGTAAGGGAATTGGTACATGGAATTGGCTAATAGAATTGGTAAGGGAATTGGTACATGGAATTGGGTAAAGGATTTGGGACTTGGTTTGATTGATTGGAATTGCTTTATTGATATGTGTAGTTGATTGGATTGTGATATGTGAATGTGGTTTGGAATTGGATTAATGATGGAGTTAATGATGAAATTGTTGATGGACTTGATGTCTGGAATTGGATGGTTTTGATGAGGTTGTTGATGGATGAAATGGATGAGTTGATGGACGGATTTGATAGATGAATTTTATGAATGTAGTTAATTGTTGTAATTACTTGAAAGGATATAATTGGAAGGAATCAACGTTACCCCAAGGAAATGTGTTGAGGTAGGTCTACGTGGGTAGATCACCTTGGTTGGATACCGAGGATTAGTAATCCAGTCGGGTCTACGTTGGTAGATCACCTTGGTCGAGTACCGAGGATTAGTTGTTAACTCCTGAGGGAGAGATTGTGTTTGTTCATGGAAAAGGATCCATTGAGGATGCGTTTTGGACCCTCCTGGAAGAGTGGGTGCGTCTGTGGCCGGCAGGGTAACGGGGGAACAACTCCTTATGGCGCCTAATGAACTCACCTAGCGAATTTAATGAGTTGTGTGTGTGATTTGTGTATGATGTGTGTTTTAGATGTGCTTGTGAGATGCCTTGTAGTATGTTGTGAATTGTGTGGAATCAATCTGTGAACCGAATTGTGTAATTGTGCCGAGCTGGAAGATTGATGTTCAATGGTTTGTGAGTACGATAATGAATTGAATTGTGAATTGTTAATACGGATAACGATGTTGTGAACTGTGAATTGTTAGTATGGAGAACTGTACTTGTGTGATAAATTAGATGGCTTAAGGATGCTTAATATCTCACTTGTAATTGAAATAAGAAAGGTGTTGTATGTGACTCTGTGTGTGGGTATGTGTGTTCGTTGATGGTGTATGCGGGATGTGATGTGTTACGATGTGGAACTGTATGTAAGTGATGTTGTAATGTTGAACTGTATGAGCGGCGATGACGCTGTTTGGTGATATGATGTTGAATTATGTGCATGATGAACTTTGTTATATTGATGTTGTTATGAATTGTGGATGTTGAATCTAGTACTGCACCTATGTGATCACCTAGACTGTTTTAGGGAATTAAAATAAGAATGGTTGTGTCTGGTTCCATTGTGGTTGTGTGTGCGGAGTTTGGAACCGCTCTTTCAGGCTAGGTTCGGCGCATAGTTAAACCCAGTGGGTTCACTCAATTTCAATAGGAAATTGATCCCCCCCCCCCAGCTTCTCATTTCAGGTGTGCGGTTGAGTTCAGAGGAGTTGTAGTTTGGAGTTGTGAAGTGAAGCTTAGTGGACTACTTTGGAGTGACTATCATTTTGGTTTTAGATTTCAGTTGACACTTTTGGGTTGGGAAATTTGTAATTCGTTGTTGGATTTTGGTATTCAGTTTGTACTCGGTTTAACTTTATTGGAAGCGATTCCGTTGCACTTTGGATTTAAGTTTATTTCGAATTTCAAGGTTGTTTCCTTTTTTATTTTTAAATGTTGGATCTTTGAGTAACACTCTTACCGGTTCAACCACGGATAAACCTAGGTCGATTTGGGACGGGTGTTACAACTTCTTATTCACAACCTAACAAACTAACTACTAACCCTAAAACCTTATAACTAACTAATTCACAAACTAAATAAAACACAATATTGAAATAAGAAAATACATACCTTAGGAGAGTTGAGAGAGTTGAGATGAATTGGGAGGAGTTGGCCACTGCACAAATGAAGTGCCTGTCCGTCCAGAGGTTTAAATAGGTTGGAACTTTAGCGTCGGTCGATGACCGATGCTAAACTGGACACGGAGATGAGATAATTCCCCTATAATTTAGCGTCGATCGCGATCGACGCTATCCTCTTCCCTAAACGCGATGCTAAAAATTGATCGGTTGGGTATTTGGTTCGAACCAGACTCAGTTTTGGCGTCACTTTTAGGGTAGAGAGGGATTGAAGTGAGTGTGTTCTAAGAGATTAGATCATCTCAATTCAACCATAGTTGCATGATTTCTCTCTTGTACGTTTTATCGAACACTTGGTGTGCACTTGGTTTTTCATTCAATTGAACTTTGATTAGTCTTTTGATGACTCTCTTAGTGTTAGGGCATTGACATGAGAGTGTGATGTCTAGCCTTGTGGTCATAGAGTTATAGGACAGGGTTTTGTGACTTGGCATTTCATCAAACACCTTTAATGCATCCTTAGTCACTTAGCTTGAGAGCGAGAGCCTAAGTCGAGTGGTTTTAGAATAGAGATTTAGTGCTATGGAGAGTGCACTGAGTCCATAGAAGGGATTTGCATGGTCATTCGATTGCATCCTCGATCATGTTTGGCTTGTTTGTTCATTTACTCCTCTTGAGCATGATGAAGCTATCTTTCAAGTGAACCTACTTTATCTTTGATTTGCACTGCTTGTTTTGCTTGTTTAGTTTTCTTTATGCTTTCGTTTTGTTCGATTTATCAAACCAATTTCAATTGATTAGACTGTCCATGAATAGTGTGAGTAAGTAGTAGCCATTGAGAGAACCCCGTGGAAATACGACCATGATAGTTGTGAGTTTAATTACTTGTACGTCAACCGTCATTTTTATCTATCTGTGAAACACATACAAGTGAAAAGACCGTTAAAGATAAAATGTTTGCGACTGACAGGAGGAAAAAGGAAAAGGGGCAATGTGCTAGCTTGGGACTCAAGTTTTTGTCAGATCATTCTCTCTCTATCTTATGCAATTGGTATCCTTTGGGAGATTTCACCAAGCAATAAAATCTACATTATAGGGGTTTATCTATCCACAAAAATTCAAGAAAGGGCTGATCAATCGCTATCCCTTCGAGACTTTATTCTTAATTTGGATGGGCCAATTGTTATAGGAGGAGATTTTAATTGTGTCACAAATAGATCGGAGAAGGAAGGGGACCTATCTCCAAATCCGAAGGCTATTGCAGATTTCCTTGCCTTCATTCTAGATCTACAACTGATTGATGTTGGTTTCTCAGGGCCCACCTTCACATGGTCAAACAAACAACATATACCTCAAAAGGTAATTAGCAGCCGATTAGATAGATTCCTGATCTCTTCTCAATGGTTGGATGCTTGGCCAGAAATGGCTGTTACATACATTACAACATCTAGCCCAGATCATTTGGCTACACACCTCCAATGTACCCAAGGGAGTCACCAACTAGAAGGTTATTCAAATTTGATGGAAGATGGATTACTAATAATGAAGTAAGGGATATCATCGCAATTTCTTGGCAGTTACCAGCGGTAGGACTCCCAATGTAGAAAGATGTGTGTAAATTAAAAGATTGAGACATAAAATATTTGAATGGGTAAGAGCTGGAACATCAAATTCAGCAAGGAAAATCCGAAGACTGGAAGGAGAAATCGCTCAGAAAAAAACAAAAATCCCAATTGATTGGGAAATAGTGGCGGGGTTGGAAACAGAGCTAGGAATAGAGGTTCACCAAGAAAAATTATACTGGAAACAAAGATATAGAACAAAATGGAATTTAGACGGGGATAGAAATACGTCGTTCTTCCATCAAACGGTGGCTCAACAAAGAAGAAGGAATAAAGTGGAATCTCTTATGGACTCAAATGGAGTACCAAGGAACTCATGGGGGAAATTGTAATTAATTTCTATTCAGAACTATTCAAATTTTCTCTTCCCCTCCGACTTTAGACGAAGAATCTACCTAATCCCAACAACCAGAAAAGTAATAGTGGAAATGAACGAAATGCTTACTGCGCCAGTTAACAGAATGGATGTGCAAAAAGCAGTATTTGAAATTGGATCCAATAAGGCGCCAAGCTCCGATGGCTTCTCTGGGGCTTTCTTTCAGACTTGTTGGGATATTATTTGTCCTGACGTTACTGAAGCTATCATTGTCTTCTTTGAGTCAGAAGATATCCTTCAATCTATTAACCACACATGGATTTCTTTGTTGCCTAAGGTTCAAAAAGTTGAAAATGTAAGGCAACTCAGACCAATTGGTTTGTGCACAGTGATGTACAAAATTATCTCTAAGATACTTACCGAATGATTAAGTAAAATCTTACCTTGAATTATCAGCTCAACTCAAAATGGCTTTGTGCACTGGTGTGTGATATCTGATAACATCCTAATTGCCCATGAAGTAGTGCGCTATCAATTGGGTAGGAAAAATAGTGAAAATAAGTACATGGCGTTAAAACTTGATATGGAGAAAGCATATGAAGTAGTGCGCTATCAATTACAGATTTCGCTTTGCGGAAAAATGGATTGGATGGATGGCTAGATGTATAATGACAACATCAATGAAGATTGTTCTAAATGGAAAGACTTTTGAACTTTTCAAACCGACAGGAGGGCTCCGACAAGGAAATCCCTTATCTCCGTTACTTTTTGAATTATGCTCAGAAGGCCTGACATTATTGTTAGAGAAAGCAATTGACACTAAGACTCTGGGAGCGTGGTGGGTGACAAATAAGACCCTTTGTATCCTATACAAAGGTACTCCACAGCCGTCAGATCTCCATAAGTTGAATCTAATGGATGGTGCCACTAGTATATTACTGTTATTATTTTAATTTTTTACTAGCTGCCCACTACCCTAGGTAATTCTCGCAACAGCTCCCACTCTTCTCAACCGCAAGAAATCAATCGGTGCCTCTCTCCCGGACAGCAAACTCTCCACCGACGGCGATTACTCTTCGGATGGCGTGCTTTGTCCAGTCTGGCGCCTCTCTCCCGTTCGGCGGCGATCTCCGGTGCGGTGAGCTTTTCCGTGGTGCGGCATCGTTTTGCAAGGGATCCTCTAACTTTTCCCCTGCCATCGCTGTCTCCAGGTGGTTCTTGACAGCGCCAGCACGTCTCTAGCATCCTCCTCGCCGCCGGTAAACATGTAAGCTTCCCCCTCGCCGGCGTTCACCCCCCTTTTTTGGGTAATTTATTCCATCCACCGGTTTCAATCTTTCTATTGCATGTAATTCTCATATCCTAATTTCTCTGATTCGATCACTATCGCAGCTAGAGTTCCCGTGCCGACAAAGATTCACGAGAATTTTGAAACCACAACTCTGTTCCTACTACTGAATTTGTTTGAGGTGATTGTTCTACCGAACTGTGTGGGGGGAAGTTGTATCGATTTCTATGGAATTTTGGTATGTCCAATACTAGTATTAAACGTCGTATTGAAGTTGTGTCGATTTTGAATGTTGATTCAAGCTGTATCGATTACTAGTATATAACTTGTATGCTGGTGGTACTAGTATGGTTTTGACTAATTTGGTTAAGCTTGTTCTATGATGTGTGAAATGTTTTCAGTAGTCTACTCTCAGTACTATACTTGTATTCAAGCCATACTTGGTTCCCCCCTTTCCAGCTTAATCACTGTATAGTTCGTCACCATCAAAGCTTGATGTTGCAAGCCAACAATATCTGTTTTAAATTTGCTTTTAATAAATTAACAGAAGCATAAAAGCAGCAGCTTGATGTTCTGCTACGCACATAATTACACTCCCAAAACACATTACTTATATACCTTTCTATTTTGTATTACAGCCATGCTTGTAGCTGTAGTGTACTAGTAGGTTCAAAGTACTAGTATGTGTAGGGCCAATTTCTTGATAAAATGATACTGGTGTGTTTCCCATATTCCCTATTTCTTCCATTTGTCGTAATTGTATTTGTAGAGTACTAGTAGGTTCGGAGTACTATTGTGTTCAGGGCGAATTGCATGATAACCTACTTGTGATGCTGGCTTGGTTCCCCCAGTCCTTAGTTCACTCTATTGCAGTACTTGTATCAGTAGAATACTAGTAAGTTCGAAAGAACAGTAAGTTTAGGACTAGTATCGGTGCATTACTTGTTTATTGTTCAATTAGATTGTTTATTGAAATATGATGTCGTAGGGTTTGTGTATCGCGGAATTTTAACATCTGAAAATGGAGGAGCAGCAAGCAAAGATTAGGTAATATGGTAGATCTTCTTGGTGCTATTGATTTTGATACTTGTTGTCATTCAGTCTCCAGAATCTAATAGACGATTTGCATGATAATTTTGATTCTGGGGAGGACGGGACAATCATATGTAGGTGCAGCCCCAATAGAATCAATGATTTGGTTTCACGGAGCTCTCTGGAACAAATTGCCAGAATCACTGCTTTAGGGTTTGGAGGCACCACAAAAATAATTCCAAAATGCATCAAGTTGTAATATAATTCCAAAATTACATTCATGCTCTTCCTTCACAGCATGCAATCATTAATAAAGTCGAACTCCATGACTTTATAGTCAAAGTCAACTTCTGGAACATCTACAATTCGGGGATTAAAACAAATAAGTTAGAATTCACAACAAAAGGTGACCAACATGTAAAACATAGCAACTATTAAACTGATACAGGCACACTAGTACTGCAACCACCATGAAGAAGTTGACCAGCAAAATCGAAAAAAATGCTGCTGGTACTAAAAGAAGAAATTCAGTTCACATGAAAGAAATTCAAATACCAAAGTACTGTAACCAACATGAATTTAAACATATGAATTTAACAACGAAAGATCATGGGATTATACTACAAAACTGTTCACAATGAATTTGAAGGGAAAACCATAATCCTGTACAAAATTTGATTTCATGAAACACATAATTGCATAAAGAAACATATGTAGCTTCTATGAAAGTAATCTTAATGAAAGAACATTGGTTGGAAAATGAGGGAATACATATCGTAGCCACGCAAGATTCCTTGTTCATCTGACGTCGGGATTGCATCCTCATCTGGTTCAGATATAGCATCAACATCGGGGGATTGATCACTCGGTGGATTATTTAGATCAAAAAGAAGTGTGGAAGAAGGTTTGTTGACTTGGGAATTCGAACCAGGTTCATCCATTATAAAACTCAAACTTGGGAGGTTGAATTTTTTAATGGTGACTGGCGTTTAAGAAAATGAATATTAAAGCTTTTTACTTCCCATGGCGTAAATATAAGAGGAGGAAGAAGATAGGATTAGTAAAATAGTTAAGAAAATATTTAGTTGCATATTTTAAGGAGAAGATATTTAAAAAATCAATATTATAATTGACAATTAATTGATTTCGGCGGTTATAATTTTGGCAGCCGAAGTAGGAGTTAAATTAATAATTTTAAATTAACTTAAATAACTAATTAGGTAGTTAAGATGAGATCAATGGTGGAGATTAAACTTTGTATAGGTGACAAAGTCTAGACTTTGTCACCGAAAAAAATCCCTAAGACTCTTATTGGTGTACAGATTAATAGCCATACCCCAATCTTAACACACCTTATGTTTGCTGATGATACTTTCCTGTTCCTTAGAGTTTCAAAGGAAGAGATTGAGACACCGAAAGATATGTTCGAAATATATGAATTGTATAGTGGACAAAAGCTTAACCTATAAAAATCCACAGTTACCTTTTGTAAAGCAACTTCTGACCAACACAAAGACACATTAAGTAACCTACTCGGGGTGAAGCTTGCCTCTGATGACGATGTGTATTTAGGATTTCCCTCGGTCCTGAAAAGATCTAAAGTGGAATCCTTTCAGTTTCTGGAAGATGTTGTTGCCCAAAGACTACAAAGTTGGAAGGGTAAATTCTTGTCACCTGCAGGAATGGAAGTGCTATTAAACTCAGTAGTTGCAGCACTACCAATTTATGCAATGGGGACATACATGATCACCATTACAACTTTGGATATGATTAACAGTCTCATGGCCAACTTCTGGTGGGGGCAGACAAAGGGAAAAAAAATTAACTGTGTTGATTGGGAGAAACTTTTTTCTCCGAAAGAACAAGGATGGCTGGTTTTTAAGAATTTTCAAAAATTTAATCACGATCTGTTGGCAAAACAAGGATGGTGAATCGTTAATAATCCTGATTTACTCATCTCTCGAGTAATTAAAGGTAGATATTTTCACAAATCCAATTTCCTTCAAGAAGAATTAGGATATAGATCGTCGCACGGGTGGAGAAGCATCCTCCATGGAAGAAATGTATTGATAAAAGAGATTAGATGGCAGATTGGAAATGGGAAGAACATAAAAAATTTTACGGATCCTTGAATTCCAGACTTTCCCTTAGGCACCTCTTTTTTCAACATCATCCTCTGCTGACTGTGTTGTGGCTGAATTAATTTCTATGAATTTATGGAACATTCCAAAATTAAGGATGATGTTTCCTTCATCAAGTGTGTTCAAAATCCTCTCAATTCCCTTTTCCCCTATTTGAGTGTGAGGACAAAATTTCCTCGAAACTTTCGAATTTCGGGGCGTATACAGTGACATCAGGTTATGAACTATTAACACAAACCCCATCTCTAGAGGAGGAAATAGGTCCGTCTCCAATGGACGAAAACCTATGGAAGGCAGTTTTGAGTATCGAGGTTCAACCGAAACTAAAAGTTTCCTCTGGAAGTTATTTCACCAGATCCTACCCACAAGAACGATATTAAAGAAAAAAATGAAAGACATCCCGGATTTTTGCCCAGTTTGTTGGGATCATGAAGAATCAATTGAACACTTGTTAATGTATTGTATTCTGGCTACAAAATTGGCTGATCTGACTGGAATCCCGCTTGTTTCTTTTCAAAGACCAAATATTATCATATCATGGCGAGAAATATTGCGGAACCAGTTAGCTTCCCCCCAAAAGGTACTGATCTTTTGGTGGCGACTATGGAAATCTAAGAATGAGGTAGTCTTCAACTTTAAACAAGTGCACCCAAGGATTCTAAATGAATGTTTTGAGGCCCACCTAAGAGAACAAATTTTGACCAATAATCTGGCAAGAACACAACCACCACGTCATCTTCCCACAATTAACTTTAATAATGGATTATTACCAGCTACTAATTCGTTCAGAATTAATGTGGATGGGGCAATCCTGAACAACAAAGGGGGTGCTATAGGCATGGTGGTAAGAGATTTCCACGAGAATATTCTTTTTGCAGGTGGCCATTGTTTTCCTTTCATTTGTGACCCATTCACAATCGAAGCCTTAGTAGTTAGGATGGCCCTGCTTTGGATAAGAACCTCAATTCTACAAAATATATTAATAGAAGGTGATGCTGAACAGGTACATGGTCGAATTTTTTATCCTAACAAATCCCACCCGTTGGGAGGGATTATTATCTAGGAAATACTAAATCTTCTTGAAAGGATGCCTGGAGTTATCTATAAAACCGTTAAAAGAACAAGGAATTCAAATGCACATTATGTGGCCAAATTTGCGCTTAACTTTTTGTAACATGATTTCTTTATGCACAATCTTACTCTCTTTACAACCCAAAACTAAAACTAAGGGCTTACCCCAAGATTATAGGTTCATCCTCTAAGACAACCCCCCCCCACCCCACCACACCCCACCCCACCCCCTCCTTTTTCCTTTTTCTTTTTCTTTTTAGTTAGGATGGTGCACGATCTATGGTCCTCCGTAACTGGAGCTTCCACGGCAAAATAATAATAATAATATTTTAATCTGTTTACCGACTTGTAGACTAATTCGGATTATGTATCCTAAATAATTTTTCACGCACACTGTTTCTTCTTATTGGCAAGCAATTGCTTATTTCTCAAGAACGTATTTGTAAAAATCATTCAACCTCGGATCGGAAATTAAATACACTGCCTAGAAGGAGCTTAGTTGGAATCTGAGCATCGAGAAGGAATATGACGACCTATAATCGTGGCAAGAGGAATCGGATCAATGAGAATGAAATTATTGTGATGTTGGATGATTCAGGCGACGAGGTAGATCATACCACACCACCATCTCATGTAACGGTAAGATTTTTTATTTCAGAGTTGCTCCTCATAGCTAATACTTTTCGAAACTTTCTAAACTACTTATTTTACAACGTGCAGACGAATAACAATGAAGACGTCAATTTGAGCCTAGCTTGAAAGGAGCTTATTGGTTACCTATGTGATGTACAATTACCGAAAAAGGAGGTCTTCATCTCCCATGAAGAGGTAACTTGTGATCGGAAAGCCCTTATGACGTTGCACGCGGACAATATTGCCTTAGATCATAAGGTAAACTCTATTCGTTGTTAATAGTAATTCTCTAGTATGAATGAATAATTAATTATTTTAATACGATGAACTTATATTCAGGTCATTACGTGTGTCGTTTATCAAAGACACATTTATGAGATTCAAATGATGACGGGTCTTGGCATGAGAAAGTCTTGCTTTTTTCCTGCTAATCTACATGTATCTATTTATTTTAGACTCAAAATTATGAATATGTGAATATGCATAGTTGCATGTTAATATTAGTAAATTGCGATGACTATTTTGCAATAATTTGTTTTCCAAGAGATTATTTGGGTTCCCCCTGCCACAGAACTAGGATGACTGTAATGACACTGTATTTGTTATTTCTCGCTCACGGGTCTAATACCTTTTGTCTAAATCTATTTGTTTGCACCACCCAAAACAAACAAAAGTTGGGTTCCCTCTGCCACACCACGTAATTGATATGGATGCCACAGTAACCCCCTACAATTCACGAGATTAATATTGTTATGCATGCTCAGAACTCATTGATATGGAGTTTTAAGATGATTGTTAGTGAATTAAATAATTGGACTGTTACATGTTGAACAATTACGTGGTTTTGAAATTATGTAATATAATTAGATTTATTGATTACAAAGCCTATATCTTGTTTATGTCAGGATTTGTCAATGAATAACGGTTTCACATCTCACGACGGTTTTGCGGAATATCGATTTACTTTCTTGTTGAATGCATATGAATGTGACCAGGTTTGTTTTCACTTTAGTTACTAATAATTTTTTTGTTCTAGACTTCATTATTTAATGTCGTAACATAATCACCAATCATGGTATTTTTAGGTATTCATACTGATGAATGAAAAGAACGAGGAATGGTACTTGCTAGTTATTTCATTAAAGGAGCGGACGGTTTATATATGTGATTGTTGCTTTGCGCAAAATATGCATGAAACTCATAGGGAAACGACTATGCATATGGTTGGTGAGATTGAATAGTGTTATTCGACCGTAATCTACTTCACTTTTTTTTGCATAACATTGGCCACAATTTTTCTGGACGCAGATTAAGTTTACAACCAAATTGCTCAAACTAGTCTACCAACAAAATAATCGTACCAATGACAGTCCAGATATTGAAAGTTTCGCCATGAAATTTCAAGAAACAATGCGACTACAAAATAAGTACTAATTTTGTCACAATCTATATTGTTGTTAACAATGTAAATCAATTTTAACTAACATTTGATTGGGATCGATTAGCAGGCACGCATCTGGACTTTGGGTGTGTTCGTGGATAAAGAATGAATGTCGGTTTCCTTTCAATGATTATGGTGTGAGTATAATTTTTTCCACAATATTACAATAATTTTTTGACTCAATACTTTCTTTAAATCTTCCAAACCATGTTGTGTTTGCAGCCATTTCGTTTGCTAGACCGAAAAGAATTGGTCGTGGAACTTGTAATGGAGCTCACAAATTTTGCTAGGAAGAATCTGCTTACAAGGATGCTGAAACACAAAGTGTTTGAAAGGGCTCGAAGACATCTAAATAACAATCGTTGATGGAACGTGTCGGAAAGGGCGCAAAGACATCTACATTACAATCAAGGATTTGAATTTCATTTGTTTAGAAGTAAAATTACGCGTCAAACCATTACAGTTATTGTCATTTTTTCTAAAATCACTGTTTTTAATACAATGCTTGATAAATAATTTCATTTTCATAGGATTTCACTTGAATGATTTACATCATAGAATTTCACGTTATTTATTTACATCATACACAGTTTCATAAGGATTCACGTGAATTACTCCATACACTATATATCTTCATAAGAATCAATAACATCCTACACAAGAACCAAAATTGGGTAAAGTACAATTTAAGCACTAGGCAACAAAATATGTTGTACACGTGACTCACAATCGGGTTTGGCATTTTTGAAAGCTATGTGATTGAAACCTATATATATATATATATATATATATATATATTATATATATGTAACTTCCATCTGCTTCACATTGTGATTTCGTAAAACACCCCACATTCGCTTATCGATTTGCTTCTCGGTGCAGTCCAACCTTCTGTTCGTCATCTTCTTGTTCCTCTATTGGTCGAGCAGCCATCTGACTTCAAAATTTCTTGTTGGTACGTTTTGAAATTTGATTCCCGGAATAATTAGAGTTCGAGATTCCTATTGTGTATATGCTAATAGATTTGATTTGACGATTCAACAATCGATTTCCATCTGCTCTATGATTTCATTCCAATTTTAATTTATGTTTGTTGTATGATTCAACGATGTTACCATGTAGTCTAGTGGGGTTTACCAGTTTAGCTAAGTCGAAACCTAATGATCAATGTATTTCCATTTTGGGGTTTAGCCGGTCGGAAAGTTTGTCTAATATTGATTTTTTTTTCAACTCTGTTGTAGGATGGCACAGGAAAAAGTTACATTCCGAGTGAGACATGGAGGTAGAATGAACGACGTCGAACAATATGTTAGGGGTATATAACTGATGTCGTTGAATTCGACAAAGACTATCTTGGATATATTCAACTTACGAAACTTACAAAAAATGAATTGGGTTATGAACGGGTAATTTTTATGTGGTATAAGGAAACTGGATTGAACGCTAGAGATTTCTTAATAACATTTATGGCGATCGTGAAGTGATAAATGGGTTATTGAATGATATAATAAATTGAAAAGAAATTACATTATTTATGGAATGTTGGCCCCCTAGGGAGAATGGGTGGGATAACGAAGACGGTCAGTTGGATGATAATGAAGGGTATTCCGTTGAACAAGAGAGTGGATACGAAAATTCAGTACAACGTCAAGTAGTCTACAACATATCGGATTCTGAATCGGAGCAAAATGTAAGTGGTATAAATAATGGTCGGCGAAGTAGGGTTCGTGTGGTGTGGCGCGATTCGGGTGAGGAAGTAGAGCAAACAAGTCACACGAATTCAAGGTTCGAAGGCACGTCATCTGCAGCAGCTAATCAAACACGTACATGTTGTGTATGTAGTCAACCTGGACACAACAGGAGAACTTGTCCTCAATATAGGTATCGTTGAATATGTGTATGTTGCTAGATGGTTTGAAAGTTGTCTGTACTCATAATGTTGAATAATATTGGATTAATGAAAAACGTACGTACTATCAATTATTGAGCATTTTCTCATTTTCTCAAACCTCTAATATTAGATGTTGTCCATTTTCTCAAGCCCCGAATATTTTCGATGGTGCCCCAAAATTGGTGTTTATGCTTGCTCGATTGATGTACAATAGAATAACCGTTTCAACAAAGAAAAAAAACTGAACTAAAATCACAATCTTTAAAGGAACAATTTCTTCCTAATCGCACAGAAACTCCGGTCATGGTATAAGCCTTGGTGAAATTTAACTCGAAACTTGGTGAAATTAACTATATTCGGTTTATGAACATCCCTACTTGTTCCCTAGGAGGCTAAAACCATACCTACTTGTGACTTATCTAGCTGCGAATCCAAATTGTGAATCGAATAATACTAGTCAACATAATACTCAGCTCAAAAAGATCCAATTGTTCGTATTGAGTAAGTGTTACACTATCAATTAGCAAGTTTAAGTGATCAATACAAATTCCAGAAGCATACTAGAAAGAGTTGCATACATTGAGAAAACTAACACATAATACAGTTTATTTACATCTCTATCCTATAACCACCAGATCCGAAGTAATACCTCCTGGAGTTTGCAAGCTATTGGCTTCTCTGCTGCTCAAGCTTCCGGCAGTCACTGATATGATGACCGAGGCGGCCACAATAAGCACAATCCTTAACACCACTATAGAGTATGCTCCTCCGAGTTGGCTCGAGAATGCATTGGCTAATATGTGCACAAATTTGAATCATTAATAATAAGAGCTTGATGTTTTATTAAAAAAACCTGCGTGCTAGATGTAAGCTTCAGCAGGTGCAGAAACTACAACATTAATCTCATTGTACACTAGACTTTGCAACTGATGTAAAGGCATCTGTAATGATTGATATAAATTGTGCAAATCTATATATCTCTGTATGGATACAATATATTACAAATGGTATTTGTCATACTCTTTCAGTTCAATCTTGAAAGAATGCAGAAGATATCCTAATCTGCGCAACCCCTAACTGATTGATTTTGTTGATTCTAACTACTTTGAATATTGGCTACAAACGAATGATTAAACGAATAACACTAATGCTGATATGAAATTACATACTATTGTGATCATGGTTGTGGAGATCAAACTTCATAGCCCTGCAGAGACCAGTGCACGGAGGGTAATGATTCCAATCAACACGTTCTTATCGTTGATCACGGCAGAAACTGAACAGGCGACGGTGGTGATTCCATCTTCTTCATCGCTTCCACTGCCATCGCATCCGGACTTATTGTTCTCGGCTTCCTGCAAAAACCAGAATGACTAGAGAATCTATGAACAATGAGCTTTCAAAATGAACCAGAATCAGCACAAAGATATGACTCCCATAATCAGTTCATACTTCCATGAGTTCGCAGCAATCACACTGCAAGGCATAAGATACCTTACTACACAAGCTAACTTTAAAACAGAGAAACAAGAAGGTTCTTTTATTCCTTTCTTGTGTACCTGTTACACATTTCCCCAACTGTAAGCTTGAATATACCTTCCCCGCTAGCCTTGAGAGTTCGTCAGAGATCACCATCTGTGAATGTCCCGATAAGGTGATAATCTGGGTCTATGACAAGAAGACAGCCACATCCTTTGCTTGTCAGCTCAACTAGCTGATCCATTATCAAATCTCCTTCCCTGCAAATTGGTAGCTCGTTTTGCTTCTTCATTACATCCTTCACCTGCCATAACATATAATGTTAATCAAGGATACAGAAAATCAACCAAAACTTGGCTATGGATTGAATTCGATCATAATGGTATCCTCCAATTACAATCAAACACAGATTAAATACAATGTTGCAGCTATCATATGGGAATTCTCTAAGCAGCATTTCATCAAACAGGTAGTGGGCATGATATGACAAACAGTTCAAAATCTCCAAATTTTCTATCAAATCTTGAAAATCTAGCTCTTTTCGATCCTGCCAGCGGGATGATTGGTAGCATATCCTCCTTAATCAAATTCCTAGCACCCATTAGCGCAATCGCCAATGTATCCCCAAACACCATCTAAATCGCGGTGGAAGTAATCGGAGCCAAACCGAAAGGACAGAGCTCCCTCTCAACCGGCAAATGCACATTCAAATCGCAAACAGACGCCAACATATTCCCTTCCACGGAAGTCACCGCCACGAGATGCACACCTTTAGCCCTAACGCAGGGGACGAACCGGAGGAGCTCCTCTGTGTTGCCAGACTTGCTGAAGAGGACGACAAGCTGCAAGCTAATCAATAAATGAAGAAATCAGCTTTAAACAACATCCCAGCAATGACAGGAAAGCGGGAAAGAACTATCTAAGCATCTGGTTACAGGAGTGTAGAGAGGAGATAGACATAACATATACCAAGAGAATCAAACTTTTAAGATTTATACACGGAAGCAGAATTCCAGATTCGTCATAACCGCGGTGCCATCGCCGGAGTCGAGACTTGCGGTAGAGGCATTGATTCTACGCAACCGTCGAGCGTTGAATCGCTTGACGGATCGTGACCTCCTTGATTTCCATATGTGCCGACTCAATATGTAATCTACGGTGAGCTCTTTGAAAATGGGAGTGAAATATTTTTTCTGATTGGGATGGATATTGGATATTAGGATAAGGTTGACATGGATATTAGGATAAGGTTGACAAGGATATTAGGATAAGAGTTAGACGTCGTTTGCAGAGGAAACAAAAAAAATGGTTTGCTTTTTTGTGGTGACCATAGAGCAAAGTTTGAAAGAATTGGGGACTAAATCAGCATGTTTGTCAGGCAAAAATTCCCAGTCAATATCTGTTTGCCACGTGTCCGCGGGTATCGATACCCGCGGGCACTCCATATATATATATATTATGGGTAACACTTCGGTACCCTAGCATTAAAATTCTGCAGTATTTGGTGATTGAACTTTGGAGTTTGAGGGCTTTAGTTCAATGTTCAGGTGTTAGAATATAGTGTTAGGAGTTTTGAGTTTATTTTTTGGGTTTATGATATTTTAATTTGGACTTATCGTCAAATGTTAGAGTTTGGAATACGATTTAGAGTTTTGAGTCTATAATGTAGTGTTTAAGGGTTAAGATTTAATGTTTAGGGAGTTAGCATTATTAAGTAGCGCTCAAGGTTTATTGCAATAGGTTTAAGACTCATTATTTGAGTTTTAAAGTATAGAAATGTGAATTTTTATGCTAGCTAGGGTACCGATACCCACGGGCACCGAAGTGTGCACCATATATATTATATATTATAATATATATATATATATTAGTGACGGCCCGTTGGCCGATTTGAACAGTAGATGATAAATAAATTTGTTTCATTTCTAATGGTTAACAACAGTAGATGATAAATAAATTTGTTTCATTTCTAATGGTTAACAATAAAATTTAAAATCTTGATTCTGGTAACTTAGATAATATACAATTTAACGATAATATATAAATAATAATATATTTTAGATTAAATTTATAACGATATTATTGTACTCACTTATTTTAGAAATAATAAATTCAACATAATTTTTCAACTTAATTTTGGGCGAAATGAATTTAACAATCATATTTGCTCAAAAACTAAACAAAATTAGTTATTTGATGGATGTTATATATGAAACAAACAATAAAATTAAAAAAGATGACAAACAATAAAGTGAAAAAAAGAATGGAAGAAATGGCATCAACCCATTGGACAGTTAAAAGGGCCATCCTTCCCTCATTATTTCTAATACAAAAAACGTGGGTCAGTTTTTTTAAGACAGTTATGGGGTGAATTAGAAAGTGAAGGAGAAGAGAGAAAAATGTTTAAATTGCTGAGGTGTCAACTTCTTAAACTTATTTCTGCATATATATGTTTATAGATAGATAGATATTATAGACTCAAAACTCTAAATCGTATTCCAAACTCTAACATTTGACGATAAGTCCAAATTAAAATATCATAAACCCAAAAAATAAACTCAAAACCCCTAACACTATATTCTAACACCTGAACATTGAACTAAAGCCCTCAAACTCCAAAGTTCAATCACCAAATACTGCAGAATTTTAATGCTAGGGTACCGATACCTCGGGGTACCGAAGTGTTACCCATATATATATATATATATATATATATCATTTTAGACAAAAACTCTTTGCCACATAAGCTTTTGAAGGCTTCTCCTTAAGTGTAGGGTTAATATTATTTATTTATTATTTATTTTTTCAAACTCTCTCTCCCCCTTTTTTCCCTTTTAATTAATTTTTCTCTTCATAACATTTTATGTGTTACTCAAAACATATTGTTTTCTTCACAAATGTTGTTCGTTTTAATTTTTCGAATCCAACGACATCAATCTTGATATATTTTAGTAAAAAATTAATCTTCTATTAAAACCTACGCGGAGCATAATCAAACTGTTATCAAGCATTACTTACACCTACACATTACACAAAAAAAATTCCAAGCATAATCCGTCATATTGTCACTTACAGTGTAAACGAGCCTAATATGTTGTTTATTCAAAATCTAATCGTTATAAAATATATAAAGACATCATAAATCTATCTAATATATGGTTCAAGTGCCACAATAAGTGGCCCTAAATGCTAAAACTGTCCAACTCACACCAGCGCTTTGATTAACTTGAAATCTAGATTTTGTTAAAATAATTCACACATTCAAGCATATAGTTTATTGGTAGCGTTAATAGAATGAATACATAATTCATCCAAAAGCTTAAATTTTATACACAAATAAATACATCATAAAGCGATATAATATATAGTTAAAATAACATATTAAATGATATTAAAAGAGTTTAACTAATATCCTCACTTTGATTAAAAAAATTATGAATAGAATTATGAATTTTCATTCAACGAAAGGAAGTAAAAAAAAAAAGTCAGAGTTATGTACAACCTAGCAACTCGAAAAAACCTATAGGGAACAAAACCTGTACCAACTGTCACCTATAAAACTATTTATGAACAACCCCGGGAATGAAATCGTAGTTGTAACTAAAAAATTGAAGTTGTGAATAATTTTTTTTAGCTATATAAGATGTTAGAATTACTAACTTTTCTACCATGATATCTTCAACATCTCTCTCTGAATATCTGCAACAACTCCACACCATAAAGTTTTGCAGATAATGTCATTGATTTTGTTCCCTTTAGCAAGGATAATAAAATGCTCCATATTAGGCCCCCCACAGAATATTGCAATATGCGAGTATCAAGATAGCCAACAAAAACTCTATCCAAAACTGCTATAGAATATCTGTAACTAAATTATAAATGATTTCTACTTTCCATAAAATTACATGGAAAAAGATAGCAGAGCTCATTTAGAGAAATTTCCCAATGCTGAAGCCAATCCAAGGCCGTCAATCTGTCAAGAATAACCAGCCAAGTCAGGAAGCTATCACGAGGGATATGATAGGAACCCAACACCAATCTATACCAAGAAATTAACTTTGAATCGACTATCATGTATAGAATCCCATATAGTGGTAATCCAAACATTCTCATAAGCCATCCCATCCTAGCACAATTGTGAAGTAGAGTTAACAGATATATATAATGCTAGAGTAGGACGAATCTTCAACAATCTTCTCCACGCCCAAGACCCTTCCCTTAAGGGACCACATATCACCCCATTAATACACACTTTGATTATTTTACAATCTACTATACACTAAAATTTGTTCCATAATTTTACAATCTATATAACACATTCAATAAATTTATTCTCTAACATCGTCAATAGGTCTAATATACGATTCATTCAACATATTAAATCAATTAAAATTTTAAAATTAAATCCATCCTAAATCGATTTAGTATATGGTATTTCATCTAAAAATTTAATTGTCCAAAACAGTTTCGATTTCCAAGCATATTCAGTCATATTTTAACTAGATTATTTTATATTATGATGTTATAATTCTATAATATAAAATAATTCATATAAAAAATAATATGAACAAGATGTTAATCAATCAACTAAGAGGATCATCAACATTATAAATTGGATTTCTCATATTAATATAATATGATCAAGATGGTACAATGAATTTGAAGTAAATAATACATCAAATATAAAATTTAGTTCGAATATTTTATTTTTCAGCATTCTCATAAGGTATGAATAATTAAATATACATCATGATTTTGAAGTAAATAATAAATTATGTATGTATTGTTCCATTCAGACACTACAAGAAAAAACAACATTTGTCACGGTTTTTTAGTCACGGTTTTGGAAACCGTGACTAACTGGTCACGGTTTCATACAAACCGTGACTAATTAGTCACGGTTTCTTAAACCGTGACTAAATTAGTCACGGTTTTGGGAACCGTGACTAATTTAGTCACGGTTTCATTTGAAACCGTGACCAATTTAGTCACAGTTTTGGGAACCGTGACTAATTTAGTCACGGTTTCATATGAAACTGTGACCAATTTATTACTTTCCTTCCAGCCATCTCTCTTCCAGCCTTTATTACTTTCCTTCTTCTTCTTCTTCTTTCCTTCTTCTTCTTCTTCTTTCCATTCAATCAGCTGCCTCCTCTACCTTCTTCTTCCTCTGCCTTCTTCTTCTTCTTCTCTTCATCTACTAATCTCCAGCCACACCTCTTCCTCTCCCTTCTTCTTCTTCTTCCGTTCAATCAACCACATCTCCCATGAAACACAACCTGGGATCTGGAGCTCGGCGGCGGTGTTGGAGCTCGGTGGTGGCGACGAAATCGAAGGCGGGGCGGCGGGGATCTAGAGCTTGAACCATGGAGCTTGAAGGTGGCGGGGTCTGGAGCTCAGCGGTGGTGTTTGAGCTCGGCGGCGGCGATGAAATCAAAGGCGGCGGCGGGGATCTGGAGCTTGAACCATGGAGCTTGAAGGCGGCGGGGTCTGGAACTCGGCGGCGGTGTTGGAGCTCGGCGGTGGCGACTGAAATCAAAGGCGGCGGCGAGGATCTGGAGCTTGAACCATGGAGCTTAAAGGCGGCGGGGTCTGGAGCTCGGCGGCGATGTTGGAGCTCGGCGGCGGTGGCGGCGAAATCGAAGGCGACGGCGAATAAATAAATTGCCATTTTTTAATTTTTTATTACTTAAAATTGTAATTAGGTTATTTTTGACACAATTAATAAATTCAGTGACTGGTTTGCAATTAATTGGGATATCTTGTTAACATTCTAAACTCATGGATCATTTTGCATTTCGGAAGAAGTTGAGGGTCTGGACCTGTAATTCATGAAATTAACTAATGGGTCACTGAAAATTTCAATAGAACAATTTGGTCACCTGATTTGTCACGGTTTTAAAAGAAACCGTGACTAAAATGGACATTTTCGTCACGGTTTCATATAAAACCGTGACTAAATTTAGTCACGGTTTTACATGAAATCGTGACAAAAAATTTAGTCACGGTTTCAATGGAAACCGTGACAAAAAATGGCCATTTTAGTCACGGTAAAAACCGTGACTAAAGTTCTAAAAAACCGTGACTAAACTCCTGTTTTCTTACAGTGAGATTAAGTTAGAATGGTTTGTTTTCCAGTTTTTTAAAATTAATGTTTAAAGAAACATCGGGCCTTTAAAGTAAATAATATGTATTGTTTCATAACCCATAGTGGATTTGTTCATGACATGAGTTGGAATATAGTTTGAACATTCGTCTAACTCGAGACATGTAGAAAGATTTTAAGAATTAAGTGAGTTCATGTGCCTCAAAATCATAAGAATAATAATTTGTTCATCATATATATTTAAAAATGCATGATACTTAGATATATAATTGCACTATTGTTCTTTGGTTCGAATATCTAAGGAACATATTGACAATTATTTATTCAGTTCATTTAGTTAGGCTGTCAATACACTACAAAAAAAGAGCATTTTGGCGTCGGTTGAAACGAAAGAGGATAGCGTCGGTCGACCGGTCGACCGACGCAAAAGAGAATCTCGCGTTTTAGCGTCGGTCGTTTGGTCGACCGACGCTAAAAACTAACCCTAATGAGTTGAACGCCTCCTCTCTTCTCTCTTATCTTTCTCTTTTCCCTTCTTCATCTTCCACTCCCAAACCTCTCCTTCTTCTTCATCTTCATCTCCTAAACCCAAACCTCTCTTCTTCTTCTTCTTCTTCAGCCGCCCCCGCCGCTCCCAAGCCCAAGCCGTCGCCGCCCACCCCGCCGCTCCAAGCCCAAGCCGCCTATTCCACCGTTATCGCCGCCCACCCCGCCGCTCCACCTATTCCGCCGCCCGCCGCCGCCCCCGCCGCTCACAAGCCCAAGCCGCCGCCGCCCACCTATTTCGCCGCCGCCCCCGCCGCTCCCAAGACCACCTCTTCCAAAGAAGCCGCCGCCGCTCCACCTCTTCCAAGCCGCCGCGCCGCCGCTCCACCTTTTCCAAGACCGCCACCGCCGCCGCTCCACCTTTTCCTAAGAAGAAGAAGGAGGGAAGAAGAAGAAGAAAAAGAAGAAGAAGAAGGAGGCTAGAAGAAGAAGCAGATGCAAGACGGAGGGAAGAAGAAGAAAAAAGCTGCAGCTGGATCTGCAGCTTTTTTTTGTGATGTGAAGGCATATTTAGCGTCGGTCGGTCTGTGTCGTAGCGTCGGTCGACCTAAAACCGACGCTAAATATTAGCGTCACCACATCTTGCGTCAGTTTTGTTGACCGACGCTATTAAATTTAGCGTCGGTCGGTGACCAACGCCATAACGCGCATCTGACCGACGCTAAAGTACCTTTTTTGTAGTGATAGAGAAGTGAGAAAGAATCTCGAATTGGCCAACAGGTCAAAAAACTATCAAGAATCCTTAGTAGGAGCAATGGTAAGTGAGGTCATGAGTGTATAAGGGTATGAGTCATGACATATTGAGTATAGCGGGTTACATGTCAATAACTTTTGCCAATTCAGATTATTGATCGAGTTGAGTTAGTTCGACTTGAGCATATTCATGAAATCTAAGTATATATATAACGGGAAAACGCTCCAGTACACACGGGGTACCGGTACCGTAACACTAAATTTTGTCATATCTGAGTTTCAATGTTAGAGTTTGAGGGTTGTAGTTTAGTGTTCAAGGATTATGACATAATGTTAGGGGTTTCAAGTTTATTATTGGGGTTTATGGTTATTTAATTAGAGTTTGACGTTCGATTAAGAATAGAGTTTATGATGTAGTATTTAATGGTTAGGATTTAGTGATCTTTACTTCTATATTCTTTTAACGTGTCAAATGAGGGTTTTTTTATGTAGAACTACATCTGAACATACTTTTTTTAGATAGATGATGGTTTCTTTAGTCTTGACTTTGTTTGTTTGCAAATGCTTCAAATGAGTTGTTATTAAATTTTTTTATTTGTGTTGAATAGACTTATTTTTGCAAAGAGTTTAGGATTAATTAATTTTTTTTATAAATGATTAGAGGATTTTATTCAACATAACCCCAAAGGGGAAGATCACACAATAGTTCAAACAAACAACTCCTCCACCAAAACACCATAATCAAAACAAGAAGTCGAAGCTCACTAATCCAGGAAAAACCAACTCACGCACAAGTCCTCCCAAAATCAAACATCCTACTTTTGCAAGTATACGATTATGAACAACATCAACTCCAGCTGCAATCTCTCATACTTTCCGCTTGCATCTTTCGTACCATATATGACTAATAATAGATCTGGTCATCAACCTCTCCTTCCTGCTTGCATAAGAACTCCCTCTCCATTTGTTCTGCATTTAGTTCATGAGGTCTATCCAGTTGTAGGTTCAGAGAACATAATCTCTACTTTTTGGAAAAGACTACGACTAAACCTACATTGACAGAAGATATGATCTTTATTATCCCCCCATTAGAACACAAAAGGCAACTGATATCAATGGCCAGTCCCCATGAGCCATGCATCTCCTTTGTGATTAATTAAATATTATGTAACAAATTTTTTGAAGTCACATTGGTTTAGAAGACATTAATCATTTAAAAAATTTGTTTGACCAATAGGTATGATTGTTTATGTAATAAGTGGACCCATTTTAATGACAATTTTTATTTAATAAATGGTCATATATTTTAGTATGTAATAAAACTTAATTAATATTTAAAATATCCTTAAATTTATCATAACATTCCATTTAATAATATATATTTTATAAGAACTTATATTTAAAGGAGGGGGTATTCCCTTAAATTGAAGATAGGAACCTATAATATTATTTTATTTCATATTATTTTAAATTAATTATTAGAATTAGAAATTAATAAATAAAATTTCAATATCTTTGAAGGGCTAAGAAGTTTAAGAAAAATATTTTTTATTTCTGAACTTAAAATAAATTTTTTTTCGAGCAGATAATTTTAATGATAATTATTTTTATAAATATTTTTTAATTATGATTATTTATCTTATTATTTAGTACACATTTTATAATATTTAATTTATGCATATCATAAATATCCAAATATAATAATAATAATAATAAATAGACTAGAACACTTAATAAAAATAGGGTACCCATAGTAATAATATAATGTTTAAATAGAAAATAAATACACACTTTTTATGAATAAGATATATAATAATACCCCTACAAAACAGTTTTTAGTTTGATTTCAATCTTTTGATTCAAATTTTATAGTTGGTTTTTATTTGGCTAAATATAATCATGAATTATTCATTTACATAATTATTATTCATTTACTAATTATACCGAATAAAGTCGGCCAACGGGCCAAAAAATTACTAGTTGTCATGAATGTGTAAAGTTTGGTAAAGTGGTTAGGCCCTGCCCTGCTAGCTAGCTAACACAACCATTAATTTTATTTTTGTGAAGAGTTACGGCAGACAAATACATGGCCACCCCCAAAACAAAATTGTGTGATAAAAGGCATGGACGCCTTGATTGATTGAGCTCATGAATTCTGTCCTTAGTAAGATCCAAGTTCAAACTGTGACTGTGTGAGGACTGATGAGTCTTCTTCTTGGCTTGTCGGTCTACTTTCTAGGATTCCCTCTTCCTTTCCTTAGGAAATTAGTCAGGTGCTGACTCTTTATGGTGCTGAACCAAATCTCAGCCGTCCATGAGCTTGGCCCCACAAGATCAATGGCTATAATAAATGAGAGTGTCAGAAGGGTAAAATAGTAATCTCGTCAATGTGTTAAAGTGATGGAAAAAGTGACAGAAAAGTAGGAAAGAGAATACTCAATTTTTATATTCTCTTTCTTCTAATGATTCAAGTACAAATCATGATTCGTATGGTTTTATAGCATGTTTCGTAACATTTGAGAATTACTTTCGTATTAGTTATGTGGTCATAAAATAAAATAAAAAAAGAGAGAGAAAAAGATAGGGAAATGAATGTAATACTTGTACTTAATTCGTAACACTTGTTTTTCTTGAGAAAAAGAAAAAAAGGAGAGAAAAAGATAGGGAAATGAATGATTTTGAATTTTGAAAATGGAGGGAGAGAAACAATTCTTTTTCTTCTTCTTCTTTCTTCTCCTTCCTTCTTCTTAAAAGAAAAAGGAGAGAAAAAAGAGGGAAATGAATGTAATACTTGTATTTAATTCGTAACACTTGGTATTCTTGAGAAAAAGAAAGAAAGGAGAGAAAAAGAGAGAGAAATGAATGATTTTGAATTTTGAAAATGGAGGGAGAAACACATTCTCTTTCTTCTTCTTCTTTCTTCTCCTTCCTTCTTCTTAAAAGAAAAATGAGAGAAAAAGAGAGGGAAATGAATGTAATACTTATTACTTAATTCGTAACACTTGGTACTTTGTTCGTATGGTTTTATAGCATGTTTCGTAACGTTTTGATAACCAATTTCGTATTGGGTTATAGCAAGTTTCATATGGGTTTGGGATCATGTTTCGTAATATTTGAGAATTACTTTCGTATTAGTTATGTGGGCATAAAATAGAAAAAAAAAAAGGAGAGAAAAAGATAGGGAAATAAATGTAATACTTGGTACTTAATTCGTAACACTTATTTTTCTTGAGAAAAAAGAAAGAAAGGAGAGAAAAGAGGGGAAATGAATAATTTTCAATTTTGAAAATGGAGGGAGAAACACATTCTCTTTCTTCTTCTTCTTTCTTCTCCTTCCTTCTTCTTAAAAGAAAAAGGAGAGAAAAAAAGGGAAAATGAATGTAATACTTGGTACTTAATTCGTAACACTTGGTATTCTTGAGAAAAAGAAAGAAAGGAGAGAAAAAGAGAGGGAAATGAATGATTTTCAATTTTGAAAATGGAGGGAGAAACACATTCTCTTTCTTCTTCTTCTTTCTTCTCCTTCCTTCTTCTTAAAAGAAAAAGGAGAGAAAAAGAGAGGGAAATGAATGTAATACTTGGTACTTAATTCGTAACACTTGGCACTTGTTCGTATGGTTTTATAGAATGTTTCGTAACGTTTTGAGAACCAATTTCGTATTGGGTTATAGCAAGTTTCGTATGGGTTTGGGATCATGTTTCGTAACATTTGAGAATTACTTTCGTATTAGTTATGTGGACATAAAATAGAAAAAAAAAGGAGAGAAAAAGAGAGGGAAATGAATGTAATACTTGGTACTTAATTCGTAACACTTGTTTTTATTGAGAAAAAAGAAAAAAAAGGAGAGAAAAAGAGAGGGAAATGAATGATTTTGAATTTTGAAAATGGAGGGATAAATACATTATTTTTCTTCTTCTTCTTTCTTCTCCTTCCTTGTTCTTCTTCTTCTTTTTCTCCTTCCTTCTTCTTCCTTCTTCTTCTTTCTCTATTCCAAATCTAGATTCTTCTTTTTCGTCTTCTCCTTCCTTCTTCTTCTCTTCTTATTTTCTCTGTTCCAGATGTAGATTCTTCTTCTTTCCTCTTCTTCTTCATTCATTTTTCTTGTTTCTACGAAAACATTACGAAAACGAGAGAATGTGAGGGAGAAACAAAACGAAAGTATTACGAAAGTAACATGAAGAGCACGAAAGTGTTACGAAATAGTTACGAAAGTATTTTAGAGAAAAAAAGGAGAGAGAAAAAGAGAGGAAAATAAAGGATTACGAAAGTAACATGAAGAGTACGAAAGTGTTACGAACAGCTACGAAAGTATTATGAAAATTGATAAAAAATATTACAAAAACTGATATTATAAAACAATAACAAAAGTATTACGGAAATGGTTACAAACATTACGAAACCCAACATATCTCAACCAAATGTTACGGAATCAATTTTTGGCACCCTCAAACAAGAAAAGAACACGAAAAATATGAAAATACAAAGATTCATACACATTATGAGGGTTGTATGCACTCTCCCGACGTTTTCATGCGTAGATCCAACTCGACGTGCTATTTCCCGGCATAATGAACACACAAATCTCCTCTTTGTCCATGAAAAATTGAGAGAGAAAAAAGAGAGAGAAATGGAGATTTTTTATTTTTGAAAATGGAGAGAGAAACAATGGTGGTTTCTCAATTATATAGTGACTTTTTTATGTTAGATTTTTACTATTCACGTGTCAGATTCGTAATACATGTTTTTACCAAAATACCCCTCACAAATTGGGTTCAGCACGGTGCTGAATCACCCATTGAGCATAATACCATTAGCCCTTTCCTTATGCTGCTGGTGGGAAAACAAGAAATTTAACAACACACAATCAATCCTAAAGTTCAAAAAAGAGTAGGGTCCCTTTTTTACCATTTTACTTCTCCCTCTCTCTCTCTCTCTCTCGGTACTTTTTTATATTTCTTTTTATTAGAAAAGTCTTTGGTAGCTGAGATTATTAACAAAGGCGGATTCCATTCCATTTCATTTCTAATGAATACAATACCCTTCATCAAGAAAAATAAATGTTTAGAATATGTTGAGCCTCACGTAACAGACAGAATCATAAAGTGTATTGTTGTAGGAACACAGTTCCAGATCATGACATCACTCCACTGAAATGCTGCTTCTGGAGAAGATCAAGGAAAACACAACATGTCGTCAAACAACAACTGCTTGGGAGATCTTCAATGGCTTCTCCAAGCAATCAACTCAGATAGCATCCACCATCTTCACAGCATTTCATTCCACCTCTCTCACCAAACCTCAGGCTGTTTCCACGAGACAGACAACTCTCTCACTGTTTATGTTACCAAAGACAGCTTCAGCCTCTTCACCCATATCCTATCTGACCTTGGAACACCCACCACCAACTTTCTCCGATCCTTAACAACCATGGAGTTCCATCAAGCACAATGGGGAACCCAACAGCTTCTCTACCTTGGAATCCTCCTACAGAACAGCTCAACCATCAGCCAACTGGTGTTCACAAGGAACAGGTTCCCAGTAGATTGCTTGAGTGAGCTTTGCGAGGTTCTCAAGAGGAATGCAGTAATCAAGGGAATCATCTTCTCTGAGTCGCGTATTGGCTCTACTGGAGCTTCCCTTTTGGCTCATGCTCTCAGGGTTAATGAGAGCTTGGAAGAGTTGCAGATATGGGAGGACTCAATTGGGTCCAAAGGTGCCGAAGAGCTGTCAAAGATGATTGAAGTGAACTCTACACTGAAGCTATTGACAATCTTTGACTCTTACTCAATCACGGCAACTCCACTCATATCAGCTGTTTTGGGAAGGAATAGAGCCATGGAGGTACACATTTGGTGTGGTGAAAATGGTGAGAAAAGCTCCAAGGTGGTGGAGTTTGTTCCAGGTAATAATACCCTCAGAGTGTACAAGCTAGACATTTCAGGATCATGCAGGGTTGCTTGCTCATTGGGATGCAACTCAACGGTCAGGACACTGGACATGAGCGGAGTTAGGCTGAAGTCGAGGTGGGCTAAGGAGTTCCGGTGGGTTTTGGAGCAGAACCGGAGCCTTAGAGAGGTGAGGTTGTCCAAGACTTGCCTTAAAGACAAGGGAGTTGTGTATGTTGCAGCAGGGCTGTTCAGGAACCAGACCTTGGAAAGTTTGTATCTTGATGGAAACTGCTTCACTGGGGTTGGAGTAGAGCATTTGTTATGCCCTTTGAGCAGATTCTCTTCCTTGCAAATGCAAGCCAACATTAGTCTTAAATCTGTAACTTTTGGAGGGAGGAGAAGTAAGATTGGAAGAGATGGAGTTGCAGCGATCATCCAGATGCTGACAAGCAATGAGACGGTCACAAAGTTGGGGATATATGATGATGAGAGCTTGAGACCAGATGATATAGTGAGAATCTTCAGAAGCTTGGAAAGAAATGCAAGTTTGAGGTACTTGTCTTTGCAAGGCTGCAAAGGGGTTCAAGGAGAGTTGGTGCAAAAGGCGATAACTGAAACACTGCAGGTGAATCCTTGGATTGAAGAAATTGATCTTGAAAGAACACCACTTCACATCTCTGGGAATGCTGATTCTATTTACCAAAGACTAGGCCAAAATGGAAACACTGAACCAGAAACAGAAACAGATGTCAACTTGGTCAAGGACATGCCACTAACTGAGCCTAAGAGCTGCCGCGTTTTCTTTTGTGGCCAAGAATATGCAGGTAAACACAATTAAGTTAAAAAAAAACTCCATATCTTGATATAATCCATGATAATTGCAGAGAATGATTGACATTTTGTATATCCATCTGTAGGAAAGAGCACTCTATGCAATGCAGTGTCACAGAACTTGAGCTCTTCAAAGCTTCCTTACATGAGGACCCTTGTGAACCCTGTTGAACAAGCTGTTAGAACAGGTGGAATAAAGATAAAGACATTTAGAGATGATGACACAAAGATATCAATATGGAACCTTGGTGGTCAGCATGAAGTTTACACCTTACATGACCTCATGTTCCCTGGTCATGGCAGTGCATCACTGTTTGTGATCATATCCAGTCTGTTCCAAAAACCCAGCAAACCGCGAGCCCAAGACACCAGCTGAGGTAGAAGAGGACTTGCAATACTGGCTCAGGTTCATAGTTTCCAACTCAAAAAGAGCACTTCAGCAGTGCATTCTTCCTAATGTTACTGTGGTCCTTACACATTTCGACAAAATTAGTCAGCCTTCACAAAACCTTCAGCTGACAGTGGACTCAATACAGCGAGTAAGAGACAAGTTCCAAGGATTTGTAGAATTCTATCCAACTGTGTTCACAGTTGATGCCAGGTCATCTGCATCAGTCAACAAACTAACTCATCATCTTCGAAAGACAAGCAAGACCATTCTCCAGAGAGTTCCAAGAATCTACCAGCTTTGCAATGATCTAATTCAGACTCTATCAGACTGGAGGATGGAGAACTATAACAAACCAGCAATGAGGTGGAAGGAATTTGATGAGCTTTGCCAAGTGAAGGTACCGGCATTGAGGATTCGGTCAAGACATGATAACAAGGAGAAGGTAGAAATGAAAAGGAAGGCTGTTGCTACTTGCCTCCATCATATAGGGGAAGTTATTTACTTTGATCAGTTAGGATTTTTGATCCTAGATTGTGAGTGGTTCTGCTGTGAAGTACTTGGCCAACTTGTAAAACTTGATGTTAGGAAGGGTAACTCAATGGAGAATGGGTTCATTAGCAGAAGGGAGTTGGAGAAGATTCTGAGAGGAACCTTACAAAGTAATATCCCAGGAATGGGGTCAAAGGTATTTGAGAACCTGGAAGCTAATGATTTGGTCAATATGATGCTGAAACTTGAGCTGTGCTACAAACAAGACCCAGCAGATCCAAACTCTTTGCTACTGATTCCTTCAATTCTTGAGGAAGGCAGAGGAAAACCACAGATGTGGCAGATCAGTTCACCGGACTGCATCTACGCTGGACGCCATCTGGAGTGTGATGATTCAAGCCACATGTTTCTGACTCCAGGCTTCTTTCCTCGTTTACAGGCAAGCAAACCTGCAACTCTTTTCTTCGTTTCCAAAGTCTTGTTAATTTGTTACTTAAATCCATCAGAATCCTCACTTGATTTACATGCAAATACAGGTCCATCTTCATAATAGAATCATGGCATTAAGGAATCAATATGGAGGAGCAATTTACAGTCTTGAAAAGTACCTCATTTTAATAAACATCAATGGCATCCACATCAGGGTGGAACTTGGAGGACAGCTGGGCTATTACATAAACATCCTTGCTTGCTCCACCAAGAACCTCACTGAGACTCTCAGGCTCTTTAATCAGCTCATAATTCCAGCGATCCAGAGCCTCTGCCATGGCGTTACCTTGACAGAAAACATTATCAGGCCTGAATGTGTGCAGAATCTGACCCCTCCTCGGTATAGGAAAACACAGCATGTACCTGTTCAGCAGCTGAAGCAAGCCCTTCTCTCAGTTCCTGCAGACGGAATATATGATTATCAGCACACATGGGATCCTGTGACAGTTTCCGGCAGACAGATTCTACGATCCAATTTTGACTTGGCTCGTGACCTGCTATCAGATGATGACTTCAGGGAAGTGTTGCACAGAAGATACCATGATCTGTATAACCTTGCTGTCGAGTTGGACGTTCCACCGGAGACCAATCCTGATAGAGCAGACCAAGGTAATGAACTTTCCAATGTTGATCCAAGCTTTGCTGGGATAGCCAAAGGGGTGGAACAAGTGCTGCAACGACTCAAGATTATCGAACAAGAGATAAGAGATCTCAAGCAGGAGATCCAAGGGCTGAGATATTATGAGCACAGGCTACTAATTGAGCTTCATCGAAAAGTCAACTACCTTGTGAACTACAACACCCAGATTGAAGAGAGGAAAGTACCAAACATGTTCTTCTTTGTCAGGACTGAGAACTACTCCAGAAGACTGATCACCAACATGATTACTGGGATGAATGCTCTTAGGCTCCACATGCTTTGTGAATTCAGGCGTGAAATGCATGTTGTCGAAGATCAGATGGGGTGCGAAGTGATGCAGGTTGACAACAGGGCAGTGCAGTCATTGGCTCCATATATGAAGAATTTCATGAAGTTAGTGACTTTTGCTCTCAAGATAGGAGCTCACCTTGCTGCTGGAATGGGAGAAATGATACCAGATTTGAGCAGAGAGGTTGCTCATCTTGCTGGCTCTTCACTTACATATGGTGCGGCTGGTGCAGTTGCTGCAGGAGCAGTAGGTGTTGTAGCTATGGGAAGAGCAGAAGGAATGAGGAACCGAAGCAGAGCTGCAGGAAGCTCAAGGGACATGCAACAAGACCTCAGAGCAGCACAGCAATGGGTGGCTGATTTCTTAAGGGACCGTCGGTGTTCGTCAGGAAAGGACATTGCAGAGAAGTTTGGACTGTGGAGGGTGCGGTATAGGGATGATGGCCAGATTGCATGGGTTTGTAGAAGGCATATGATCACAAGAGCCGGTGAAATATTACAAGTACCCATCTGAGCTTTTTTCCTGTGTGAAAAAGATGGTGGAGCTTCGTGCTCAGGTATGTTTCTTTATGGATTCGTTAATGCCAAGGGATTATGAATCCTTTGAGACTATTTCAGTTCCGTGATTGCAGAACATAATAATAGTTTTTGTTTCTGCTGAAAATATTCAACTCTTCCCAACTTCTGTATCGCAGAATAATGCAACTCTTCTGAACTTGTATCCAGTCTCTTGATTAAATTGGTAAATCTGAGCATCAGAGATTAAGATGATACTGTGCCAGACAGCTGAAAGAAAAAATTATGAATTTGGTTTGGATTTGCTGACTTTTTCTGCAACTCAAGTTACCATGTGACAGTGGGACCATTAAACAGTATCATTAAATTCATAATTGGCAGATAATTAGTTGAAATTTGATTCCACGATAATTTAATTCACGTTTTGAAAAAGAGCACAAGAGACAAAATTAAACCACCCAGAAAGAAGAAGGGGAAATAAATATTCATGTATACAAACTGCAAACAGCAGGTATAGAAACAAAGCTGAGAAGCGCAGAGCATACATGATTTCCTCCTGTCATCTAAACAATAACTCAACATACAGGGAAGGAAGGGAAGAACACAACCTCTACTACATCACATCATACATTATTGTTACAGTTCACTATTAGCATTAGTCTCCATGGTAAAAGGGGCAAGTCTAAACTGGGTCACCTGTGAGTTTTCCCCTCTGAACTAGCAACAACAACAGCAGCAGCACTTAAGAGCTCAGAAGAAAGCCCTGCTTCCATAAAAGACGCGGGAACCTGCCTTGGTTGATGACGGTGTTTTCTGCTCAGTGTTTGAACTTCCAGAACTCGCAGGTCCGCTATTATCAATCTCCAGAGGAAGCTTCATCTTTGCCAATGAATCAGTGAATTGCTGCATGCTTTTCATGTACATGTCCACTATGTCCTGCTGGACAACATTCTGCTCCGGCTCAATGTTCACTTTGAAAACGTGGTTTGTTGTAACTTCCTCCTTCGGCATGCCAGTGGAGGAATCAGTTTCGCCATTAACCAAATCTAACCTCTTTAACTCTTTGTGAACGGAGTTGTGTTCCTCAGACTGAGTTTTGGAGGCAACTGGGGCCTCGGAGTTGTTAGAGCTCACACCATTTGAAGGAGATGCCACTCCATTCGTAGACACACTGCTTGGAGGAGAATCCAGCTTAATAGCTCGGATACAATCAACAGCAGTAGTCGAGATACTTTCCACTCCATTAGTCCCCTTGTCTGTGCTGCTAGTATGGTTGTCAGCATCAGAGGAGACCAAGCTCTCAGAGGTTTCTGAGTCCAGACTGGAACATGGCATCCCAAAGTACTCAGAAACCATCATCTGGTTTTCATTAACAATATTGGGATCTGGAAATTCAAGCTTCTGAAGTTCACATTCATCCATAACCCTGTCTGTGGGTTCGGCAGTTGTAGGCAATGCAGGAATTGACATTACCTCAGGAGTAGCACCACTATACGAGAGAGAAAGTTTAACATATCCAGCTGGAGAATGGAAGAGATCAGTTGAAGAAAGAGAGAAGTCATTCTCCAACTGACCATTCTTCATAAGAACTTGAGACAAAGGCACCAAAGCAAACCCCAACAACTGGTCCTCAAGGTAGTTCTTGACCCGACTCATCATGAATATCTCACATTTGAGGGAGCAGTCAACTGTCTTGACATTAATCTGCAGACTCTGATTGAAGACCGGATTCCTCCCACCACCGTTGATGGTATTTGTGGAGACAGTGTTGTCAGGATCACTGGTAAGGCAGATCTTAGCATAGACATCTTGTTTATGGTAGATGCAGATGTTATGGATGTCCCGAGCTTGATGTACATAAACCTGAAGCACGCCAATGGTGTCGTCCTCCAGATTTCCATTAGTTGCCTTCCTGGTAACTTGCTTGTTTACACTGACAGCATACTTGACAGAATAGTCAATAGTTGTGTGCTTTTCCGGCTCAGCAGTCTTGAATGGCGACACAACAGATTGTGGAGAATCCATGAGCATAAATTTGACCTGCAAGAGAAGAAAGCAGCATGCAGTCGAAATTCAGTAACCGCTAATCTTAATTCGAGTAACATCCAACCAAAATCTGAAAAACAAATTCCAGAACTTGACGACTTGCACTGGAAAACAGTCCCAAAACGAAATGAAAAACAAAAAAAAACACAGAAAACGACAAGAAGAAGTCCAACCCTAATTCTGATTTGCATCAGTGATCTGAACAAACTGGAAAAGTTGTCACATCACATGAGCTAGTATTACAATACAAATGAAGATAAGATGACGAGGAACAAAGTGGAGGGATGTTTAACCTAGTTTGTGAAGAAGAGTAAAACGAAAGAAAGAAAGAAAAAGAGACCAGAAGCTTCGAAGTTGCAGAAGTTGAAAATCAAGAAGCTAGCATTTGAGTTCAACAGAAGTAAGAAAAAAACAAACCCTAAGATGAAGAAGGCAAGTAGCGGGCAACAGAAATGGTTGAAATTGAAGGAACAAATTATCCTTGAGCGAAACCAAAGAGAAGATTGGGAAGTTAGACAGAAAGAAACAAACAAAGTAAGAACTTGTTCTGTTAAATCATAAAAAAAGGAAAGAAAAGTGACCAATCAGCGGAAAGAGGATTGCAATAAGCAATAAAGCCGCCAGCTTTTTTCTTGGGCGGAATCAAAGGGAAGAAGAAGAAGGAAAAGGAAAATCCTAAAAACGCACAGTGAATCCCCGATAGGACAAAGAACACAACAAAACCCAGTACTTATTCCTGACCAGAGAGATCCCCAAGAAGCAGTCAATTCCACAATTCGATTAAAAACCCAGGGAAGAGGGAAGAGGAACTCACTGGTATGAATAGAGAGCGGAGAAATCGGAGAGTGTCTGTGTTACTAGAAGAAGCCAAGGTGGGGAAACCGAGGTTTGTGTCTCCTGAATCCTGATTGTCGTTTGGTTCTCTCTCTAAATTAGGGAAACAAGGAAAGGAAAGTAGAGAAGATGTGAGTGAAGAAGAGAAGAGTAAACAAAATCTGCGCACGGGAAGAAGGAGCAGAGGAGGAGGAGGAGGGAGGGACAATAAGATAAAATAGGAAAAATAGCACTTTGCCCCCTCTACTTTGCTAACTTAATAAATAACCCCTTATACTATAAATCTTTCTTTTTACTTCCTCCTACTTCAACCATTTTACCGTTTGGGTCTTTTCACTCTAGCTATCATCTTCTTGATATTAAATATGGACACATCCGCACACCAACAGAGAGACATATCAAAGGTAGGAGACAAAGAGTTGGTCATGGAGGTATTGCAAATATTATGATGAAATACGATAAATTTTAAAATAACACGTTTTGTTCGTCGATTTCATCTTATCTAATTATATCTACTTATATTTTCAATTAAAAAAATGCTTAATAAGCTAATACATGACTATTGAAGTTAACATGTTGTATTGAATGCGCACCAATTAATATTATAAAGATGAAAGTTGAAACAGATGGACCAAATACCAAACTGGTAAGAAAGGTAAAAAATAATTTATAGTATAAGGGATATTTGTTAAGTTGGAAAAGTAGAGGGAGTAAATTGATATTTTTCCAATAAAATATTACGATAAAGAAATATAAATAAAGTGAAATGGGAGAGGTAAAAATGAAAAAGGGCACAGCCGTTGAAACTAGATTAGATATAGAGGTAGTCCTCTACTTCGGCTGCCCGCCGCTCCGTTTACTGCTTAGGCGTGTATTCCCTTTATTTTTATTTTTATGAGGGGTTCAATTAATATTGGGAATATAGCATTTTGAGCCCTCTACTTTACCAACTTAACATATAGTTTCCTACATTATAAATGACTCATTTTACCCCTTCCTACTTTGATTACTTAGCCGTTTGGGCCTTTCCGTTCCAACTTTTCTTCTTCGTGACGTTCACTGATGCGCATTCAGTGCACCACGTCAGCTCCAGTAGTCATGTATTACCTTATTAAACATTTTATTCATTGATAATATAAATATATATAAATAATTAGATAGGATGAAATTGATAAATAAAACATGTGATTTTAAAACTTTTCGTATTTCACCATACTATTCGTGGTACCTCCCCAATTACCTCTCTGACCAACCTTTAATTTCCTACCTCCGATATTTTTCTTTGTCGGTGTGCGGATGTGTCAAGAGTTAATGTTAAGAAGACGATAGTTGGAACGGAAGAACCCAAACGAAAAAGTGGTTAAAGTAGGAGGGGTAAAATGAGTAATTTATAATTTAGGGGGGGTATTTGTGAAGTTGGTAAAGTAGAGGGGAGAGAATGCTACATTCCCATTAATATTCAATTGTGTACTATCCCCCTTTTTCTTTCTTTATAATTTGATGTAGAAATACAAATGAGTTTTTGTCGATTTGTACAGATAAGAAAGATGGAAGAATAAGAAGAAGTGGGGAAGAGAAGAAAAAAGAGGTCTTTGTTTTTATTTTTAAATATATTTTGTCTAATTTAATATTAATATATTTGGAGGAGAGATAGATGCTGGATAGATAGCGGGAGAGGAAGATAGAGCGACAGGGCCTCATGCGGGGATAAGGAGGCGACCGACCAATCAATTTATTTTTCTTTTTTATGAATATCAATGAAATATTTGGGATTGTGAAAACCAACAAAAAAATAAATTTGGGATTAGTTCTTCCAATCTTGTGAAAAGTGCGAGGTCAAGAAATGGTCCAAACTCACTCATTTAGATTGGTCTCTACCACACATTAGTGCTTAACAAGGAAATTTTTGGATTTGCTTCTAGTGGGAGTCGAACACAGGTGCATGTACCTAAGCCAAAATTTAGCCAAGTGTTTTACCACTAGGCCAAAAGGTGCTAAGTGACTAACACATTAATTAGCCAAATTTTGACGAAAATATTAATTTTATGATATTTTTAATCTTTTTTTTGAATTTTATGTCAAATTTCTTCAACGTTTACTTTCAACTTCATCCATTTATCGATGGCCCCTGGGCCCAAGGCCATCAGGCCAAAACTCAACTGTTGGAAGGGTATCTCGCTTTCGCCCTAGTACTCCCGTGACAAGACCGAGTGAGACTAGGGTTAGCATGTCCACTTAAGTTGCTCGCCCTGTTAAGTCAGTCACCAACCACCCTAAACCATTGCGCCGTAGAATGATCACATCGTCTTTTAGTATAAATCCTACCTTTTGCATGATCTAACACTAATCACTCTCCTACGAGGTAGGCTTTCATCCAACGATGAGGATGATGCCTCTAATAGGAGCCACTTAGAGAGGGATACATGGAGTGGCTAGCGAACGTCGTAACAGTGAAGAAAGCAAGCGGACTATAGCGAATGTGCATCGACTTTACTAGTCTCAATGACACCTTCCCAAATGACCCTTATCAACTCTCCAACATCGATCAATTGGTGGACAACACCTCAAACCATGTTGTTTTGTCCTTCCTGGACATGTTCTCTAGATATCACCAAATCTCGTTAGCCAAGGAGGATCAATAAAAGACTGCGTTCATGATGACGATGGGGAATTTTTGTTATATGGTAATGTCGTTTGGTCTAAAGAATGTGAGGGCTACATATCAGGGTAAGGTCGACATGGTATTCCAGGATCAAGTGAGATGTAACATGGAGGCGTACGTTGATGATTTTCTAGTGAAAAGCGTTCGAATCCAATACCACTTGAAGGATCCGAAGGAAACATTTGAAACGTTGAAGAAGCACAATCTAAGGTTGAATCCCACCAAGTGCGTGTTCGGAGCATCATTAGGGAAGTTTTTAGGATTCAAGATCACACGCCGAGGAATCGAAGCCAATCACCAATCGAGGAAAGTTTAGAGTGTAGGTTTTCACTGGGTGTCTTGCTACAATCAACTGCTTCATCCCAAGGGCGTCAGAGAGATATTCCCTGTTCTTCAAGACTTTGAAAATAGCTGCAAAGTTCACTTGGACGGAGGAGTGCACTAAGGTGTTCGAAGCCTGAAGGAGTTCCTAGCCTCACTACCAATCCTAGTGGCACCGAGTCCAGGATACGAACTTTTCCTCTACGTAGTAGTAGCTCCATCGGTGATTAGCACAACACTGGTACGCCGAGAATAGAAGGAGGAACAACCTGTGTTATACACTAACAAAACCTTGGTTGGCGCAGAAGAGAGATACTTGTCTTTGGAGAAAGCAGTGCACGTCATAGTATGCGTACGCCATTAATATAGTGACAAGCCTACCGATCAAAATTGTCCTTATGTCAACGATCATGGCAGGGCGAAGGACCAAGTGGGATATGGAGTTGAGCGAATATTACATACGCTTTCAACCACAGATGGAATAAAGGCCTAGGTACTGGCGGATTTCGTAGTGGAGGGCTGCGTGAGGGGTATCAAGGATGCGACCGCTCGTTAGGACCTATTTGTAGATGGATCATCCAACCAAAATGGACCAGGAGCCAGAATAGTCCTCAAATTCCCAACATGAGTCCTTCACGAGATTTCCTTGAGGTTCATAAAGACAATGGCGAACAACGCTGCTGAGTATGGAGTCCTAATCGCTTGCTCACGCCCGACAAAACTTACGGGCGTACGCAACATCTAAGTGTACTCGGACTCAATCATCATCGTTAACTAGATGAAATGAACTTTCAAGGTACGAGAATAATCACTCATGCCCTACAAAGATGAAGCAAAACTACTCGTCTCGGAGTTCGACGAAGTCGAGAGCAGTCACATCGCCAAAGAAGAGAACGTCCATGCTGACACCCTCTCCAAACTAGCTATCGCAATGAGTTTCAAAGAGGGGTGTATGGTGATAGTGGAGCTCGAGAAAGATAAGGCGGCGTGCATGGTAATCAATGAAATTGAAGAATAAGTGAATGAGGATTGGCGAATGCCCATCCGGGTGTACTTACAACATAGCTTACTTCTAGAGGAACGAAACGAAGCAACTAAGGCAAGATGCCATGCACACGTTGTGTTCTCATAGAAGAAAACTTATATCGGCGATTGTTTGCATGATCTTACCCGATGTGCCTCAGCGAAGAAGAATTCGACTACGTTGTCCGTGAAATGCATCATGGCACGTGTGGCATGCACATTAGAGCAATGAGTCTCAAGCAAAACGTATTTCATCAAGGATATTATTGGCCCACTATATGCCGATACTCAGAAAGCATGGTGAAACGCTGTTAGAAGTGACAAATGTTTGCCATGCAACACCACCTCCCAGCCACGACACTACAACCAATCATTTCACTTTGGTTATTCGCCTTTTGGGAATGGACTTGCTAAGCTCCTTTTACAAAGCAACAGGGAAGCGCAAATACTTGGTAGTGGCAATGGACTACTTACACCAAGTAGGAGCAAAGATGTGACATCCTAGGAAAATCCCACATCGACAAAGCACGGGAGAGATCCATGAGCTATGAGGAATACTTCAACCTTAACTGACAAGACTTATTTTGGGGTGTAATGGAGGATTTTTTATAATAACTCCAAATTTAAACGTGCTCAGGTTAGAGCAGTGCAAAGATGGGTGACCTCCTAGGAAGTCACCATGATGCACCCAAAAGAAAATTCGTGATCTCGTCAAAAAAGGTTGGTGTGTTACAAGTGGCAACAGAGCCTCTCTGTGTCCCTTTTGAACAATGGTGGGGAAAATCTCAACAAGGACATTGAGTCTCTAAGGGGGTTTGGGGGTGTATGTGACATCCTAGGAAAATCCCACATCAACAAAGCACGAGAGAGATCCATGGGCTATGAGGAATAATTCAACCTTAAATGACATGACATGTTTTGGGGGTGTAATGGTGGGAGTTTGATATTGAGAGGATGAGGTTGGGGTGTTACAAGGCACTAGCGTCCATCCAAACTGGAGAGTCTTGTAGGAGAACTAATCTTGAAGACATGAAACGCAATGTATCTTCGAAAGTTTGAGCCAAGAGTATTAGAATAGTTAGCTCTTTTTCATTCTTCTCTTAAAAGTGTAATAGTCTTGGCTAGTTCTCGTATTTAGTTTTGGGATCAATTGCAAGCGTTTCACTCCCAGACATATGGACCCTCAAGGCGTAACATAGATGTCGAGGCTTCGGGAAAACTCTCTTATACGGAGGGAAGTCTAACTCCTCGCCAAAGTTCCCAAGGCGTAACATAAACGTCGAGGCTCTGGGAGAAATCTCCTATATGGAGGGAAGTATAACTCCTCCTCAAAGTTCCTATGGCGTAACATAAACGTCGAGGCTCTATGTGAACTCTCCTACTCCCCGAAGTCCCTAAGGCATAACATAAACACCGAGGATCTGGGCGAACTCTCTTAGACGGAGGGAAATCTAACTCCTCCCTGAAGTCCCTAATGCGTAACATATACGCCAAGGCTCTAGGCGAACTCTCATATATGGAGGTAATTCTAACTCCTCTCCTCCCAAGGCATAACATATTCGCTGAGGCTCTGGCGAACTCTCCTATACGGAGGGAAGTCTAACTCCTCCTCGAAGTTCCTAAGGCATAAATAAATGTCGATGCTCTGGGCGAACTCTCCTATACGAAGGCAAGTCGAACTCCTCATCGAAGTTCCTATAAGAACTCTCCTATGTGGAGGGAATTCTATCTCCTCTTCGAAGTTTTTATAACATACACTAAACATTGAGATCCAGGCGGATTCACTACAACAAAACAGGCCAAAAGTGGCAGTTTTTTTCTCCAACAGTGGAGGTTATAACCGCCACTATTGAAAGACGAAACCGCCACAAAATCGTCCGTCACAAGCAAAATGTATTGGCGGTCAAGAACCGCCAATAATGATTGTTAGTGGCGATTCAACAGTGGAGGTTATAACCGCCACTGTTGGTATTAATTATTGAAAAAAATTAAAAAACTTCAAAAAAATTCGTATAGTAATTAATTAATTTGTATTTGTCAAACTAGGGTAGCTAGGGTTTTAATCAATCATTTTTATCACCGCCCCCGCCAAGATCGACTAGTAGTGATTGTTGTAGTTGTGAAGCTGGTGGGTGGGTTGATGAAGCCGGCTGCGACAGTGGGATGATGAAGCCGGTTGCGGAGGAGGTGGGTTGATGAAGCCGACGTCGCCGCCATCGTGGGAGTGGTGGTGGTTGTGAAAGAAGAATGGGTTGATGATGTGGAAGAGATCGATCATCTGCCACAACAAGCATGTCTTCTGTACCGGCGATGTTGTTGTCTGCTAACATGTGAAAATGGTGATGATGGTGATCAAGAATGGAGAGATGAAGGAAGAGATGGGATTGAAGAAGAAGAAGAAACGTTTGCTATGCTCTGCTCTCTCTCTCTCTCTCTTATACTTTGATATTTAGGAAATATAAAAGAAAAATGAATGGAGGCTTCCCATTGGTTGATAGGTTTGACACGGATTGATATCTGGACCATTGATTGTAACAGTGGCGATTTTTACCGCCACAATCATAAAGAATCAATATTGGAGGTTAAAACCGCCACTATGCAACCCTTAAAACCGCCACAGTCATAAAAAATCAACATTGGAGGTTAAAACCGCCACTATGCAACCGCCACAATGGTAATTACATAGTGGAGGTTCCACAACCGCCAATAACACATCCGACACTATTTGCATTATTTGTTGTACTGATTCTCCTAAACGAAGAAGAACGCCCAGACAACAGAGCAAGCATAAAAAATCAAAGAGAATGCAGAAAAAGAGCACCCCATGTTGAAAGCATCCATGCGCGAGGGCATATCGTCAAGCAAGTAAACGGGGTGCACGAAGGCGCATCATCTAAAAGTTAAAATAAAGGTACATGGGTGTACGTTTGGAAGGATCTTCCTCGTGGTTCGAGTATGAACCCTCCCGTCTCGAAATAGGCGGGGGACTACGTTAGTGGGGGGAAAGAGAGTCCATGCGCGTCCAAGCTTCACGATGAATCCCATAGTGTTATTACGAGGAGGAGATAGAAGCACAGAAGGCCCCAGACATGACCACATCGACGCAACCATAAAGAGAGCCAGCCGCTTACTGGTCAAAGAAAGACATTCAATAGAAGCCGAATGAGGAAAGATCACTACCCCGTCCGTAGAGAAAGACGAATCATGATCTACGAATACTCCCCCAAAACGTCATAAAAGGGAAAATAAAAATCGCCCAAACAAGCATCGGAACAGAAAACAAGGAAAAAGGAAACGACCACTTACTTGAACTTTCCGACATGATGGCAAAAAATTGCGAGAAGAAGCCGATGTATGCTCCAAAAACTCGGACAAGAGAAAGGGACATGGGCTCCAAAGATCGTAGGGAGAAGAAATGGGCGTAAACACCGGTAAAAGAAAAAGAAAGTGAAAGAGCGAGAATAAAAATGAAGGTATTTAAAGGGCTGACAGGATAGGTGAATCGTCGTCTCCAATCGCCTGACAACCACATGTCAGTTAATTCAGGAGGAAATCACGAGGAAGATACGCCAACTTTCCCCTCGAAGGGCATGTCGCAGTTGTGACATCCTAGGTAAACTCCACACCGACAAAGCATGAGGGAGATCCATGGGCTATGTGGAATAGTTCAACCTTAACTGACATGACACATTTTGTGGCGTAGTGGTGGGGGTTTGATCTCGAGAGGAGGGGGTCATGGGTTCGAATCCCACCTACGCCCAAAAATAAATCCGTAAGGGATGGGCCCAAAGTGGACAATATCTTATTAGAAAAGGTTGGAATGTTACAAGTGGTATCAGAGCCTCTCCTCGTCCCTCTTGAACGATGGTGGGGCAAATATCAATGAGGACGTTGAGTCCCTGAGGGGGGTGTATGTGACATCCTAGGTAAATCCCACATCCACAAAGCACGGATGAGATCCATGGGCTATGTGGAATAGTTCAACCTTAACTAACATGACACATTTTGTGGCGTAGTGGTGGGAGTTTGATCTTGAGAGGAGGAGGTCATGGGTTCGAATCCCACCAACGCCCAAAAACAAATCCGTGAGGGATGGACCCAAAGCGTACAATATCTTGTCAGAAAAGGTTGGGATGTTACAACAGTGGAAGAAGTGGTAAGCAACGGAAAAGATTTCGCCAAAAGAAGATCTTGACCCGTGAGTGCCACCTAGCGCCGAACGTAATAAGTACTCAGAGAAGCGTCATCAGTGGGCGAATAAGACTTTGGAGCGTCCACTCGAGGATATACGCTCAAAGGCGAATAGGATTCAGAAATCCTCCATGTCCCAAACTTCTAAATCATGTCTGAGGGCAATTGTTGTGCCCAAGCCCAATAGTTAGGCGCCACACGACGTACACGTTAGAGAACACCCCCCAACACAGTGAAACCCTTGAGCCACCAACCGCCTAGGGTTCCCCTAAAGACTACATGGGTCGCATGGCATCCGTGACCCACCAGTGGTCCCACAGAAACCCTAACCTTCATAAGCCTAGGGTTTCCCCGTAACCCAGGAAGGTCGTCCAATAAGCCATTGACACGTAGCAACATTGGACCAAGAAGAATATTTCTTACGTAACATGTCAAATTAAACTTGTTACGTACAGCCAAAGACTATTACGTAAGATGTACGTAACAATGTTATTTCTTACCTAACCTATAAAATCAACCTTTTTATGTAAGTCAACTTGTCATTACGTCAGCCATACTTAACGATCATTTATAACTATTGCGTATGATAATTAGTTGTTACGTAAGCCTTACATAATAAAGGATAATTCTTACGTAACATGTAAAATTAACACTATTACGTAAGATCAAAAGCTATTACGTAACAATCATTTATAACTATTACGTAACAATCATTTATAACTATTACGTAAGATAGTTATATGGTATGTAAACTTTATGTAACATAAGTTATGTTTCAGTAATAGAATCTACTACCTCCAAATTATTTAATTATAACCTCTTGAACGCATCGTAGGCAGTCCTACTATTTTCGAGATGGGTTAAATTTATATATAAAAACCTAAAGGTAGGAAGTAATAATGAGACCTCTGAAAAGTTGGCTGAGGACAACAATCATAGCAAGCAAGCAAGCAAATGGGTCGTGCTTATGTGTTCTCGTGGTGTCTGGACTCTGGTTCTGTCCAGAAGTATGAGCACTTTCTTCCGATTTTGAGGGTTCGTAATTCGTGCACGTTGGTGTAAGAGCTTTTTTAGTTTATACCAAAAAAGCAAAAAGCAGTTTGATTATATAATGCAAAACATATACAAGGACAAGAATATGAAGATTATAGAAGATCATGATCATTTTATTAGCTCCAGATAACCCTACCTTAGCTACTAGGACCATATTCGTTTGTCTCTCTTCCTAACTTAATATTATCATAATCATCATCATTATTAATACTAACAAGTAACAACACAACTACTATTATTGATATTATCCCTAATTTGTCCTTTTATATATATGAAATTATGAAATAAATAATTGGCTCCGTTAACAAATTAAGTTGTTGTGAGCCACTTGGAGCTCAATTTTAAAAAAATGCTAGTAGACTCGCTTGGAGTTCAACTTATTTGTACACGAGCTTGCGAGCCGTCTCGATAGTAAACGAGTTGAGTGTGAGCCTATCTTAGCTCGCGAGCTACTCAACTTGTAAGCTCGTTAAGTTTAACTTGTGAGTCGGCTCATTTATGACTGGTGAACTGGCTTGAGTTAGATAGCTCGTGAGCCAACTCGTTAAACAATTGATTAGGGGCTCAGTGGTTGTAAGAGTTAATATGAGAGTTTAAGTTTTACACTCGAAACGTTTAGGTTAAGAATATTTATGATTTAAGAATGTTTATGATTTAACAATTAGAATTCTGATTTCTGACTCTAGAGAATAATGTTAAGATCTAGAAGTTAAAAATTAATAGGGTTTAGGGTGAAGAGTAACAATTTAAGGTTTACACTTGATACATTTATGTTAATGTTTTATGTATTCATATCATTTGATTTATCTTTGTTTGCAAGAATTAAGATGTTAGAATTATAAACATTGGATTCTTTGTATGCTATTATTGGTGAATGAATGTTTTTCTTTGTGAATATTAATTTCATTTTGTTCTAATAAAAAATATGGTTAACGAGCCGAACTTGTTAAGGATCGCGAGCCAAACTCGTTAAGGCTCGCGAGCCAAACTCGTTATTAGTGTAAATGAGTCAAGCTCAAGTAGAGCCTATACTTCTATTTTTTTTATTGAGCCGAGCTCGAGTTGATTATGAAAATTCAAGTCAACCTCGTATTTCTAGTTATGTTAATGAGTGTAGCCGAGCCGAACCAAGTTGAGCTTTAACCAAGTTTGGGTTCGGCTCGATAAGGTGTATGCTAGCCATGCCCAAACCTAGTATAAACCTTATCGAGCCGAACCCAAACTTGATAAAAGTTCCACTCGACTCGTTGGCTCATTAACATAACTAGAAATAATTGATTAAACGTTTTTCGTATATTATGGTGTTTAATCGGTGTTGGGCTGTGCTTAGGAATTGGTCATGTTTACAAATATGATATTTAAAATGGTCCGTTCACGATAAATAATGCATGAGAAATTAACTAAAGAAACGAAAATACGAAACGATTAATTTATTATTTTTAACAAAAAAAATCTACGCATTACTTTTTTTAAGACGGCGTCGAAATACCTTATGTATTAATCAAAATCATATAAGGTATAGAGCGATGCAACGAGTTGCACAAAAGAATGGCGTGAAGGTCAGGATCAAATAGTCTATATCCCTAAGTCGAGGTGATGTCCAACATTTGCGAGGTAGTCGATAGCCCTATTACCTTCGCGGAAAATATGTTTGATCGTCATATTCCAATCTCTACTGCACAACTCATGAAACTGAAGCACTTCACGAGCGTGATGATGCGTAACTTTCCCATCATTGGTCAGCAACATATATACCTGCTGTCATAGAATCAATATGTGAGAAGTTGAGTGGAGCCACACTCAACTATCCAACCTACAACAAAGAGCTCTACGCCTCTACTATTATTGGTATTATCCCCAACTTGTCCTTTTATATATATGAAATTATGAAATAATTGGCGATGTTAAAAAATTAAGTTGCTGTGAGCCACTTGGATCTCAACTTAAAAAAATGTAGTAGACTCGCTTGGAGCTCAACTTATTTGTACACGAGTTTGCGACCCCTCTCGATAGTAAATGAGTCGAGTGCGAGCCTATCTTGGCTCGCGAGCTGATTCAATTTGTAAGTTCATTAAGTTTAGCTCGCAAGTCGGCTAATTTATGACTGGTGAACTTGCTTGAGTTAGATAGCTTGTGAGCCAACTCGTTAAACACTCGATTAAGGGCTCAATGGTTGCAAGAGTTAATAAGAGGGTTTAAGTTTTACACTGAAACATTTAGGTTAAGAATGTTTACGATTTAAGAATAACAATTTTGATTTCGACCCCTAGAGAATAATGTTAAGCTATAGAAGTTAAAAATTAATAGGGGTTAGGGTGGAAGAGTAACAATTTAAGGTTTACACTTACATTTATGTTAATGTTTTATGTATTCATGTCCATTGATTTATTTTTGTTTGCAAGAATTAAGATGTTAGAATTATAAACTTTGGCTTCCTTTGGATGCTGTTATTGGTGAATGGAAGTTTTTCTTTGTGAATATTAATTTCATTTTGTTAAAAAATATGGTTAACGAGCTGAACTCGTTAAGGCTCGCAAGCCAAACTCATTAATAGTGTAAACGAGTCAAACTCAAGTAGAGCCCAGACTTCTAATTTTTTTACTGAGCCGAGCTCGTGTTCGAATACGAAAAATTCAAATCAACCTCGTATTTCTAGTTATGTTAATGAGCATAGTCGAGCCGAACCAAGTTGAGCTTTAACCAAGTTTGGGTTCGGCTCGATAAGGTTTATGCTAGCCATGCCCAAACCTAGTATAAACCTTATCGAGCCGAATCGAAACTTGATAATAGCTCCACTCGACTCGTTGGCTCATTAACATAACTAAAATAATTGATTAAACATTTTTCGTATATCATGGTGTTTAATCGGTGTTGGGCTGTGCTTAGGAATTGGTTATGTTTACAAATATGATATTTAAAATGGCCCATTCACGGGAGCCGGATCTAGCTCCAACCATTTTTTGGGTTGGAATTCGGTCTAACCCTTTCTCAACCATTAGATCACCATTTGACCAATCCAATGGTCTAGATTGTTAGGGGTATTTAGGACATTACACACATAATTTAATTATTATATTTAAATTAAATAATTAATGATCCCAGGGACCGCCGGTGGCCGGCCACCATCACCGACGACTTTTGCGGCGAGACTCCGACGACTTTTTTTTTGCTTTCAAAAAAAACTTGTTAACATCTTTTTTTTTCTGTTAACTAGTTAACAGTGTTTTTTTTACCTGATAACAAGTTAACATGATTTTTACCTGATAACTAGTTAATATCATTTTTTGTTTGATAACTAGTTAACATCATGATTTAGATAACTAGTTAACAAAAAGTTTAGTTGATAACTAGTTATCAAAATTAGTTAACTAGTTAACACCTTTTTTACTGTTAACTAGTTAACAATGTTTTTTTTAACTGTAACTAGTTAACATAGTTTTTAACTAATAACGAGTTAACAGTGTTTTTTATTTGATAACTTGTTAACAGATTTTACCTTATAACTAGTTAACGAATAATCATATAATCAAAATTTTAACGAGATTTTTTTGTTAACAAGTTATCTAATTAGTTATGTTATTTTTACCTAGTTAACTAGTTAACATTTTTAGGTGATAACTTGTTATCAACATTAGTTAACTAGTTATCAACATTAGTTAACTAGTTATCAAAATTAGTTAACAGGTTATTATGATGTTAACGAATTACCATAATTAGTTAACTAGATTTTTTTGTTAACTAATTAACTAATCGAGTTAACTAGTTAACATCATGATTTAGATAACTAGTTAACAAATTTTTACTTGATAACTAGTTATTTTTGTTAACATCGTGATTGAGTAACTACTTAACGAGATTATTGGAAAACTAGTTAACGAGATTATTTGATAACTAGATAACATCATGATTTAAATAACTAGTTAACAAAAAAATTAGTTATAACTAGTTATCAAATTTAGTTAACTAGTTATTTTGTTATTAACTAATCAACTTATCTAGTTAACTAGTTAACATTATGATTGAGTAACTAGTTAACGAGATTATTAGATAACTAGTTAACATGATTATTTGATAACTAGATAACATTATGATTAGATAACTAGTTAACGAGTGTATTTAGTTGATAATTAGTTATCAAAATTAGTTAATTAGATAACATCATGATTAGATAATTGGGGACCAAGGTTTTAACCGAAACAAGTTCTCAAAACTAGTTAATATGTTACTCAACGACCACATTATATAGCTATAAGGTTATCCCAACAATATCTTTTTGCATTTAAATGTTTACAAAATGGTCCAAATTCTCCAACCGTCAACAACATATTTTTCAGTGACTGAGAATGTAACTTTCAATAATTCTAAAACATTCCAAAGTATTTGTAACTGCAAAGAAGTTACCTAACTTAACTACATGACAAATCAATCATCTAACTTAACTAAATGACAAACTAATCATTCTTCTTCAACCTACCACTGCTCTAACCGTCCAACGTAGCTGCTTAATCCGCCGATGCCGCCTGTCACCGCCACTAGTTTACAACCCACCGAGGCTCTCCCTCATCGTTCCTCCTTCACCCAATCATCGGCACGGGTAAAGAAGTCGACCATCGTTACTCCTTCGAATCCACCACCACTCTCATTTGAATTCGACGACGCCGCTGCTTCAACGACGACAACGGTGGTTTTACTATCTCCGACGACGATGCTGGTTCTATTATCCCGACGGCGACGATGAAGAAGCTTTTGCTCGAATCAGATCCATGGTGGCAGTAGACGCGGCCGACAACAGGGAGCTCGAATAAGATCCATCCTTCTTTTAGGGATTTGGCCGCTGATTTCATTTCTAGTAAGTTTCCAAACTTGGCAACCAATGAATACGACTGAAATCAGACCGGTGAAGTGGTCTCCGAAGCCGATGGAAAAGCAGGGATGAAACGGAGGCGATGAAGAAGAAACACAAGGTTATTTTTTAAAATACCAAAATTACCCCTCTGGGTATAAAGGTTGGACTGACCCAACCTTTAAAGGCTGCCGTTCACGATAAATAAAGAATGAAAAATTAACTAAAGAAACGAAAATACGGAATGATTAATTTATTATTTTTAACAAAAAAAACTAATTTATTATCACAAAAAAAACTATATTTGTTACTTTTTTTTTAAGACGACGTCGAAACATCTTATGTATTAATCAAAATCGTACAACGAGTTGTACAAAAGAATGACGTGAAGGTCAGGATCAAATAGTCTATATCCCTAAGTCGAGGTCATGTCCAACATTTGCGAGGTAGTCGGTAGCCCTATTACCTTATCAGAAAATATGTTTGATCGTCATATTCCAATCTCTACTACACAACTCATGAAATTGAAGCACTTCACGAGCGTGATGATGCGTAAATTTCCCTTCATTAGTCAGCAACATACCTGCTGTCATAGAATCAATCTGTAAGTGGACTTTCCTGTATCCCTCTTCCTAAGCTAGCTCAAGACCAATAACTGATGTTATAATTTCAGCCCGAGTTATCGAACATTTCTCAAAATTGGTGGAGAACGCAAGGAAACAATGCCATAAAGCATCTCTAATGATACCACCCCTAGTAGCAATCGAGTTCTCTCTACAAACCGACCCGTCCGTGACAGTCACCCCATTATCGGGTCCTGGGTCCCAAACCACCTCAATCTGTGTTTCCACTCTATCACTGACGTCCAACGAAGCATCCCTCAACATCGCGTCTTGAACCATAGTTTCCAAGCCCCGAATGCAAGCCACGAGGATATGAGGAAAACTCTCCTGATCGTCAAACAATAGTTCATTTCGTGCCTTCTAGATCAGGTGCCAATACCGAATCTGCTATTTGTAGTGTCTTTGATTCACTGGTCAATACAACTAGAACCCGAAACTTCCAACCACCATTTCTTCGTTTCCTGTGAGAATCCAAGCATCCTCCAAACTGTGGAATCAAGCACACACTCCCATAAGACATGTAAAACAATCTCAGAATTATGACCACACCTGCCACAATCGCCAACCGCCTCTCTTCGTTAGTCAAAAGGAGACCATGCCGAGCAATCCACAAGACGTTCTTGATACGTGTCGGTCCCTTCCAACGCCAAACAAGCTTCTAGGCCACTTCGTGAGCAATATTATTGGAGTCCACGATGATGTTGTAGGCTGACTTAATCATTTTTCGTCAAATTATTCTCCCCAAACCCACGTGTCCTCTCTATCATCCTGCTTGGGCGGAGACATACCAATGATCTCGAGTATTACCTATTGTGGGAGGAAGTGTATGAGGTTAGCCACGTTCTAGTTGCCGTAGTTTTTGGGCATCCCTCGATAGTAAATTCATCCAATCGAGCTCCTGAATCTACCCAGCGACCAGACTAGAACAAGGTATTAGTACCATCCCTTAGTCCCGAACGAGATCCTTTTAACATGAAAAACCATGCATTAAGAATACCACACTAAAGCATCATCGACTGGTGAGATTTGTGCTCAAGTCCCGAATGCGATCAATGGCTTCATAGGTTTTTATAGACATAACACATGTTTGCGTGGTGTAGGAACAAATTGTTTGGAGAACAGACATAGCAAAAGTCACCTGACCAGCCCAGGCTAATGACTTAGCTTTCCACCCTGAAAGTTTGAGCTTAATTATTTCAATAATACACTGATACGTAGTAGGAGTTACCTTTCCGTGATGGATTGGGACCCCAAATAGCGACTGAGATCCTGCGTCATCCAGATACTCAAAATCTGAGAGATATCCTACCTTGTATGCTAGTCAACATTTTTAGCCAAAAATAAGACAAATTTTTCTCTACTTACGGATTGGCCAGATCCATTGCAAAATGTCTCGATAGTTTTTTAGATAACCCCTGCATGTTCTGGTGAAGCCTCAACAAACAAAATCATATCATCAACATAAAACAAATGAGAAAGAGCTAGACCATCAGTGGAAAGGGTTATGGGTTTCACGATCCCATTTCAACCTCATGTACGATCAATTGGCTTAGCCTCTCCATGAAAAGTGTGAAAAAGAATAGAGAGAGTGGGAAACCTTGTCTAATGCCCCTTTCAGCATGAAACTCCTCAATTAAGTTTCCATTCCACAGAATCTGAAACCTCATTGATCAAACATAGGCCATAATTAAGTGTATAGTAGCTTCCTCCATCCCCGTGGCAAGGAGTGTTCCTTCCAAAAATGACCAACGAATTTTATCATAGGCCTTAGCTAGATCTATCTTGATAATCATCCCACGCTTGTGATTTTTATCATACTCCATTGAATGAACCACTTCCTAGAGTATAATAATGTTGTCCGCGATATAACGACCCGGAACAAAACAAGTTTGTGTGGACTTGATAAGAGTAGTCATATGAGGATGAAACCGGGTGGCCAAACACTTAGTAGACAACATTACAGAGATTGATAGGTCGGAGCTGATGAATGAACTCCGGATTAGGGCATTTGGGGAGAGAACCAAAATAGTCTCATTGACTCTATAAACTTTGTCCAAATCCTCAAAGAAAGACCTGATAAACGTCACAAGGGACGATCCACAACATCCCAGTTCTTCTGGTAGAAGATGGGTTGATAACCATCATCACCTGGGGCCTTAAGACTCTTCATACTCTCAACAGTTTGTCGAATTTCAACAAGGAGGGGGCTTTGAAAATTCTGAGAGACGTAGCATTCAACAAACTGTCAAACCTAGCAGGAAAAGGGGCTGTAGGCACGCTTTCCTCGTGGAATAAGCTTAAAAAATGATACGTGGATTGCATTTTTAGTAAGATCTTGATCGTCAGACCACTCGCGTGAACTGAGCTACAACATAGTGATTGGTGGCAGAACCACTTCAACAAATATACCTAGCTTTTGGCTAGGGTCGTATTCTCACGGGTCTCTTAGTTCGGCTTACTCATTCAGAGAGAGGTGCTCAAGGGAGGGGGTACACTACAAAAAAATATACATATGGCGTCGGTCAGACCGGGTTTTTAGCGTTGGTCAGAGCCGACGCTAAAAACATGTCGCGTCAGTCGAATCGACCGACGCGAATAACGGTGACGCTAAATTTTAGCGTCGGTCGAAACAGTAACCGACGCTAAATGTTCTGACCAACTGACGCAAAATTCGCCCATCCACCTACTGGTTGGTTAGTCGGTTGGGTGGGTTTAGTTTTTTGTTTTCGTTTTTTATATTCGTTTTTAATTTTTTATTGTTATTTTCATTTTTTATCTTCGTTTTTTATATTCATTTTTTCCAGATCTGTGTTTTCCAAGATCTGGATTTTTCTAGATCTGTGTTTCTAGATCTGTGAGGGAGGGGCGGCGGCGGGGGTGGTTTTGTGAGGGATGGGCGATGGCGGTGGTGGTTTTGTGAGGGAGGGGCGGCAGCGGCGGCGGATCTGTGAGGGAGGGGTGGCGGCGGTGGTGGTTTTGTGAGGGAGGGGCGGCGGCGGTGGTGGATCTGTGAGGGAGGGGCGGCGGTGGCGGTGGTTTTGTGAGGGAGGGGTGGCGGCGGTGGTGGATCTGTAAGGGAGGGGCGGCGGCGGTGGTGGTTTTGTGAGGGAGAGGCAGCGGCGGCGGTGGTTTTGTGAGGGAGGGGTGGCGGCGGCGGTGGTTTTGTTAGGGAGAGGCGGCGGCGGGGGTGGTTTTGTGATGGAGGGGGGTGGCGGTGGTGGATCTGTGAGGGAGGGGCGGCGGCGGCGGTGGTTTTGTGAGGGAGAGGCGGCGGCGGGGTGGTTTTGTGAGGGAGGGGCGGCGGTGGTGGTTTTGTGAGGGAGGGTGGAGGGAGTTGAGAGGATGAGGGTTTGAGAGGTTTTTGAGAGAGGTGGGAGAGTTTCAGGAGAGAGAGGAGAAGGATTTAGGGTTAGGGTGGTGACTGAGAGGTTTAAATAGGTGTGTGTATTTAGCGTCGGTCGATGACCGACGCTAAATTGAAAAAATGCCTGACGCTAAATACAGATTTTTTTAGGGTTAGAGTGGAAATAGGTGTGTGTGTATTTAGCGTCGGTCGATGACCGACACTAAATTGAATAACGCCCGACACTAAATACAGATTTAGTGTCGGTCATTTAGCGTCGGTCGACCGGCGACCGACACTAAATGTCGGTCAAACGCGAGTCAATGTTTTAGCGTCGGTCGTTTGTCTAACCGACGCTAAATACTTTCGTGCCGACCGACGCTAAATACTCATTTTTTTGTAGTGGTAGGACAATTCACAATTCAACAAGTCACACAAACACAATCAAGGCAGGCTCAAGTTATCATGAAATCAACTCAACCACGATCTCAAAGAGCATGGAAAAGAGGAGGTCAACAATTCAATCAAAGTGCACACAATGACAAAACAAAGAGTGGATGAAGTGGGAGAGAGGCAAGGGTCAAGTAAGTTTCCCCTTCGGGATCATGAATCATGAATACACAACCTTGGATAAAACAGTCCTAGCAAGCCAAAGACGTGATCTTTCAATAGTTCACCGACACATATCCTAAAAGTTCATTAGTTAATTCATTAGGACCAAGTACATACATCAATCAATCAGGTATGGGTCACCTCAAAACTGACTAATTAGACATGCACACCAAGTGTTCGATGAAATGAATATGAATTTTTTCAACCAAAAAAACCATAGCAAACATCCCTCTTTCGAGCGAAAATGCAAACTAAGATCATTCCCATGGTAATCTATGAAAATAAAGCTCATGGGTCAAGTCATTCCAAATCAAATAGCAAACTAATCATGCATCTAGGTCAAGTATGCAAGAAGAGGAAATGAGAAGAAGCACATGGGTCTAAATCACATCTGAACTTGAAATTAAACCGAAATAATCCAAGGGTTTAAGAATGTAAATCAATCATCAATCCCCCTAAGGGTTCACTCACTAAACTCTAGGTGGTTTAGTTACTACAAGAAATATTAGAAATCAAAAGAATACAACCTAGAAAGAAAAGGGTAGAAAGAACCACTGAGTTCTTCGAGCTTGGATCAGTCTCGATCTTCGTCTTCAATTTCTGTGGTCTCTGGGATGAAGGATGATGAAAGGGGGATGATTTTTGGTGTCTGGAGATGGTTTTTGACCCCAGGTTATCCTAAACCCCAACGATGACCAGGAGTAGGTTAGAAGAAGAATGCCACATTGAGACTTCTCTTTTGGGACTACAACTATGGGCGGGCATGAATGCTAGCTCGTACATTGACCCACAACCGACACTTTCACTTTGAACGTACAACTTTCTCAATTAGCACTTTGGCAAACAACAATTTTTAATTTTTGGGAGTCCTTTATCGAGACTGTTCATGGCATCACGCTAGCGAATTCGACAAATGATTAAACCAATTCTTCCACAAATCCAAGTCAACCATTCATTAAACTGACTAGAGCAAGTCCCTAGACTATTATAAGGATGAAAGAATGGATGATGGTCATACCGTGGTTCTCACACAATTCACTAAGCAAAGACACCATGTCGTTCTCAACAAACAATTCGAGACAATGGACACTTCACAAAGGATTTAAGCAATGCAACGAGTATAATCCACGAGAGGAAATGGGAAAGCAGTGATAGAATGAAAACATTTTGCCAAAAATTGGCCACAATCACCGCCCATTTCAGACATAAACTCAGTAACAATCAATCCCAACATTTATATCCCGCCCCACACTTAAACAAGACAATGTCCTCATTGGACAAGCACACATTCAAGGTGAAGGAGGAGAAGAGGGAAGATGATACTAGGAAAATACACAGGTCTAACGATGAAATCTGGAAGGAGCACTTTTGGATTTCCTGCACCAGAATTCCTGCAATTGCAACAAACAGAACTTTGCAAGCCACATATCCACAGAATCCAGAACCAAAATCCAACATAATGTCTAAAGGAAAACAATGAAATCACAAATTCGGATACGCAAGGGGTGCCTCCCAAGAGCACTCTTTGTTTTACGTCTCTGAGCTAGACATTGCCAAATTTTATTGGGTTGAAGCCAAAGTCACGAGACAAAGCTCAATCTCTGCCACCTTGTCTCCGGATCAATATGCCTTAAGTAGGTGACCGTTCACCTCGAAAGGATCTTCAATTGGGACACGTTATCTCTACTATCCCATAAGGAAATGTGGCTGTGACTATGTAAGGTCCCGTCCACCTTGATCTCAGCTTTCTGGGAAAAAGCTTGAGACACGCATTGTATAATAGAACATTGTCTATAGGTAGGAAGATCTTCTCTTTCAGCCTCTCATCATGCCTCTTCTTTGTTTGCTCCTTGTAGAGTCTTGCACTATCGTAGCAGTGGTACCTGTTCTACCCACGAGAGTCGTGGCGTAGAATGAGGTTCAAAACCTAAAGAGTTTGAGGGGTTGAGAGTTGTTCGCCGTACATCGTTGCACCAGTGGACGTCCGGGATGTACCTCACAAGGTGTATAAGAAGCAGTAGTAAGAGGATGAATAGTTACGTGTTTGTGAGTGGGGGTAAGGTCGTGTGAGAGAGATAGAGAAGTATCGGGGGTACCCCTTTAGTGTTTTTTGGGAGATGACAGCCTTAAGCGTACTAGCTGTGCCTACAACTTAAAGCGTGTCTTTGTGCGTGTGTGTTGTTTGTCTTGGAGGGATGATCCCCTTATTTATACTCTTTGGTCCCTGAGTTGGGGTGAGAGTCCCTTCCCTTGTAGGTGTTGAACTCCCCGTCTGAGGTGAAACCATAGGCGGCTAGGGTTTTCACCTTCCTGTGGTGGGCCTGCTAACCCACGTGGCCCATGTAGCTTACATGAACCCTAGGCGGCTGTTAGCCCTAGGGTTCAGGTCTGCTGCCCCTGTACGTCAATATGTACGCCGACTCTAGGGGCCTAGCAACTTGGCTTGGGCAGATCAATTGCCCCCGAGTGTAATTTAGAAGCTTGACGCGAGGAGAAGCTTCTATATCGTGCTCTAAGAAAACGAATGATTTGTGCACCATTAGAATGGTGCTTGAGGGAACGCCAGGAACGTACGACGTGTGCTGATGTCATTATGTTCGCCAATCTTGACTACTGATGACTTCCCTAAGATGCCTTCTGGGAAGTCATGTTTTTCCCGCCTTCTTGATTTTCCAGCAAAGCAAATCCCTTTAACTTAGGTGGTGGTTTCTTCTGTTTGTCATGCGTCCCAACGAGGTTGGGCTTTCACTTTTTGGATCATGATTGATGTGTGTGCCTGACACACGCTATTTTGAAAAAGGATGGGAGTCGCTTTTAGGCGGGGCTTTATCCGTCGCATGACTACCACATGCCCCTCTTAGCCACTATTGGCATATCCGGAGTGGTTCCCTTTGCCTTGATCACTGTGATTCGCCTATCAGGCAGCTAATAGGCATCATTTCACTAGCTCCTCTGTCCTCTTTAAATACCCCCTTTTCATCTTCTCCCTTCTCTTACTTCAGCCTTCTACTCAAATGACGGAAACCCTCAGTCCTCTTGCATTTCCTCCTTCTAGTGTTTGCTCTTATTTTACCTTTGTCTCACCTTCCAAAACATCCATCGACGCCCTTCTGACGCCATGTCTAACAGTTCAAGTAAGATCATCTTCTTCCTTTTATTTTCTCATCTCTTCCTTCTTAATTGTTTGGTCTTCTTTGTTTGTTGCGCGTGAGAGAGGGTAGCCTTTTTCAAATCTGGGCGCTCTGTTCTTGTGGGGAGAGGTAGGGCTTCTTTTTACCAATTTCTTGGCCTCCGTATCTTTCTCCTCGACCATATTTTCCTACTAATCATTTGTGTTTCTCCTGAAGGTCGGACCCTCATGGACATTACTGGCCCCTCCATCGATGCTGACCGCCAGGAGAGGTCTGACTCGAGCGACGAGCGCCGAACCTTCCCTGCCTATCTCTGGGCCATCCACTCGCTCTTCAGTCATAACTCCTTGACTGGGTCTAAAAGGAAAATGCGAGCATCGCCAGCTGTGGATCTGACCGATTATCCCCTCTTCGAGGAGGTAGTGTACGCCGACTCTGCCCCGTCTGGGACTATTGAGATCCCTTCTGCTGACGCCCAAGAGGTGGCTCTGACGGCCAAGTATGTCGACGAGACACCTCGGGAGTTCCCCCTGCGACATTGGCTTCTCCCTCCCCCTTCACCACTTTGAATTGAGGGAGGGTCGTACAGAATTTAGTGGAGAGCTAGGTGAGCATGTTCTTGACTCCCGGGGAGGCTCAGAGGCCTGCTTGTAGAATTTTGGGGCCTCCCTACTTTCTCTACTGTTTGCCGGACCGCACTATTGTTTTTCTCTCTCAGAACTCTTCCATCTTTCCCAAGTCTTATCAGTACTTTGGTTCGGGTTGCATGTCCACTATTGGCAACTGCCCCTCGGGTTTCCATGGGGTTTCGTCGAAGGCTTTTGGATTTGGTATGTGCCTCTCCTTGGAGCTTTGGCAGGTGGATGTGCTCCAATGGTTGGGGTGTTCTATTGGGGGCATCCAAGCGCACGTCTGGGCCACATTTTCGGCATTTACCATAGCTTGCAAGAAGAAGTCCGTTCACCCTGAATTCTCCATAACGTCCCAATTCTACGACAACACCGACATCGTGAAGACATGTTCGTCCAAGTTCCACTCTCACTTCTTCTTCTTCCCAAGCGACGAGGACGCTTCTCGGTGTTCTCTCCTCCCCCACTTGTTTTCCTGGTGATATAACTAACTTCAACAAGGACCCCATCGAGCCCGAGCAAACGCTGGCATTGGCTAGGCGTATTAACTCTTACGCCTTTGACCTTTCCTACGTCAGCTATCACATGCTGAAGAAGTTCCTTCTTGGGGGAGGCGAGTGTCTTTCTTTTGTTCGTTTCCTATACTTCTTTGCGCTTTTGTGTTTATGCTTGTTGTCTCTTTTGCGCTTCTCTTTCTTTGGCAAGAGGACTGCTTACGCCGCGCGTTTGGAGGTCAGCAGAGAAAGCCAAAGTCACCATGGGCAAATCGCCGAAAGCCCCACTTTTTCTGCCCGCTCTCAACCATCATCGTCCTAAAAAGGAAAGGAGGTTGAGGTCTCTCCTCCACGGCCTTCTTCTCCAACACTTCCTTTGAAGGCTCCCTCCATTCCGTCTAGGAAAAGGCTGAAGACCGTTGCCAAGAAACTGGGAAAGCCTGGGAAGTCTTTTGAGTCATTGGAGCTGTCTTCCTCCGATGAGGACTCCGACCTACTAGCTCGTCCGCTCTCTTTCGGAAGCGTACACTTTCCTCGGGTTGATCCTGGCGAGGGGCGTTCGTCATCCATCCTGGGCCTCACCGAGTGCGTAGCAACCAAGTGGGGGCTGAACACTACAACAAAAATAGTCTATAGTCAGGGGCCAAATGCCCTCGACAATTATAGTCAGAGGCTGGCCAACAATGATCGGGGCGTATAGCCCATGACAAATATAGTCGGAGGCAATTTTCTCGGGGGCCTAGCCCCTAACAAAGCCATGTCATTTTTGGGGGGCTGGCCCCCCCCCACAAAAATGTCCCCGATTAAATTTGGTTCATGGGGCCAAACCCCTATTTTAGTTGGGTGCATTATTGCCCCCGACTAAATGGGTCATTTAGTCAGAGGCGTGGCCCCCAATAATAAAGCCCCCATCTAAAATAGTCAGGGCATTATTGTTGGGGGTCACGCCCCCGACTAAATGAGTGGTTTAGTCTTGGGCAACACCCCTAACTATTTTTGTCGGGGGCCACACCCCCGACTAATGAGTGGTTTAATCGGGGGGTGGCCCCCGACAATAAAGCCCCCGACTAAAATAGTTAGGGGCATTATTGTTAGGGGCCACGCCCCCTACTAAACAACTCATTTAGTTGGGGGAGTGGCCCAAGACAATAATGCCCCTTACCCTAGACAATAAAGCCCTGACTATTTTCGCTCGAAAGAGGGATGTTTTCTATGTCTTTTTTTGGTTGAAAACCCATATTCATTTCATCGAACACTTGGTGTGCATGTCTAATTAGTTAGTTTTGAGGTGACCCATACCTGATTGATTGATGCATATTATGTGACATCTTAGGCAATTCCCACATCGACAAAGCTCGGGGGAGATCCATGAGCTGTGTGGAATAGTTCAAACTTAACTGACATGACACATTTTGTGGTGTAGTGGTAGGGGATTGACCTTGAGAGGAGGAGTTCATGGTTTCGAATCCCACCAACACCCAAAAACAAATCCGTAAGGGCTGGGCCCAAAGTAGACAATATCTTGTTAGAAAAGGTTGGGATGTTACAAGTGGTATTAGAGCCTCTGCCCCTCCCTCTTGAACTATGGTGGGGCAAACCTCAATGAGGATGTTGAGTCCCTGAGGGGGGTGTAAGTGACATCCTAGGCAAATCCCACATTGACAAAGCACGGGGGAGATCCATGGGCTATGTGGAATAGTTCAACCTTAACTGACATGATGCGGTTTGGGGCAGAGTGGTGGGGGTTTGATCTTGAGAGGAGGAGGTCATGGGTTCGAATCCCACCAACACCCAAAAATAAATATGTGTGGGCTGGGCCCAAAGCCTAGGAGAGTCGAAGCCCCGGAGCTAGAAGAGACCCCTAGGAGGATGCTGATCCTCAGCCAGGCACTAATTCCAGCTCCTACTCAAGCCAGAGCTAGATTAATGACTCGCCAGGAGCTGATGCTGATACCGAGCCCCGACCCGGGCCCCGGGCCGAGCCTAGCACCGAGACTAGGCCCCAGACCAACTCTTACGAGCCCCCAAGCCCACCTATCACTTAAAGACACTTAGGAGGAATCCTTGAAGACCTGGACATATTTGAAGAAGACCCAAGCTAAGCCTACAACAGGTGCCGAGCCAACATCCGGGCACTGCACCGGATCGATCTGGGCCTAGCCAATAATTGGCCCGTGCCTTTTGGGATTTTCCAAAGGCACTGGAATCCTTATGTCCCCAGGATTAACCTCCAACAAGCCTCATTGGAGTCGGAGAAGAAAGAAAGGAGATGAAGCTGGATCGAGCCAAAATGATGCATGGCCGGAGCATCAAAGAGCAAAACACGGCTACTGATCCGAGGAAGCCAATGCTAGGAGCTATGATCAGGCCACCACCTGAGCCTGAACCAAGGGAGTATGGCTGACCATCCATGATACGGGACAAGAAGAGAAGATGCCAAATACACCCGAACAAGAAATCCTAATCAAGCTAGGATTTCACGGTTTTGGACAGATTCCTAGTCTGACAAGGAATGACGAATATGGGCTACTTGAATGCAGAGTTTGGGCTGATGTCCAACATTTAATATGAAGCCAATGACGTCTACTAGTGATCTGCCAAAGAGATTAATTTTTCGAATTTATTTGGTATTTATTTGGCCGAATCTTCCAGAACCCAGTTAGCTGTTATTTAGGAATTTTCCAGCTTTTTTTGTAGAGTTCTTGTTTAGGAAGGAGTCCTTTCCTTGTAGGACTATAAGTCTGAATTTTACTTCCTTCTTAGGTTATTTTAGGATTAGTTGAAGTCCTTTTTAGTAGCTTAATTAGGACTCTTTTTATTTCTTTAATAATTTAAGAGTTAGTTTCAAAGAAGGAATATGAGAGTTTGTTCCCTACTCCTCCCCCATAAATAGAGGCCTATACGCCTCATTGTAAGACACACCTTTGATTAATAAACTTCTTTTCAGAACTTATGTTCTTTTCCCATCAAGTATTTTCTTGTTGCGTTGCTTAAGGTTTGGCTTATCGTCAAGATCATTCATATCTTGGAGTGGCGCCTTCGACTTGATACTTCTGGTTCCTAGCTCTCTATAGATAGTGGGTCAAAGTCTGATATCCATTCCAGTTCCATAGATTCAGCTTGGAGGCTAACTTGCGGTGGTTAGGGCCGCCTGCCCATGGTTGCGGCGGTTGACATGAAGAACAGACTGAATTAAGATCTAATTATCGCTGATCCATGACCACTTTAAAGCCCGGGTCACTTTGGGTTCATCTAATCTAAGGTTAATAGGTTTAGCTACTCATATTCGATACAAGTGAATCAAAGACAATCATAGAATTCATCTCAGAGAGGAAGAATAGAGAAAATATGAAAAACCTAATTTGACGATTCCATGAAGCTTCGATCTCAAGAAATCTTCAACTCCTAGCTCCGAGTATCTCCGGAATGAAAAGATTAGGGAATAATCTCACCGAGAAATCAAGAATACATTCTAACCTATCTCCTTTGTGTGGGAAAAGTATGAAAAATGAGATATCCCAAGTTGGGGCCCAATGGCTCCTCAAATAGTTCAAATTCGAATCTGTGTTCAACTTGAAAAGACTGAACTTTTTGCCAAAAATGTTGAACTTCTCTGTAATATTTTTCTAAATCTCCAACGCCAGAATTCTGCCCTGTCTCTTCACAAACTTTTCGTCGAGGACTTCCAACTTTTCGGTGAAGACTTATTTGGGAAATTTTTCTCAATCCTCAACGCCACAATTTAAAATGTTTCCTTCACAACCTTTTTGGCGAAAACTCTGAACATTTTGCCGAAAGGTGCTCCGTAAATATTTCCATGATTTCTTCGACGGATCTGCTGAGTATTCTTCATAGGGTTTTCGGCAAAAACCTTATACTTTTCGCTGAAATGTTCAGTCTGGGTGGTTGTGTGTGATTTCTTTGATTGTCTGATTTCACTAATGATCCCGGGTTTTTCTTGAGGATCCATTGCATCCCGAACAGTCCTGATGACCACTTATTTGATGGCATATAACTATGTACTAAGATGGACATTAGAAAATACATAATAGACCCAAAACGGGCAAGGTAACCAGATTGGTACCAAATAGTGTTAATGAATAGAAATCCACTAAACTACTCCTAAAATGTGTTTCAGACAATGAAATGTCGCTTAATTGGGGCTGATAATCACAATATTTTTCGTGTCGTCAAGTATCAATATTCTCTAGGAGATAATTCATACAATGGAATGGGGGTAAAGGTAGGGAGAGGCGTATGGTGTTCAAAATTGAACTGGCGAAAGCTTATGACCATGTTTGGTGGTCGTTTCTTGAGGATACGCTCTGCTGCGTTGAGTTCAATGACGACTTGGTTAGACTTATTATGTCATGCGCTACTTCTGCTAATTTTTGGCTCCTATGGAATGGTGGTTTGTCGGATCAGTTCCTCCCACAAAGAGGTATACAAAAGGGTTCACTACAAAAATGGCACTTCAGCGTCGCTTGAAGGGGAAGAGTTTAGTGTCGGTCGATTAGAAACCAACGCTAATCCCTTGATTCACATTTGACCAAGGGTTTAGCATCAGTCGCTTGTCGACCGACGCTAAAACTGACCAAAAACCGACGCTAAATTTGGTTTTGGGTCAGAAACGAAGCCGACTAGCTTTAGCGTCGGTTACCGACATGTTTTAGAGTTGGTCGCCGACCGACGTTAAAACACGTACCTATTTAATGTCCTCTCAGCCGCCACCCTAACCCTAATCTCCTCTCTCTCCTGAAACTCTTCTCTCTTTCTCAAACTTCTTCTTCTCTTCTCCCCAACCAGCCTTCTTCTTCTTCCTCTTCCTTTTTCCTCATCTCCTCTTTCCTCTTCTCCTTTTTCCTCTTCCTTTTCAAACTTCTTCTCCCCAGATCTCCAGATCTCCAGATCCTCCGCCGTCCTCCTCCCCCGCCGTCCTCCTCTACCGCCACGTCTCCAGTCATCCACCGCCGTCCTCTTCCACCTCCGCGTCTCCAGTCATCCGCTGCCGTCATCTGCTGGAAAATGAATATTAAATCTAATAATTGTAAGTGACCAAAAGGGTGACTTAATAAATCTAAGTGACCAAGTTGCATAACTGGAAAATGGAGTGACCGAATCTTAAAATAAAAATGAAAAATTAATATTAAAAACGAAAAAAATGAAAAAAATTGGGTTGGTCAGCGACCCCTTTCGGCCAAGAATTTAGCGTCGCTCTTTAATCAGATTTAGGGTCGCTTGATTTTTGACAGACGCTAAATCTTAGCGTCGGAAGAATTGTGTTCGCTTTTCCGACCGACGCTAAATCCCTTAGCATCGGTTAGTGACCGACGCTATCCTGCGTTTCTGACCGACGCTAATTAGGCGAATTTTTGTAGTGGTTGTTTGTTGTCTCCCTTCCTCTTTACCTTGTGCATGGAGTGTCTCAGTCATTTGATCGATGAGGTAGTGGCGTTGAACCGATGGAAACCAATCATCCTCTCACCAGGTAGACCCCATTTCTCCCATTTATTTTATGTTGATTAGTTAATCTTGTTCTTAGAGGCATCTACCGAACATGCAATTGCTATTTTGGGCTATCTCGACGAGTTTCATGAAGTGTCGGCGTAAGCGGTCAGCAAAGGGAAGTCATTGTGCTTTTGTTCACCCAATACGCTTAGGCAGATATCGACGGATATTGCCTCATTCATTGGCTTCCCCTTGACGCAAAATCTTGGTCGTTATCTCGGGGTTCTAGTGTTACATGAAAGGACTTCAAACCGCACTTAACAAGGTATTATCGATAGAATTGATCATAAGTTGACTGGCTGGAAGGCCAAATCTCTTTCCTTGGCAGGTAGGGTGATGCTGACATGGTCCACTCTGGCAGAAATTCCAGCCTTCGCCGTACAGGCGACAGTACTTCACATTGCAACGTGTGAGGGTATAGATCAGAAGATTTGAAATTTCATATGTGGGTCCTCAGATGAAGCTCGTCAGGTCCATTAGGTTGTTTGGGATCGGGTTTGCGCGCCAGAGGAGGACGACATACTTGGGATGAAATTGGCTCGTGATTTGAATAGCCAATAAGATGAAGTTGGCTTTCATTTTCTTCCAAAATCCTGATAGGTTATAGGTTCGGGTACTTCAGAGCAAGTATTTTAAGGAAACTAACGAGGGAATTACATTATGTAGCTTGAAGTCGCAATCATCTCTAGAAGGGCTTACTCTGTGAGTGGAACACCTTGCTACATGGAGCTCGTTCACTATTCGAGATGGTCATGACACTTGTTTCTGAACCTCTAGATGGGTGGACAGACTCGTTTAATTGATTTAGTGGAGAGAGATGGTGAGGAACCGAACTTTGATGATAAAGTGGTTGATTTTGTCGGGCAGGATAGTCAGTGGGATGTCAACAGGCTAATGAATGTGCTACCATCGAAAATAGTTGACATAATGGTCGGCATGACGCCTCCATAAGATGATCCACAAGGTGAATATTAATGGGTTTTGGGAGGCAAGGATAATGTCAATTCACTATCAAATCGGCTTATAGGATTGTCCGCAACCATACAAAGTCACCTCTTTTAAATCCCTAGAATTTGTTTGGCGTTGGAAAAGACCTAATAGGATCTGTCACTTCCTCTGTCTTGGTATATAGGAAAAATCTCTCACTTATAGCAGCTCAGTTAGAAGATGCATGAGAAATTGACCACCAGCTCTTACTATAACCAAGCGGATGAGACAACAATTCATATTGTGAAGGACTATAACTTTGTCTTGGCTATTTGGAATAAAATTGAATCCTTCGATAATTTGAGCAACATGATCTGGCGGGAAAATCTCTCAGCATGGATGTGCCACTTCCTTAATTTGGATGAAGGGATTTTATTCGAAGTGGTTTGGTGGACTCTTTGAACTCTAGGAACGAGTGAATTTTCTCCGACAAGAGCGCATGTAGGGAGTGGCTGCTCACTCCAGGAGCTGGGCAATTTTGGTGGTAAAGGCCATGGAAAGAGATCGAGAGAGTCTCAGTGTTGTGACAGCTCGGGTGGAGGTGAACCTTGTATGGGACCCTGGCCCCGAAGGATGGGTCACCTCAAATTCTGGCGGATAAGTGGATCATAGAAAGAGGTAAGCAACCGCTTAAGGAGTCCTTCGAGATCACGTTGGTCGTTGTCTTCTTACTTATTCCATGAACCTTGGGACTTGCTCATTTACACATGTGGAGATGCGAGGAACGATTGAAGGTTTACACTAGACCTGGAGGAAGGTACAAGAAGGTGATCCTTCAACTTGATTCCCTTACAACAATATCTCTTTAAATGAATGAGGGTGATACAACATATCATCATGGCATGGAGACTTGCCAATTCCAGGAAATACAAAACCAGAATTGGACGCTTATTGTCAAGCACACCTACAAGAAGGGAACCATGCGACAGACTATCTCGCTAGCATTGGTTATGGCTACTCGTTTGGCAGTCACACGATTTTGACCTCGGATTGTAATCTTGGTTATTATTATGTTATGACTGTATGGGCATATCTAAGTCCAATTTAATTTTGATTAATGATTAAGGCACTCTCGTCTACCCCCCTTAAATACCTACGATTTATCTTTCTGCTCTTTTTACTTTCGCTTGCATCCTCCATTCTCTCTCACCAAAATGTAGTCTTCTTCTTGTTCTTCCTATCCATTGGAGCATGTACCAGTGTCCTCTCTGCTTGATCTTCATATTTCTTGTTCTGATTCTCCATCATGTCTGATAGTTCAAGTAAGTTACTCACGACATTCTATTTGCCTCTTCTGTTTGGTTCTTCTGCCATTTGATTGGTGTTCCATTCTTTCTCTTTATTTTTCCTGTCTTTTTTTCTTGACGCATGGGGGTATGCCTTTTAGATTTGAGTGTTCTCCTCGCTCATGGGCTAAGAGAGCATTCCTCCTCACGTTTTAACTTCTTTTTATCTGCTTCTCTTTGGACTGGTTGAGAAATCACCTTTCTTGGCGGTCGCTAGGGTTCGATTTTGCGATGGGGGTTATGGGCTCGCCTCCTCTCTTCCCCTCTTTTACCGACCTTCCGCGCTTTTCGTGAAGGTTGGAGGCTTCTGGACGTGATGAATGTTATTTTACAACGTATCAAATAACTATCAAGCACAAAGCAAGATAGATCATATTCTACAGGGTTTCTTCTAATCGTCTACTCAAATGAGTCAGCAATTTACTCAGGTTTAAAATAAGTTTGCGTGGTGTGAGTTCCACGACTTCAATTCTACGAAACAAGGAAATTAAAAAGGAAATAAAACAAAAGACAGATTGAAAGGTTGTTTGACTTAACAAGACGACAGACAAGCTTAGATTTCGAATCCCCCTAAGATCACCAGAACATTGGTGATCACAAGACCAGCTGATAAAAGGATTTTACCAAGGTCGTACTCCACGGGGTCCTCTCATAAACCAATACTCACACTTCTCATAGACGGTCTAGACATTTGAAATTGTTTTGGTTTGATTGAGAAAATCAGAAACAAAGGCAAAGAAATGCAATACTAACAAAGATTAAGCAAGAGAGAAAGGTCGCTCAAATCAAAGACAAAGGGGTTCTCTTGGTGGGTAGTTTCATCATGCTCAAGATGACTAATTGAACAAACAAGCCAATTAAGATCGAGTTTGCATTCGGATGACCATGCATTTCACTTCTATAGACTCAATGCACTCTCGTAGCACCTAATCCCTATCCTAATACCACTCAACTTAGGCTCTCGCTCTCAAGCTAAGTGAAAAAGGATGCATTCTAAGTGTTTGATGAAATGCCAAGACACAAGATCCTCTCTTAAGACTCTATGACCACAAGGCTAGGCACAACACTCTCATATCAATGTCCTAACACTAAGAGATTCACCAAAAAGCCTTTTCAAACTCAATTGAATGAAAATCCACATGCACACCAAGTGTTCGATAAAATGCCCAAGAGAGAAATCAAGTGAAAATGGTTGAAACAAGATGATCTAATCTCTTAGAACACACTCACTTCAATCCCTAGACCTACAATCTATGAAATCCAAGCACTCTCATGCATCAAATCACATTGAATGGACCAAATCAAGCAAACATGGCATAAAATGGCATTAATAACAAGTCTAGGAATCATCCTCATACAACCAAGATCAATCATGGCAAGTTCTATACAATCATCCCTCTATCATAGCACAACTAATCTACCCATCCAAGATGAACCCTAGAAACTCAGCCACACATGGCCAAGGGAGTAAAGAGAAAAGAAGGAAGAATGGTCACCACAACACCATGGATGAATCCTTGAGATGATCTTCACTTCTCCACTTGTAAGCACTTCTCCCAAGGTTTGTTGGCTTCAATCCTAACTCCAATGGCTTCAAATTGCTCCAAAAATGTGTTCTAGGGTTTGAGCGTTCGTGGGTATGTGTTTGGGGTTCAAGGGACATCAAAGAATCCCCCAAAAGAGTAAAAAACGTGGGTATTTATAGTGCAGGGGGCAGTGCACGGCGTGCACCCCTGCACTCTGCATAAATCCCGAACTTGCAACAACCATAAGTCCCTCGTCCGGACTCCAATTGACCTCCCGTTTGATCCTACGTGTTCCTTGTCACCGGTAATTCAACGCCAAATCCTGAAATTGCAAAGAAAACAACTACAATAGACACGGAATTGGCCTCAAAGTGGCGACCGGACAACAAATAGACACTATGCACAAAACTTCAATAAAAGCATATTAAGCATGGCATTTAAGGATCAACTACGGGCATTTCATAGGTCAATCATAAGCCCAAAATTCACTAAATAAAGTCACATCAAATTCCCCTACGACTAAGCTTTGCTTGTTCTCAAGCAAATGAATCAGAAAACATCCAAGTTCACAAATGACAAGATCGGTCCCATTGAGATTCAAACAATAACAATTTGGCTTAAACTGTTCCACGAACAAACTTAACCTACACATGCAAGAACATCAATGAAACAAGTCTAAACCTCACTATTTGATGCACACTCCAAGTAGTGGTTAATTGGGATACAGCAAAACCGACCACGACAACACCAACTCTAATCAAAAGGACTTGAACTCGGGAAATGGAACGGATTAGGTGGGGGTAGGAAAATTTTGGAAAGTGGTAAGTGATCGTGATGTGGCTATCGACTCAACTTCGTCCGCTTCTAGATCTGCACTTTTCATGCTCAAGCTAGGATCACTACAACAAGGGCCACTTTTGAGAACTTCTTTTTTTTTTCTTTTTTTTTCTACTACATACTAGTGCTCGATCCAACACTTCACTTAGGTGTTGAACCTGCCTAGCTCACAGCCTTTGCCTTTTCTAGTGCTCAACCCGACACTTCACTTAGGTGCCGAGCTTGCCTAGCTTTTCTTTTCTTTTTGAGCATTTTCTTTTGAACATTCTCTTCACAAATTAGCCACATCATCCTTAGCCCCTTACAACTTCCACACAAGATTTCGATTTGGATTTCCGTCTAATCTCAAGCCACAATCACGAGGGATCAAAAAGGTTTTGAAAAACATGGAAAAGGGTGAAAATGTGTATGATCCAACAAACAGGACAAGGCTCAACGGGGTTATCCTAAAGGATAATGATTCGGGTAGGCTTTTTGGCTGAATGTGGTGAACTTCTAATTGCCTTTATCATCTAAGAACGGCGTTATCGAGCGATACAAAAACACGTATCAAACCAATCAACCAACATACAAGAGTGATAAAATCTCTGTTCTGGCCTAGACTCATTTGATATTAGTGCCAACATGCTGGTTATAGGTTCTAAGTGGAACAATCTAAACATCATTGTGAAGGCTTGAAGTCAATTAAACACCAAAAGTCAAGAACCGAATGATTCTACGATAGAGGAATTTGGAAACAATCAAGATCATGCAAATCATCAAAGCATAACATTACATCTCTACCACAAATAATCACACCAAACCTCAAACTCCCCTACGACTAACATGAGCATTGTCCTCAATGATCAAGAGAGAGAGGTAAGGTGGAACGAAGTTACCGCGTTGGTAGAGAGGAGCATAGGATGTAATAGTGGTGAAAGAGTTCCATGATGATCCTTGGTGAAGAGTGATCCAAAATGCTTGTCAAACCTTATTCAAAAAGCTAAAACAACAGAAAAACCTCAAACAACAATTAAAAGCGAAAAAGTAAAGATAACATGGGGTGCATAAACAAGTGAAATAAAGCCAAAAGAGAGCCCAGATTGATCTACACACAAGCACAATCAAATAAAAAGAAAACAAGGGTCTTGAGATAGAAGTGGGGCCCTGGAAATCTCACTGTGAAGGATCAACACAAAAATCACTAATCACGTATCCTTCAATTTCGAAATCCAAAACATGAAAGATCGGAGCAAAGATCAAACAATTTAACATCCACAGCTCAACGATCACATCAAAATGGCAATATCACTTAGCACAAGTCAAGATCATAAAAGTCAAGAATAACAACCTATGCTAGCAAAGATCAATCATTGAAATCCACACTTTGAGCAAAAGGCATGCATCATGGATCAAAAACACGAATCAAGAACATATAAGCCTAAGTCCACACAATGTAAGGAGGAATGTATAAAAATTAAACCAATGAGTGGTGATTAACCACACCCCTCCTCACACAAAGAATTGAATTCGGTCCCTGAATTCAAAACCTGCAACAAACTAGCCAACCACACTCGGACCACAATGAGGTACCAATCCTAGCCAACCATCATGAATCAAGAACATTCAACCATCCACTTCAAACAAACAAGCCAAGATTCTCATTCAAATTATCAACAAGCAAAATGCATATTGTCCAACTCCACCCCCCAAGCAACAATACGGCAGCACTCCTCACAAGGCAAACCAGCCACCAACCAAATAATCAAGCCAAGAATCCTATGGAAACATATTCACAACATTGAAACACCCTGTACTATCCACAATCCGCCCAACAAACCATTCGAAGAACAAACCACACTTCAAAATCTGCCCACAAAACAAATACACACTACTTGACTCCCACCTAAGCAAGGTATGACACAAGTTAACCCCCAATCAAACAACTAAACATTCATATCAACCACCATGGAATAAATTAAGCACACTGTCAAACCACAATGCATCCAACATGGCTGCTGGAATTGAAACTGGAAGGCTGGCGGCGGGATTAGAGACGGGTCGGCAGAACGGAAAGGGCTGGAGGTTGCTGCGGTGGCTGGGCAGGTGGAGACGGGCGGCGGCGGCTGGAGTTAGTTGGTGAGGCGGCGTCGGTGCTTTGGTGGGTGCTGGAGTTGGGGGCTGGTGGCGGTGTGATGGATTAAAATGGCGGCTTAGGTGGGTCTGGCAGGAGAGAGTGAGAGAGGATGGCTAGCGGTGGTAGTCGGCAGGGATGAGTCGGGGGTTGAATGGAAGTTGGCGGCAGCGGCTGGGAGATTTGGGTGTAGTGGCGTTGGGTGGTTGGGAAGTTGGCGGCTAGGCATATGGAGACGGGCGACGGCGTCGGGTGGAAATTGGGGAGAGATGGTTGGCGGCGGGAGGAATGGAAGTGGGGGCTGGGCAGTCGGCTAGGAAGAAGACGGCGGCGGACTGGAGAGAGGAAGAGCCGGGTAGGAGAAAGGGAGAGTGAAAGAGGATGGCGGCGGTGCAGTTGGTCGGCGGTTGGAGGAACGGCGGAAAGGCGGCTGGGTGCTAAAGAAACGGCGGATTTGGAGTGAGTCGAAGAGGGAGAGGGGATAAGAGGGCTGGTTGGGTGGTTTGGTCAGGTGGGTCGGGTGAGTTGGGTCGGTTAGGGTGGTTTGGTTGGGTGAGTGGTTCGGGTGGGTTGCTGGGTCAGGGTTGGGTGAGTGGTCATGTGGGTCGGGTCGGGCTAGTCAGTCGAACCAAAATCCAAACCGAAACAAAATCAAGAATCAACCGAGCCAACCACAAACCAACCCGAAATAAAATTAAAAGGAAAAATCAGGTGCACGGCGTGCAAGGGTGCACGACGTGCACCTTGGAGCTGAAAATTTTTCCGAATCCTCCTGGACAGCACGTGCACCAACCGTGCACCGTGCACGGCATGCATCATGCACGGCGTGCACCTCCTCAGCCTAAAATCAAATTTTCACCACGACAAAAAATGACCAAAAAAACGTCAAATCAACCCAAAACGGACCCCGAACTTCAAAATTTCAACACCTACGAGACCACAAAGGACACCACAACAACTCAAGGACCTTGAACACCACAAAAACACACAATCATGCAATCAAATCAAGAAGAAAAGACATGAAAAAAAACTCGGGTTGCCTCCCGAGAAGCGCTTGGTTAACGTCTTAAGCTCGACGAAGCACACGGACCAGCTAAGTAAAACAATCCCAACTCATTACCTCTTTGAAGTCGAAGTCATTACCTTCGCATGGCACACGGAACTTGAATTGAACCTTACCGACTTCGGGAGGTGTGAGCTCGGATTTCCCGGATGATGAAGTGTGAGCAATGGAGAAGGGGCCAAACCACTTGGAGTGAATTCTCTCATCGGGTGGCTTCTTAGTCTTGCTAGTCTCACCCATCGGTGCGGCTTCCTTGCCCTTCTCGGGTGGCTTCTCCACACCTTTCTTCTTAGCCTTAGGTGGAGTCTTTTGAAGCACGAAAGGTGGAGCCTCCTTTACTTCATCCTTTTTCTCCTGCACATCACTAAGAGCAAACAACTCCGCAAGACTATGACGGACAAGGTTAGTGCTATTAGTAGCCGAAGTAAGCTCATGCGGATTCTTAGGATCATGGTGACTAGCATAAGACAAAGTAAATTCCATGCCATTTGAACGGTCAAAGATCATGCATTCATTATCGACCCTAAGTGTAAGTTTACCACCGTAGACATCAATCAAAGCACGAGAGGTTGCTAAGAAAGGTCGTCCTAGAATCAAAGGCACATCGGTAACACCCATAGCATTTAGAATAACAAAATCCACAAGGAATTCAAAAGCACCAACATTAACCAACACATCTTCGACAATACCACGAGGGGATTGATGACACTCGATTTGACGTGATTATCAGCCTCATTTAAGCGACATTTCCTTGCTTGAAACGTGGTTTTAGGAGTAAAATAGCGAATATTCACTCAACTGCCATATTTCCTACTGATTTGGTTACTTTGGCCCTTTTTGGGTCTATTTGATGGTTTTCTAGTGTTTTTGTAAGAGCGCAGGTTTTTATCGTCAAATACGTAACCACAGATGTGTTCAAGACCTCAAAGAGTGAACCAGAATCGAACCAGAAATCAAACCAGTGTCAGAACAGAAGATCCAACTGCCCAGCACAATGTTTTTTGCCGAAAAGACTATGAGGATTTCCGCGGAAATACCTTCAGAAAACCCACAGACGGAATGAGCTGAATTGCACTGAAGTTTTTTGGCGAAAATACTATAATGTTTTCGCCGAAAAGTTATGAAGAAATCAGCCGACGGAAGCAGCAATTTACAAAGGAATTTTCGGCGAAAATAATCCCTTATTTTTGGCGAAAACAATAGAACAAATCCGACGACTTAGGGTTTAAGTATAAATACTTAAACCGGCGGCCCAAGAGAGGAATCAATCATTATTCATATTTTCACAAATCAGACTTTTGAGAGTCAGCCGACTCTAGGGTCGATAGATAGATTTTAGAGAGTTCAAAGATCCGTGGAGAGATCGTGACGCCATCCTTCCACCTCGGAGAGCTCGAAGCTTAAATTTGAAGATCCAGGAGATTGAAGATTCGCGGGAGTCGTCAGAATTAGGTTTTTCAGTTCTTATCTGTTCTTCCTCTGTATGATGATCTTCATTGTTGCCTTTGATTCTCTTGTTTCTGATATGAGTAACTGAACTTGTAGAGCTTAGATTAGATGAACCCTAAGTGACCCAGGGCTTTAAAGCGGTCACGGATCGGCGGTGATTAGATTTGAAATTCAATCAGTTTCTCATTCATGTTTGATTTGTTCTTCATTGTTCATGTTTCTTGTCTGGATTGATCACCTAGATTAGATTCTTGTTAAACTAAGGATAGAAGCGAACGCTCGCCTTACTTTAGAACATCGAATTAAACAATTAACCTTATAATTGGAGCGCGCCTTTCGTAGGAACCGGTTAGGGTTAATCCACTGCAAGAGTAACTCATAAATCGATAGTAATTGCACCAGTTAATTAAGTCGTTGCGAGAGGCGACCGTACCCGGGCGGCTAGTTAATCTTGGTAGTTAGAACAGATAGAGCGAACGTTCGCCGGTCTTAAACCTAAGGGTAAGGAGTTATGGTGGTGTTTAGAAACCGATTGAATGAGAATTGAAAACCGCTGATCTTGTGATTGCCGTTGCTCTGGGGAACGAAGGGGGATTCGAAATCTAAGTTCGTCTATCTTCTCGTTAGTCAACCTTTTACTTTTCTGTCTTTTATTTTCCTTTGTTCATTAGATTAGAAGTCGTGGAACTCACACCACGCACAACCTGTTTAAACCTGAGTAATTTGCCAACATATTTGAGTAGACAAGAAGAAGAGACCTCAAGTAGAATACGATCTAGTCTACCTTGGTAGATTAGTTATTTGATACCGCTAAAACTGCAGCTATCAAATTGGCGCCGTTGCCGGGGACTCTTCTAATTGTTTGAAAGAAGAGTTGGCAAATTATTGTTCTACCTTTCCGCCTTACCATTTAATTTTCCTCCATATTTCCATGATTTACCTGGGTAGTGCTTTTGAGTTTTGATTATGCAGGATTACAGGTGGGATGACCAGTACCAAGAGTGGTATGTCGATGAAGCACCGTATATTGAGGATAACCAAGAGATGTATATACTAGCTCATCAGCATCGACAACAGACGACGAGAATAGAATCCTTCTTGGAGAATATCTCTACAAAGCTACAAGCTCACAAAGAGATAGACTCACATGTTCATCAAAATCGACAACAGACGGCAAGAGTAGAATCCGCCCTTGGATAATCTCATTTCCAAGCTGCAAGCTCGTAACGTAGTGGATGTCGAGCTCGAGCAACCAAATCCACTAATGGAAGAAGATGCTCAAGAGCCGTACGAAGATGAACATGACAATCTCACCCATGACTACTGCGAGCAAGAAGCATCTGATGAAGAATCCTTGGCGGTGGCGGTTGATGAAGACATAGAGCCAATCCATCTTGAAGTTGAAGCCGAAGAGGAGCACGAAGAAATCGAGGAGATATCCTCAATCGAGCTTCCGCCGAGCCAACCTATAGATCAAGCCAGAGACGAGCACGTGGGGATCGAAGACGTCAAGGATTTGGAAGTATACACACTCGATCCCGAGAGACATCTGGATGATCATCAGGTAGAGAAGATGAAGCTCATTGATCATGTCGCGCCGTACTACCTCTTTCCTCCTCCAGAAGGAGAATTCAAGAAGAACTGGTCATCCAACCAGAACCACGATCTACTGGAGCACTACCGGTTACATCACTCTGCTGGAGTGCTACATGGCACTCAACCGCACACCTTGAAGAAGACGATTGACTTCAAGGAACTTCTGAGTTGGGGTCCCTAACAGGTACCGTCCGGCTCAAGGACGTTAAAAGAGAGCGCTTCGTGGGAGGCAACCCACGGCTGGAGTCAGTTTTTTTTTTCGTTTTGAGTCGTTTCTGTTTTAAATCCCTTTGAAAAAAAAAGAAGAACCGCCGATTTTCAAATAGATTTTCGGCGAAAATGTACCATTATTTTCGCCGAAAATCCCTGTTTAAAACCGACCTGTTTCTCCTGTTCCAACTTTTCGAACCGAGACTTCCATCTTTTCGCCGAAACGGTTTTTGATTTCAACTACCATTTTCACCGAAAATGTTCCCTCATTTTTGCCGAAACTTTTCAACCATTTTCGCCGAAAGTTTTCAATCAATTTCGCCGAAAATCTTGTGTTTTCTGCCGACTATTTATACCGGTTTCGACTTCTGATTTCCACTCCGCCCCACCCTTGGAACAGTGATTAGGTTGTTTCTATCCTCTTCCTTTCTTTCCTTTCTTCTTTTCGGATCTCGATCCAATTTTATTCTGTGTGGATCCGGGACACTTGTCCCGGTATCCTTTTGGTCTTTTTGTTGTTTTTGTTTTGTAGGATCATGAGTAGCTACTCCGCTCTGCTCCGGACTCTCCGTGTTCATCCCCTACACCGACCATCTCGTCACAGGTTCTTCATATCTCTCTACTCTAGTTTAGTCCTGTGAGGACACAGAACCGTTTAAGTGTGGGGTAGGATTCTAGGATTATGCATGATCTTGTTTGATTTTCTGTGATTCCGTGGTTCAATTTTAAAATTTCTCTTGCATAGAATTGCTCAATTCTTGACTTGTGATGTTAAATTGACTTCAATTTGAACAATGACGTCTAGACTGTTCCACTTATAACCTGTAACCAACGTGTCGAAACTGATATTAAATGAGTCTAGGTCAGAACAGATCATAAATCACTCTTGTAGTTGAAAATTTGAATCAATTAAACTGATTGACTTGTTAATAACAAAGCTCGATAACACCGTTCTAAGATGATAGATGCTAGCTTCTCCCATGTTTTTCACTCCATATTTGTTCACCTGTGATTGTGGCTTGAGATTAAATGGAAATCCAATTCGAAATCTCGTGTAAAAAGTTATAACTAGCTAGGATCAAGTGGTTAAATCGATAAATCAAGTGTTTGAGTGGTGAAATTCGAGTTGTGCAAATCAATGTAAAGTTCTTTAAAGTGCTGAAAAAAAATCTAGGCAAGCCCGACACCTAACTGAAGTGTTCGGGTTGAGCACTAGAATAAGCACAAATACTGTGAGCTAGGCAGGTCCAACACCTAAGTGAAGTGTTTGGTATCGAGCACTAGTATGCAGTAAATCAATTGAAGGAAGAAATTGAACTTGAAATAAATCATTGTTTAAATCGGTCCTAGCTAGAACATGTAACGTACAGATCTAGAAACGGATGAAGTCGAGTCGATAGCCACGCCACTTTTCCTACCTCCGCATCCACATCATGGCTAGAGCTTAAAGTCTTTTCTCATTAGAATTGGTGTTATCGTAGTCGGTTAATTATGATTAATTGTTTTTCCCAAGAAACGTGCTTTGTTAAAACTACTACTTGAAGTGTGCAGAAAACAGTGAGATCGAAAACTTGTTTGGTTGATGTTCTTGCATATGTAGGTCACTCTTTCTACGTGGAACAGTCTAAACCAAATTGTTAGAATTGAATCTCAGTTTAATCTCGTGTCATTTGTGAATTTGAGTGTGTTCTAGTTCAGTTTGCTTGAGGACAAGCAAAAGCTTAAGTGTGGGGTATTGATGACACTCGATTTGAGGTGATTATCAGCCTCATTTAAGCGACATTTCCTTGCTTGGAACGTGGTTTTAGGAGTAAAATAGCGAATATTCACTCAACTGTCATATTTCCTACCGATTTGGTTACTTTGGCCCTTTTTGGGTCTATTTGATGGTTTTCTAGTGTTTTTGTAAGAGCGCAAGTTTTTATCGTCAAATACGTAACCACGGATGTGTTCAAGACCTCAAGGAGTGAACCGGAATCGAACCAAAAATTGAACCAGAGTCAGAACCGAAGATCCAACTGCCCAGCACAATGTTTTCGCCGAAAAGACTATGAGGATTTCGGCGAAAATACCTTCAGAAAACCCACAGACGGAATGAGCTGAATTGCACTGAAGTTTTCGGCGAAAATACTATAATGTTTTTGCCGAAAAGTTATGAAGAAATCAGCCGACGGAAGCAGCAATTTACAAAGGAATTTTCGGCGAAAATAATCCCTTATTTTCGGCGAAAACAATAGAACAAATCCGCCGACTTAGGGTTTAAGTATAAATACTTAAACCGGCGGCCCAAGAGAGGAATCAATCATTATTCATATTTTCACAAATCAGACTTTTGAGAGTCAGCCGACTCTAGGGTCGATAGATAGAGTTTAGAGAGTTCGAAGATCCGTGGAGAGATCGTGACGCCATCCTTCCACCTCAGAGAGCTCGAAGCTTAAATTTGAAGATCCAGGAGATTGAAGCTTCGCGGGAGTCGTCAGAATTAGGTTTTTCAGTTCTTATCTGTTCTTCCTCTGTATGATGATCTTCATTGTTGCCTTTGATTCTCTTGTTTCTGATATGAGTAACTGAACTTGTAGAGCTTAGATTAGATGAACCCTAAGTGACCCAGGGCTTTAAAGCGGTCACGGATCGGCGGTGATTAGATTTGAAATTCAATCAGTTTCTCATTCATGTTTGATTTGTTCTTCATTGTTCATGTTTCTTGTCTGGATTGATCACCTAGATTAGATTCTTGTTAAGCTAAGGATAGAAGCGAACGCTCGCCTTACTTTAGAACATCGAATTAAACAATTAACCTTATAATTGGAGCGTGCCTTTCGTAGGAACCGGTTAGGGTTAATCCACTGCAAGAGTAACTCATAAATCGTTAGTAATTGCACCAGTTAATTAATTCGTTGCGAGAGGCGACCGTACCCGGGCGGCTAGTTAATCTTGGTAGTTAGAACGGATAGAGCGAACGTTCGCCGGTCTTAAACCTAAGGGTAAAGAGTTATGGTGGTGTTTAGAAACCTATTGAATGAGAATTGAAAACCGCTGATCTTGTGATTGCCGTTGCTCTGGGGAACGAAGGGGGATTCAAAATCTAAGTTCGTCTATCTTCTCGTTAGTCAACCTTTTACTTTTCTGTCTTTTATTTTCCTTTGTTCATTAGATTAGAAGTCGTGGAACTCACACCACGCACAACATGTTTAAACCTGAGTAATTTGCCAATATATTTGAGTAGACAAGAAGAAGAGACCTCAAGTAGAATACGATCTAGTCTACCTTGGTAGATTAGTTATTTGATACCGCTAAAACTGCAGCTATCAGGGATGTCACAGATTTATCCGCTAATTGAACATTCATTTGAGTTGGTTTTAGTTTCCCTAGGCCTAACTTCTTAAACATGCAATATGGCATAACATTGATACTAGCACCCAAATCGGCTAAGCCTCTACTTATTGCATGTTCACCAATAGTGCAAGGAATAGTAAAGCTACCTGGATCCTTAAGCTTTTCCGGTGGCCTCTTAGAGAGAATGGCGGAGCATTGTTCGTTGAGCTTTGCCGAAGTCACATCCGTAAGCTTGCGTTTGTTGGTGAAGATCTCTTTATGAACTTTGCATATTGAGGCATCTTTGTAATTGCTTCCCCAAAAGGAATTGTAAATTGCACCTTGTCAAGAATCTCAACAAACCTTTTGAAATCCTTTTCCATGGAATCCGACTTCAAGCGAGAAGGATAAGGTGGCTTAGGCTTGTACGGAGGTACAACCGGTGCGGGAGGAGAGACCAGAGTAGCACTCGTCGTAGCCTCTTGAGAACCAACCTTATTGGTCATCTTAGAAGCTTCTTTAGCCTTGGCTCCTCTATCTTTAACTTCAATCTTATCCGTGTCATCATCGGAGTCAACATCTTCAACTATAACCAAATCATCATCTTGAGCACTTACCACCTTAGGTATGGCATCTTGTACTTGCTTACCACTCCTCAAAGTTACCATCATAAGCTCCTCGGGACCCTTGGGATTGACCTCGGTGTTGGCGGGTAAAGTGCCCGAGGGTCGCTCCGAGAGTGTTTTAGCAATATGACCCATTTGATTCTCCAAATTTGCAATTAGAGCCTGTTGATTTTTTATAAGTTGAATCATTGCCGCGTTGGTGTCCTCTTGCGATATTGAAGAACCGCCCTCTTTGTTGTGAGGTGGTTTGTTGAATCCGGGTGGTCCATCACCTCTATGATTGTACATTCCCGGTGGGTAGGACCTTGTGGACCTTGATTTGGATGTCCACTTTGAGTCCATTGACTACCTTGGTTCTGGTTACTTCCTTGAGTCCATTGGTTGCCTTGATACCCTCTATAACCTTGGAATCCTCCTTGATTTCCTTGGTTGTAACCCTTGTTATAACCACTACCTTGACTCCCTTGGCCTTGGTACCCTTGGTTAGACTTGTTGTACCCACCACCTTGTTCCAAGGTCGGTTATAGGTACCTTGATAGTTACCTTGGGGGCTGAAATTACCATGGAATCCTTGACCTTGTGCGAAGCTTACCTCCTCATTGTGGTCGCCTTGGCTAAGCTCAGGAGTGGCGGAAGGGCAAGCACTGACATCGTGACCCTGACCCATACTCAGGTTACTTACCTGAGATGCTATAGCATCAATCTTCGACATGAGGAGCGCAAACATAGGGTCATCTTCATCTCGGTGCCCCGGTAACTTAGACTTCTTCCCATAGCTAGACGAATCCTTTGGTGCATCAACACTTATAGCTCTAGAGTCGTAGTGAGTGTCGCTCCCATACTTGGACCTTGAAGGTTGTTGTCGAGACCAACTCCTTGTCTTGTTGGCCATCTCCGCAAAGAGTTCTAGAGCATCTTCGGGAGTGAGCATCCTTAGATCACCTCCGGCGGCTTGGTTAATCATCCTTGTATTCTCAAAATCAAGGGACCTAGCAAAGATATCCGCCAAACTCCATTCGGCGAAGTTGTGATGAGGACAAGACCGAAGAAGGGCTTGGAACCTATTCCAAGTCTCATGGAAGAGCTCTCCCTTGTGTTGTGTAAAGTGGTTGATATGATCTCGGATTGCATCCGTCATATAAGGGGGAAAGAACTCCTCGAGGAAGGCTTCGACTAGTCCCTCCCATGTAGTGAATGTTCTACTAGGTTGGTTCTCCAACAAATACCTTTGAGGGAGAAGGGGAAAACCGGAGTCTCACACAATCCGGGTGCACTTGGTCATTCTTTATCGTATCGCATATCTCCAAGAAGTCCTTGAGATGCCTAGATGGGCATTCTCCATCTATACCGTTGAACACCACTCCGTTCTGTACCATCTGAATCATATTTGGCTTTAGCTCTAAATTTCTTGCATTCACTGGTCTTCGCACGATGCTCGAGGCTGCCCCTTCAAGGGTTGGGCGAGCATAATCAGCTAGTGTGCGCCTCGCACCCCTTTGCGATTGATCATCTTCATTAGTGTGATGTGAATGCTCCGAGTGGTTATCTTCGTTCTCATGGTGAGACATGTTGTTGCGCGTGGTGCTATGAATTAAGTGAGGAAGAGAATGGGTTGGTGGTTCAATCACGACCTTGATGCCTTGGAGTCGTGCTTGAAGATGGGTGATCCGCCTCATGCACTAGTGCACGGTTCCTACACACAAATCAAACAACAAATACCAACGTAATACGACAATGTGTGATAAAAAGTCAAACACGTAACAAGGAAGAAAAAGTAAAATGGAAGGAAGTGAATAGATCGGTCCACTACTAAGTGCTTTCAAAGAAATGAGAGAGTCCCCGGCAACGACGCCAAAAACTTGATAAAAGGATTTTACCAAGGTCGTATTCCACGGGGTCCTCTCATAAACCAATACTCACACTTCTCATAGACGGTCTAGACATTTGAAATTGGTTTGGTTTGATTGAGAAAATCAGAAACAAAGGCAAAGAAATGCAATACTAACAAAGATTAAGCAAGAGAGAAAGGTGGCTCAAATTAAAGACAAAGGGGTTCTCTTGTGGGTAGTTTCATCATGCTCAAGATGACTAATTGAACAAACAAGCCAATTAAGATCGAGTTTGCATTCGGATGACCATGCATTTCACTTCTATAGACTCAATGCACTCTCGTAGCACCTAATCCCTATCCTAATACCACTCAACTTAGGCTCTCGCTCTCAAGCTAAGTGAAAAAGGATGCATTCTAAGTGTTTGATGAAATGCCAAGACACAAGATCCTCTCTTAAGACTCTATGACCACAAGGCTAGGCACAACACTCTCATATCAATGTCCTAACACTAAGAGATTCACCAAAAAGCCTTTTCAAACTCAATTGAATGAAAATCCACATGCACACCAAGTGTTCGATAAAATGCCCAAGAGAGAAATCAAGTGAAAATGGTTGAAACAAGATAATCTAATCTCTTAGAACACACTCACTTCAATCCCTAGACCTACAATATATGAAATCCAAGCACTCTCATGCATCAAATCACATTGAATGGACCAAATCAAGCAAACATGGCATAAAATGGCATTAAGAAAAAGTCTAGGAATCATCCTCATACAACCAAGATCAATCATGGCAAGTTCTATACAATCATCCCTCTATCATAGCACAACTAATCTACCATCCAAGATGAACCCTAGAAACTCAGCCACACATGGCCAAGGGAGTAAAGAGAAAAGAAGGAAGAATGGTCACCAAGAACACCATGGATGAGTCCTTGAGATGATCTTCACTTCTCCACTTGTAAGCACTTCTCCCAAGGTTTGTTGGCTTCAATCCTAGCTCCAATGGCTTCAAATTGCTCCAAAAATGTGTTCTAGGGTTTGAGGGTTCGTGGGTATGTGTTTGGGGTTCAAGGGAGATCAAAGAATCCCCCAAAAGAGTAAAAAACGTGGGTATTTATAGTGCAGGGGGCAGTGCACGCGTGCACCTATGCACAGCGTGCACCCCTGCACTCTGCATAAATCCCGAACTTGCAACAGCCATAAGTCCCTCGTCCGGACTCCAATTGACCTCCCGTTTGATCCTACGTGTTCCTTGTCACCGGTACTTCAACGCCAAATCCTGAAAATGCAAAGAAAACAACTCCAATAGACACGGAATTGGCCTCAAAGTGGCAATCAGACAACAAATGGACACTATGCACAAAACTTCAGTAAAAGCATATTAAGCATGACATTTAAGGATCAACTACGGGCATTTCATAGGTCAATCATAAGCCCAAAATGCATTAAAGAAAGTCACATCACCAGCGATTTTCAATCCCGAATCATTCAGTTCTCAGACACCACTATAACTCCTGACCCTTAGGTTTAAGACTGGCGAACGTTCGCTCAATCCGATATAACTACCAAGATTAATTAACCGCCTGTGCGTTCACTTCTTCAACAAAAAACTAACTGGTGCGACTGGTTCCTACGAAGAGAAATTGTTCCAATGAATAGGTTAACTGTTGATTTGGTGTTTTGAAGTGAGGCAAATATTCGCTACTATCCTCAACTTAACTAGAATCTTAACTAGGTGATCAAGCTAGAAAAGAAACACAAAACCAATTAAGAATAAACCAAACATGCAAGAGGAAATGATTGCAACTGAATTTAACTACCGCCGATCCGTGACCGCTTTAAAGCCCCGGGTCACTTAGGGTTCATCTAGTCTAAGCTCTACGAGTTTAGCTACTCATATCCAAAACAAAAGAATCAAAGACAAACAAAGAATACATCTTCAAACAGGGAGAACAGAGAAGAACTGTAAAAGCTAATTTCAGATGAATCTGTGAAGCTTCAATCCCCTGGATGTTCAACTCTTAGCACCGAGCTCTCTGAGATGGAAAGATGACATCACGATCTCTTCTCGGCTCCTCAAACTCTCTAAACTCTCTCTCGAACTTTTAAGTATGGAAATTAATCCCTAGAAAGAAGGTATATTTTGATTGTGGCCGCCAGTTTAGTATTTATAGGGTTTCAGAATTCCGGCCGGAAAAGGGAATAGTTTTCAGTGAAAACTTTGGGAGTTTTCACCGAAGACTTCAGTAGAAACCTCGGCAGGATCTCCTGTCTTCGACTGTGCAATTTTTGCATTAGTTTTCAGCGAAGACTTTGGACTTCTCGCCGAAAACTCTAGTTAAAACTGGGGCAGTGCTTTCTTCTGGTTTGGTTGACTTCTCGATTGATCTCAGGCCATTCCTTGAGGTTCGTTCGCTTCCCGAGATCGTTTGTGGCTACGTATTTGATGGAAAAACCCGTGTAATCTAAAAAACACTAAAAAACCATCAAATAGACCCATAACGGCCAATTTAACCAAAACGGCAAGAATTAGAGCAATTAGGTGAAAACAACCTAAACTACCCTAAAACCTGAGATTCAAGCAAGGAAATGTAGCTTAAATGAGGATGATAATCATGTAAAATCGAGTGTCATCAAATACCCCACACTTAAGCCTTTGCTTGTCCTCAAGCAAACTAAACTAGAACGCACTCAGATTCACAAATGACGAGATTGATCAAGTTAAGGTTCAAGCAAGCACAATGAATTATTAGACCACTACTTCTAGAACAAATGACCTAACATGCTTACACGTCAACCAAACAACCTGGTCTCACTAATTATCTGCACATAAACAAGTAGTAAACACAAATCATGCATGAATCCGACCTAACCGACCAGACTTCTCACACAGACAATATTTGGTACAAGGGAACTCTCGCACTCTGTGTTTAGGGACGTGTTTCTGCTCTCAATCACTTTCACGACCGAAGTATGTCATATGTTTGCAATTCGACCACAATCTCCACCACTTTGACAACACGAGTAACTAGTCAAAAGGACTTTCGCAAGGGACTGTAACGATTCCTACACTACAAGGGATGAAGGGGTGAATGATGGAATTGGCTTTGGTGCGGTGCAGCTTTCAACTAACTTCCCTCGAATCTAGCCTATGACTTCCTATCGTCTACCAAACACGGGTGGAATAGTGTACGCTCGTCCTATGATACCCTCAAGCAACCTAGCACTTATTATTTTTTTTCAATTTTTCTGAATTTCAATTTTTCTTTACATTTACTTTGACTTTGTTCTTCCATTTGTAGGGACAAGAACATTATTGAACTATACTACAAACTTTGAAACTTTGAACTTTTCGAATTTTTCTGTTTTTTTCTAAAGACTTATTTTTTTCTTTGTGCCGATTTTCTTTTAGTTGCTAGAGGGGTTTACACGTTTGGACATAATAGCTAAGACCACCAATTTAATGGCTATAGGCAAGTTACCACAGACCGACTTCCGACAGGCTAATCTAGAACTACAACCACAAGGGATCAACGGGGTGATGAAAAATGGAGATTAGCTGTAATGTATTACGAACCGAAAGAAGGGCCAAGCTCAAAGGTTTACACCTAATGGATTTAACGTTAGGTTGGCTATCAGGCTTAAGTAGCTTTAACTAGGTGCCTCTATCCTCCTAGAACTCGTGTCATCGTGTGGTCTCGAATAGGTCTAATGCAAATTCTAACTCATTCAAGAAACGATAAAGCCACTAAAAAAGAATTGAAATTGCAAGTTTATGTGCAATGGATCAAAAGCTCACAGTTGGTTTGCTAGTCGGATTCGGTCATTTTTATGCAATCAAAGTGAAATACTACAAGTGTGATAAATTTTTCAATTCTGACCAGGAAATTTAGCATTAATGCAGCAAGTTGATTACTGGTTCTAGGTTAAGCAGTCTAAGCATCATTATGAAAAATTAAAAACTAACTTAACATCACACATCAAGAATAGAGCAATTCTAAGCTAGAGGAATCAGATAAGCCACGAAATCACATAATATTCACACAAGATCATGAAATTTATACACCCTACCCCACACTTAAACCGTTCTGTGTCCTCACAGGACCAAACTAGAGTAGAGAGCAATAGAAGAACCTGGACCGAGATGGTTGGTGTAGGGGATGATCAATGAGCGTTCGGAGCGTGGAGAGAAGCTGCCAGAAGGTGTCTACAAAACAAAAACAAACAAAAGATCAAAAGGAAACCGGGACAAGTGTCTCGGATCCACACAAAACAAAATTGGATCAAAATCCGAAAAGATAAAATAAAAAGAAGGACAAGGAAGAGGATACAACCTGATCACTCCTCAGGTGGGGGAGGTGTGGGGGGGGGGGAATGTGCCAGAAGTCCTCGATCCGATGTTGCCACACCAATTGTGCCTCGTATTTGGTGTTCTACTGGCGCATGTGCTCCTGAGTGATTAGCCAACGGGCGTCTTGGGTGGCGGTGTGGTCGATCTGCCAACCCCGGATCTGGTTGAGCAGCTCCCCATAACCACCGGGAGGCATCTGCAGAGGCTCCTGGTAGTGAGGGTGCTATTGGTGTGTAAACCCCACAGGCGGCTGTTGCGGGGGTATCTGGTGGTGAATTGCCAGATCTGGCTGGGGCTCATCCTCCTCAGAATCATCTTCTTCCCCCAACTCGACTCCCAGATAGAGAGGCGGAGGTACCGTCTCTCGAGGCCCGATGTCTAACTGCAGGTCATACTCCACCGCCAGGTCACCACCAACGGTCTGCACTATGTGGCGTGGGACCCTAGGCTCCCATGACTGGTTGAGGCCAAGGCTGGTGACAAGGCGACCGATGAAGGTTCCACCAAGTAGGAAGGATGGAGGCCTGACGCACTTGATCTTCTAATGTAACAGACAGGCGAGAACCCAGCATGGGTGGAGGCGGTAGCCCTCATAGATAGCTCGGAGGAGAAGAAGCTCCTCTTGGCTGATATGGCAGCGATCCTTCTCTGGAGCAAACAACATGGATCTACGCCAAACAATATGAACAAAACGAAAGAGGGGGTGAGAGACCGAACCGATGTAGTTGTGGTCCGTGGTCTGGGCACCCGACACTCCCGTGAAGTGGCTCCAGAGTGCATCATAGCTTGGGCCCCTTGCTTTGTTGTCGCCCCAACCGAGGTGGTGGCCGTGATAGTGCTCGTGTGGGATGTCGAGGTGGTCGGCAAACTCGTCATAAGTGAAGTCTCTGTACACCCCACCGAGGAAGAAGAAGATTACCTTCTTGTGCTGTCTGGACTTGTGCGTGTCCAGCTCGAAGGTGGCCCAGAACTCCCGGAGCGCGAGAATAGGAAAGTCATCCACAATGGTGGTCAGCTCTAGAAGTCCTGCAGCTGCGAGAGAGCCGGAGACGTTCTCGAGCCATGCCTCATCATATTCCTAGTTAGACTCCAACGAGAGGGGGCGCACGTCAGCTACATGTATGTGCTGGATCCTCTAGTAATGCCCTCTGGCATCCTGACAATGAAGGGGTGGAACCCCTGCGGTTCGAGAAAGCCGGTGGAGGACCGTGGATGGCAGGAGTGACGGGAGCAGGCGCTCTGGAACTAGCTCCGGCGTCGGGAGCGGGTGGATCCTGGACCACTGGGTGCGACTCTCGGTCTCTTACCCCTGTTCCTAAAAGATATCAAAAATTTAAACCAAATTAGTCAAATCAATCTTACCCACACTTGGTCGAAAAGCTCAATTTCACAAAGAAACGAGAGAAACCAAGTGGGGATAAGCCAATCTAAAAACCGGTAACCAAAAGTTATCACGAGGGAAACAAAAGGATAAACAGGGCAGCCAATGCACATCATTCATTCAAAGTCAAACTGATATTGATGGAAAAGTCAACACCTCGCAAAATTTGGCAAAAACACATAGCTAACCACGATCAAAGACATCACAAGGCACAATCATAGGCTCAACAGCAATCAATCATCGATAGGCACACACAGAAATGGACCGGGCAAGGATATGAGCTTTAACAATTCATGGTCAAACCGAAAGTCCACAAAAGTCAACACCATAATAGAAACTACAAATAAGCATAGCAATTCTCGTTCAAATATCATCAAATTATGGCACAATATTCCCTAAGCATACTAGATCATCTAGGTTCAAGCCATTCCACAAAAATCACACCGAAAAAGCAGGCACACAAATCAAGGTAGACCGAAAAGTCAACCGAAGTCAAACTCGACGACATTCAGCAATCTACACGAAAAAGGATTCACAATGAAAAACCCAACAACTAACCTTGAAGACATGTTGGCTGAAAATGAACGTACAAGAAAAATTGATGAAAAACTCGAAAATGGCATTTCAGGTGGAACCGGGGCTAGAGAGCTCCGATTCGGACGATCTAGGTGTCAAAACGATAAGGGAAATGAGAGGAAGGGAGTGGCGGCGGCGGTTGGAAAATGACAGCGAAATGGCTAAAATCAGCGGCGACGAAAAGGGATGTGGGGGAGGGCTGTTGGGTGTTTTCGAAAATGAGGGAAAATAGAGAATCCAGGTAAAAATGAAAAGATAAGGGGGGAAAATTTTAGGATTTTTCTGAAAATTTTCGGCGAAAAGTGTGAGAGTTTTCACCGAAGAAAAGTTTGAAAAACTGTCTGCCGGTTTTGAGTAAAGTTTTCGCCAAAAAGTATAAACTTTCCGCCGAAAAGTATATAAAAAACTGGTAAAAAATTTACAGGAAATTTCAAATAGGAGTTTTCGCCGATAAGAAGTGCAATTTTCGGCGAAAACTATGAACTGTAGTTTAAAATATTTTTTGAAATTCCGGCAAACTTTGAAAAATTAAAAGAAAATCAACAAAGGTCGGAACAATCCCAATTGAATTGGAACTGAACCGCGGACACACGACACACACAAGGAAAATAAAAGATCACACAAATGACACTTTTGGCTCCCCCGAACTGACTCTAGAAACGAGACTGACTCAAGAATTCAAAAACTAACTCCAGCCTGAGTTGCCTCCCACGAAGCGCTCTTGCTTAACGTCCTTCAGCTGGACGATACATGGATAGTGTTAGGAGACATCCCAACTCAGGATCTCTTTCACGCTCGCGTCGGAATTGACGAATATACAGTTTCGGTTTACCGCCAGTGAGTAATAAGCGCTTTCCATTGATATGAGTCAGTTGGGTTCATCCGTCGGGAAGGTGGCCGGTTACTTCGAAGGCACCGAACCGATCTTGCGGCTGTACGTCCTTCTATGGTGGCTTGGCAGAAGAAGGTGGAGCAATCGGCTCGGTGGAGGGTGGCGGAATGATTGGCTCGGTAGGAGGCAGTTTAATGATTAGCCTCCACACCTCTTTGGTCTTTCCTTTGTTCTTCTTCTTTGCCTCGCCATGATTCTTAGCTTGTAGTGATTTAGAAGAGGCGGCTTTCAGTTCCTACTTCTTCTTTGGCTTCTCCGCTAGCGTCTTCTTCTTTTGCTTGATAACTTGTTCATCACATGAGACAGCTATCTTTGAAGAAACCCTAGGGAAGACATTAGTAACGGAGTTGACCGAGGCCAACTCCACAGTTTCAACAGAAAGACAATGAGCTTCTCCTTTGGGAATGTACTTCATATCGTCCTTATGACAGAATGTTACAGTATCTTTCCCTACCCTTAATGTCAACGACCCGTTAGGTACATTGATTGTCTTGCCGGATGTTGCCATGAAAGGTCGACCTATCAGGAGAGTAGCATCGTCCTCCCGAGTATCCATTACTACATAGTCCGCTAAGAAGGTGAAGGATCACACTTAGTGGTTACGTTATTAACTAACCCCCTAGGCGTCTTTAAAGACTTGTCAGTGAACACTAAATGCATGCTAGTAGGTTTTAATTCACCTAAGTTGAGCTTCTCATACAAACACATAGGCATAACATTTATGGATGCACCTAGATCGACCAGACTGCGCTTGACTTCAATATCATTAATGATTAAAGGTAAAGTGAAGGAACCAGGATAAGAGCACTTAGCTGGGATTGGTATATATGGAGAGCTTCTGGTCATGAACGGGGGAGCATTCTTCCTTAGAAGGCGTGGAGGATGCTTCTTTCTTCTTCAGCGAACTGTGCTGCTCAATTCTGCCACCTCGCAATGCATTGGGGAATGGGATTCTTGGTTGATACGAAGCAAGAGGGGGTTCAGGTGCGCGTTCAGGCTTTGGCGAAGGAGTCTCCTCTTTGTCTTCCTCGATCTCCGGTGTATCAACAGCTGCAACATTAGAGATCATGGCCGGATTGGAAGAGGCGGTAGCGGCCGAACTCTTGCAATTCCGAGTGGAGACAGTCTTCATGTGCTCGTTCTTCGGGTTTGTTTATTCTTGGCTTGGTAGTTTACCGATGGTACGACCACTAGAGAGCATGCTAGCATTGTTGTTCACTTGGCTCTCCACTCAATGGCATTGCGCGATCTGTTCTTGATTTAGGAGAGCTTGAGCCTTGAATTGGCTATCATGATCATCGAGCCTAGCGATGATCTGATTCAGCTTCTTATCCAACTCGCTGTCCTTGCTATCATGCGGCGGTGGTCTCTGAGGCTAACCCTGATATCTGTTGTTCAGATACTGGTTCTGGCGATTGCCAGGAGCTGTACTGTAGTTGCCTTGGTTCCGGTGGGGTGGTTGGTAGATACCCCCGGTTTGATTGTCCGGCTTCTGATATTAAAACGACCCAAATGGTTGGTTATTTTGATTCTGGGTTGCTCCGGAGTTGTAAGGAGGTCGCTCTAGGAAGCTTCCTTGTTGTTGCGGTTGTCGGAATTGTCGGTAGCCAGTATAACCTTGTTGGTTTTTGGTGAAGCCTTGACCAATAAAATCGACTTCTTCGGCAGACCAGACTTTTGCTCTACCAAAATTCTGACAGTGACCTCCATTTTGAGCACAGGCGCCACACCATTGGCAGTCAGCAACAAAAATAGAGGCGGATGGAGGCTTGATAGGCGTGGTAGACTTCTTCAAGTGCTTCTCGATTTCCGCCTTAACTTGCTCTTCAATGTTGAGCTTGCTTCGAGCTCCTTCTGTCTGTCTTTCCCAATTCCTTGACTTGGAAGCGCAATCCGCAAAGTGAAGCATTGTCGCTTCTAGTGTAAGAACAGTGATGTCTCCCTCGGCTAAGGAGTTGACCCATTTGGACGACTCCTCGTTCATTCCTCGAGCAAAGGTCTCAGCTAGTTGTCTTTGCTCGAAACCATGATGGGGTCAGCTGTAGAGGAGCTCCTGGAATTCATTCCAAGCTTCGTATAAGCTTACTCCTTCCTTCTATCTGAACCTAGAGATGCTATCTTTGTAGGCAGTTGTTCTGGAAGGAGGAAAGTATTCTTCAACGAAGTCTTGAGCCAGCTTGTCCCTGTCGGTGTAGTAACCGGGATGCTTGCTATTTAACCATCTCTTAGCGGGGCCTCGAAGAGAGAATGGAAAGGCTCGCAAGCACAAGGTGGTCTTGTCGAGATTCCCATTCTTGAATATCCCGCAATGAGCAATGAAGTCCGCCAAGTGAATGCAAGGGTTATCGTGCGGCCTTCCTTGAAACTGCACGTCCTTAGAGATCATTCGCAGGAAAGGATCTTAATCTCATAGTCGGGATCATCTTCATTGCGCGGCAAAGAGATAGAGGATCAAACGCTAGTCGCGCTCGGCTTGTTATAATCGGCAAGACTTCTCTGAGCCGGCGGTGGTGGATGAAGCGGATGAAGATGAAGATGAGGAGCTCTCCTTCGGCTCCTCGATCTTGATTGGAGTAAAGGATGAAGACGGGACGGTAGTAGATTGCTTCAGATCTCGCGGTTGCCTAGGCAGAACAAAACTACCCGACTTTTCTGAAGTAGAAGACTTTATAGACTTAGACTGAGAACGAGTATTCGGGCGGTGATGCATAAACCTGTGGACAGCCTGCAAAGAACAAAAACAAACACAACCAATGTAAAATCGAAGTGTGATGGAAAAATGAAAGATGGAAAGGTAGAAGAATAAAATGTCAATTCTTCTTTCAAACACTTAGAAGAAGTCCCCGGCAACGGCGCCAAGTTGATGAACGTTATTTTACAGCATATCAAATAACTACCAAGCACAAAGCAAGATAGATCGTATTCCACAGGGTTTCTTCTAATCGTCTACTCAAATGAGTCAGCAATTTACTCAGGTTTAAAATAAGTTTGCGTGGTGTGGTTCCACGAGTTCTATTCTACGAAATAGAGAAATCAAATAGGAAATGAAACAAAAGACAGATTGAAAGGTTGTTTGACTTAACAAGACGACATACAAGCTTAGATTTCGAATCCCCCTAAGATCACAAGAACATTGGCGATCACAAGACCAGCGGTTTTCAATCCCGAATCATTTAGTTCTCAGACACCACCATAACTCCTGACCCTTAGGTTTAAGACTGGCGAATGTTCACTCTATCCTATCTAACTACCAAGATTAATTAACCGCCCGTGCGTTCACTTCTGCAATGGAAAACTAACTGGTGCGATTACTAGTGATTAATGAGTTACTCTAGCAGCAGATTAACCCTAACTGGTTCATACAAAGAGAAATTGTTCCAATGAATAGGTTAACTATTGATTTGGTGTTTTGAAGTGAGGCAAACGTTCGCTACTATCCTCAGCTTAACTAGAATCTTAACTAGGTGATCAAGCTAGAAAAGAAACACAAAAGCAATTAAGAACAAACCAAACATGCAAGAGGAACTGATTGCAACTGAATTTAATTACCGTCGATCTGTGACCGCTTTAAAGCCCCGGGTCACTTAGGGTTCATCTAGTCTAAGCTCTACGAGTTTAGCTACTCATATCCAAAACAAAAGAATCAAAGAAAAACAAAGAATACATATTCAAACAGGGAGAACAGAGAAGAACTGTAAAAGCTAATTTCAGATGAATCTGTGAAGCTTCAATCCCCTGGATCTTCAAGTCCTAGCACCGAGCTCTCTGAGATGGAAGGATGGCATCACGATCACTTCCCGGATCCTTGAACTCTCTAAAATCTCTCTCGAAATTTTAAGTCTGGAAATTAATCCCTAGAAAGAAGGTATATTTTGATTGTGACCGCCGGTTTAGTATTTATAGGGTTTCAGAATCCCAGCCGGAAAAGGGAATAGTTTTTGGTGAAAACTTTGGGAGTTTTTGGTGAAAACTTTGGGAGTTTTTGCGAAGACTTCAGTAGAAACCTCGGCAGGATCTCCCTTCTTCAACTGCGCAATTTTTGCATTATTTTCGGCGAAGACTTTGGACTTCTCGCCAAAAACTCTAGTTAAAACCGGGGTAGTGCTTTCTTCTGGTTTGGTTGACTTCTGGATTGATCTTAGGCCATTCCTTGAGGTTCCTTCGCTTCCCGAGCTAGTCTGTGGCTACGTATTTGATGGCAAAAACCTGTGTAATCTAAAAAACACTAAAAAACCATCAAATAGACCCATAACCGGCCAAAGTAACCAAAACGACAAGAATTAGAGCAATTGGGTGAAAACAACCTAAACTACCTTAAAACCCGAGATTCAAGCAAGGAAATGTAGCTTAACTGAGGCTGATAATCATGTAAAATCGAGTTTCATCAGTACCCCCTTGTTCCCCTGTCAATGTGGGCCATCCCATCTGTCCCCGTCGAGAGGGGTCTGGTTCAAGCGACGACGCGGATCCGTTCGAGCGTACGTCTGGGCGGTACGTCTGGGCGGTTCGTCCATTCTACAAGTCGAACATCTAATTCTAGGGTTAGGAGGAAAAAAAGGATGCCCTGATCGTTGAGCTCACCTCCTACCCCTTGTATGAGGAGGTAGAGTACGTTGAGACCGCTTCGCCTCCTAGGGTGGTGCTACCATCCGCAGATGTTTTGGAAATGACCCTAGAGGACAAGTATAGTGACGGAACACGTCAGGAGTCTCCGCCTAGCGACTCTGGATTCTCTATGTCCATCAATCACTTCAACTTTTGGAGTCTAAAGCGTAGGTTGATGGATTTTCAATGGAAAGCTCGACAGACATGTTCCATACGCTATCAGAGGCGCAGCGTGCAATACGAACCATTTTTGGGCCACCCTACTTTCCTTAATGTTCTCCTGATTGTGTTGCCGAATTCCTCTCCCAGAAATCTTTTATCTTCCCGCGATCCTCCCAGTAATTCAGATTGGAGTGCATGTCCCCCATCGGTAACTTCCCCGTCGGTTTTCATGGGGTTTGGCTAAAGACCTTCGGCTTCGGGATGCACCTCGCTCTGCAATCTTAGTAGTTGTACGTACTCTGGAGGTTGAGATGCTCCATTAGGGCGCTTGAAGGTCATGCATGGGTAACCTTCGTGACTTTTACCATTGATTGCAAGAAATAATTTGTTCGCCCAAGTGCCTCCTTTTTCGCGTTCTTTTTAGGGCTAACTCAGCGACAAAACAGGATAAACTTTTCCAATCTCTCTAGTTATGCAGGTGGCATCACGGGCATGTGAAAACATGCTCCTCCTAGTTCCACTCCCACTTCTTCTTTTTTCCCAGACGACGAGGATGCCCTGCTGTAGGCCGGACTTCCCTCGACTTGCTACAGGAGGGTTTTAAGGAGTTAGTCTTCCTTCTGTCCGATGGAGTTCACCAGGATCTTGGTGTTCAATTTATGCTTTGACGAGAAATCTAGGGAGGAGTTATACTTCCCTCCATATATGAGAGTTCACCCAAAGCCTCAATGTTTAAGTTACACCTTAATAAATGGAGAGGATTATAGAAGAGTTCGCCCAGAGCCTCGTCGTTGGGTTTTGACTTAATAAATGGAGAGAATTTAGACTTCCCTCAGGAGAGTTCTCCCAGAGCCTAGGAGTTTAAGTTATGCCTTAATAACTTGAGAGGATTTAGACTTCCCTCCGTATAGGAAAGTTCGCCTAGAGCCTTGACTTTTAAGTTACGCCTTAATACTTAGAGAGGAGTTAGACTTCCCTCCATATAGGAGAGTTCCCCCAGAGCCTCGCCGTTTAAGTTACGCCTTAATAAACGGAGAGGAATTAGAATTCCCTTCATATAGGAGAGTTCGAGGTATGAGTATTTTATGATTTGAATTGTCAATGTAATTTTAGTGTCGAGTTTTGATATTAGTTTCCTTGAGTAGATGGTGTAGTGGATTTGAAGAGCATTTTAATGAATTGGTATTTTACCTGAGATGGAGTTGGATTTTACTAATTTTGGTTTTGAGTGGGAAGTTGGTGTCTGGGATTCTTGGTTGATTCGAAAGGAATTTGAAAACGCTTTCACCTTTTTCAAAGTTGAGTCATGAGATTTTGTAGTTTCAATTTGTTTATGTGTTCGTGTTTTGAACATTGGTGAATGTTTTCACTAGTAACTAGTATTTTGGGATTTGAAAGCATTTGTGTATTTTAAACCAAGACAGAGTTTGAGTTTAAATTTTTTATGATTTTGATTTTAAACGGAGACATTAAAATTTTGATTTTTAGGTGGATTGAAAGGAATTTATAGAAGTTTCAACTTTTTTGAAAAAAGTGTACATGGGATTTTGAACACCAGATTGAGAAAGGTTTCGGTAATGACGAAGTTTTGATGATTAACCGAGGTTTGAAGTGTGGGTCAAGTATTGATTTCGGGGACAAAATCTTTTGAAGTTGTGGAGACTTGTAACATCCCCACCCAGCCGTTGGTTCGAGACTCGAATTCATGTGTTCAAAGAATTGATTTTGGTGTTCTTGAGGTTCCATCAATGTTCAAGACAAGTAGGTGTGGATCGGGTTGAGGTTACAACACTTTATGTGTACAATGGAAAGTACACGATTGTGGATTGTAATACACGATCAAGCGGATTCTTGATAGGGCAGTTGGCCGGTCTCGCAACGACTGGTCATCTAAGCTCAATGATGCCCTATGGTCATATCGAACTGCCTACAAGACTCCCATCGGTACCTCACCGTATCAACTAGTTTATGGCAAGGCATGCTATTTACCGGTTGAGCTTGAGCACAAGGCGTTCTGGGCTACTAAAGAGTTAAATATGAATTATGCAGTCGCATGGAATATGCACCACGATCAGATTGCTGAGCTTGAGGAGCATCGTCTCCACGCGTACGAGAGCACGAAACTCTATAAAGAACGCACCAAAAGGATCTATGACGCTCAATTGAAGGTGGTCAAGCAATTTTACCCGGAGATGAAGTCCTTATCTACAATTCTCGCCTAAAGCTCTTCCCGGGTAAGCTGAAATCCCGATGGTCCGGCCCCTACACCGTGGTTCGGCAGACGTCCCTTGGAAGCGTCCTCATTAAGGGCCACGGTCAAGAGCCATTTATGGTCAATGGCCATAGACTCAAGAAATACCTATAGGGATTAGCTGTTTCCCTGATCGACGTGCATTACTTCGCGTCAACCTAGTAACTCTGATCCAGGTATCATCCAGCTCATAGACGTTAAGCAAGAGCGCTTCGTGGGAGGCAACCCACGGCTGGAGTCAGTCTTTGTTTGTTTTGAGTTTTCTTCTTTCAAAACTATTTTGAAAAAAAAGAACTGTTAAAACCCGTTTTTCAAACGAATTTTTGGTGAAAACTCCCTCAGTTTTTGCCGAAAACTTTGGTTTTAAATCCCCCCAGATTCTCCTATGTTTCTTTTTTGAAAAGTTCTCACCGAAAATCTGATTTCGTGGCGAGAACTAAACGTTGGAATCCGACGTCGTTTTGTTTTCTGGGGGAATTTTCGCCAAAATTCCTGCATTTTTCACCGAAAATCTTGAGTCTTTCGCCTGATTTAAAACCTCCCCCTTCGGTTTTATTTTCGCGACACCCCCCGAAAATCCCAAACACCACCGACCCTCTCTCCCTTTTCGCCCTATCGTCGCTCGTTCCCTTGTTTCCTTCGCCGCAGCAACCCCGCCGCCGTCCCGCCGCCACCGCTCCCACTCCCTCTTCCTCCTTTGTTGATTGCAACCTAGAACTCCCGAATTGGAGCCCTATAGCCCCGGTTCTAACCGAAACAAGTTTTCAAGCTTTTGGTCAATTTCTCGGATTTCCAACCATTTTTCTCGAGTCATGTCTTCACGGTTAGTTGTTCAGCCCTCGATTTTGAATCTTTTGGCGTATTGACTTTCGGTTTTTAGCATGTTTAACTTTGATTGACTTTTCATTTTTCCTCGAATTGCATGTCTGCTGTTCCGGTGTATTCTTGCTCAACTTTTGGTGTTTCTTTGATCTTTATTGCCCTCGTGGATGATTTCCAATGATCTTGTGCTGATGAGTTGACTTATGCTCTACCGTCTGTAGAATTGCGTCATTCTTCATTCTTGGTGATTGAATGTCATGGTTTCCCCTGCCTGCTGGCCGTTTCTGTTCTGCTATTCTTTGCCATTGTGATCCCTTGGCTTATTTGCTTACCCCCACTTGTCCGTTCCGTTCTTCTCAGAACTGAGGTTTCAAACTAAGTGTGGGGTAGGGTTCTTTGCATCTAATTCTGGTCTGCTCTGCGTTTCGTATTGCAGGAATCCTAAGCGCTTTAAGACCACTGGTGTGGATAGGGAGAAACGAACCAAGGCTCGATAGGACAAGGCTCAGTCCTCCTGTCCACCCACGCCATCTGCCTCAGTCCCAGTGACTGCACACTTGGTTCCACAAGCTGCACCGGCCCCAGTGATCCCTTTCTCTAGTGCTCCAGCCGCCGCCACCAGGGCCTTGCATCCATTTATCGCTGCCCTACCCCGCACCAACTGGAGGTATATATGAAAATCAAAGAACCACAATCCAGATTGGCACTCCAACGTCGACCGCGTCCTTGAACGAACCGGCCTGCGATCTTTGACCACCTTCGGCTCCAACTTCCCTCTGGTCGCCCTCCAGGAATTCTGGAGTTCATTTGAGTGGACGACTCGGAGACCCCATCGCCTCCTCAAGTGTATCCGCTTCCGTCTTGGGGGAGTCCAGTACAAGAAGACCCTCGACGAGTTCGCTCTCCTCCTCGATGCCAACGCAACCACCGTCGACGCCTCCCTAGGTTTTAAGGAAACAGGCTCAGTTGCGCAGGCCCCATATCCTGAAGTCTGGCGATTCATCTCCGGGGAGTCCGAGGAAAAACCTGAGAATGGCACTGTTGGTAACATTGCTCACCCACTTTTCAAATTTCTTTCATTGTGTATGGACTCGTTCTTTGTGCTACTGCAGTAAGGACGGTTGCCACCACATTTCTTTGGAGGAATTCATTCTCTTCCATGCCATTGAGGAACTCAAACGACTTCATCTAGGTTGGTGGCTAGCCCACTTCTTCCATAAGCGCACAACTACCAAGAAGCATCCCTCGGCTCTCCCTGGTGGTCCCTTCGTCTCTTGCCTCATTGACTCTCTCCGGATCGGTGACAAGTGGGATCCCAACCTCCCCCACACTGAGATTGAATACGTCGGCGCGGAACTCGCCGTGGCACGTGACCTCGACCTTTCTGTCAGTCTCAACTTCTACATACCACCACCCTCTCCCACCATAGATCCACCCCCTCCACGTGCGATGCAGGCCCCTGACCCGCGTAGTGCGCAGCTGACCCGCATTGAGCAATGGCAGCTCGACTACTCTACTTGTTCACTTCAATGGCAGAAGGACCGAGTAGAGCACGAGGAGGCGCAGAATGCGCGATGGGCTGTTCTACAATAGTTCATGACCGAGTAGGACGCAAGACACAAGGCTGAGCTCGCATGGCAACAGCAGATTGAGCAACGACTTGGCGTTTCCCATTTACCGACTCCACCTCCACCCCCACCTGAGGGACAGTGATCAGGTCGTTTCTATCCTTTTCCTTTGTTTTCTTTCTTCTTTTCAGATTTCGATCCAACTTTTTTATGTCTGGATCTGGGACATTTGTCCGGTTTCCTTTTGATCTTTGGGTTGTTTTTGTTTTGTAGGTGTCTTTTGGTAGCTACTCTACTCCGCTCCACGGCACGCTCTCCGAACCAATCCGCTACACCGCCCCCTGTTCCAGGTTCCCCGTAACTCTCAATCTCTTTTTAGTGCTGTGAGGACACATAATAGTCTAAGTGTGGGGTTGGATGTTAGAAAACCATGCATCATCTTGATTGCCCCTGTTCTATTTCGTGGTTCCTTGTCTAGTTTCTCTAGCAGTAGAATTGCTCCGTTCTTGATTTGTGATGTTAAGTTGTTGTTCAAATTATCATAATGATGCTTAGACCGCTTAACCTAGAACCTGAGAACCAACTTGCATACTTTGATGCTAAATTGCCTGGTCAGAACAGATTTTTGAAATCACGCTTGTAGTTTGTCGCTTTGATTGCATGAATATGACCAAATCCGACTAGCAAACCAATTGTGAGCTTTTGATCCATTGCACATAACCTGCTATTTTAATTCATTTTGAGTGATTTTCTGTTTTCTTGAATGAGTTAGAATTTGCATGAGATCTATTCGAGACCACATGATGACACGAGTTCTAGAATGATAGGGGCACCTAGATTCGGCTACTAAACCAGATAGCCACCTAACGTTAAATCCATTAGGTTTAAACCCTGAGCTTGGCCTGTTCTTTCGGTTCAATATACATTACAGTCAATCCCCATTCTTTCACTCCCCGTTGATCCCCTGTGGTCATAGTTCTAGATTAGCCTACCGGAAGTCAGTTTGTGGTAACCTGCCTATAACCTTTAAACAGGTGGTCTTAGCTATTATGTCCAGACGTGTAAACCCCTCTAGCAACTTAAAGAAAATCGACAAAAAAAAGGGAAGAAGAAGAAAACTCGAAAAAAAATGAAAAATAGTTCAAAAGTTCCAAGTTTATAGTTTAGTTCAACAACTTTCTTCTCCCTACATATGGAAGAACGAAGTCAAAAGGAAATGTAAAAGAAAATTCAGAAAAAAATGTGTTGAGAAAATAAAAGTGCTAGGTTGCTTGAGGGTATCATAGGACGAGCGTACACTATTCCACCCGTGTCTGGTTAAACGGTAGGAAGCCATATTCGAGGGAAGTTAGTCGAAAGCTACACCGCACCAAGCCATCATCATACATTCCCATCATCCATCTCACTTTAAACCCCTGTAGTGTAGAATTCGTTACAGTCCTAAGCAGGGAAGTCCTTCTTGACTAGTTCCTCGTGTTGTCACAGTGGTGGAGATGTGGTCGAATTGCAAATCTATGACAGAATTCAGTGACAAAAAATGATTGAGAGCAGAAACACGTCCCTAAACACAGAGAATGAGAGTTTCCCTTGTACCAAATATTATCTGTGTGAGGAGACTAATCGGTCAGGTCAAATTCGTGCATGATCGGTTACTACCGCTTGTCGTGTGCAGTTTTTAGTGAGACCAGGTTATTTGGCTGATCGGTATTCATGTTAGGTTTCTTGTTCTAGAAGTAGCTGTCTAATAATTCATTGTGTATGCTTGAGCTTCAATTTAATCGATTTTATCATTTGTGAACATGAGCATTTTTTATTCAGTTTGCTTGAGGACAAGGAAAAGCTTAAGTGTGGGGTATTTGATGACACTCGATTTGACGTGATTATCAGCCTCATTTAAGCAACATTTCTTGTTTTAAGACATGGTTTTTAGGGCATCATAGCGAATATCCACTCAACTGCTCTATCTCGTGCCATTTGTGTTACTTTGGCCCGTTTCAGGTCTATTTGATGGTTTTCTAGTGTTTTCTTGATAGCACAGGTTTTCGCCACCAAATGATGTAACCAGGGACGTGTCTAAGACACTGGAACCTCGAGGAATCGCACAGGAATTGACCCAAGGAGTCAACCAAGTCAACACAAATCCTGCCCAGCTCTACAAAGAATTTTTCGGCAAAAAGACCATGAGTTTTCATCGAAAATCTAAGAAGAAACCTGCGGAGTATTAAAGGAGAAGTTTTCGGCGAGAAGTCCAAGTTCTCGCCGAAAACTCTAGGTGAAATTGAAATAGAAGAAACAGTCGAAGCAAGCCAGAGTTTTTAAAGGAAGTTTTTGCCGAAAACTCCCCAAGTTTTCAGCGAAAACTAAGCTGTTTCCCAGCCAAACGCGGATAGCTATAAAAGAAGAAATCGCCGGCTGCAGAAAGACTGGAGACTTACTTTTTGGACGAAAATTCCAACACTTAGAATAGAGAGAGAAAAAGTGAAAAGAGTTCGAGGAGCTAGGAGAGGATCGTGACGCCATCCTTCCATCTCAGAGAGCCCAGCGATAGGAGTTGAAGATCCAGCAGATCGAAGCTTCACAGATTCGTCGAAATTAGGTTTTACAGTTCTTCTCTGTCTTTCCTATCTGAGATGTACTCCTTGTCCGTCTTTGATTCTCCTGCATTGAATATGATTAGCTTAACTCGTAGAGCTTAGATTAGATGAACCCTAAGTGACACATGGCTTTAAAGCGGTCACGGATCGGCGGTGATTAGATTCGAAGTTCATTGAGTTTCTCCTTCATGTTTGATTTGTTCTTTGTTCTCTGTGCTTCTTGTCTGGTTTGGCCACCTAGATTAGATTCTTGTTAAGTTGAGGATAGTAGCAAATGTTCGCCTCACTTTAGAACGCCAAATCATCAATTAACCTATTCATTGGAGTGTGCCTTTCGTAGGAACTAGTTAGGGTTAATCCACTTCAAGAGTGACTCATGAATCACTAGTAATTGCACCAGTTAGTTTTGTCATCGCAAGAAGCGACCGTACTCGGGCGACTAATTAATCTTGGTAGTTAGATCAGATAGAGCGAACGTTCGCCAGTCTTAAACCTAAGGGTAAGGAGTTATGGTGGTGTCTCTGAACTAAATGAATTAGAATTGAAAACCGATGGTCTGTTGATCGCCAATGCTCTGGTGATCTAAGAGGGATTCGAAATCTAAGCTTGTCTAAGTCAAACAACCAATCATTCTTCATTTTAATTTCATTTCAGTTTTCTTGCATTCTAGTCTAGAAGCCGTGGAACTCACCACGCACAAACTGTTTAATCCTGAATAAAATTGCCAACACACTTGAGTAAGCAAGTAGAAGAAGCCTGTGGAATACGATCTGTCTTGCTGTATGTTTGACAGGTATTTGATACGCTTCACAACGTTCATCAGTTATTTTCTGAGATTTTGGGATCCTTTATCTTGTTAAAACTCGGGCTATCAAAACGTGGTTCAACGAACTTAGAGATCTTTTGGCTTGTTTGAAATGGTTAGTGCGTTAGTGTAAGTATTTGCTTGCTTGATGACAAGCTTCAGGTTAGTCGTAGGGGAGTTTTATGTGACCTTATTTCAAGAACTTTTATCCTACGATCTACCTATATAATGCCCCATGTTTGATCCCGTTACATCTTGGTTTGTATGCTTTTCGAATCATTTTGCACAGTTTGCATTATTGCTGCCCGGGGGTCACTTGTGGCCCCATTTCATGTGCTTTCTAGTTTATTTTGTGCACTTTTCAGACCAAGACATGATAGTAGAGGTGAAAGAAGTCCATAGGATCAAATGGGAGCTTAATCGGAGTTCAGACGAGGGAGATAGGACCATTGCAAGATCGGAATTTCTGCAGAGTGCAGGGGTGCACGCCGTGCACTGTCCCCAACACTATAAAAACTCACGTTTTTTTTACTATTTTGGGGCATTTTTTCTAGGACTGTATATGAGACGGCTAGGCTCGATAAGGTTTATGGCTGGCTCAAGCTCGGCTCGTTAGAAAAATTTAGAGCTCGAGCTCAGCTCAGGCTCGGCTGAAAATGAGCGTTAACGAGCCTAAGCTCAGCTCAAGTTCGACTTGGGCTCGATTCAAGCTCGAGTTCGAGCTCGGCCCAAGCTCGATAAGCTTGTCGAGCTCGACTTGAGCATGAATCGAGCCATAAATTCTAACTCGAGCTCAGCAAGACCTAAAAATTTTAAGATCAAGCTCAACCCAAGCTCAATTCGAGTTTATCTCGATATAAACTCTTAACCAACTCAAGTCGACTCGTTAAAAACCCTTAACAAGCCCAAGTTAGGCTCAAAGCCCATAATAATTTACTCAAAATGAGTTCAACCCAATACACACTTATTAAGACTGACCATCCAAGTCTCTACATTATGTGAGACTGTTCATTTTAAATGTCAAGGCCTTGTTATTTATAAGTTTTGATGTATTCCTTCCTTCCCTTAAACTACCAATATGGTATTCCTTTACCTAAACCACTAATGTGGTATTGTTGAGGAGCCATAAATGAGATAGCTCGTGAGCCAGGCTCAACGAGTTGACGGGCTGTGCCAGCTCACGAGCCTACCAAGCTGAGCTAGGGTAGGCTCAGGCTCAACTCATATACTTTCGAGTCGGCTCGCGAGCCAGCTCATTTACAAATGAGTCGAGTTTTGAGCGAGCTTTGTAGCCATTTTTCCGAGCCGCTCACGAGCGGCTTGGCTCGTCAACAACCCTAATTCTTTCATCTCCCTTGAACCTAAAACACATACCCACGAACCCTCAAACCGTAGAACGCCATTTTGGAGCAAATTGGAGCCATTGGAGCTAGGATTGAAGCCAACATACCTTGGGAGAAGTGCTTACAAGTGGAGAAGTGAAGATCATCACAAGGATTCATCCATGGTGTTCTTGGTGACCATTCTTCTTTCTCTTCTCTTTACTCATTTGGCCATGTGTGGCTAAGTTTCTAGGGTTTATCTTGGATGGGTAGAGTAGTTATGCCATGATAGAGGCATGATTGTATAGACTTGCCAGGATTGATCTTGGTTGTATGAGGATGATTTCTAGACTTGTTCTTAATGCCATTTTATGCCATGTTTTCTTGATTTGGTCCATTCAATGTGATTCGATGCATGAGAGTGCTTGGATTGCATAGATTTTTAGGTCTAGGGATTGAAGTGAGTGTGTTTTAAGAGATTAGATCATCTTATTTCAACCATAGTTGATGATTTCTCTCTTAGACATTTTATCGAACACTTGGTGTGCACTTGGTTTTTCATTCAATTGAGATTTAATAGGTCTTTTGGTGATTATCTTAGTGTTAAGACATTGATATGAGAGTGTTGTGCCTACCCTTGTGGTCATAGAGCTCTAGGAGAGAGTTTTGTGACTTGGCATTTCATCAAACACTTAGAGTGCATCGTTAGTCACTTAGCTTGAGAGCGAGAGCCTAAGTTGAGTGGTGCTAGGATAGGGATTTGGTGCTATGAGAGTGCATTGAGTCTATAGAAGTGAATTGCATGGTCATCCGATTGCAAACTCAACCTTGATTGGCTTGTTTGTTCAATTAGTCCTCTTCAGCATGATGAAACTATCCTTCCAAGTGAACCTCCTTTGTCTCTGATTTGAACCACTTTGCTCTCTTGTTTAATCTTTGTTAGTATTACTAGTCTTCGCCATTGTTTCTAAATTTCTTAATCAAACCAAAACCTATTTCAAATGTCTAGACCATCTATGAGAAGTGTGAGTATTAGCCTTTGAGAGAACCCCGTGGAATACGACCTTGATTGTTAATAATCATACTTTCTTAGTTGATTATTGGCACGTCAGTCCTGCTATAGATACGCCTAGATGGGTGTATGCCAATCGTTGTCCTCTGTATCGCCATACAAGTTGCTTCCTCTTTTTCAAGTTCCACTGTTACCATACGCCCTTCTTCGAAGCTCATTGTTTTGGCTAGCTTAGAGAGAGAGTTCGCATGGGCGTTCTCTTCTCTAGCTACGTGATTAATCTCAACTTCGTCAAACTTGGTGATAAGGAGCTTCGCCTCATCTTTGTATGACATGAGTGATTCTTCTCGCATCTCAAAGGTTCCCTTCATTTGATCCACCATAATTGTGGAATCATAATAAACTCACGGACTCTTGTCAGGCTGGCCAGGTGTAGTCCAAAGATTAAAGCTTTATACTCGGTTGCGTTATTCGTTCATTTCTTCATGAATCTAAGGTTGACCTCATGGAGGATGCTCGCAGGGACTTTGAGAACTATGTTTGCTCCTAACCCATTATAACTGGACGCTCCATCCACAAATAGGTCCCATGAGGCGCTTGCTTAGTCAGTTCCTCTTAAACACCCTTCTAATATGAAGTCTGTCAACACCTAGGCTTTAGTTGTCGTTTGAGGTTGGAAACGAATGTCGTACTCTGATGACACTAGATTAACCATGAATATCACCCCCAATTAAGCGTCATGCCATTGTGTGTACAAAGTTTTAGGGATAGTTTAGTGGATTTCAGTTCATTCACTCTATTTACAGTCGATTTAGTTACCTTGGCCAATTTCGGGTCTATTTGATGTGTTTCTAGTGTCTCTTTGATTACACAGGTTTTCCCATCAAATAAGTACATGTCGTACGTGCTCAGAATCGAACATCAAGGAGGAGTCTGAAACCATTAGAGAGTCAAAGGAAGAAGAAGAAATCAAGAACCGATCACAGTGGGAAGGTTCTCGGTGAGAACTTCAAGCTTCTAGCCGTGAAGGTTATGAAAAACCAGTAGGAAATCTCGTCAAGATTTCTGAATTATTTGTGAAGAGGTTCTCAGGTTTTCCAGATCGTAGACAGAAACAGATTCCAGCACTATTCAAGAACTTGTTCAGCCCCTTTTCAAGACACACTCCATTTTTAGATAGAGCCACGACCTAGAGAGAGTTGAGAGCATATTTTGGAGTATTTGGAGAGATCATAGCTACGACTAATCCATCCAGAAGACGCTCGGAGCATCGAAGTTGAAGGTTTTCAAGATCAAAACTGCTAAGAATCATCAGAATTAGGTTTTTCAGTTTCTCTCTAATCTTCCTTTGTTCTGAGATGAATTCTTTTGTAGTTGCTGAATCTTGTTCATCGGATATTGTAACACCCATCCTGAATCAGATCGGGTAAACCCATGGTTGAACTGGTAATGAGCATTACTCGAAGTTAACTTTAAACGAAAAGAGCAAAAACGACAATAAAGAAAAGGCTGAAATTCTTAATAAAAATCAAAATCTGAAAGGAGGCCTCCAAAGCATGAAATCCGAGTACAATGATAATCCAAAATCCCAAATCCAAATCCTCAAACGATTACAAAATCCCCAACCGTAAATGTCAACTGCAATGTAAAAATAAAAGAAATGGTCAACTCCAATGTAGATCACCAATCTGCATCTCATAGCTCCAACCGGCAACTACTCTGAACTTGACCCAAACACCTGAACCTTAACTCACTCTCACTAACCATGCGCACCTGAAAGGGGAAGGGGGGGGGATCAATTTCCTATTGAAATTAAATGAACCCACTGGGTTTAACTATGCGTCGAACCTATCCAAAAGAAGCGATTCCAAACTCCTCACGAAACACTAACAATAGAATCAGACTCAGCCTTTACCAGTTTTAATTCCCTAAAGCAAACTAGGTGATCACATAGGTGCGGTTCTCAGTTCAACATTCACGATTCACATCCATTACGATATATAACAGGGAAACATCATACATATAGTTCAGCATCAAATCACAAGTCATTCTGCAATCATCATCAATACACACCCACACATTCACATACACCACATTTCTCATTTCAATTAGCTAATAGAGTTCATTAGGCACCATAAGGAGTTATCGCGTACCACCCCTGCAGGCTCACAATAAACGCACCCCAAACCGAGTAGGGGGTTCCCAAGACGCATCCTCAACCGCAGTTAAAAGGATTCATGGCCACATCATACAATACCCCTCAGGGACACCATAACACCTCAGTGCAATCTAGGGGGCAGTACAGGCTTCTTCCGGTTCTATCATTTCATTCAATCACATCAATAATTCATCCCTCAAATTCATCTACCAATTCCATCCCTCAATTTCCTCATCAAATCCATCACAATTCGGCCATCAAGTCCATCATCAATTACCCCCATTAATTCCAACCTAATCCATCCAATCTCATATTTACATTTCAATCAATTTGAAACCACATTCCACAAATCACAACCAATTCAAGGGTAAACGACTAGCTCACCGGCCACCCCCACCTGCAAGTACAATGATAGCCATGTCGTAAGTCTTGGGTTACCATCTTGTTCATCATTATTAGGACGACCCCACATTGGCAGGGCCATCCTCCTGTAACCGTAACTGACAACAATAGAATAGATATATGTAAATTCATAAGATCACAAACCTGTCCCTCGTATCACTCACTTCTAATTCAGAACCGTTAATCATCCATATTAATCGTTTACCCCAATCCCAACAACATAGCATTCATCCATTGAACATCAATCAACAATCAACAATCAAACACAGAACAATTATCATATTTTACTCTCTTCCATTTTCATGCAATCCCTAAGGTCATCTAGGTCAGATTACAACTCCTCACATCAACCATCACTACCTATCGTACGCTAAACCCTCACCTGACAAGAAGATGAGGCTCTAAACTACTTCTAGAAACTCAAACGAACAAGCTCTCCTTCTCCAAAAATGTAGCTTCTTCCTTCACTCCAAAGTTCCCAGAACTGAGATGTGTGATCTCTTCCTATCATTTCCAGGAACACACAGGAGAAAACGGATCCTCGATCGAACAATCCTAGCTCCCGGAATCAAGGTTTGAAGTGGGGAAACCCTTGGTTCATCAAAAGGGTTTTCGGGAGGAAAGAGAGAGGGAAAAGTTGCAGAAATCCGTCCAAAAACCATCTTTTATAGTCAGACCATGATACACAACGTGTATCTCTAACACACGTATATGTATCACACACTGGAAACTTGACGAATTTTCAACGTGCTCGATGTGTAACTTCAACCTGACTCAATTACGAACGTCCCAGACTTCGATGGGACCTTAAGAACCGTTTCCAATGCCTCAATCACCCAAAATTGAGTTCCAAACCATTCGGTTGGGTGGGGATGTTACAAGTCTCCTCAACTTTTAGGGATTTCGTCCTCGAAATCACAACCCAACTCATCCTAGCATTGCAACACGAAAATTGTAGCAAAACGCAGCAGCTTAAGCCCCACATCACTACCCGAAACTCCCCCTTAACGGCTATAGTGACTCGCACCTTCTAAGAACACTTCTCCCACATTAACCCAAACTTCTACCTAACATGCACGCACAACCGAACCTCCATAACACAACTTTACAACAAGAGCACAACCAAAGACACACTCAACCAAAGCAAGAACTACTAACTAACACCTTCAACTAGAACCTCACACCCCTCGAGCATGCTACCTAACTTAATCAAAATCTACAAAGGGCTCTACTCTTCCAACCAACTTCCTAGTATACTACTAATTCCACTCTCAACTACTCAAACACTTCCCTTCACTATAGGATGACGTTTAAACATTTTAGTTGACCATTTAAGAAAAACACGAGACAATTCAAATCACTTTTTCTTTCAAAACTTCCCACCCATTTCAAAACGGTTTTAAAAATCCCTGGAAAGTTGGTCCTGTGCTGAAGCTTCATTCCTTTCCCTTATGAGGTTAATTACTCCTCTAGAAGAAAAAGATGAAGCACCAACACAGCAACAATTGACTCGTCTATGATTCCACTTGTAAGACCCATCCCGAATAAGCTCGAGTAAACTCGTGGTTGAACCGGTAATGAACATTACTCGAAGTTATCTTTAAACGAAAAAAGCCAAAAATGACAATAAAGAAAAAATCAAAATCAAAATCCGAAAAAGGCATCCAAAACATGAAATCCGAGTACAATGATAATCCAAAATCCCAAATCCAAATCCTTAAACGATCACATAATCCCCAACCGTAAATGTCAACTGCAATGTAAAAATAAAAGAAAGGGTCAACTCCAATGTAGATCACCAATCTTCACCTCATAGCTCCAACCGGCAACTACTCTAAACTTGACCGAAACACCTAAATCTCAACTCACTCTCACTAACCACGCGCACATGAAAGGGGAAGAGGGGGGGGGGGGGAGTCAATTTCCTATTGAAATTGAGTGAACCCACTAGGTTTAACTATGCGCCAAACCTATCCAACAGAAGCGATTCCAAACTTCTCACGAAACACTAACAATATAATCTGACTCAACCTTTACCAGTTTTAATTCCCTAAAGCAGTCTAGGTGATCACATAGGTGCAGTTCTCAGTTCAACATTCAGTATTCACATCTAATACGATATATAACAAGGAAACATCATACATATAGTTCAGCATCACATATCCAGTCATTCCGCAATCATCATCATACACACACACACCCACACATTCACATTTACCACATTTCTCATTTCAGTTACCTAAGTGAGTAGTTCAATAGGCGCCATAAGGAGTTATCCCGTACCACCCTTGCCGACTCACAAAGAAGCACCCCGGACCGCAGTAGGGGGTTCCCAAGACGCATTCTCAATCGCAGTTAAAGGATTCATGGCCACACCACACAATGCCCCTCAGGGACACCATATCACCTCATTGCAATCTAGGGGGGCAGTATAGGCTCCGTCCGATTCTATCATTTCATTCAATCACATTAATAATCCATCCTCAAATTCATTTACCAATTCCATCCCTCAATTGCCTCATCAAATCCATCACAATTCGACCATCAAGTCCATCGTCAATCCCCCCTATTAATTCCAACCTAATCCATCCAATCTCACATTTACATTTCAATCAATTCCAAACCACATTCCACATATCACAACCAATTCAAGGGTACGACTAGCTCATCAGCCACCCCCACCTGCAAGTACAGGGATAGCCATGTTGTAAGTCTAGGGTTACCCTCCTGTTCATCATCATTAGGTCGACCCCGCATTGGCAAGGCCATCCTCCTGCAACCACAACTAACAACAACAGAACACGTATATGTAAATTCATAAGATCACAAACCCATCCCTCCTATCACTCACTTATAATTCAAATTCGTTAATCCTCCATACTAATCGTTTACCCCAATCCCAACAACATAGCATTCATCCATTGAACATCAATCAGCAATCAATCAACAATCAATCACAGAATAGTTATCATATTTTACTCTCTTCCATTTTCATGAAATCCCTAAGTTCATCTAGGTCCGATTACAACTCCTTACATCAACCATCACTACTTATCGTCAGCTCTTCTAGAAACTCGAACTATCAAGCTCTCCTTCTAAAAAAACGTAGCTTCTTCCTTCACTCACTGACACTGCCTAACTCGAAAATTCCTAGAACCAAGATGTGTGATATCTTCCTATCTTCTCCAGGAACACACAGGAGAAAACAGATCCTCGATCGGACAACCGTAGCTCCCGAAATCAAGGTTTGAAGTGGGGAAAACCTTGGTTCTTCAAAAGGGTTTTCGGGAGGAAAGAGAGGGGGAAAAGTTGCAGAAATCCATCCAAAACCCCATCTTTTGTACTCAGACCATGATACACAGCAGTGTATCATGCTACACGGCGTGTATCTATAATACACGGTCATGTATCACACAGTGGCAACTCGACAAATTTTCAACGTGTTCGACGTGTAACTTCAACTTGACTCAATTATAACGCCCCAGACTTCGATGGGACCTCAAGAACACCATTTCTAATGCCTCAATCACCCAAACTCGAGTTTCAAACCGTTCGGTTGGACGAGGATGTTATAGTTGTGAGTAGCTAAACTTCTCTAGTTTATATTAGATGAACCCTAAGTGACTCGGGGCTTTAAAGCGGTCACAGATCAGTGGGAAGTTAGACTTTCATTCAGACTTTTCTTATTCATGTTTAATTCCTTCCTAAAATATTGTTTCTTCTCTTGTCTGATCACCTAGATTAGTTTCTTGTTAGGATATAGGATAGTGGCGAACGTCTGCCTTGTTCTAGAAAATCGAATCCCACAATTAACCTATTCAGCGGATTCAGTACTTGACCAATAAGAGCCATTTAGGGTTAATCCGTTTCAAGAGTAGCTCATAGAATCAATTCAGGTGCATCAATTAGTTATCCTTTGTAGAAGAGAACACACAAACGAATAATTAATCTTGGTAGCTAGTTTAATAATAGAGAACATTCGTGGACTTAGACTTAAGGGTAAGGAGCTACGGCCGTGATTAAGAATTGAATGAATTAAGTCTGAAACCTGCCGGTCTTGTGATTGCCAATGCCTTCGTGATCTTAGGGGATTCGAGTCTAAGCTCTCGTCCTGTTAATTGAAACCAATCAATCAATCAATATGTTAGCTTTAATTAGTTATTTCTTTCATTGCATGCTAGTTTTAGAAATCTCGTGGAACTCACACCACACAACTTGTTTTAACCGAATAGTTTACTAACTCCTTTGAGTGAACGTGAAAGAAGAACCCGTGGAATACAGTCTATCCTACTTTTGTGGGATAGTTCTTTGAATCATTGTTTTACAATATGTCAAATTGGCGTCGTTGTCGGGGACCTCTTCTTACACGCTTGAAAGAAGAGTTGGAAACTATTCTTCTATCTTCCATCTTATCATCTTTCCATTACACTACGATTTTACACCAGTTGTTCTTGTTCTTGTTGAAATTGCAAGTATATGAGCCATCCAACTACTCGTTCTCAGCTAAAGCCAATCAAGACTAAGAGCGTAGAATTTCTAGGCAGTTCCGTACTAACAAAGCAGAGAAAGGAAAGAAGCAAGTACTAACCAATCCATTTTCCACCATTAAGATTGAGGAGTCTAAGGAAGAATCACCTTCATCTCTTACATCTTTTTCATCATCTACATAATTTACATCTTCGGGAACAACACCACCCACTCCTCGTACCGCACCACATCCCACAATGGTAGCTAAACAGACGATGTCTGACTTTGCCAGCAGGATGAACGCTGAGTCTTCCAAGTGGGTAAACTCATCACCCTTAGTCTGGAAGTTGCTCTTCTCTATTTTGAAAGCTGTCCCTCTAAATCCAAAAACTGGGAGAGGCAATCTGAAGGAACCAATAGCCATTTGGGTCTCGAAGAGAAAATCAAAGTTGAAGTCCAGAAATATGTCAAGAAAGCTAGAGCACCCATCACCCCTCCATCAACTTCTGTCTTCGTCACTGACTGTGAGTGGTGGCGCATGCGCACACAATGAAGGAAACTGCTATAATTTTGGCACCATAGGTGTCTGGTCTATAGAAGAGCTAGATTTTGTTCGGCATGGATTCACCAACAACCAGCAAGGGTACTCTAGCTACCGCCAATACAGATATCCTTAACAGTAGCAGCAAAAAGGAAGCTTTCAAGAGCATCCACTGTGACATCCTAGGCAAATCCCACATCAGCAAAGCACGGGGGATATCCATGGGATATGGGGAATGGTTCAACCTTAACTGACATGATGCGTTTTGTGGTGTAGTGGTGGGGGTTTGATCTAGAGGAGGTCATGGGTTCGAATCCCACCAACACCCAAAAAATCTGTGAGGGCTGGGCCCAAAACGGACAATATCTTGTCAGGAAAGGTTGGGATGTTACAAGTGGTATGAGAGCCTCTCCCCGTCCCTCTTGAATGATGGTGGGGCAAACCTCAACGAGGACGTTGAGTCCCTGAGGGGGTGTGTATGTGACATCCTAGGAAAATCCCACATCGACAAAGCACGGGGGAGATCCATGGGCTATGGGGAATGGTTCAACCTTAACTGACATGACGCATTTTGTGGTGTAGTGGTGAGGGTTTGATCTTGAGAAGAGGAGGTCATGGGCTCAAATCCCACCAACACCAAAAACAAATCCGTGAGGGTTGGGCTCAAAGCGGATAATATCTTTCAGGAAAGGTTGGGATGTTACATCCACCTTACAACTCTGGCGCTAATCAGAATCAAACCGGCCGACCGTCTAGGTCATCTCAAGAGCATAATCAATCAAGTGGAATATACCAGTCACCGCACCGAAACCAAGGAAACTATGGTACAACACCGGGCAACCACCAGAATCAGTAGGTCGACAACACCTATCGCTATCAAGGACTACTTGGGTTCACCGGAGCGCAACCACCCCAGAAGACGATGCAATAGGATCCCAAGGAGAGCGAGATGGACAAGAAGCTCAATCAAATCCTTGCCAGACTTGATGACCATGACAACCAGTTCAAGGCTCAAGCAGCCTTGAATCAAGGTCAAATAGCTCAAGGACAAAGGATGGAGAGCCAGCTCAGCAACATCATCAACCTTCTCTCTAGTGGTCGCCAATTCAGCTAGTTGCCTAGCCAAACGGATCCGAACCCTAGGAACGAGCATGTCAAGGCCATCTCTACAAGAAGCAACAAACAACTAGATAGCCCTGCAGTCCCTGATGCTACTCCGGTCATGGTTTCTGATGACATCGCCATTGACATGCCATCGATCGAGGACATCATGGTCGAGGATGAAGAGGAGGAGGTGACTACCCCGCCTCCTATGAAACTGGTTCTTGGGCATGTGCTGCCCCCATATCAGCCTAGGATCCCGTTTCCTAAGGCCTTGAAGTCAAAGACCCGCGACACCCAGTACAAGAAGTGGTACTCAGTTTTGAAGAACACGGAGCTCAAGATGCCACTCATTGATGTCGTAGAGACGAAACCACCTCTCGGAAAATTCTTGAAGGATTTTATGAAGAACACAAAGAATGTAGACGAAACCACTCTTCTCTTGGGCTAAAGCTTTCTAGCAACGCCCGGATCTAACATCGATGTTAAGCATGTTTCATTCAATTTAAAGGTTGGAAAGGATAGTGTGACATTCTACCTCAATGACGGTATGCAATATTCAGCTACTCAAGATGCTGATTGTTTGTCTGTTGATTCTTTGATATCGTCCTTGGCCGACTTTATTACGCATGTCTTATCTAGCAACCCGAAAGAGTTGTGTCTTGTTTTATGATTGGATGAAACATTTGAGGATTGGTTGTCAGATTACTACATCTTATGAGAAGCCACCCACCTTGACCCTAAAGGAGCCTACTAAGCGCATTCATGATTCTCACCTTGAGGAACATGACCAATTTTATCCCGGTGATGAAGTCCTGCTCTATAGCTCATGCTTGAAGATCTACCCAGGAAGGCCGAAGTCCCAGTGGTTTGGTCCTTTCATGGTGGCTAGGAAGACACCATTTAGAGCCGTGGAAATCAAAGGCGCCAATCAAGAACCATTCATAGTGAACGTTGATCGTATCAAGAAGTACCTCCAAGGTCTTCCCGTCGTACATGACATCACGCCACCTTCCTAACCCTTATCCAGGTATTGTACGACTCACAGATGTTAAACAATAGTGATCCGTGGGAGGCAACCCATGGTTAGAGTCAGTTTTGAGTTTGTTGTGTCAATTCTTTGTGTTTTTAGTCGTTCGGGTTGGTCTCGGGGGGAGTCATAAGTGTCCGCTCGTTTTGTTTAACCTTTTTCTGTCAGGTCTTAGGTTCTCATCGAGAACCTCAAGGTTCTCGACGAGAAGGTTATCACTCTCTCCCTGAATTTTGTGTCATCCAACTTTTTACAAGATTTCTGAAGAGGTTCTCACCGAGAACCTCTGAAGTTTTTGCGAGAAGGCTATCCGTTTTGTGTTTGCGGCAATTTTTGAATAATTTTGAAGAGGTTTTCGCCAAGAACTTGGGTGCGAATCTTTCAAAAAAAAATCAAAAACCCCTAACCCTCTTCGTTTCGACTTTATTCTGTGTGGATCCGGGACACTTGTCCCAGTTTTCTTTTGATCTTTCTCTTGTTTTTTGTGTGTGTAGGCTTTGTAGCTGCTTCGCTCCGCTCTGAGCTTTCCATCTCCATCATCGACCTCCTCCACTACACTCTAGGTATTTCATATCACTCTGACTCTCTGGTCCTGTGAAGGCACATTCCCGACTAAGTGTGGGGTGGGATGTTATTTCTATGAGGGATGCTTCTTCTCTGTGATATATGTGACTTCTCCGATTGGAGTATACTAAATTTTATAGACTTGCAATGTTAAATTGACTTCAATTTTTCACAATGTGCAATGTTAGAAGCTTTTGGTAAGAAACTCGTTTTTTATGGAAGTCTAGTCGACTCGGTCTTTAAACTACTACCACTACAAAAAAAAATATAATATAGTCGCAGGCCCGGTCGAATATAGTCGCGGGCAGGCCTGCGATAAAGGAGTGATTTAGTCGCAGGCGTAGCCTGCGACTAAGACCAGGACGCCCGCGACTAAATTCGCTGCGACTAAGCTCATCATTTGTCGCGGGCAGGCCTGCGACTAAGTTAGTCGCGGGCCAATCCTTAGTCGCAGGCGGCCCGGACTAAGTTACTCGCGGGTCGCCTGCGACTAAAGATTGGCCCGCGACTAACTTAGTCGCAGGCCTGCCCGCGACAAATCACCTGTGGGACCCTATTTCGATTTGGCCAGCTGATTTGGTTTTTAACCAGTTTTTGTTTGTGGCCTGTTCGATTTGGTCAGCTGATTTGTGGTTTTAAACCCACGATTTCGGTCAGAATTCACATTTTTCAGGATGATCCATTTTCAATTTAACAATTAATGTATGATCATATTAGTAGTAGAACAACAAGTATTGCATAATCAAATACTTAATTATTAGTAGAACAACAAACTAGTTTATTAAACTATAGTACAACACATCCTAACAAATGTATAAATATGACACAATATCTTGAAATACAATAACATCCAAAGAAAGGAGAGGAGACGGCTACTGATCATTCCCCGGGTTCTGGTTCTGGTACATGGGGGCATCCCAAGGTTGCTACAATCAACAATGAACAACTAGTTAATAATTAAGTAGTGTGAAATTATAAGTTAATAGCCAGCATAAATATTCACTTACATTGTTGATCCAGGAGGCAAGATGAGCGGGGAGGTTGTCTAGGTCAAAATCAATATCAGTGAACTGAGACTGATCGGTTGGCTGAGAGGTCTGATGATAGGTCGGCGGCTGTGGCACATAGGGCTGCTGATCCTGTGTCTGAGGAACGGCGGTTGAACTGGATGATCCAACAAATTGCGAGGGTGCAATTGACCTCAGTATAGTCTCCAGCTGGGATACCCTATTCTCCAGCTGTTGGACATACTGTGGCTTGTGTGGCATCTTGGAAGAAACACTCCCAGATGTAGACGACTTCCCAGCAGGAGCAGTACCAAAGACCTTACAAACAAAACAAATTGTCAATTACAATAAAGTGAGTAAAGAACTGTATTCATTCACTTAAGTAAAACTTAATTCTCACCTGGCTCTTAGTCAACCCAGCACCAAGCATACGGATGTGGCCTCGATGGTCTGGTTTGTTCATTGCTTGTGCCAGAGAGTCATGTGGGCTCCACTCCGGACTACAACCTTCAGCTTCAAGTCTTTTAATTGTCTCCTACACTATGAATTCAATGATGAATTAATTTAGGCACAATTACAACAAAGAACTATTACAATTCATTAACGTATATTAAACTTACCGCTACTGCCTTTGCATGCGCATCCTTGATCTCTCCATCAGGGGCGGTATAGAATTTGATGAACATCTGACCCCTCGACGGTCGCCGTCCAGTTGCCTTAACCGTTTCCTCAATGTACCTCGGCCAGGGTCTAGAGCCACCATGATGGTTCTCCTCTTGCATTGCCCGGTTTGCTTTGTTTCGATTAACGGTATCCTAAGTCAGGAAAAAGAAATTTATTAGTCTAATTTAGATAATGAAATTCAAATTAGATAATACCATATCTGAATTGTACCTTAAATACTTGAGTCTTCGTATACTCAATGTATTGATACCAATCATTCGGCGGGCAACCTTGTGGAGGATTTTGAAGAATCCACTCCTCGGGTAGATCATTTTTCGCCACATGATTCATCTTGCCCTTCCATATTGCAAGCCTAGACTTGCCCCAAGCTCGTCCAACCTTCTTGTCAAAATACACGCGAGCTCTCGATAATAGCTCTGGACCGCAATAGAACTTGTCCTATTTGAACATAGAAATTGTAAGAATCACACTAACTAAACATATAATATGTTCATACTTAGTAGAGTGAATGAAATTCAAATTTGAAACTTACCGTGAAGAACTGCTCGAACGCAACATCCTTGGATCTAGCTGGCACTAACTTCCAGTCTTTGGGATATATAGGGTAGTACTGGTAGTTCCAGGAGCACTCACCAGTGTAGTGTCCCATAAAAGACAAGAGGTCGCCACTAGGCTTGACTCCTAGGGTGTCCAGGTTGAACACACAACGGGTGCCGCCAGATGCTACCCTCCGGAAGTCCGTGTACTTAATGACGACGGTCTTTGTGAACCCGAAACGGTCTGCAGAAATGGAAATTTATCATTCTTAGTATAGAATCAAATAATTTCTTCATTTCGTTCAGGAATGAAATTCATAGACAGAACTAACCAATAAAGTCCAGCTCATATGTGTGCTTCTGCTTGGTGGACGAGGCTGCGGAAGAATTCCCACCAGAATTCTGAACAGTAGGAGATTCGGGACGGCGCTCTCCACTACCAGAACTAGAACTAGATGCCATCTTTATCCACAAAAAATGAGATTATTTAAATTTAAAGATAAACTCAGAATTTGTGACATAAAGAAATGCATTCGTGCTAGAATATTTAGATGACCTAAACAATATAATGTCGTTCCTTATCGAAGTCAATTACACCACTCCCTACGATTTGCAAATCAGGAATGTTGTCTGTTACAAGTAATTGTTGTTGAGCTAATCCTAAACAATACTCCTCATCTCCTGTGTCATATTCATCTCGTGGCTTACAATGTATTGGTATGCACCAATCTGGATCACTTGTATCATCAACATAGAAAACCATACGTGCATCACTAGCACTAATATATGGCTCGTCTTCAGCTTTGTCACCAACATCTCAAATGGTTAAAGTTGATCATTGTTATACCGAGAGCATCTTTTTTCTTCCATGTTGGACTCACCGTATCAGCCCACTAACACTTGAACAACGTGATTGTTCGAGTATAATAATCCAGCTCGATGATCTCAATAAGTTTCCCATAAAACCAGAGATCGGTACGAATTGGATTGTTGTCTGAAGAGCCTGACACGCTGTCTGTGCCGAATTTAGCAGCTACACCACTATTCTGTGTCTTTAGTGGTTGATCCCGATCTACTGTTCTAAAACGATATCCATTGATGTCATAAGCAGTATATCGAGTTGCAGACACAGTCGGTCCCCTAGCCAACGTCATTAGATCAGCATTGTATGTTGCTGACTGATCTAATATCTGTGAATCAGAGTAACATCATTATTCGTGTATCTGTACCAACCACTAACAATTATGAAGGGAACAGGGCAGTATATTACCTTGTTTTGAACCCAACCAACAATCTTTTTGTGAACTGCTTTGTTAACTGCAGTCTCACTGGCACGTCTACCCAGTTCCCTTCTAGTTTTCGCTTCTCATTCCCTGAATGATAATTTTGAACTACTTTATACTTGTCACTTTTTGTACTAGAAGGGAAAGTATACGGGATTAGTTACCTCAAAAGTGGTTGAGCTATTGGACTATTGACTAGAACATAACGATATGCTTGAGCCCACTCCAGCTGTGACAACTTAAAAGGTACACCCATACTGGTTGGAACCCCGTGTGAAATGAGTATTCCCGAATTGTCCTCGCTGGACACATCAGGCTCGGTTGCAACACGTTTTGTTCTATTGTAACGTGTCTCTACATCATCACCGAAGTATAAAGATGAGAAATTGAATAACTCCTCTGATAGCCAACCTTCAGCAATAGACCCTTCAGGGTGTGCTCTATTGCCGACAAAGGTTTTTAGTTTGCCCAAATACCTAAAAAAAGACATTTGAACATACCTCCAGAGTTAGTAGTAGAACACGTATTTTTGAAGGCCAAAAGACGTTGTACAGAACATACCTTTCGATGGGGTACATCCAACGATACTGAACTGGTCCACCACGTTTGACTTCCTCAACCAAGTGCAGAATTAAATGCACCATAACAGTGAAGAATGCAGGAGGAAAAATCATCTCCAAATGACATAGTGCTATCACAAACCTCCCTTGGAGATTATCGAGCTCAACAACATTCACCACTGGTGAACAAAGTTCCTTGAAGCACGCTCCCAGCTCTACCAACACTCTTGCCACCGACACCGGTAACACATTTCGTATCGCAAGTGGCAACAAGTCATGCAACAACATGTGAGAGTGATGACTTTTTAAACCAAACATCTTACGGTTGGGTAAGTCAACACATCTTGCGATATTACTTGCATAACCATCTGGAAATTTCATTCCCTTCAGTGACTTCAGCATGACTTCTATTTTCTTCTTGTCGAGAGTGAATGAAGCGGCTGGACAAGTTCTTGTGTAAGTACTTGATGTGGTATAAATGCATCATGAAGGACAGTTTTGTGAACTTAGTGCGACCATCATGTAAGGGCACTTCACCATCCTATAAAATTCGAAAGACATCATCATCTGGGAGTTGAGTCCTGACATCCGGCATTGGTATGTCTGTAGGAGGTGGTTGTTGAGTTTCAGTCTCAACAGGCACATTTAATTCAGTAGGAGGTGGGTCTTCTTGAAATTGTACTCCAAATGCGTCATTCACCATGTTCTGGAACATGGTTGGCTCAATTATCGGTGGTACCTCAACTGCTAGCAGATTTACTTCTTCAGTGACCATTGTGACTGGAATATTCACAGCAATCGGGGCAGAAACTCAGTAGCTAACTCGCCATGCAAATTCCAAACAGCGTAAGAAGATGGAAAAGCTGAATGGAGCAGGTGGTCATTAACTTCCTGCCTTGGCCTCCACTTCTTGAACTTGCACTTGGGACAAGGACAGAGGATATTCACTCCATCAGGTGCATTAGAGAAAGCAAAGTCCAGGAATTTTTGAAGGCCGGCATAATACTCAGGAGTATGACAAGCCTTTCGTATCCAAGATTTGTCCATCTATCTAGAGGCTGTTAATTAGTGTAACAACATGAGTAGAGAACAAGGAAAGAGATAATATAAGAGGCCTAATTCTCTTAATAATTTATATACAAGTATATATTACCTTATTTAATTAAATTGTTACGATTATATGCATATATTTTTTAAAAATTTTACAACTTCGTGTAATTAAACGTAGTATTAGCATTCTCATAATCATTTATATACAAGTATGTGTTCCTAATTTACTTAAATTGTACACAATATGATTACATGCATATATATTATTTTTAAATTTTACAAACTTCATATAATTAATTAAATGAGTAAAGCTAGCATGCTAAAATTTTACAAGTACATAATTTATTAAGTACTATATATGATGAAATGTTTAACCTATGACATGCATAACTATTCATGGATTTTGTAAAGCATAATATTTGTATTATATAAAAGCTCATTATCCAATTTTATTAGAAATCTCCCATTTAACTTTCAAAGTAAGTTCATAAAGATTAACTAATTTAACAAGCATGCTTTTTGATCGCTAATTAAAAAAGTACTTGACTTAATAACGTAATTACCAACCTGAACACTGGAGATCGGACGTGTGACAATGAAGTAGTGATACCGAATATCTGAAAAATAACAGAAATTTGAACTTAAACAACAGAATATAAATTCAACAAATTGACTATAAATGAAATAAATTGTTGGATCGCAATGTTCTCACCTGATCACCGTTATAGATGACCGCTATTACACCGTTGCTATGGTATTTCCCCTCCAGTAGCAACGGGTGATATACGTTCGAATCTGATTTCAAAATCAAACTTCAAATCAATTAATAGAATACATTTATATGAGCATAATTTGATTAAGTATTGTACACAACGTCATTAACACTAATTTGACTTACCAAGTACAAATCAGTGATTCAGTACGGTTAAGCAAAACAAAAGCCCCTAAAACGTGATTTTTAAGTCTGCACAACGTCAAAGACAGCACATATTTCAGATTCAAGACGTCAAAAAATGTCTATGAAACATGAAATAAACGAACTAACAAATCTGCCCCTAACAATATCGTACATTCATGACGAATCTCTTACCAGGAATGTGATGAATCAGCCCAATTTGCACAAATCGAAAGGAAAAACGTCACAAACCCCTGTAAATCGAATGAAAATATAACGAAATTAACTCAAGAACACAAACACATTCAGATGACGAGTTTAGGGATGTATTACTTACCGAAAACAAGAGCAAAATCGTCGAACGTCGATCAGCAGTAGGGAAGAATGAGAGAATTTGAGAGAATTTGGGAGTTGAGTGGGGAAGAATGAGCTTCTGACGGGTTGAGTAGGAAGGTCATTCGATTCCTTAGTCGCAGGCGGATTCTTTAGTCGCAGGCGGCCTGCACTATATTAAAGCTTAGTCGCAGACCTTGGGCTTTATCGCAGGCGCCCGCGACTAAGCTTAGTCGCGGGCTTTATGTTAGTCGCAGGCGGCCCGCGACTATATTGAATTCTAGTCGCGGGCTTTATCTTAGTCGCGGGCCGCCTGCGACTAAGTTACTCGCGGGCCCATATTTAGTCGCAGGCGCCTGCGACTAAGCTTATCTTTAGTCGCAGGCGCCCGCGACTAGTCATTCTGCTCGCGACTAACTTAGTCGCAGGCGCGTAAAGAGCCTGCGACTATATCAGCTCTTTTTTGTAGTGTACTTGACGTGTGTAGCACGCAATGAGATCTAGACTAGTTTGGTTTATGTTCTTGCATGTGCAGGTTGCATTTTCTAAGTGGAATAGTGTAATCTGAATTGTTAGGATTTGATCTTCGATTTGACTGATCTTGTCATTTGTGAATTTGAATGTATTTCCGAGTTTACTTTACTTGATGACAAGCAAAAGATTAAGTGTGGGATGATTTGATGACACTAGATTAACCGTGATTATCACCCCCGATTAAGTGACATTCCGCTGTTTGTAGCATGTTTTAGGGATAGTTTAGTGGATTTCGGTTCATTCACTCTATTTCTTATCGATTTGGTTACCTTGGCCCATTTCGGGTCTATTTGATGTGTTTTCTAGTGTCTCTTTGAGTACACAGGTTTTTGCCATCAAATAAGTACCTGTTGGAAATGGAGCATCAAGGAGGAGTCCGGAACCATTAGAGAGTCAAAGGAACAAGAAGAAATTAAGAACTGGTCACAGTGGGAAGGTTCTCGGGGAGAACTTCAAGGTTCTCGCCGAGAAGGTTGTGAAAAAGCAGTAGAAAATCTCGTCGAGATTTCTAAATTACTTGTGAAGAGGTTCTCGCAAAGAGAATCTTGGGTTTTCCAGATCGTAGACAAAAACAAATTCCAGCACTATTTAAGTACATGTTCTGTAACATCCCAACCTTTTCTGACAAGATATTGTCCGCTTTGGGCCCATCCCTCACTGATTTGTTTTTAGGCGTTGGTGGGATTCGAACCCATGACCTCCTCCTCTCAAGATCAAACCCCCACCACTACGCCCCAAAATGCGTCATGTCAGTTAAGGTTGAAGTATTCCACATAGCCCATGGATCACCCACGTGCTTTGTCGATGTGGGATTCGCCTAGGATGTCACATACACACCCCCTCAGGGATTCAACGTCCTCGTTGAGGTTTGCCCCACCATCGTTCAAGAGGGACGGGGTGAGGCTCTGATACCACTTGTAACATCCCAACCTTTTTTGACAAGATATTGTCCGCTTTTGGCCCAGCCCTCATGGATTGTTTTTGGGCGTTGGTGGGATTCGAACCCATGACCTCCTCCTCTCAAGATCAAACCCCCACCACTACGACCCAAAACGTGTCATGTATGTTAAGGTTGAAGTATTCCACATAGCCCATGGATCTCCCCCGTGCTTTGTCGATGTGGGATTTGCTTAGGATGTCACATGTTCAACCCCTTTTCAAGACACACTCGATTTTCTAGATAAAGGCACGACCTAGAGAGAGTTGAGAGCATATTTTAGAGTATTTGGAGAGATCATAGCTATGATTAATCCATCTGAAAGATGCTCGGAGCACCGAAGTTGAAGATTTTGAAAATCGAAGCTGCTTGGAATCATTAGAATTAGGTTTTCCAGTTTTTCCTGTTCTTCCTTTGTTCTAAGATGAATTCTTTTCTAGTTGTTGAATCTTGTTAATCAGAATCTTTCACTCTCCCTTGTCGCATTGGTACTTTTAGACTTGGTCGTGGTTGATGTGAACCGCTGCAACCGTGGGCAGATGACCCTTGAACACCGCAAGTTGATACCGTGCAACGAGGTAGTACCGTCGGGAACCGGGGGCGGATGAGGACTTTGACCCGTCAGCTATATAACAGCTGGGAACCAGAAGTATCAAGTCGTAGACGCCACGCCAAGAGATGGATGCTCTTGATGATAAGTCGATCCTTCAGTATCGCAACATGCAGATACAATAAGGGGTTTCAAGAACAAAGTTCTATAAAAATGGGGTTTATTTCATAAAAGTCTTGGTTACAATGGGTGGCCGGCGCCAAGCTCTCCTCCCTAAACACTACTTCCTAAATAAGAATAGAATAAAGAGTCCTATTCCAAATTAGAATCCTAAAACCCCTAAATAATCATACTAAAAAGGAATAAAACATAAAATAATAGTTGTAGTCTTTAAAGCAGAATAAAAGACCTAAATTAGGTGAAAAACCCTAATCTGGCCGCATACGGCTGCTCGGGCCGGTTGGGCGCGTGTGGCGGCCCGGTGGGCTTCGCCAGCCGGGCGCCGGGCTTGAGTCGGGTGGCGGTCGCGGGCCTGGTGCTCCGGGTTGGTTTAGTGGCAAGGGCCTTGTCCAAAAGACCCGTTCTTCGTGGCCGTCTCCATAGAATTCCTCTGATCGGTCCGGCTGCCGGTTTAGGGCTCGGGGCTGTTCTCTCCTTGGGCCTTCTCCATTTCCGCTTGGGCCTTCTTCTTTAAGCTTCAGGTAGGCCTCCAAGTAGCTCCTGATGTAGCTCTCCGGGGGTTGGGTCGGTCTAAGTGTCACGCCTCGGGGCCAAGGACTCCAATTCTTCTCATGGCTCGGCTCAGGGTCATTCCTTGGAAACTCTCCTCTCCAGGCCAAGTATTCTCGGGCTCTTTTCCTCCTATACTCCAGAAATGCTTCTAGAAGGTCACTTGAGTGACGGGCTTCTTCTGCAGGGCTCCTGGAGGTCAGGCTAGGAGCAGGCTGAGGCTTTTCTTCAGTGCTAGGGCTTCTATCCTCGGTCAGCAACATGGCTTGGAATATCATTCCATCTCGTGGAGCCTTTCTATCTGCAAGGGAAGGACTTAGTCGATATTTCAGGGCATACCTTGGCTTTAGGGCTTGAAGATGGCCTTCCCTAGGTTCTATATGCCTTTTGTGAGGTCCTAGGGTCTTATCTCGGCCAGGTGACCCTGGTGGGGTGTAGGAATATCGATTGGCATCACGGCAGCATTGTTGGATCATATAAGTGGTTTAGCAGATTTAGGAGCTAGCATAAATGTCATGTCATATCGCTTAACCTCGGATATAGGGATGCTTGATTTTAAACCAACTCGTATGAACATAAGCTTAGTTGATAAATCATCTGATGTACTGGTGAACCGCCCGGTCGTTGTTCGGACGTTTCAACCAAATAAAAACTACTAATGCTAAAAAGCGTATAGCAGATCGTATTCCGAGGGCTTTCTATGATTGGTTACTTCAGAACTAGCAAAATACTCGAAGGAAAACACGTTGTGCGTGGTGTGAGTTCCACGACTTATACTTCTAAGGAATGCAGAAAAATTAAAAAGATTAAACTAAAGCAGAATGGGAATTAGGGTTTGAAAACAAGAATGACAGACGAACTTAGACTTTGAATCCCCCTTCGTTCCCCAGAGCATTGGCAATCAACAGATCAGTGGATTTCGATTCTCATTCAATCAATTAGTAAGACACCACCATAACTCCTTACCCTTAGGTTTAAGACCGGCGAACGTTCGCTCTATCCGTTCTAACTACCAAGATTAACTAGCCGCCCGGGTACGGTCGCCTCTCGCAACGACTTAATTAATTGGTGTGATTACTAGTGATTGATGAGTTACTCTTGCAGTGAATTAACCCTAACCGGTTCCTACGAAAGGCACACTCCAATTATAAGGTTAATTGTTCAATTGGATGTTCTAAAGTAAGGCGAGCGTTCGCTTCTATCCTTAGCTTAACCAGAATCTAATCTAGGTGATCAATCCAGACAAGAAACATGAACCATGAAGAACCAATCAAACATGAAAAAGAACTGATTGAATTTCGAATCTAATCATCGCCGATCCGTGACCGCTTTAAAGCCCTGGGTCACTTAGGGTTCATATAGTCTAAGCTCTAAAGGGTTTAGTTACTCATGATTATTACAAAAGAAACAAAGACAAGGAAAGAGTTCATCATTCAAAGGAAGAACAGAAAAGAATCTGAAAAACCTAATTTAGACGACTCTGGCAGACTTCGATCTTCGATAAGTTACACTCCTAGCTCCGGTTCTCCGAGATGGAAGGGATGGCGTCACGATCTCTATCCGGCTCTTCGAAGTCCAGCCCTTCGCTCCAGAACTTCAGAGAATTCTGATCTCGAAAAGTTGTGTTTTTGTAAATTATGATTGTATCTTCCCTCCTGCCGCCGGGTTAAGTATTTATACTTAACCCTAACTGATCCGGATTAGTGTATTATTTTCGCCGAAAATTCCTTAAGAATTTCGGCGAAAATTCCTTTGTGTTCGGGAGTGCTTTCTCTGCCTTGTATTTTCGGTCCGAAGAGTACAATGTTTTCGCCGAAGATGTCCTTTGACTCGGCACCAGTTGAATGCACTAATATTTTCGCCGAATATGCAAGCTCAATTTTGGCGAAAATCTCTTTGTACTCGGCAGGATTTTGTTTGACTTTGACTGGCTCCTTGGATCGATTCCGGTTTGATTCCTCGAGGTTCCTATGCCTTAGACACGTCCATGGCTACTCTATTTGACGGCAAAAACCTGTGCTAACATAAAAACACTAGAAAACCATCAAAAGACCCGAAACGGGCCAAGGTAACACAAATGGCACGAGATAGGGCAATCGATTGAATATTCGTTATTCTACCCTAAAAACCATGTCTTAAGCAAAGAAATGTCGCTTAAATGAGGCTGATAATCACGTCAAATCGAGTGTCATCAAATACCCCACACTTAAGCTTTTGCTTGTCCTCAAGCAAACAGAATAGAAACGCTCATGTTCACAAATGATAAGATCGATTAAATTGGAGCTCAATCAAACACAATGAATTATTAGACAGCTCGATCCTAGAACAAGAAACCTAACATGCATACAGATCAGCCAAACTACCTGGTCTCACTAATAAACTGCACACGACAAGTAATTAGCAACCAATTATGCACGAATTTGACCTGACCGACCAGACTCCTCACACAGGATGTATATAGTACAATGGGAACTCTCACTCTCTGTGTTTAGGGACGTGTTTCTGCTCTCGATCATTTTCTGTTACCGAATTTTGTCATAGGTTTGCATTTCGACCACATCTCCACCACTGTGACAACACGAGTATCTAGTCAAGAAGGACTTCCCTGCTAGGACCGTAATGAATACTACACTACTCGGGTTTATAATGAGATGGATGATGGGGATGAATGATGATGGCTTTGGTGCGGTGTAGCTTTTTGACTAACTTCCCTCGAATCTAATCTATGGCTTCCTACCGTCTAACCAAACACGGGTGGAATAATGAACGCTCGTCCTATGATACCCTCAAGCAACCTAGCACTTATTCTTTTTCTTTTTGCACAATTATTTCTCTTTACTTTCTTTTGAACTTTTCTTTTGACTTCGTTCTTCCATTTGTAGGGAGAAGAACATTTTATTGAACTACACTTTGAACTTTTTCTGATTTTCTTTTTCTTTCTTTACTTACTTTTTTCTTTTGTGCCGATTTTTCTTTTAGTTGCTAGAGGGATTTACACGTCTGGACATATTAGCTAAGACCACCTGTTTAATGGCTATAGGCAGGTTACCACAAACCGACTTCCGGTGGGTCAATCTAGAACTACAACCACATGGGATCAACGGGGAATGAAAGAAATGGGAAATGGCTGTAATGTATTATCGAACCGAAAGAACAGGCCAAGCTCAAGGGTCTAAACCTAGTGGATTTTATCATTTGGTAGGCTATCTGGCTTAGTAGCTGAATCTAGGTGCCCCTATCCTTCTAGAACTCGTGTCATCGTGTGGTCTCGAGTAGGTCTCATGCAAATTCTAACTCATTCAAGTAAACAGAAAACCACTCAGAAAGAATTAAAATTGCAAGTTATGTGCAATGGATCAAAAGCTCACAATTGGTTTGCTAGTCGGATTCGGTCATTTTCATGCAATCAAGGCTACAAACTACAAGTGTGATTTTAAAATTCTGTTCTGGCCAGGCAATTTAGCATCAAAGCATACAAGTTGGTTCTCAAGTTCTAGGTTAAGCAGTCTAAGCATCATTATGAAAGTTTGAACAACAACTTAACATCAAAAATCAAGAACTGAGCCATTCTAATGCTAGAGAGACTGGAATGGAATCACGAGGCACACATAAAACACAATCAAGGGCAATCAAGTTCATGCAAAGTTCAGGTTCTCTAGCATCCTACCCCACACTTAAATCAGACTCTGTCCTCACAGGACTAATTCTAGAGTTCAGAGTGGAATGTAAGAACCTGGATGAGGACGGTTGATTTCAGAGGGTAAACACGGATCCTGAGAGCGGAGGGAAGTGTAACAGAACCTGAAGCAAAGGGAGTCTACCGATTGCCTACAAAACAAAAGCAAATGAAACATAAAAAGGAAACCGGGACAAGTGTCCCGGATCCACACAGAAAAAAGTTGGACCGAAATCCGAAAAGAATAAATAAAAAGAAGACACCAGAAAAGGAATACAACCCGATCACTGCTGGTCCGGTGAGCCGGGAGGTGGAAAGTGGAGAAATTCGCCGAGCTGGCGTTGCCACGCCATCTGTGCCTCATATCGCCGGTCGGCGCGGCGCATATGTTGTTGCATAATAGTCCATGCGCCTCTTGAGTGGCGTTGTCGGTGATGCGCCACTCCTGCAGTCGCTCTTATAACTCACCCACGTCCGCTGGGTGCGGTTGGTGCTGTTGAGTATGCGCCGGATATGGCTCGGGGATGTGCGGTGGCGACTGGTGGATGTACCCTGCCTGATGGTGTGGCGAGGGTATATAATCATGAAACTTAGGCGGCGGCTGCGGCTGCTGCTCCTCAGCATCATCTTCTTCCTCTGACTCGACCACAGGCTGGAGTGGAGGATCAGCTGCTACATGGGGACTGAGGTCGAGTTCTAAGTCGTACTCAACCGCCAAGTCTCCTCCAACGGTCTGAACTGGATGTCGTGGAATGTGCGGGCCATACTCATGGCCGATGCCGAAGGAGAGGATGAGCTGTCCTATGAAGTTGCCTCCCAAGAGTTTGCGGGGTGGCATCTTCCTCTTGGTCTTCTGGCGGAAGATGCGGCCAGTACCCAAACGGGGTGGAGAGGGTAGCTCTCTCGGATGGCTCGGAGAAGCATGAGCTCCTCCTTGAGGATATGGTGGCGATCCTTATCTGGAACATATAAAAGCGACCTCCGCCAAACCATATGAATAAAGTTATAGAGCGGGTGAGAGAGAGACTTAACTGAGTTGTTCGTCCCGAGGCGATCGCCAGACACGCCTGTCATGTGGCTCCAGAGCGCGTTGTACTCCTCGTCGTCATCATCTTCGCCCCAACCTAGGTGATGATCGTGATAATGCTCATAGGGGATTCCGAAATGAGCGACAAACTCATCGTAGGTGAGCTGCCTATACACCCCACCAAGATAGAAGGTGATCACCTTCTGGCGTTGCTTCCTCTTGTGCTCATCCAGATCAAAGGTTGCCCAGAACTCCTGGAGGGCAATGTCTGGGAACTCGGCGGTGATGGTGGTCAGCTCGAGGAGACCAGCCGGTGCTAAGGCGTCATGCACGTTCCGGTGGTAGTCCTCATCATGATCGTGCAGGGACTCCATGGAGAGGGAACGCACATCAGCTCCCCGAACGTGCTGAATCTTCTGGAAGCACTCAAAATAGAAATCCGGTAGACGGACGATGGTGGGATGATATCCAGCATGGCGGGGTAGAGCAGGTGGTGGACCCAGAACAGCAGGTGTGACGGGAGCGGCAGCTCCTGAGCTCGAGGCGCCATCAAGTCATGCCTTAGTCCTGCGCTCATAAGTGGTGTTCCTAGAACCAGAATGAAACCAGATTAGTTAACCAAAACCCTACCCCACACTTAGTAGAAAAACTCGATTTCACAAAGAAATGAGGGAAACTAAGTGGGGTAAGCAAAGCGGAGTAACCGGTAATCATAGACAGTAAAATACATACTTAGGAACAGCCAGAGTCGGAGAAGCACAATCAGAGTTCAAAAAGTCAAACCGACAGTTTGGAAGTCAACATTTAAGCATATCGAACCCTAATCATGGCAAGACTATCATAACTTGGCGAATGACAGTAAAATATGATCTCATATGGAAAGCACGAAAATATGAACGAGAATGAACACATCAGACAGCCAGATGATCACAACAATTCAAAGTCAAACCGACATTTCTCACAAAAGTCAACATAACAAGGAATTAATCGTATGCATAGCAACATAAGCTCAAATGATATGAAAATTAAGCACGACACTCCCTAAGCATCCTAGAACAGTTCTATAAGTTCTGCTAAACCTAGTTCACACGAAACAGTCAGCACGCAAAACGAGGCAAACCGAAAAGTCAACCGAAAGTCAACCCCGACAAAATTCAGCAATCCATATGTCAAAAGATTCGTATTGAAAAGCTCTACAACTTTCCTTGAAGTCATGACTGCTAAAAATGAACGAGTTGAGAGAAATCGGTGAAAAACGTTGAAAACGAGGGTTTCGGAGAACTGGAGCTGCAAAGCTCCGATTCGAACGTTCTAGGGCTCGTTGGGATCGGAAAAGGGAGGGGAAGGGAGCGGTGGCGGTCGGCGACGGTGGTGGCGGCGGGTTACGGCGGCGACGGCGGATTGAAAGAGGGGGGTGGTCGGCGATGTTTTAAAAAGATAGGGGAGGGAGTTTTCGGTGGTGTGAACGAAAATGAGTGAAAGAGAGAGAGGGAGTTAAACCGGATTTTAAAGGAAATATTGGGTGATTTTCAAAATTTATTTTCGGCGAAAATAGGAGGGTGGTTTCGCCGAAAATATCAGTTAAAATGGACTGCCGGATTTGTGAAGGCGGTTTCGCCGAAAACAATAGCACGGTTTCACCGAAAATATCAGTTAAAATGGTTTCGCCGAAAACAAAAACTTTTCAAACCGAAAACAATGAACAGGGAGATTGAGTTCGAAAATTGAAAATCGATTTCGCCGAAAACAGGGGTGGTGTCGCCGAATATTTTGAACTGTTCGGGTTTTAAATATTTTCGCAAATTCGGCCAACTTCAGAATATCACAGTTAAATCCACAAAAATCGGAACGACCTCAATCAACTTGCAATTGATTCTATGACATGCAGACTCTACACGAAAAATAATAAATCAAACAAACTGACATTTTTGGCTCTCCCGAACCGACTCTAAAATACCAAGGTTGAAACAAAAATTAAAACAGACTCCAGCCGTGGGTTGCCTCCCACGAAGCGCTCTTTTATTAACGTCCTTGAGCTGGACGATACCTGGACGGTATTAGGAGAGATCCCAACTCAGATTCTCCTTCACGCTCGCGTTGGAGTTCATGAAGTACAGCTTCGGGACTTCTCCGGTAAGCGTGAATCTCTTCCCGTTTGCATGTAGTAGCTTGGTACGTCCGTCGGGAAGATGATCAACGAACTTGAATGGTCCGAACAGCTCTCTAGAGAGATCATCCTTCTTTAGTGTGATGATGTAAGGAATGAGGACTGTCGGTTTCTCCTTTTCTTTAATCCTCGGCTTGTTATCACCAGGATCGGTGATCGTTAGTACTTCCTTAGGAGACGCTTTCGGCTTCTCCTTCCATACTTGTTCCGGCGCCGGTTTCTCGGAACGAAATGGTGGTGCAGTTGGCTCGATGGAAGACGGTGGAATTTTTGGTCTCCAGACCATTTGGGTCTTTGTCTTCTTGTTCTTTCCTCGAGGTCTGCTCGGTGGTTTAGAAAAGGCTTGCAGTTCCTTCTTCTTCTTAGGTGGCTTCTGAACCGAAATTTCTGGCTTCTTCTTCATAACCTGTTTAATATCTGCAGCAACAGCTGATCTAGAGACACTAGGAGAAGCATTAGTAATGGAGTTGACCGGAGTCAACCCCCACCGTTTCAACAGCTAGGCAGTGAGATTCTTCATTCCTAGAGTCATATTTCATGCCATCTTTAAGACGGAACGTTTTCGTTTCTTTACCGACTCTTAAAGTTAAAGAACCATTTGGAACATTAATATTCATTCCAGTAGTAGCCATGAACGGTCGACCTATGAGAATGGTAGCATCATCTGTACTAGTATCCATAATCACATAATCAGCTAAGAACGTGAACGGACCACATTTAGTGACAACGTCTTTAATCTCTCCCTTAGGGGTTTTAAGCGATCTATCAGCAAAGACGAGTTGCATACTAGGCGGTTCAAGTTCTCCTAGGTTTAACTTTTCATATAGACTCACAGGCATAACATTAACAGATGCTCCTAGATCAACTAAGCAACGTTCAATCTCAACATCATTAATGACCAAAGGCAAAGTAAAAGAACCAGGATCAGATAACTTAGCTGGGTATGGAGAAACAGGTTTCTTAGCACGAATGTCAGGATATCCTTCCTTGTTCCCCTTCATGCCAGTCTCGATCCTTGCGTTTGGCAGCAATGCTCTAGGAAAAGGAGGCTTTACGACGTATGGTGCAAGAGGAGGATCCTCCTTAGGCGTCGGTTTCTGTTCCTCTTCTTCCGCTTCTTCCGGAGTTTCAGCGATCCTGCGTAAAATAGAATAAGCATCAGTAATTAAGTTCGGAAGTTTTCGAGCAGTTACCATTTTAGCCTGTTCTTTTCTCGGGTTTGGCTCTGTCGGGCTTGGAAGCTGGCCAAATGGTCGACCAGATGCTAGCATGCTCGATATGTTGTTCACAACTTGCTCAATTCTTTGTCCAGATGCTATCTGTTCTTGATTGAGAAGAGCTTGAGCCTTGAACTGACTGTCATGATCATCGAGTCTTGTGATGATCTGGCTGAGCTTCTTATCCAGGTCACTGACATTATTATCTCTTTGATGCTGCTGACCTGGATAGGTATTGTTGAGATATTGATTCTGGCGATTGCCAGGAGCAGTTCCATAATTACCCGGATTGCGATGCGGCGGCTGGTAGACACCTGCCGGCGGATGGTTAGGCTTCTGATCCTGAGCTGGACCAGCCGGGCGGTTATTCTGGTTCTGGTTATGAATGGCGCCAGCATTGTAGGGGGGTCTGTCTTGATAGTTCCCTTGCTGTCTGAAGTTACGGTAACCAGCATAACCATTCTGGTTATTGATGAAGCCTTATTGTATGAAATTTACCTCTTTGGCAGACCAGACTTCTGCCTTACCAAAGTTCTGACAACGGCCTCCATTATGTGAGCAAGCTCCACACCACTCGCAATCAGCAACATAGACAGAAGCTACCGGTGGCTTGATCGGTGTGGTAGACTTCTTCAAATGCTTCTCTACCTCTGCTTTGATAGTAGCTTCGAGATCTAGCTTGCTCCTTGATCCTTCAGATTGTCGCTCCCAGTTCCTTGACTTGGAGGCACAGTTTGCGAAGTGAAGAAGAGCAGCTTCAGGAGTGAGTGTAGTGCAATCCCCTTCAGCCAGAGAATTGACCCACTTGGCAGATTCTTCTCGAAGTCCACGAGAGAAGATTTCAGCTAACTGCCTCTGCTCGAATCCATGATGAGGGCAGGTGTAAAGAAGTTCTTGGAATCGATTCCAAGTATCATATAAGCTTTCTCCTTCTTTCTGGGAGAATCTGGCAATGCTGTCCTTGATGGCGGTTGTTCTGGCTGGAGGGAAGTATTCTTCAACGAAGTCCTGAGCCAGAGTATCCCAGTTAGTGTAGTAGCCAGGTGGTTTGCCAGTAAGCCACCTCTTAGCAGCGCCTTTTAGAGAGAACGGGAAAGCTCTCAGACAAAGGGTGTTTTTGTCCAGGTTTCCGTTCTTAAAAGTACTGCAGAGATCAAGGAAGTCTGCAAGATGAGTGCACGGATCGTCTAGGGGTCTGCATTCAAACTGTAAATCCCTAGAGATCATTGTCAAGAATGGGATCTTGATCTCATAGTCAGGATCTCCTTCAATGCGCGGAACGGCAATGGCAGATCGAACGCTAGTCGCGCTCGGCTTGTTATAGTCTGCTAGACTCTTCTGTGCAGGTGGTGGTGGCGGCGGTGGTTGATCACCGCTTGGTGGTGGTATGTGTACTCGATCGTCCATGGTAGGAGATGGAGGTGGTGAAAGTGACTCGGTGTATGAAGCGGATGAAGATGACGGTATAGGTGAAGATGGAGATGAGGAACTCTCCTTCGGTTCCTCGATCTTGATCGGAGTGATGAATGGATTGGATCTGCCTTCCTTCAGAATCTGTGATCGTAGAGGTGTAGCAGAACTGCCTGGATTCCCTGCAATCTTAGCCTGTTCTGTTTGAGAGCGAGTCCAAGGACGGTGAGGCATACACCTGTAAACCTACAGATAACAAAGACAAACAAAACCAGTGTAAAATCGAAGTGGGTGGAAAAAATGAAAGATGGAAAGTAGAAGAATAAATTGCCAGTTCTTCTTTCGAACAATCAAAAGAAGTCCCCGGCAACGGCGCCAATTTGGTGAACCGCCCGGTCGTTGTTCGGACGTTTCAACCAAATAAAAACTACTAATGCTAAAAAGCGTATAGCAGATCGTATTCCGAGGGCTTTTTATGATTGGTTACTTCAGAACTAGCAAAATACTCGAAGGAAAACACGTTGTGCGTGGTGTGAGTTCCACGACTTCTACTTCTAAGGAATGCAGAAAAATTAAAAAGATTAAACTAAAGCAGATTGGGAATTAGGGTTTGAAAACAAGAATGACAGACGAACTTAGACTTTGAATCCCCCTTCGTTCCCCAGAGCATTGGCAATCAACAGATCAGCGGATTTCGATTCTCATTCAATCAATTACTAAGACACCACCATAACTCCTTACCCTTAGGTTTAAGACCGGCGAACGTTCGCTCTATCTGTTATAACTACCAAGATTAACTAGCCGCCCGGGTACGGTCGCCTCTCGCAACGACTTAATTAATTGGTGTGATTACTAGTGATTGATCAGTTACTCTTGCAGTGAATTCACCCTAACCGGTTCCTACGAAAGGCACACTCCAATTATAAGGTTAATTGTTCAATTCAATGTTCTAAAGTAAGGCGAGCGTTCGCTTCTATCCTTAGCTTAACCAGAATCTAATCTAGGTGATCAATCCAGACAAGAAACATGAACAATGAATAACGAATCAAACATGAAAAAGAACTGATTGAATTTCGAATCTAATCACCGCCGATCCGTGACCGCTTTAAAGCCCTGGGTCACTTAGGGTTCATCTAGTCTAAGCTCTAAAGGGTTTAGCTACTCATGATTTTTACAAAAGAAACAAAGACAAGGAAAGAGTTCATCATTCAAAGGAAGAACAGAAAAGAATCTGAAAAACCTAATTTAGACGACTCTGGCAGACTTCGATCTTCGGTAAGTTACACTCTTAGCTCCGGTTCTCCGAGATGGAAGGGATGGCGTCACGATCTCTATCCGGCTCTTCGAACTTCAGCTCTTCGCTTCAGAACTTCAGAGAATTCTGATCTCGAAAAGTTGTGTTTTTGTAAATTATGATTGTATCTTCCCTCCTGCCGCCGGGTTAAGTATTTATACTTAACCCTAACTGATCCGGATTAGTGTATTATTTTCGCCGAAAATTCTTAAGAATTTCGGCGAAAATTCCTTTGTGTTCGGGAGTGCTTTCTCTGCCTTGTATTTTCGGTCCGAAGAGTACAATGTTTTCGCCGAAGATGTCCTTTGACTCGGCACCAGTTGAATGCACTAATATTTTCGCCGAATATGCAAGCTCAATTTTGGCGAAAATCTCTTTGTACTCGGGCAGGATTTTGTTTGACTTTGACTGGCTCCTTGGATCGATTCTGGTTTATTCCTCGAGGTTCTACGCCTTAGACACGTCCATGGCTACTCTATTTGATGGCAAAAACCTGTGCTAACATAAAAACACTAGAAAACCATCAAATAGACCCGAAACGGGCCAAGGTAACACAAATGGCACGAGATAGGGCAATCGATTGAATATTCGTTATTCTACCCTAAAAACCATGTCTTAAGCAAAGAAATGTCGCTTAAATGAGGCTGATAATCACGTCAAATCGAGTGTCATCATGTACCTAGGGGTATTTTAGAAGATGTCGTTCTTGAAGTTGGTCCATTCAAGTTTCCTACCGATTTTGTTGTGATTGATGCTCATGCTGATATGCCTTTGATTCTTGGTCATCCATTCTTGTCTTAAGCTAGATCTCTCATAGATGTTGGTGGTGGTACTATAACCCTTAGGTTAGGACAAGACCATGCTACCTTTAGTCTTGATAATAGCATTCAATTCCCTCACCACTATGATGATTTGTGTGCCATTGAAGAAACTGTTACCGTGCTTTCTACATCCGTTTTTACTAACCTAGTGAGTGAAGACTCAATAGAGAAATGTATTATTTCTGGTCAGTTTGTTGATGTAGGAACAATCCATGATGAACAGGTAGCATCCTTTGGCTAAATTGTGTAAAAAGTTATAACTAGCTAGGATCAAATGGCTAAATTGTTAAATCAAGTAATTGAGCTCTGCAAATTAATGTTAAGTTCTTTAAAGTGCTGAAATTAAAGCTAGGCAAGCCCGACACCTAAGTGAAGTGTTTTCGGGTTGAGCACTAGCATAGGTACAAGTACTGTGAGCTAGGCAGGTCTAACACCTAAGTGAAGTGTCTGGTATCGAGCACTAGTATGCAGTGAATAAGTTAAAGGAAGTTGAAACTTGAAATAAATTGTTGTTTAAATCGGTCCTAGCTAGAACATGTAACGTACAGATCTAAAACGGATGAAGTCGAGTCGATAGCCACGTCACTTTTCCTACCCCCACATCCACATCATGGCTAGAGCTTAAAGTCTTTTCGATTAGAATTGGTGTTATCGTAGTCGGTTAATTAAGATTAATTGTTTTGCCAAGAAATGTGCTTTGTTAAAACTTCTACTTGAAGTGTAAGAAATTAGTGAGATCAAAACTTGTTTGGTTGATGTTCTTACATGTGTAGGTTAAGTTTCTACGTGGAACAGTCTAAACCAAATCGTTAGAATTGAATCTCAGTTTAATCTCGTGTCATTTGTGAATTTGAGTGTGTTCTAGTTCAGTTTGCTTGAGGACAAGCAAAAGCAGTGTGGGGTATTTGATGACACTCGATTTGACGTGATTTTCAGCCCGATTTAAGCGACATTTCCTTTCTTGAAACGTGGTTTTAGGGGTAAAATAGCGAATATTCACTCAACTACCCTATTTCTTACCGATTTGGTTACTTTGGCCATTTTTGGATCTATTTGATGGTTTTCTAGTGTTTTTGTAAGAGCGCAGGTTTTTTCCGTCAAATACGTAACCACGGACGTGTTCAAGACCTCAAGGAGCGAACCAGAAATCAAACCGGAGTCAGAACCGAAGATCCAACTGCCGAGCACAATATTTTCGCCGAAAATACTACACAGCTTTCGACAAAAATACCTTCAGAAACCCATAGTTGATCGCGAAGAAGTTCTTGGCGAAAAGTCAAAGTCTTCGACGAAAACTATTGAACAAAGAAGTCAGGAGGATTCAACTAAAGTTTTTGGCGAAAACTATTACCTTTTCCAAGACAGAAATGGCAAACCCTAATGACTCCTATTTAAACAGAGCAGCGGCAGCTGAGAGAAGCCTACCTCGGAGAGCTCGGAGCTTAAAGTTGAAGATCCAGGAGATCGAAGCTTCGCCCGAGTCGTCAGAATTAGGTTTTTGAGTTCTTATCTGTTCTTCCTCTGTATGATGATTTCCTTTGTTGCCTTTGATTCTTCTGTTATCGTTATGAGTAGTTGAACTTGTAGAGCTTAGATTAGATGAACCCTAAGTGACCCGGGCTTTAAAGCGATCACGGATTGGCGGTAATTAGATTTGAAGTTCAATCTGTTTCCCTTGCATGGTTGTTTTGTGCTTAATTGTTTTACTGCGTTTCTTGTCTAGTTGACGGCTAGATTAGCTTCGTTTTTTCTTTGTTTCTTCTCTGGTTGTTCGCCTAGATTAGGTTTGTGCAAGTTAGGGTTAGTCGCTAGACATTTCCTTGCTTTGGCGCATAAACTTATCTTCCTTGATCACCTAGTTTAGATTCTTGTTAAGCTGAGGATAGTAGCGAACATTCGCCCACTTTAGAACATCAATTCAACCAATTAACCTAATCAATGGAGTGTGCCTTTCGTAGGAACCATTTAGGCTTAATCCGCTTCAAGAGTAACTCATAAATCATTAGTAATTGCACTTGTTAGTTTTGTCGTCGCAAGAAGCGACCGTACTCTGGCGACTAATTAATCTTGGTAGTTAGATCGGATAGAGCGAATGTTCGACAGTCTTAAACCTAAGGGTAAGGAGTTATGGTGGTGTCTGAGAACTGAATGAATTAGAACTGAAAACTGCTAGTCTTGTGATTGCCAATGCTCTGGTGATCTTAGGGGGATTCGAAATCTAGCTCGTCTATCTTCCCGTTAGTCAACCTTTTTAATCTTTCTGTCTTTTATTTTTCTTGTTTATTAGATTAGAAGCCGTGGAACTCACACCACTCACAACATGTTTAAACATGAGTAATTTTCCAACATATTTGAGTAGACAAGAAGAGACCTCGAGTAGAATACGATCTAGGCTACCTTGGTAGATTAGTTATTTGATACCGCTAAAACTGCAGCATCACATGCATCAGATATTCCGTGAGGAGAATCAATAACCAGTTAGACAACCTCAATGACGTCTCAATCCAAATATGATGGAGGTTGTAAAGAAGAAGGTGGTCAAGCTCATCGATGTCGGGATCATCTATCCCATATATGATAGTAAATGGGTGAGTTCGGTTCATTGTGTGCCGAATAAGGGAGGCATCACCGTCGTTCCTAATGCAGCGGGAGACCTCATCCCTACAAAGACGATTAACTGATGGAGAGTCTGTATTGATTACAGGCGATTGAACGGTGCTACAAGGAAGGATCACATTCCCCTTCCTTTTATTGATCAGATGCTTGAGCATTTGGCGGGTCATGAGTATTACTGTTTCCTGGATGGGATGTCTGAGTATTTTCAGATTCCCATTACGCCGAACGACCAAGAGAAGACCACCTTTACATGTCCATTTGGTATTTTTCCTATCGCATAATTCCTTTCACACTCTGTAACGTGCCAGCTACATTTCAGAGATGCATGATGGCTATCTTCGATGAGCTCATTGGAGGCCTGAAGAACCTTGAGAAAGTCCTTAAAAATGGTGAAGCTACAAATTTAGCTCTTAGCTGGGAGAAGAGTTATTTTATGGTGAGGGATGGCATTGTGCTTGGGCACAAGGTCTCGAAGAAGGGTATTGAGGTAGAGCCGGTGAAGATCAACACCATTGCTAAGTTGCCACCTCCCTCTTCTGTCAAGGCAGTAAGAAGCTTTCTGGGGCATGTAGGATTCTATAGGCGGTTCATCAAGGATTTCTCTAAGATTACCTTGCCTATGACTCGATTACTGGAGAAAGAGGTTCCTTTTCTCTTTGATGAGAAGCGTATGACAACTTCTGAGACCTTGAAGAACAAGCTCGTTTCTGCACCTATTGTTGTAGCTCCAAATTGGGATCTGTCATTCGAGCTTATGTGTGATGCGAGTAATTATGTCGTTGGAGCTGTCTTGGGGTAGAGGATTGAGAAGACATTCAGGCCTATTTATTGTGCTAGCAAGACCATGAATGACGCTCAACGGAATTACACCACTACCGAGAAAGAGATGTTAGTGGTAGTCTTTGCCTTTGATAAGTTTCACCCTTATCTTGTGCTATCTCAAGTCACAGTTTTTACAGATCATGCAGCTATGCGATACCTGATGAGCAAGGAGGATGCCAAGCCAAGGTTGATTTGTTGTATTCTTCTCCTTCAAGAATTCAATTTCGAAATTCAAGACAAGAAAGGGTCGGAGAATGTAGCTGCAGATAATTTGTCATGGTTGGAGGAACCTGAGCAGAGTAAAGATGAAAATCTAGCGGTTCGAAATTCTGGAGGATCATCTATTCGCCATCATGATGAGTGAGGCGGAAGGGCCTTGGTTCGCGGATCTGGCTAATTTTTTAGCTACCAGTTACGTGAGGACGGATTTCTCTCATCAAGAAAGGAGGAAGTTGTTTAACGAGACGAAGAAGTACTTCCTGGATGACCCTTACCTATTCCGAATTGGCTCTGACGACATCGTTCAAAGGTGTGTTACTCTAGCCGAGGCTAATGACATAATGGAACATTGCCATTTAAGACCTGTTGGTGGCCACCATGGAACGAACCGAACGGTGCGGAAGGTCTTGTATTCTGGATTCTTTTGACCTACCATCTTCAAGGATTGCCAGGATTTCATCAACGCGTGCTGATGAACCTATGATCGTTGTTCGGGTTCAAACAAATAACTAACAAAGCTAACAAGCTAGGGTAGATCGTATTCCACGGGTCTTCTATGATTGACTACTCAAATAAGCTAGCAAAATATTCAGGTTTAAGCACTTACAGTTTACTCCTGGAGCCGCTCATACAGCTCACCAATGTCCGCGGGGTGCGGTCGGTGGTGAGGGTGAGGCGCCTGGTATGGATCGGGGATGAGCGGCGGCGGCTGGTGCTCATACCCTGCCTGATGATATGGCGAGGGTATATGGTCATGAAACTCTGGCTGCGGCTGCGGCTGCTGCTCAGTATCATCTTCTTCTCCCGACTCGTCCTCGTCTTTGAGAGGAGGATCCGCTGGCACTAGGGGACTGACGTCTAGATCAATGTTGTACTCGACCGCCAAATCTCCCCCAACGTTGCGTACTCTGCGACGTGGGATGTTTAGGCCATATTTATTGTTGAGGCCGAAGGAAATGATGAGCCGGCCTACAAAGTTGCCTCCCAGGAGTGCGCGGGACGATCGGACCTCTGAGTCTTCTTGCGGAGTAGGCGAGCAAGCACCCATCCGGGATGAAGAGGATATCTCTCTCGGATAGCGCGAAGAAGAAGTAGCTCGTCTTGCTAGTATGGTGGCGGTCGTTGTCTGGAGCATATAAAAGCGATCTACGCCAAACCATATGAATATATTTAAAGAAAGGGTGAGAGAGCGACTTAACTGAGTTGTGGTCCACGAGGTGATCGTCGGGCACTCCAGTCATGTGACTCTAGAGCGCATGGTACTCCTCGTCGTCGTCGTCGTCCCACCAGCCGTAGTGATGGTCGTGGTAATGCTCGTAGGGGACGCCTAGGTGAGCAGCAAACTCATCATATGTGAGCTCCCTGTGCACCCCGCCGAGATAGAAGGTGACAACCTTCCTATGCTGCGTCCTCTTATGCTCATCCAGCTCGAATGTCGCCCAGAACTCCTGGAGAGCGACGTCTGGGAAGTCGGCGGTGAGCGTGGTCAGCTCCAGCAGGCCAGAATGAGTCAGTGCATCGAGCACGTTCTGGTACCAGTCATCATCGTGCTTTGAGAGCGACTCCATGGAGAGAGGGCGAACATCAGCTCCACGGGTGTGCTCGAACCGCTGGTAGCGCTCAAAGTAGTGCTGAGGAAGGCGAGCAACGGTGCGGTGATATCCAGCACGGCCAGGGAAAGCTGGTGGAGGGCCCTGAACGGCGGGTGTGACGGGAGCGGGGGCTCCGGAGCTTGAGGCACCATCAAGTCGTGCCTTGGTCCTGCGCTCAAAAGTGTCGTTCCTAAACATGAAAACAAACCCGATTAGTCAAACTAAAACCCTACCCCACACTTAGTCGAAAAACTCAATTTCACTAAGAAATGAGGAAAACCGAGTGGGGGTAAGCAAAGCAGATTAACCGGTAATCACGAGCAATAAAATATATGCTTAGGACAGCCAGAATGGAATTAGCACAATCAGAGTTTAGAAGTCAAACCGACATTTCAAAAAGTCAACATTATAGAACATTGAACCCTAATCATGGCAAGACTATCACAAAGCGGGAAATGACTGTATAATATGATCTCAGATGGCAAACACAATAATCCGAACGAGAATGAACACATAAGGCAGCCAAATGATCAATAACAGTTCATGGTCAAACCGACATTTCTCAAAAGTCAACATCACAAGGAATCAATCTTATGCATAGCAACCCATGATCAAACGATATAACAATTAAGCACGATACTCCCTAAGCATGCTAGAATAGTTCAACAAGTTCAGCTAACCTAGTTCACACGAAATTAGTCGACACGCAATCGAGGTAAACCGAAAAGTCAACCAAAAGTCAACCCCAACGAAATTCAGCATCCAATATGTCAAAAGATTCGTAATGAAAAGTTCTACAACTTAACTTCAAGCCATGGATGCTAAAAACGAACGGTTTGGGAGAAATCGGAGAAAAATAAAAAATTCTAGGGTTTGGGTGAACTAGAGCTTTAGAGCTCCGATTCAGCTGTTCTAAGGCTTGGTGTGATCGGAAAAGGGAGGGGAAGGGTGCGGCGGCGGCGAGATAAGGTGGCGTCGGCGGGGTTGAGTGAAAATAGGGGAGGGGATTTTCAGTTGTGGTTCGAAACTGAAATGAGGAAAGAGAGAGGTTAAGACCGGATTTTAAGTGAAAAATTGGGTGATTTTCAAAGGAATTTTTGGCGAAAATAAGATCAAGTTTTCGCCGAAAATTTTAGTTAAAAAGGACTGCCGGTTTTCAAAAGAAATTTTCGCCGAAAATAGTAGTGCTTTTTCGCCGAAAATGTGAAACAGGAACATTTGGAAAACTCTGTGGAATTTCAAAGAGAATTTTTGCCGAAAATATGCATTATTTTTGTCGAAAATATTGAACTCTACGATTGAAAATATTTTCGCAATCCCGGCAGACTTCAGAAAATCACAGTTAAATCCACAAAAATCGGAAAGACCTCAAACGACTTGAAACTGACACTATGACACACAGACTACACACGAAAAATATGAAATCAAACAAACTGACACTTTTGGCTCCCCCGAACCGACTCTAAAATACTAAGGTTGACACAAATAAAAATGGACTCCAGCCGTGGGTTGCCTCCGACGAAGCGCTCTTTTATTAACGTCCTTGAGCTGGACGATACCTGGACGGTGTTAGGAGACATCCCAACTCAGATTCTCCTTAATGCTAGCATCGGAGTTCGTAAAGTAGAGCTTTCGGGCTTCTCCGGTGAGCATGAATTTCTTCCCGTTCGCGTGTAAGAGCTTGGCACGTCCGTCGGGAAGGTGGTCAGTAATCTTGAATGGTCCGAACAGTTCTGTCAAAGGATCATCTTCCACAAGGAAGACAGTGGACGGAATGCGAACGATCGGCTCCTTCTTTTCTTTAATATCCGGCTTGATATCACCAGGATCGGTGATCGTCAGTATTTCCTTAGGAGATGCTTTCGGCTTCTCCTTCCATACTTGTTCCAGCGCCGGTAGCTTGGAACGAATTGGTGGTGCAGCTGGCTCGGTAGACGGTGGCGGCACAACTGGTCTCCAGACCATGTGAGTTTTCGTCTTCTTATTCTTTCCCCGAGTTCTGCTAGGTTTTGTGCTCGGTGGCTTAGAAGAGGCTTTCAGTTCCTTCTTCTTTGGCGGCTTTTGAAGGACATGTTTTTGTTTCTGCTTGATAACCTGTCCAGCACCTGCAACAGCAATTGATCTAGGCACACTAGAAGAGACATTAGTAATGGAGTTGACCGGAGTCAACTCCACAGTTTCAACAGCTAAACAATGAAATTCTTCATTCTTAGGATTATATTTCATTCCGTCTTTAAGGCGGAACGTGACAGTTTCTTGACCAACTCTCAAAGTTAAAGAACCATTTGGAACATTAATTTGCATTCTAGTAGTAGCCATGAAAGGTCGTCCTATAAGAATGGTAGAATCATCTTTACTAGTGTCAATGATAACAAAGTCAGCTAAGAACGTGATAGGACCACATTTAGTAACAACGTCTTTGATTTCTCCCCTAGGAGTTTTAAGTGATCTATCAGCAAAGATAAGTTGCATACTAGGCGGTTCAAGTTCTCCTAAGTTCAATTTTTCATATAGACTCATAGGCATCACATAAACAGACGCGCCAAGATCAACCAAACAACGTTCTATCTCAACATCATTAATGACAAGAGGTAGAGTAAAAGAACCAGGATCAGAGCACTTAGCTGGATATGGAGAGGACGGTTTCTTAATACGAGCATCAGGATATCCTTCTTTATTCCTTTTCATGCCAGTCTCGATCCTTGCATTTGGCAGCAATGCTCTTGGAAAAGGAGGCTTCACGACGTACGGTGCAAGAGGAGGATCTTCTTCATTAGGCGCCGGTTCCAGTGCTTCCTTCTCCTCTGGAGATTCAGCGATCCTGCTTAAAACAGCACAAGCATCAGCAATTAAACGTGGAAATTTTCTAACAGATACCATCTTGGCTTGCTCCTTTCTCGAATTCGGCTCTGTCTGGCTCGGAAGTTGGCCAAATGGTCGACCAGATGCTAGCATGCTCGAGATGTTATTCACAGCTTGCTCAATTCTTTGACCGGCTGCTATCTGTTCCTGATTGAGAAGAGCTTGAGCTTTAAACTGACTGTCATGATCGTCGAGTCTAGTGATGATCTGACTAAGCTTCTTATCCAGGTCACTGACATTGTTCTCCTTCTGGTACTGCTGCCCTGGATAGGTGTTATTCAAGTATTGATTCTGGCGATTGCCAGGAGCAGTTCCATAGTTACCCGGATTGCGATGCGGCGGCTGGTAGACACCTGCCGGCGGATGGTTAGGCTTCTGATCCTGAGCTTTTCAAACAATCAAAAGAATTCCCCGGCAACGGCGCCAATTTGATGAACCTATGATCGTTGTTCGGGTTCAAACAAATAACTAACAAAGCTAACAAGCTAGGTTAGATCGTATTCCATGGGTCTTCTAAGATTGACTACTCAAATAAGCTAGCAAAATATTCGGTTTAAGCACTTTGTGCGTGGTGTGAGTTCCACGACTTCTAAATCTAAGAAATGCAGAGAAATTTAAAAATTAAACTAAAGCAGATTGGAAATTAGGGTTGAAAACAGAGATGACAGATCAACTTAGACTTTGAATCCCCCTTCGTTCCCCAGAGCATTGGCAATCAACAGATCAGCGGATTTCGATTCTCATTCAATCAATTCTAAGACACCACCATAACTCCTTACCCTTAGGTCTAAGACCGGCGAACGTTCGCTCTATCCGTTCTAGCTACCAAGATTAATTAGTCGCCCGGGTACGGTCGCCTCTCGCAACGACTTAACTTAACTGGTGAGATTACTAACGATTTATGAGTTACTCTTGTAGTGGATTAACCCTAACCGGTTCCTACGAAAGGCACGCTCTAATTATAAGGTTAATTGTTCAATTTGATGTTCTAAAGTAAGGCGAGCGTTCGCTTCTATCCTTATCTTAACAAGAATCTAATCTAGGTGATCAATCCAGACAAGAAACATGAACAATGAAGAACAAACCAAACATGAAAGAGAAACTGATTGAACTTTGAATCTAATCACCGCCGATCCGTGACCGCTTTAAAGCCCTGGGTCACTTAGGGTTCATCTAGTCTAAGCTCTAAGAATTTAGCTACGCATATTCATTACAAAAGAATCAAAGACAATGAAAGAGTTCATCAAACAAAGGAAGAACAGAAAAGAATCTGAAAAACCTAATTAGACGACTCTGGCAGAACTTCGATCTTCCGGTAGACTACAATCCTAGCTCCGAGTCTTCGAGATGGAAGGGATGGCGTCACGATCTCTTTCCGGCTCTTCGAACTCTAAACTCTCTGTTCCAGAACTTGAGAGAATTTTCTAAATTCTGATTATGATGTATTATGAGGTATATTCTTTATTGGGACGCCGGTTAAGTATTTATACTTAACCCTAATTCAGCCGGATTTTAACTGGTATTTTCGCCGAAAATATTGAGGAATTTTCGGCGAAAATTCCTTTGTAATTAGAAGGTCCGCCGGCTGATTTCTCCTGTAAATTTCGGTCCCCTAGTTCTCGGTCGAAAATTTCCTGTTTTCGCCGAAAACTTCTGTTGATGAGCATCGCCGATTTGTGCTGATATTTTCACCGAAAATACTGAAGGATTTTCGGCGAAAATTCCTTTGTAAATCGGGGCAGGAATTGTTTTGACTTGATTGGCTCCTTAGATCGATTCCGGTGCAATTCCTCGAGGTTCCAACGCCTTAGACACGTCCTTGGCTACTTATTTGACGGCAAAAACCTGTGCTAACATAAAAACACTAGAAAACCATCAAATAGACCCGAAACGGGCCAAGGTAACACAAATGGCACGAGATAGGGCAATCGATTGAATATTCGCTATTCTACCCTAAAAACCATGTCTTAAGGAAGGAAATGTCGCTTAAATGAGGCTGATAATCACGTCAACTCGAGTGTCATCACGTGCGATGCATGCCAACGAGTAGGTAAGATCTCTAAACGTGATGAAATGCCTCAACAAGTTTCGGTAGTTGTGGAAATCTTTGATGTATGAGGAATCGACTTCATGGGTCCTTTCACCATGTGCAACAAGAAATAACCCTGTAATGTTTCATATCTACAACATTCTTCAGTTTAGGAACAAGAGCCAAGGCAATGGAATTCAGAAAAGGAGGCAAAGCAACATCATCAAAGAATCCTAAGATTGCTGCAATTAGATCGTTTTTAATGATATTCCAAGTATATTTGAAGAACATGGCATTAAATCCATCAGGGCCAAGGGCCTTTTCACTTGGAATACTGAATAATGCCTTTTGAGGGACCTGAGTATTCTCACCAAGCAGCTTCTTATAGAAATCCACAACCACACATGCAATATCTTGATTAGTATCAACCATTCTACCATTAGTATCTTTTAATCTGCCTTATAGTGTTCACACTTTGCCTAGCTTTCACAAAATTGAAGAAGAAAGCTGTATTCTGATCCCCCAATTTGATCTAACTGATATTTGCTTTCTGCCTCATGATACTTTCTTCATCAACCTTGAGTTGTTCATAGACCTTCTTACAAGAATTAAAAGCTTCTAACTCAAGCACGGAAAGAGAGGTACAAAGCCTTTCCATAATTAGTAGAAACTCTTTTTCCTTGTCTTTCACCCTCTTTTGAATATCAGAATAACATCTTAGATTTAAATTCTTTAAGGCAGACTTCAGTCTCCTCAATTTCTCAAAGAGAATATAGAAGGTACTTCCATGAACCTCAGACCTCCAAACCTGCTCCACAATGCCTCTGTACTCTGAATGCTTAATACAACATGAGAAAAATTTATAACTTTTTGGCTAAGAAGTCATAGAATCATCAATGTTGATATATAAGGAAAAATGGTCAAACTCAATAGAGGAAGTCATAGAATCATCAATGTTGATATATAAGGAAAAATCACTTCAATTAGGGAAAGTAGATTGACAGTCCAGGTTAATCAAAGCCCTATCCAATTCCCTAGCAACCAAACTGCCCAACCTATTATTTATCCAAGTAAACATAGGTCCAAATCCACTATGTTCTACCAACTCACAATCATCAACGAACCCTCTGAAGTCTTCTATACTTTCATATGACTGAGGGATCAGATATGCTTCAGAAAGATTAAGGAAGGAGTTGAAATCTCCTGCCATCATCCAAAGGCCATTTACTTTGAGAGCCTTGATTGAGGAGTAAAGTTTCTTTCTATTCAATAGCAACTTTACTCCTCAATCAAACGTGCAGTGAAAGGCTTTTGCTAAGTCAATCCTAACGTGGATAAACTAACTATTATTTGCAATAATTGTCAAAGGAACATCTTGTTTCCAGAGTAACTAGATTTTTTCTAAGTCACCATCAAAAGCAAAGTCGACGTTCCATCCAGGAAATCAATTTCTAAACAACCCCACAACATTCTTCATTCTCAGTCTAGTTTCTAGGATGGCTATAACATTTATATTATATTTACGAATAAACATCATTACTGCATCATACTAACTTTTTTTATTGAAGCCTCTTGTATCCAAACCCAAAATCTCATTTGTGTTTACTTTTGTGCCTTGTTTTAATCCTACAAAAAGTTTATCAACTTGCTTAACCTGTTTTCCCGGAAGCTTAGCATTTGCAGCTACAACTTTTTTCATAGAAGCCTTACCATCCAAGAAATATCTTTCATCTTCATAGGTCCATGTTCTTACAACTCCTTATTTCTGTTCACTTACCATACCATCAACATTTCAAAACTCATAATACAACAATTTATTCCATTCCTTCACAATTCCCAATTACATCACAAACCACAACAGTCACATAGTATGACAGTAATTGCTAGCCTCCTTGGCCACCACACCTACAAAAACAATGGAAATTAGGGTAATTTCCAGTGTGCATCTAGGATCGCCAACCTGCACATTATAATTAGGATAATCTGCACATTATAATTAGGATGATCCTTCATTGAGATCCTCCTCCTACAACCACAAACTAACAAAATAGAACAACACATTATCCAAACATGAGCATCTCATCCCTAATTCCTTCTTCTATCTAAGGTCTGTTTACATCATTGAACTCCAGAAATAACATGGAACGCATCATCTTTACCTATTAGAAAATCTAACATCCACATCCAATTTTACTCTCACAACTTCCATGCAGAACACCAATTCAATTCTAAGTCAAATTACAACTCCTCACATCATCATCATATCCTATCAACGGAGGGCCCTCACCTAGAATAGAAGACAAAGCTCTAATCAACTCTTAGATGCTCAATTCCATGCTTTCCCTTTCCCCAAATTCGTATCTCCTCTTCACACTCACACCACCAGAAAACTGCTTAATGAACATGTTTTTTCGTGTGGTCAAATAACTACCCTGCTTGAAAAGTAAGGTAGATCGAATCTCTCAAGGTTTCTTCCAATCGTTTACTCAAAGGAGCTGGAAAATTACTCAGGTTTAAACAAATTTGTGCGTGGTGTGAGTTCCACGACTTCTAAACTATGATGCAAGAAAATTGAAATGAAATTAAAAGACAGATTGATTGGGTTTTGACTGACGAGATGACAGACAAGCTTAGACTCGAATCCACCTAAGATGACCAGAGCATTGGCAATCACAAGACCGGGGTTTTCAACCCTAATTAATTAAGTTCTCAGACACCACCATAAATCCTTACCCTTAGGTCTAAGTTCCTTGAACGTTCGCTCTATCGGATCTAACTACCAAGATTAATTAACCATCCGTGCATTCACTTCTGCAACGGAGAACTAACTGGTGCAATTAATTAAGATTAATGAGTTACTCTAGAAGCAAATTAACCCTAAATGGTTCCCACGAAAGGAACACTACATTGAATAGGTTAATTGATTGAATTGATGTTCTAAAGTAAGGCGGACGTTCACCACTATCCTTATCTTAACATGAATCTAATCTAGGTGATCAAGCTATAAAAGAAATAGACATGAAGAAGAAATCAAACATGCAAGAGAAACTGTCTGAATTTGAATCTAATTACCGCCGATCCGTGAATGCTTTAAACCCCCGGGTCACTTAGGGTTCATCTAATCTAAGCTTAAACGAGTTTAGCTACTCATGTTGATAACTAAAGAATCAAAAACTACAGAGGAGTTCATCATACAAAGAAAGAATAGATAGGAACTGAAAAACCTAATTCTGACGACTCCGATGAAGCTCCGATCTTCGGCAATCTTCACTCCTAGCTCCAATGTGGAAAGATAGTGTCAAGAACTCTTCAGGAAACTCTGAACTCTCTCTCAAGCTCTCTAGTCTGGAAATTTAATTCTGGGAATAAGTATATTGTGTATTGATGCGGCTTCCCTTTTATAGTTGGATTCCTGATCACCGTTGGAAAAGGAGATAGTTCTCGGCGAGAATAATGAAGTTCTCGCCAAGAAGTTCTTTGTAAACTGCCTGCTGATTTTCGACGAGAATTCTTCAATGGTTCCTTCATAAGTTTTTGGCGAGAACTTTGTACTTCTCGCCGAGAACTTCAGTGTAAATCTTCAGCTAAATCTCGATGAGAATTCCTTCTGACTTCTTTGATACATTCTCGACGAGAACTTTGATATTTTCGTCGAGAACTCTTGTGCTGGCAGGGGATTTGTATGTTCAACATTCTAGGATCATATTCTAAGTTCAACATTTTCAACCCACAATAGCATCAATATACAAAAAAAAACATTCATACATCACAGCATTCATCACATACATACGGTTCAGAATTACATCACATACATACAATTCAACATTACCTCACATACATGCAATTCGACATTACATCACATACTTACGATCCGGCCTTATGTGACATAAATACATTTCGACATCCTATCGTAACTTATTTCACAATCAACATCCATGTATACGCTCTTACATTCACATACAATACCTTTCTTATTTCAATTACAAAGTGAGTTATTAGGCATCCTTAAGCATTCTAGGTTATCACCCCAAGCGTAGTTCTCCATGCTAACAATTCACAATTCATAACATCGTCTTAATCGTAAACTATTCAACATAAATCCCACAGCTCAGCACACCCGCAAAATTTTAGTTCACAAATCAATCCAACACAGTCCACAACACAGCACAAGGCAACTTACAAACTAGTCCAATACATACATCACACACAAATCACACACACATTTCAATTGATTTATCTAGATGAGTTCATTAGGCGCCATAAGGAGTTATCCCATATGATATGACCCGGCCCAGCTGCCCTGATGCCAATCGGTACCCCTACACCTCACCAGGGTCACCTGGCCTAGATAAGACCCTAGGACCTCACAAAAGGCATAAAGAGCCTAGGACAAGCCATCTTCAAACCCTAAAGCCAAGGTACGCCCTGAAATATCGACTAAGTCCCTCCCTTGCAGGTAGAAAGGCTCCACGAGATGGAATGATATTCCAGGCCATGCTGCTGGCCGAGGATAGAAGCCTTGGCAATGGAGAAAAGCCTCAGCCTGCTCCTAGCCTGACCTCCAGGAGCTCTGAAGAAGAAGCTCGTCACTCGAGTGACCCTTTGGAAGCATTTCTGGAGTATAGGAGGAAAAGAGCCCAAGAATACTTGGCCTGGAGAGGAGAGCTTTCAAAGAATGACCCTGAGCCGAACCATGAGAAGAAATGGAGTCTTTGGCCCCGAGGCGTGACACTTAGACCGACCCAACCCCCGGAGAGCTACATCAGGAACTACTTGGATGCCTACCTGAAGCTTAAAGAAGAAGGCTCGAGCGGAAATGGAGAAGGCCAAGGAGAGAACAGCCCCGAGCCCTAAACCGGCAGTCGGACCGATCAGAGGAATTCTATGAAGCCGACCACGAAGAACATGTCATTTGGATAAAGTCCTTGCCACTGAACCAGCCCGGAGCATCAGGCCCACGACCGCCACCCGCATCAAGCCCGACGGCCGGCCGGTCAGGCCCACGACCGCCACCATGGCCCGAGCAGCCCAACCGCGGCCGAATTAGGGTTTTGACCTAATTTAGGTCTTTTATTCTGCTTTAAAGATACAACTATTATTTTATGTTTTATTCCTTTTTAGTAGGATTATTTAGGGGTTTTAGGATTCTTTTAAAGTAGGACTCTTTATTTTATTATTATTTAGGAAGTAGTCTTTAGGGAGGAGAGCTTGTTCCCTCACCTATATAAGGAGGCCGCCGGCCACCCTTTGAAAACAACTTTGATGAAATAAACCCCCTTGAAAGAACTTTGTTCTGAAACCTTATTGTATCTACATGTTGCGATACTGAAGGCCCCGACTTATCATCAAGAGCATCCATCTCTTGGCGTGGCGTCATCGACTGGACACTTCTGGTTCCCGGCTATATACAGCCGACGGGTCAAAGTACTTATCCGCCCCCGGTTCCCGACGGTTCTACCTTGTTGCACGGTCTCAACTTACGGTGTTTAAGGGTCGTCTACCCACGGTTGCAGCGGTTCACATCAGTTGGTATCAGAGCACGGTTCAACTCACGGACCACAATCTATCCCAGTCTCCAGGTTCACCTGGATTCATATCCTTTACTTCTTTCTTTAGAAAATTGTTTCTAAAATTCCCTTCTATTTCAATTTCAGTTTCGAGTTATAAGATAAGAAAAAGAAAAGAAAGCAAGGCCACCTTGCCACGTTATTTCCTTTCGTTGTAAGTTTATTTCTAAGAAGAGGGGATAGAAAATTGCTTTCGTTTGCTAGTACTAACCATGGCAGACGAGAGATTAGCCAAGTTAGAAGCTTCGTTGGGGAATGCTTCCCAAGTCCTACAGCAGATACAAGCCACCTTGGCTCAATTGGCAAGAGAAGCCGGCACAACCCGGCGCCCGGCCCCGGCGCCCCGGCACGCGGCCCCGGCCTCGACCGACCCCGGCGCCCCAGCGCTCGGCCCCAGCCTCGGCGCTGCCCCAGGCCCCGGCCCCACAGCGCTCGGCCCAGCCTCGGCGCTGCCCCGGGCCCTAGCGCCCCAGCCTCGGCGCTGCCCCAGGCCCTAGCGCCCCAGCGCTTGGCCCCCGCCTTGGCGCTGCCCCAGGCCCCAGCGCCCCAGCGCTCGGCCTCGGCCCCGACCGGCCCTGCCCGACCAGCCCGGCGCCCAAGCTTTCAGCCCCAGCGCCCGAGCGCCTAGCACCAGCGTCCCAGCACCCAGCGTCCGAGCGCCCAGCACCAGCGCCCGAGCGCCCAGCACCGGCGCCCCAGCGCCCAGCACCGGCGCCCCAGCGCCCAGCGCCCGAGCGGCCCCCGGCGCCCGACCAGCCCCCGGCGCCCGACCAGCGCCCGGCACCCGACCAGGCCCCGGCGCCCGACCAGCGCCCGACGCCAGACCAGGCCCCGGCCCCCGCACCAGACCCAGCCCCGACACCCCCGCGCTCGGCCCCAGAACCCGACAGGCCCCAGCACCCGACAGGCCCCATGACCCCGGCGCCGTCCTGACCGACCCCGACCCGACACCGCCTGACCCCGGCGCCGCCCTGGCCACCCCTGCTCCGACGATGCCCGACCGCCCCGACCGGCCCCGGCGCTCCAGCGCCCCGCCCAGTCGCTGCCCGACACAGCCTCGGCGCCCCAACACTCCACCCCGACGCACCACGGCCCGACCTTGATGCCCCCGACAGGGCCCTGTCCAGCCATGGCGCCCCAGCACCTGGCCCCGGCATCCCACTGTCAGACCATGACGCGACCTTGCTTGGCCCCTCGCTACCGACGCCCTCCGACGCGTCACTGCCGACGTTCCGACGCGGCCCTAGCCGACCCCGACGTACCACTACCTAACCCTCCCGACGAGCACCTGCCCGACGTTCCCGACGCAACGATGCCCGACCCCGACGACCCCGACGTGACAATACCCGACGCCACCGATTGGCCGACGCTCGACCACCCCGACGAATCACTACCCGCCGCCACCGCCTTTCCACTGCCCGGCGCACCACTGCCCACCGCCGCCGGCTCCCCACTGCCCGCCACACCACCACCTGACGATGACGCCTTGTCACTGCCTGACGCGTCCCTGCCCGCCACCGCCGGCTCTCCACTGGCCGACGCGTCACTGCCCGACGCCGCCGCCTCCCCACTACCCGGCACCGCCATCCCGCCCGACGTGCCCTGGCCTACCCCAGCCACCTCCAGCACCCCCATGCCCCGACCCGACGCCTCACCAACAGCCCCATGTGCACCAAGATCCAATGGGAGATCACCTCCCGACAAATGTTTAGAGCTTCCCCGAGTGAAGAAGATCCGGATGCTGACCCGGATGTGGAAATGAGTGAGGAACTCTCACCGAATACCTCACCGAGCCTTAACATTATTGTTGATAGTTTTTCAAGAGAGGGAGCTATGGAGACTGATGGAGGAATCGCTGAAGGACCCGAGCCTTGGTCCGTTACTGACTCAAGTGACACTCCTAAGTCTAAAGATGTTGTTAATCATCCCCGACCGTGGCCAACAAGATTGCTGAAGTTTGGACGAGGGTGATGAGTGTTAGAAGAGAACCCGAGATGGATTTGGGGACAAATCCAAGGCAAGAAGAGGGGGATGATATGACCCGGCCCAGCTGCCCTGATGCCAATCGGTACCCCTACACCCCACCAGGGTCACCTGGCCGAGATAAGACCCTAGGACCTCACAAAAGGCATGAAGAGCCTAGGACAAGCCATCTTCAAACCCTAAAGCCAAGGTATGCCCTGAAATATCGACTAAGTCCCTCCCTTGCAGGTAGGAAGGCTCCACGAGATGGAATGATATTTCAGGCCATGCTGCTAGCTGAGGATAGAAGCCTTGGCACTGGAGAAAAGCCTCAGCCTGCTCCTAGCCTGACCTCTAGGAGCTCTGAAGAAGAAGCTCGTCACTCGAGTGACCCTCTGAAGCATTTCTGGAGTATAGGAGGAAAAGAGCCCAAAAATACTTGGCCTGGAGAGGAGAGCTTCCAAAGAATGACCCTGAGCCGAACCATGAGAAGAAATGGAGTCTTTGGCCCCGAGGCGTGACACTTAGACCGACCCAACCCCCGGAGAGCTACATCAGGAGCTACTTGGATGCCTACCTAAAGCTTAAAGAAGAAGGCTCAAGCGGAAATGGAGAAGGCCCAATGAGAGAACAGCCCCAAGCCCTAAACCGGCAGTCGGACCGATCAGAGGAATTCTATGAAGCCGGCCACGAAGAACATGTCATTTGGATAAAGCCCTTGCCACTGAACCAGCCCGGAGCATCAGGCCCACGACCGCCACCCGCATCAAGCCCGACGGCCGGCCGGTCAGGCCCACGACCGCCACCATGGCCCAACTGGCCCGAGCAGCCCAACCGCGGCCGAATTAGGGTTTTTGACCTAATTTAGGTCTTTTATTCTGCTCTAAAGACTACAACTATTATTTTATGTTTTATTCCTTTTTAGTAGATTATTTAGGGGTTTTAGGATTCTTTTAAAGTAGGACTCTTTATTTTATTATTATTTAGGAAGTAGTCTTTAGGGAGGAGAGCTTGTTCCCTCACCTATATAAGGAGGCCGCCGACCACCCTTTGAAAAAAACTTTGATGAAATAAACCCCCTTTGAAAGAACTTTGTTCTGAAACCTTATTGTATCTGCATGTTGCGATACTGACGGCCCCGACTTATCATCAAGAGCATCCATCTCTTGGCGTGGCATCATCGACTGGACACTTCTGGTTCCCAGCTATATACAGCCGACGGGTCAAAGTACTTATCCGCACCTGGTTCCCGACGGTTCTACCTCGTTGCACGGTCTCAACTTACGGTGTTTAAGGGTCATCTGCCCACGATTGCAGCGGTTCACATCACCATACCACCTCTGTTGGCTTACAACAGACACACCCCCAACTGCAGAAGGGGGTTCCCAAGACGCATCCAAGACCGCAGCACAAGGATTCATGGCCAACTCACAATCACAACACATCTCATGACGCCACACTTCCAGGTGACGTGACCGCACCTCCAACCGCAGAAGGAGGTGACAATTTGGGGGCAGTACATGCTCCTTCCGATTCTATCATTTCATTCATTCACATCAATCAATTCATCCCTTAGATTCATCTACCAATTCCATTCATCAATTCCTCATCAATACCATTAAATTCCAATCATCAAGTCCATAATCAATCCTCTCATCAAATCCACCATAATCCATCCAGTATCACATTTATATTCCAATCAGTTCCAATTCACAATTCACAGATCACAACCAAATCAATTACACACATCAATAATGCAATGCCATTCAACCAAACCATGTCCCAATTCCACTACCCAAATTCATGTACCAATTCCATTATCCAATTCCATGTACCAATTCTATTATCCAATTCTATGCACCGATTCTACTATCCAATTCCATGCACCGATTCTATTATCCAATTCCATGTCGTAGTTCTACACCTCTAATCACATTAACAACCACCATCACACAGGACACCCAATTCACTTAAATCAACACATAGCATCGATTCATCCAAATAATGTAATCACACACTTTCCTACTTCATTCAGTTACACACACAATTCATGCATCGAAACAACAACAAAGGTAAACGGCTAGCTCACCGACCACCCCCACCTGCAAGTACAGGGATAGCCATGTCATGAGTCTTAGTTTTACCCTCTTGTTCATCCATCATAGGACGACTCCACAATGGCACAGCCATCCTCTTGTAAGCACAACTGACAATATTCAATAATCACATCAAGGATAACTGCTAGCTTGCTGGCTACCCCCACCTGCAAGTACAGGGATAGTCATGTCGTAAGTCTAGGGTTACCCTCCTGTTCGTCATTAATAGAGCGACCCCACATTGGCAGGACCACCCTCCTACCACCACAATTGACAACAGTAGCGTATATATATAAATTTACAAGATCACCCAAATCTGTCGTTCCTAACACTCACTTCTAATTCTAATCGTTAATCATGCATATGAATCATTTATCCCAATCCCATCGCAAGCATTACATTAACGAGCATCAATCAGCAATCAATTCAACAATCATCAACAATCAATCATAGAACGATTGTCATCTTTTACTCTCTTCTAATTTCATGCAATCCCTATTTCATCTAGGTCAGAATTTCAACTCCACAAATCGACCATCACTACCTATCATACGCTAAACCCTCACCTGAAAGAAGATGAGGCTCTAAACAACGTCTAGAAACTCGAACAGCCAAGCTCTACAGCTCCAAAAACGTAGATTCTTCCTTCTGCCATTGACAGCTCTTAACTCCAAAATACCAGAAACTGAGATGTGCGATCTCTTTCTCTCGTCGCCAGGAATACGTATCAAGAAACAGATCACCAATCGCACATATGTAGCTCCCAGAATAAAGGTTTGAAGCTTGGGGGTTTTTTGGTTCGTCAAAGGGGTTTCGGGAGGAAAGAGAGAGGGGAAAGTCATGGAAATCCGTCAAAAACCCATCTTTTATATTTAGACCAAGACACACGGCCGTGTGTTATAGTCTGCCTCCTTCAACGAATTTTCAACGTATGCACTCGCTTGTAACTTCAACCCGACTCAATTATGAACGTCCCGGACTTCGATGAGGCCTCAATAACATTGTTTCCAATGTCTCAATCATCCAAACTCGAGTTCCAAATCATTCAGTTGGGCGGGGATGTTACACATTTCATGAGCTATATTGAATTGGAAATCTTGAGTTATGATGAATTGATCATTATGATGATGAATGGTTCATGCTTGTTAGAGAACTACATTTCATTGGTCACATAGACTGTTGTAGGTTAATGAATGGTTAGACGTAAGACTTGGATCTTAATGCTTTGTGTTGTGTGGTCAGAGTGTTGGGATAACTCCCATGGTGTAGTTTGGTGCGTAAGTGTGGTGTTGCCTTACTCAGTTTCATTAGGAAACAGATCCCCCTTTCTCTCCCTATTTCAAGTAGTCGTGGTTAGTGTTTGGAGTTGTGAGTGGTGGTAGTTTAGTTTGAGCGAAAGTGGTAGTTGAAGCAATGAGGTATACCATTGGCAGCTTGGACTAAGTAGGTAACATTTTCTTGTGTTTCCATTCAGTCGATTCTTTTGGGGATTTGTATCAAATTTCATCATTGTTTTCGGTTTGGATTATATATGTTGGATCTTGAATTGGATTTATAATGTTGGAGGCCTCCATTTGATTTGATTTATGAGTTTTGATAATTTGGATTGTCTATATTCTCTTGCTTTTTGTTATCTAACCATAACACCTATTTCTGATCTAACCACGAGTCCAACCACGTTGATTCGGGATGGCATTACACAGTAACTCTAGGGCTCGAGGAATAGGTCATTACTTTCATATTTTTTTCAAAAATACTAAGTAATCTTCCTCATCAATTACTTTCTTCTCCAAATTAGAAATAAAGAAGAAGAATAAAGAGTCTGGTCAATGGGAAGTCGGACGAAGGTGAGGAAGAAGAATAAAGAAGGTAGAGAGGTTACTATTTGATGAACATGAACTCCCTCTCTAGCTGCCATTGTTAGATTTGAAGCGAGTAGAGACAAGAAAGTGGAGCTGAAATTGACGGTGATAAATCTGAATTACTCTTGGGTGGGGGTTTTGGAGCACAACTTAAGTTTCTTCTTCTTCCTCTTTTTTCACATACTATAAATAGTTTCTTCTTCCTTGACATCAAGAATTGTATCACTCTCCTATTTATAGAGCCAAGTTCTCTTCTTTTTAATGAATAAAGGGTTCCATATCATAAAAATAGCATGAAGTACAAACAATATCCCAAAAACTAAGTAACTAAGAAGCTCACAAAAACAGTACTTCTTCTCTAAATAGCTACCTACTAGTAAATCTAAAAGAACTGACAAACACTTCAAATGGAGGAAAGCAAACTACAATCTCAGCAGCAACTAATCGAAGGTACTAGCAAGATAGATTACACATGTAAGTCCATAAAACCTTGCGGCAGGAAATCTGCAATTTATCCCTGCTTCACTTTCACATTATCAGCTTCTTCCTTGTCCTTAACTTTAACTTTCTTTTAGCAACCTATTCTCTCTCTCAGAACTTTCCTTTTTAAGAAGACCTTGAACATTCCACACCCTAACTTTCATCTCCTTCTTGTTCTAAGGCGGTTAATTATCCCTCTTGGGGAAACAATTGTACTCTTACTCATGTAATCCAAGAGGGTTGGTTTTGGCAGAGGGCTTAGGCTGTAAATGAGTAGAATCGAGCCAAACTTCCCTCGGCTCGAGTTTGGCTCGTTTAATTTTTGCTCGGCTCGGATTCGAATCAAGCTCGAGCTCGGTTCATTTACAATTTTTCTGACTAGGACTCGAATTTTATATCAAGAAACAAACCTTTATGAACCAGTAAACGAACCTTTAAACTCTATAACGTGTATCACAAAACTCATAAACTCGCTAAACTCTAAAATTCATTAGATCCTAATTCACTAAGCAGTATAACACGTCAAACGTGTGATACACTTGTAGATAAACTGAGTTTTAAACTCTATTAATGTACCCTAAATAGATACTTACATTCTAGTAATCAACATTAAAGCATAACGTCAATTCATATCTACTTAAACCTAAGCCTTAAACCCTAAACTTTAATGTCAAATTCATATCAACATAATCCTAAACCCTAAACCATGAAATTTAACGTCAACTCATATCAACATAATGTTCAGTTCACATACACTAACTATATAATGTGTTATCATCAAACCCTAATTCATTAAACTGTATAACGTGTTATCGTGAGAACCTAATTCACTAAAATCTATAACACGTCAAACATGTGATAGATAAACTAAGTTTTTTTTGGCAAATTGATAAACTAAGTTATGAACTCTATTATTGTACCTTAAATCGACATTTACATTCTAACAATCAACCCTAAGCTATAACGTCAATTCAAATCAACATAATCCTATGTTCATATACACTAAGTCTATAACGTGTTATTCTCAAACCCTAATTAACTAAACCATATATTATCGTTAAACTCTATTCACTAAAGTCTATAAGATGTTATCCCTAAACCCAAATATATTAAAATTTATGATATGTTATCATGTCAAATATGCAATAGATAAGTTAAGTTATCAAATATAGTAACAAACCAAAAGCCACAACCATATATTGGTCACGCTTGATTGCCTTAACAAAAGGTTTGTTTCTACGTATAATCCAATTATAGCGGGTATAGTTTAGTGGTAAAAGTGTGACTTGTTCGATTAACCTTAATAAGAGTTAATAGATTAACATTAATTGTATTCTAACATATCAATATATTCCACATATCATGATATGTAGATATCATCCAACCAAACGACCCCTAAATTCTATCAATGAACTTATTCACGAACTTATGTACGTACGATCTTGTTCATGAACTTATAAATGAACTAGTTTGCGAACTCTTATGCGAATATGTTCGTGAATATTACTAACGAGCTTGTTCACAAGCCTATAAACGAACAAGTTTGCGAACTATTATACGAGCCTATTCGCGAACAATAAACGAGTATGTTCGTGAACAATCGCGAACTAGGCTCGTCGAGCTGTCGAGCCTAGTCGGTTCATGAACAAGCCGAGTTGAACCCCCCTCAGCTCAGATTCGGCTCATTTACAAATGAATCTGTTACAAACGAATCTGTGCAACGGCGCCAATTTGATGCTGCAGTTTTAGCGGTGTCAAATACTACCAAGCTGTGAAGCTAGGGTAGATCGTTTTCCACAGGGTTTCTATTAATCAACTACTCAAAGAAGCTGGCAAATTACTCAGGTTTTAACACTTTGTGCGTGGTGTGAGTTCCACGACTTCTGATCTAATAAAGCAGGAAAATAAAAGACAGAAAGATTAAAAGATTGACTAACGAGAAGATAGACGAGCTTAGATTTCGAATCCCCCTCAGATCACCAAGGCAACGACAAATAACAAGACCAGCGGTTTTCAATTCTAATTCAATCGGTTTCTATACACCACCATAACTCCTTACCCTTAGGTTTAAGACTGGCGAACGTTCGCTATATCCGATCTAACTGCCAAGATTAACTAGCCGCCCGGGTACGGTCGCCTCTCGCAATGACTTAATTAACTGGTGTAATTACTAACGATTTATGAGTTACTCTTGTAGTGGATTAACCCTAACCGGTTCCTACGAAAGGCACACTCCAATTATAAGGTTAATGGTTGAATTGATGTTTTAAAGAGATGCGAGCGTTCGCTTCTATCCTCAACTTAACAAGAATCTAAACTAGGTGATCATGAAAGACAAGTTTATGTGCCAAAGCAGGGAGATGTCTGGCGACTAACCCTAGCTTGCAAAAACCTAATCTAGGCGATCAACCAGAAAAGAAACATGAACAATCAAGAATAAAACAACCATGCAAAGAGAAACTTATTGCACTTCGAATCTAATTACTGCCGATCCGTGACCGCTTTAAAGCTCTGGGTCACTCAGGGTTCATCTAATCTAAGCTCTACAAGTTCAGTTACTCATATCAGAAACAAGAGAATCAAAGGCAACAATGAAGATCATCATACAGAGGAAGAACAGATAAGAACTGAAAAACCTAATTCTGACGAGTTCTCCGAGGTGAAGGATGGCGTCACGATCTCTCCACGGATCTTCAAACTCTCTAAACTCTATCTATCGACCCTAGAGTCGGCTGACACTCAAGTCTGATTTGTGAAAATATGAATTATGATTCCTCCCTTCCTTTGGGCCGCCGGTTTAAGTATTTATACTTAAACCCTAAGTCACCGGATTCCTTCTGTTATTTTCGCCGAAAATAAGGGATTATTTTCGCCGAAAATGTTGGTACAAATGGACGAGTCCTCCGGCTGATTCTCCTGTGATTTTCGCCGAATAAGTTCTCGGTCCGAAAGCTATATGTTTTCGCCAAAAACATCCTTCAGTTGGCCTTAGTTGATTTGTGCTGATATTTTCGCCGAAATAAAGGGTTATTTTCGGCGAAAACTCCTTTGTAAACCGGGAAAGAATTTGTTTGACTTGGTTGGCTCCTTTGATCGATGCCGGTGCAATCCCTCGAGGTTCCAATGCCTTAGACACGTCCATGGCTACTTTATTTGATGGCAAAAACCTGTGCTAACGTAAAAACACTAGAAAACCATCAAATAGACCCGAAACGGGCCAAGGTAACACAAATGGCACGAGATAGGGCAATTGATTGAATATTCGTTATTCTACCCTAAAAACCATGTCTTAAGCAAGGAAATGTTGCTTAAATGAGGCTGATAATCACGTCAAATCGAGTGTCATCAAATACCCCACACTTAAGCTTTTGCTTGTCCTCAAGCAAACTGAACTAGAACACACTCAAATTCACAAATGACACGAGATTAAACCGAGATTCAATTCTAACAATTTGGTTTAGACTGTTCCACGTAGAAAGAGTGACCTACAAATGCAAGAACATCAACCAAACAAGTTTTCGATCTCACTAATTTCTGCACACTTCAAGTAGTGGTTTTAACAAAGCTCGTTTCTTGGGAAAACAATTAATCATAATTAACCGACTACGATAACACCAATTCTAATCAAAAAGACTTTAAGCTCTAGCCATGATGTGGACGCGGAGGTAGGAAAAGTGACGTGGCTATCGACTCGACTTCATCCGTTTCTAGATCTGTACGTTACATGTTCTAGCTAGGACCGATTTAGACAACAATTTATTTCAAGTTTCAACTTCTTCCTTCAATTTATTTACTGCATACTAGTGCTCGATACCAAACACTTCACTTAGGTGTTGGACCTGCCTAGCTCACAGTATTTGTGCTTATGCTAGTGCTCAACCCGAACACTTCACTTAGGTGTCGGGCTTGTCTAGCTTTTTTTCAGCACTTTAAAGAACTTTACATTGATTTGCACAACTCGAATTTCACCACTCAAACACTTGATTTATCGATTTAACCATTTGATCCTAGCTAGTTATAACTTTTTACACGAGATTTCGAATTGGATTTCCATTTAAAGCCACAATCACAGGTGAACAAATATGAAGTGAAAACATGGGAGAAGCTAGCATCTATCATCTTAGAACGGTGTTATCGAGCTTTGTTATTAACAAACCAATCAATTCAATTAATTCAAGTTTCAACTACTGAAGTGATTTATGATCTGTTCTGACCTAGACTCATTTAATATCAGTTCCAACACGTTGGTTACAGGTTCTAAGTGGAACAGTCTAGACGTCATTGTTCAAAATTGAAGTCAATTTAACATCAAAAGTCAAGAATTGAGCAATTCTATGCAAGAGAAATTTTAAAATTGAACCATGGAATCACAGAAAACCAAACAAGATCATGCATAATCCTAGACTCCAACCCCACACTTAAACGGTTATGTGTCCTCACGGAACTAATCTAGAGTAGAGAGATACAAAGAACCTGGAAGGTGATGGTCGGTGTAGGGGATGAACACGGAGCGTCCGGAGCAGAGCGGAGTAGCTACTCAAGATCCTACAAAACAAAAACAACAAAAAGATCAAAAGGATACCGGGACAAGTGTCCTGGATCCACACAGAATAAAAGTCAAACAAAGAAGGTTAAGAGGAATTTTGAAAATATTTTGACTCTTTTTTTTTCAAATTCATGGCACGACACTCCTAGAGCAATCTAGATCATCCAAGCTCAATTAGTTCAGAAAAAATCACACCGAAATAGCAGACACGCAAAACGAGGTAGACCGGTATTAAAATTGTCAAAATTCAACAATCAATATGTCAAAAGATTCGAAATTGAAAACCCAACAACTAACCTTTTAGACACGACTCAAGAAAATGGACGGAAAGCGACGAAGTTGGCCAAAAACGTGAAAAACTTGTTTCGGGCATAACTGGAGCTACAGAGCTCCGATTTGGACGATCAAGTATGCGTTAGAATCGGACCGAAAAAAGGAATCTGATTTTCAAAACAACACAAGTTTTCGGTGAAAATATTGTGAAATTTTCGCCAAAAACTTCTTCACAAATCAGCAAAAATAAAGAAGCGGCTCACTGTTTGATTTTTTCGGGCGAGAATTTTCAATTCCCGCCGAAAACTTCTTTTAAAACCCTTTTTTTCTTTTTTTTCAAAAACCCAACCGAAAACAATTCAAAACAAAAGGAAATTAAACTGACACTTTGGCTCCCCCGAACCTGATTCGAACGACGAAAAAGACTGACTCAAAAATTCAAAAAAAATGAACTCCAGCCGTGGGTTGCCTCCCACGAAGCGCTCTCTTTTAACGTCCTTGAGCCGGACGATACCTGTTAGGACCCCAACTTAGGAGTTCCTTGAAGTCAATCGTCTTCTTCAAGGACAGCGGTTGAGTGCCATGTAGCACTCCAGAAGGGTGATGCAGCTGGTAGTGCTCCAATAGATCGCGATCTTGGTTGGATGACAGTTCTTCTCAAATTCTCCTACTGGAGGAGGAAAGAGGTAGTACGGCGCGGCATGATCAATGAGCTCCATCTTCTCTACAGGTTGACTCGGTGGAAGTGTAGGTGAGGGTATCTCCTCAATCTCTATGTGCTCCTCTTCAGCTTCAACTTCAAGATGGATTGGCTCTATGTCTTCATCAACCACCACCTCCAAGGATTCTTCTAGCTCATAATAGTCATGGATAGGATCATCATCTTCTTCTTCGAACAGCTCTTGAGCGTCTTCTGTCATTAACTGCTTTGGTTGCTCGAGCTTGATGTCCGTCGGGAGATGAGCTTGTAGCATTGAAGAGATATTATCCAAGGCAGATTGGGTTCTCGACGAGCATTGTTGATGTTCATGAAGCATCCCTTGGTCATCTCTAGCGTCTCTTCGATGCTCTTGTTGGTGTATCTCTTGGTGAGCTTGTAGCACTGAAAAGATATTATCAAAGAAGGAGTCAATTTTCGCCGTTTGTTGTTGTTGATGATGTAACAACTCTTGATAATCTTCGGGATATGGTGCTTCATTGATGTACCGCTCTCGGTACCGGTCATCCCACCTGTTATCCTGCATAATCAAAACTAAGAAGCACTACCCAGGTAAATCATGAAAATATGGAGGAAAAAATAAATGGTAAGGCGGAAAGGTAGAAGAATAATTTGCCAACTCTTCTTTCAAACAATTAGAAGAGTCCCCGGCAATGGCGCCAATTTGATGCCGCAGTTTTAGCGGTATCAAATACTACCAAGCTGTGAAGCTAGGGTAGATCGTATTCCACAGGGTTTCTACTAATCGACTACTCAAAGAAGCTGGCAAATTACTCAGGTTTTAACACTTTGTGCGTGGTGTGAGTTCCACGACTTCTGATCTAATAAAGCAGGAAAATAAAAGACAGAAAGATTAAAAGATTGACTAACGAGAAGATAGACGAGCTTAGATTTCGAATCCCCCTCAGATCACCAAGGCAACGACAATCACAAGACCAGCGGTTTTCAATTCTAATTCAATCGGTTTCTATACACCACCATAACTCCTTACCCTTAGGTTTAAGACTGGCGAACGTTCGCTCTATCCGATCTAACTACCAAGATTAACTAGCCGCCCGGGTACGGTCGCCTCTCGCAACGACTTAATTAACTGGTGTAATTACTAACGATTTATGAGTTACTCTTGCAGTGGATTAACCCTAACCGGTTCCTACGAAAGGCACACTCCAATTATAAGGTTAACTGGTTGAATTGATGTTTTAAAGAGAGGCGAGCGTTCGCTTCTATCCTCAACTTAACAAGAATCTAAACTAGGTGATCATGAAAGACAAGTTTATGCGCCAAAGCAAGGAGATGTCTGGCGACTAACCCTAGCTTGCAAAAACCTAATCTAGGCGATCAACCAGAAAAGAAACATGAACAATCAAGAACAAAACAACCATGCAAACAGAAACTGATTGAACTTCGAATCTAATTACCGCCGATCCGTGACCGCTTTAAAGCCCTGGGTCACTTAGGGTTCATCTAATCTAAGTTCTACAAGTTCAATTACTCATATCAGAAACAAGAGAATCAAAGGCAACAATGAAGATCATCATACAGAGGAAGAACAGATAAGAACTGAAAAAACCTAATTCTGACGAGTTCTCCGAGGTGAAGGATGGCGTCACGATCTCTCCACGGATCTTCAAACTCTCTAAACTCTATCTATCGACCCTAGAGTCGGCTGACACTCACAAGTCTGATTTGTGAAAATATGAATTATGATTCCTCCCTTCCTTTGGGCCGCCGGTTTAAGTATTTATACTTAAACCCTAAGTCACCGGATTCCTTCTGTTATTTTCGCCAAAAATAAGGGATTATTTTCGCCGAAAATGTTGGTACAAATGGACGGGTCCTCCGGCTGATTCTCCTGTGATTTTCGCCGAATAAGTTCTCGGTCCGAAAGCTATATGTTTTCGCCGAAAACATCCTTCAGTTGGCCTTAGTTGATTTGTGCTGATATTTTCGCCGAAAATAAAGGGTTATTTTCGGTGAAAACTCCTTTGTAAATCGGGCAGGAATTTGTTTGACTTGGTTGGCTCCTTTGATCGATGCCGGTGCAATCCCTCGAGGTTCCAATGCCTTAGACACGTCCATGGCTACTTTATTTGACGGCAAAAACCTGTGCTAACGTAAAAACACTAGAAAACCATCAAATAGACCCGAAACGGGCCAAGGTAACACAAATGGCACGAGATAGGGCAATTGATTGAATATTCGTTATTCTACCCTAAAAACCATGTCTTAAGCAAGGAAATGTTGCTTAAATGAGGCTGATAATCACGTCAAATCGAGTGTCATCAATGACCAAAGCCTTTAGCGTGCAGTATCGGGTGTTTGGTCTGAGTGTGTCGTGTCATCTTCTGTGCGGGGGACCTCCTATTTATAGGTCCAAGCTGGCAAGGGGCCTGGTGCCAGGTGTCGTCGCCCTAGTGGACCGCGAACGGGTCTCATCTTGTCAACGGCGCCGATTGTGTCAGTGGTGTGACGGGTGGGTGTGCCGACTGACAGAGGGTTGTTGAGGGCGTCAGGGCGTGACCCCTAACGTCGGTGAAGCGCCTGGCGGTGACTAAGTAGGCCTTGAGGCCTGCTTTCTGGGCCGAGGGCCCATCTCTTACCGAATAAGTTCCCTTTTCAAATCTACCCATTTGAGTCAATAACAAGTTATGGTTTTTCTTCATCAACCACTCACTCCTCATTCACAATGTTTAAAACAAGTTGTTCCTCCTCTGCGATTGAACATAATGATCCTCCCAATCTTGAAGAACTCAATAATATTTTATTCCCTCCTCTACCAACATACTGATCTAGGCATAATAACCAAATTCTAAAAAAAATTGGGATAAAATTGATTCTTGCTAAATCACCACCCGAGAGATGGATCTCACCAACTAGACACATGGGATTGAATATTTTCTAGAAAAAATGAACGAAAAAAGAATATCTTGCATGATAGATATGGAACTCAAGAACTACCCACTAACCCTAAAATTCATTGAATATGATAATTGTTATATTATCTCTCTTGGCAGGGAGGTCTAGTAGAGGAGAAAAGAGAAAGGAATGATTGGGAGGAGTCGGCATGACGAATGGTGGTGGTGAAATAGACAAAGTGAAGAGAAGGGAGAAGAAGAAAGAGAATAGGTTTCACCATCCTCGTTTGTTCTTATTTAAAAACAAACAATTTTATAAGTGAGCCCACATCATAGTGGGTTTTGTAGTATCGGGGGCAGTTTTGGAGGAATATGTAGGCCCAATTGCACATTTCCGAACTATGTCCAGATAGGGGCAAAAGCGAGGCCCAGACAGCGCGGCGCTCACCAGCCAGCGCGGCGCGGCCTGGAATCCTCCAAAAATTTCCCGTTGAGCGTCGCGCCACGTGGCTATAATGTCGTTGCATTATAGCCGTTGCCGACAGTTACCCTCCTTCATCCAGTGAGCGCGGCGCTGGCTGGTGAGCGCCGCGCTGGCCAGATCCCCCCCTTCGGTTTCTATATAAACCCTCCTTCTTCATTCATCCTTCACACCTCTCACTCATTCTCTCTCAATTGTCAAGGTATGAATCCGAATTTAGTATGTTTTTTTAGTATTTTGATTAGTTTGATTACTAATTTGATTATTGCATTTGTAGCTATCGTGATCAAAGCGATCAATCGAAAGTGAATAATATTACGACGAGCACGAAGGGTCATGCACCTGCGGAAAGTTCCAACATAAAAAATGCCATGTTCACACGCCATGGCAGCCATTCGACATGCTCATCAATATCCGTTCTACTACGTTAACGACCACTACAAGCTGGAGACTGTGAGTCATATATACGGTAGGAGTTTCCACCCGATTGGGGGAAGAAAAGACTAGGTTCCACACGGAGGGTCGCATTTTGTTCCCGACAATGGAAGAATTAGGAAATTTGGTCGGCCACGCCATTCACGCATACATAACGAGATGGACTGGGTCGAAGAGATTGAGCCTCATTGCAGCTACTGCAATGAGGCTTGCCACAACAGAAGGACTTGCACACGGGCAAAGCAAAGCAACAGAAATTCCAACCCATCAAGGAATGGTTAATCCATTTTCATTGTCCTCTATGTCGTTGCCGGGGAACTTCTTCTATTTCGTTGAAAGAAGAGTTGGCATTTTTATTCTTCTATCTTTCCATCTTTCATTTCCATCACACTTCGATTTTACACCGGTTGTGCTTGTTTTTGTCCCTTGCAGATCTTAGCAGGTACAGAATCGAATCACTTCCGTTCCATCTTCCCTTACCGCAATGGCCGCTCCAAAGAGTCTTGCGGACTACAGTAAGCCGAACGCGTCTAACGTTCGGTCTCCCATTGTCGTACCTCATGATGACAACGATCCTGACTATGAGATCAAGATCCCCTTCCTGGGACTAATCTCTAGGGACATACAATTCGAAGGAAAGCCGGATGATAATCCCTGCACACATATATCTGACTTTCTGGCTGTCTGTGAAACTTTCAAGTCTGGAAACCTCAACAAGAACGCTTTATGTCTCCGAGCTTTTCCATTTTCTCTCAGAGGTGCAGCTAAGCAGTGGTTTGGAAGCAAACCACCAGGTCATTACACTAACTGGGAGGCGTTAGCTCAAGATTTTTTTGAGGAGTACTTCCCTCCAGCAAGGACAACTGCTTACAAGGACCGCATCTCCAGGTTTACTCAGAGAGAAGATGCAAGCCTGTACGACACTTGGAATGAATTTCTGTCCCTTCTCTTCAACTGCCCTCACCATGGGTATGAACAAGGCAGCTAGCTGAATTCTTTGCTCGTGGTATGCGCGAAGAATCTACAAAGTGGGTCAACTCCCTAGCTGGTGGAGATTGCACCGCCCTTACTCCTCAGGAAGCTCTTCTGCATTTTGCTAGTTGTGCCTTAAAATCCAAAAACTGGGAGAGGCAAAGAGAAGGAACCAAGAGTCAGATGAGTGTTGCAGAGCAGATCAAGGCAGAGATTCAGAAACATCTACAGGCAGTTGGTATCCCCCTCGATCCCCCGTCAGCTACCATCTTTTCGGCTGACTGTGAATGGTGTGGAACCTGTGCTCATAACGGTGGAAGCTGCCTCAACTTCAGTAAAACAGAAGTCTGGTCTGCAGAAGAGGTGAACTTCGTTGGTCAAGGCTTCGCCAACAATCAGAAAGGATACGTCGGTTACAGAAACTACGTACCGCAGAACCAGTACAATCGATTTGCAGATCCGTACCAAAGACCTCCGGGATTCATTGGAGGACAGCAACAGTTCCAAGCAAAGCCATATTACAATAGAGACATAGATTATGAGAAGAAGTTCGATCAGATCATGAGCAGACTCGACGACCATGACAATCAGTTAAAAGCTCAAGCCGCACTCAATCAAGGGCAGCAGGCTCAAAGCCAAAGGATAGAAGATGCAATAAGCAATATGACAAGACTTTTCACTAGCAATCCCTTCCTGAATCAGACGGCATTTCAAGCAGATCTCGGTGCAAAGAGCGAACACGGTCAAGCTATTACCACCAGGAGCGGCAAGCAAACAACCGACCCAAAGGCTCTGGAACCTGACGTGATACCAGATGCCAGTGCTGCCATGGATATGCCAGAGATTGAAGATATCACAGAAGAGGAAGAAGAAGCATCTGCTCCCCCTCCCAAGACAGCTCCTAAGCCCGTGTTGGCGCCATATATACCTCGGATCCCCTTTCCAAAAGCTGCAATGAGCAAAGCCAGGGATCACGACACCCAGTATAAGAAGTGGTACAATGTTCTTAAGACTCCAGAGATCAAGATACCAGTAACAGAAGCTGTAGAGATTATACCACCACTTGGGAAGTTCTTTAAGGATCTCGTGAAGAAAGTGAAGAACGAGGAGGCGTACTCTGTCACGCTCACTAACGAATGCGCTTCTCTCTTTTGTGAGCCATCTCCCATAAGACAGCCACCACCACCGCCAGCTAAGTGTTCTGATCTCGGTCCTTTTACATTATCGTGCATCATTAATGGGATTAAAATTGATCGTAGTCTGGCGGATTCTGTGCTTCTATTAATGTTATGCCTGTTTATCTGTATGAAAAGCTGAACCTAGGGAAATTAAAACCGCTTACTTTGCATCTCGTGTTAGCCGATAGGTCTGTCAAACTGCCTAGGGGTGTGATAGAAGACGTAGCTGTTTGATGTGGCCCTTTTACCATAATTGCAGATTTTGTTGTTCTAGATACTCGTGAGTTAGACGGAACGCTTATCCTAGGTCAACCCTTCTTAACAACTGCTGGTGCAAATATTAACTGCAAACAAGGCATGTTGACTTTAAGTGTAGGACAGGAAAGTGTTACATTCCGCATTAAAGATAGCATGCGATACTCTGTTGCTCAAGATGATAACTGTTATACTGTTGATCCCCTAGAGTTGGCCTCGGCCAACTTCGTCACTAATGCCTTATCTAGTGATCCGCTAGAGTTGTGTATGATTTCAGGAATTGACAGTGCACTAGAAGACCCAGAGCTGCGCCTATGGCAAGATGAGTTAGACGATCAGAAGGCGACATTCACACCCATCAATGCGCCTACACACAACGAGCCAGCATTGAGTCGGATCACTACTTCATATGAGAATCCGCCAGAGCTAACCCTAAAGGAGCTGCCTGACCATCTAGAGTATGCATTCCAGGGGAAGGAATGCCAGTAGCCAGTCATCATCAATTCGAATCTATCTCCCGAGCAGAAAGAGCAACTGATCAGGCTACTCAAGAAGCATGTCTGAGCCATTTCCTGGCAGTTGGCCGACATCAGAGGAATCTCTGAAACCTTCTGCAAGCATTGGATAGTTGTAGATGAAGAGTTCAAGCCGGTCAGACAACCGCAACGCCGATTAAACCCTCTGATGCAGGAAGTTGTGAAGAAAGAAGTCCTTAAGCTCCTGGATGTCGGTATCATCTATCCTATTGCCGACAGTCCTTGGGTCATTCTGACTCAAGTCGTCCCGAAGAAAGGCAGAATCACAGTCATCCCTAATCCGAAGGGTGAGCTCATTCCAACTCGCACAGTTACCGGATGGAGAGTCTGTATCGATTATCGACGACTCAATGATGCTACCAAGAAGGATCACTTTCCACTGCCATTCATTGACCAAATGCTAGAACGGTTGGCTGGCCATGATTACTACTGCTTCCTAGATGGGATGTCCGGTTACTTTCAGATCCCCATCGAGCTCGACGATCAAGAGAAGACGACCTTCACCTGCCCGTTTGGTACGTTCGCTTATCGTCGCATTCCCTTTGGTTTATGTAATGCTCCTGCCACTTTTCAGAGATGCATGCTGGCTATATTTGGAGATCTGGTAGAGAATGTTGTGGAGGTATTCATGGACGACTTCTCCGTCTATGGAGACTCATTTTCCAAGTGCCTGGCCAATCTGGACAAGGTGCTAGCTCGTTGTGAGGAAACCAACTTGGCTCTTAGTTGGGAGAAGTGTCACTTCATGGTTACCGAGGGCATTAATCTTGGCCATAGGATCTCTAAGCTCGGTATAGAAGTTGATCATGCAAAGCTTGAAACCATCGCCAGTTTGTCGCCGCCGACCTCGGTCAAGACAGTTCGAAGCTTCCTCGGTCATGCTGGATTCTATCGGAGGTTCATCAAAGACTTCTCCAAGATCACTCTTCCAATGATGAAGCTTTTTGAGAAGGATGTTCCTTTCGTTTTTTATAAAGCTTGTCTTGCAGCCTTTGAGACTTTGAAGACTCAACTCACCACCGCACCGATCCTTACAGCACCAATTGGAATCTTCCATTCGAGATTATGTGCGATGCTAGCGACTTCCCGTTGGCACGGTTCTTGGTCAGAGAAAGGAGAAGAGATTTCATCCTATCTATTTTGCTAGCAAGACGCTAAATGATGCTCAGAGGAACTACACTACTACAGAGAAAGAACTCCTGGCCATCGTTTTCTCCTTTGACAAGTTCAGAAAGTACCTGGTTCTTTCACATACCATCGTCTATACAGATCATGCTGCTCTGCGCCATCTTTTAGCCAAGCAGGACTCGAAGCCACGTCTCATTCGATGGATCCTTCTTCTCCAAGAGTTCGATATGGAGATTAAAGACAAGTAGGGAGCTGAGAACCTGGTAGCCGATCACCTCTCACGACTCGAGGAATCACATACAGGTAAGTCTACTACTACCCCTATCAATGATTCTTTCCCTGATGAGTTGTTGCGTGTCGAAACATATGAACAGGTTAACAGCATAGCTATCGAGCCCTGGGCAATCCCTCACGCTCAAGAGCTGAGTAACGCAGTCGATTCAGAAGAACCCTAGTATGCAACCCTGGCTAATTATCTCTCTCACGGCATCGTACCTCCTGAGCTGGACTACAATGCACGCAAGAAGCTCTTCAAAGAGGCCAAGTCATACTTCTGGGATGAGCCTTTCTTATACCGCATTAGTACTGACGGGATGATCCGAATATGTGTCTCTTACATCGAAGCAGCTGACATCATGCGTAAATGCCATGAAGGACAGTTTAGAGGACACTTCGGCGAGAACCGCACTGCAAGAAAGGTACTTGAAACTGGTTTTTATTGGCCTTCAATCTTTAGTGATTGCGACGCTTTTGCTCGACGTTGTGATGCATGCCAACGATCAGGTAACATCTCTAACCGTAATGAGATGCCCCAAATTGTTTCTTTAACTGTTGAAATCTTTGATGTTTGGGGAATTGATTTTATGGGCCCGTTCACACCCTCCAACGGAAACAAGTACATTCTTGTGGCCGTTGATTATGTTTCCAAGTAGGATGAAGCTGAAGCTCTACCCACTAACGATTCAAGAGTGGTGGGTCGGTTCCTTACCCGTCTTTTCACGCGTTTTGGTTCACCACGCTTTATCATAAGCGATAGGGGTACCCACTTCCATGGACATTCGACCGGGTGTGCAAACGCTTTGGCGTCACCCACCGTATGTCCACAGCTTACCATCCTCAAGCTAATGGTCAAGCAGAAGTGACGAACCGTGAGCTCAAGCGGATTCTTGATAGGACAGTTGGTCGGTCTCGCAAGGACTAGCATCTAAGCTCAATGATGCCTTATGGGCTTATCGAACTGCCTACAAGACTCTCATTGGTACCTAGCCGTATCAGCTGGTCTATGGCAAGGCATGCCATTTGCCAGTTGAGCTTGAGCACAAGGCATTCTGGGTTAATAAAGAGTTGAACATGAGTTATGCAGTAGCAAGTAATATGCGTCACGACCAGATCGTCGAGCTTGAGGAGCACCGTCTCCACGCATACGAGAGCACGAAGCTTTACAAGGAGCGTACCAAGAGAATTCATGACTCCCAATTGAAAACGATCAAGCAGTTCTACCCCGGAGATGAAGTCCTCTTATATAACTCTCGATTGAAACTCTTCCAGGGTAAACTGAAGTCCCGTTGGTCCGGCCCTTATACCGTGGTTTGGCAGACGTCCTTGGGCAGCGTCTTAATTAAATTGCATGATCAAGAGCCATTCATGGTCACCGGCCATAGGCTAAAGAGGTATCTGCAAGGATTAGCTGTCTCTTTCATCGACGTGCACTACTTTACGTCAGAACCATGACACGAATCCAGGTATCGTCCAGCTCACGGACGTTAAACAAGAGCGCTTCGTTGGAGGCAACCCACGGCTGGAGTCAGTTGTTTTCGTGTCGAGTCATTTTCCTTTTAAAACCCTTTTGAAAAAAAAAAATTGCCGAGTCGATTTTCAAACAAGTTTTCGCCGAAAACTTCCCCAGCTTTCGCCGAAAACTTGGTTTTAAAACCTCCTGATCCTTCTGTTTCTCGCCACCGAAGAGTTCTCGTCGAAAACTTAGTTTTTTTCGCCAAAAACTTTTGGATTTTTAAAGGAATTTTCGCCGAAAATTCAGAGCTTTTTCGCCGAAAATGTGAGCCTTGTCCGCCGCCTATTTAAAACCTTTTCCAACTCATGTTTTCGCGAAACCCCCCCCCCCCCCCGAAAGCTATTTTTACCGACCCTCTCTTTCTCTTTTGAAGACCTGAGCCGCCGCCACCCCTATTCGCCGACCGCAAGCCGCCGATGACCAAACAACAACCAACCGACCACCCTCCCCTCTTCCTTCGTTGATTTCCGACTCCAACCCTAGAATCGGAGCTCCACAGCTCCGGTTCCACCCGAATGAGTTTTTCAAGCTTTTCATCGATTTCTTGGATTTCCAATCATTTTCTTGAGTCATGTCTTCACGGTTAGTTGTTCAACCCTTGATTTTGAATCTTTTGGCTTTTTTACTTTCGGTTTTCGACAGGGTTGACTTTCTGGATTTTCCTCGATTTGCGTGTTTGCTGTTTCGATGTCGTTTGGCTAGACTTTGGCATTACCACTTGATCTATTTTGCCTCGTGAATGGTTTTCTGTGCTTTCGTGTTTATGGATTCCCTCATGCTCTATGCTTGCCGATGTTTTGTCTTGTGCTCTGCCTTGTGATGAATTGCAGCTTGTTCCATGCTTGTTTGATTGAATGTCATTTTCTTCCCTGCGTGCTGGCCATTTCTTTTCTGCTATGTCTCGATTCGGTGATCTCTCGGTTAATTTACTTGCCCCCACTTGTCAACCTAAGTGTGGGGTGGGATTCTTGTCTTTTGATTCTGGTCTTCCCTAAGTTGTGTTTTACAGGGCTCCAAAGCGCTTCAAGACCACCAGTGCAGATAGGGCGCAGCGATCCTTGGCTTGACAGAATCGGGCTCAATCCTCCCGTCCACCCGCACCGGCTGCACCGACACCGGTGATTATGACCGTCATCCCACAAGTTGTACCGGCCCCCGTGATCCCTATTGCTAGTATTCCAGCTACCGCTACTGGGGCCTTACATCCTTTCATCGCTGCCCTTGAGCCACACCAACTGGAGGTCTATCAGAAGATCAAAGACATTCCCCCGGCTAAGGTGGCAGTTCTTTCTTTAGACAGTCTCAAGGACCACAATCTGGCTTAGCACTCCACCATCGACCACGCCCTTCATCAAGCCGGTTTGCGAGTTCTGACCACTCATGGTTCCCCCTACCCGCTTGTCGCCCTTCAAGAGTTCTGGAGTTCGTTCCGGCGCCTCACTCCGAAGCCCATAAGTGATCAAAAATTTGTATCATTTCGCCTCGGTGGTGTTCTCCACAAGAAGTCCACCCACGAGTTCGGCCGCCTGCTGGATCCGCACGCCAACCTCCAGGATACATTCCTTGGTTTCGAGGACACCTACTCCATCACGAGTGATCCTTACCCAGAAGTGTGGAAATGGGCCTCCTGCCAACCTGAGATCACACTTATCGTCAACCCCACAGTAGGTGACATCGCTCACCCTATTCTTAAATTCTTGCATTATGTTTGGGTGCAGTCTTTGTGTTATTGCAGCAAGACGAGCCGTCACCATGTTTCTTTGGAGGAGCTCGTGCTATTTCGTGCTTTAGAGGAGGATGCAAACCTCCATCCCGGATGGTGGCTTGCACGATTCTTCCACAAGCGCACTACCACCAAGAAACTTCCTTCTGAGCTTCCGGGCGGACCTTGCATTTCATGTCTGATCGACAACCTCCAGCTCAGTGACAAATGGGGCCCCGATATTCCTCGTGTCCCGATTGAGCACATAGGTGCCGAACTCGCCGTAGCACGGGGAATCGACCTTTCATTGGACTTTGAGAATTGCAGATCGCTTCCTCACCGCCTCCCACAGCCGGTTGCACGCCCACCACCGCGACCACAGATGGCCGCTGAGATTACTGAGCGGCTGGCACGTATTGAGCAGTGGCAGCTCGACTACTCGGCTGGTTCGCTTCAATGGCAGAAGGACCGAGTAGCACATGACGAGACCCAGAACGAGCGATGGACCATTCTGCAGTAGTTCATGGCCGACCAGGCAGCCAGACAGAGGGATCAGCTCGCATGGCGACAGCAGATGGAGCAGCGACTTGGCGTTTCACCGATCCCAACACCACCTCCACCCCCACCTGCGGAACAGTGATCAGGTTGTTTCTATCCTTTCCATTTCTTTTCTTTCTTCTTCTCGGATTTTGATCCAATTTTTTCTATGTGGATCCGGGGCACTTGTCCCGGTATCCTTTTGATCTTTTCGTTGTTGGTGTTTTGTAGGATCTTGAGTAGCTACTCCGCTCCGCTCTGGGCTCTCCGCGTTCATCCACTACACCACCTATAACCTTCCAGGTTCTTCGTACCTCTCCACCTCTTTTTAGTCCTGTGAGGACACAGAACAGTTTAAGTGTGGGGTAGGATTTTTGGATTATGCATGATCTTGCTGGATTTTCTGTGACTCTGTGGTGCAATTTTGAATCCCTCTAGCATGGAATTGCTCAATTCTTGACTTGTGATGTTAAATTGACTTCAGTTTTGAACAATGACGTCTAGACTGTTCCACTTAGAACCTGTAACCAACATGTCAAAACTGATATCAAATGAGTCTAGGTCAGAACAGATCATAAATCACTCTTGTAGTTGAAACTTGAATCAATTGACTTGTTAATAACAAAGCTCGATAACACCATTCTAAGATGATAAATGTTAGTTTCTCCCAGTTTTTCACTCCATATTTGATCACCTGTGATTGTGGCTTGAGATTAGGCGGAAATCCAATTCGAAGTCTTGTGTAAAAAGTTATAACTAGCTAGGATCAAATGGCTAAATTGTTAAATCAAGTAATAAAGTTGTGCAAATCAATGCTAAGTTCTTTAAAGTGCTGAAAATAAAGCTAGGCAAGCCCGACACCTAAGTGAAGTGTTCGGGTTGAGCACTAGCATAGGCACAAATACTGTGAGCTAGGCAGGTCCAACACCTAAGTGAAGTGTTTGGTATCGAGCACTAGTATGCAGTAAATTAATCGAAGGAAAGAGCTGTGCTTGAAATAAAATGTTGTTTAAATCGATCCTAGCTAGAACATGTAACGTACAGATCTAGAAACGGATGAAGTCGAGTCGATAGCCACGTCACTTTTCCTACCTCCACATCCACATCATGGCTAGAGCTTAAAGTCTTTTTTTTTATTAGAATTGGTGTTATCGAAGTTGGTTAAATATGATTAATTGAATTGCCAAGACATGAGTTTTGTTCAAACTACTACTTGAAGTGTGCAGACATTAGTAAGGTCGAAAGCTTGTTTGGTTGATGTTCTGGCATGTGTAGGTCACTCTTTCTACGTGGAACAGTCTAAACCAAATTGTTAGAAATTGAATCTTAGTTTGATCTCTCGTCATTTGTGAATTTGAGTGTGTTCTGTTTCAGTTTGCTTGAGGACAAGCAAAAGCTTAAGTGTGGGGTATTTTGATGACACTCGTTTTGACGTGATTATCAGCCTCATTTAAGCGACATTTCCTTGCTTTAGACATGGTTTTTAGGGTAGAATAGCGAATATTCACTTAACTGCTCTATCTCGTGCCTTTTGTGTTACCTTGGCCCGTTTCGGGTATATTTGATGGTTTTCTAGTGTTTTCATGTAAGCACAGGTTTTTGCCATCAAATACGGTAGCCAAGGACGTGTCTAAGGCACTGGAACCCTGAAGAATCGCACCCGAATCAACCAGAGAAGTCATTCAAGTCAAGAAATTCCTGCTCTACTTTACACACATATTTTTGGCGAAAATCTCCTTGAGTTTTCGCCGAAACTCAAGAAGAAATGGCAGTCCCTCACAATGATAAGTTTTTGGCGAAAACCTAAAAGTTTTCGCCGAGAACTCCAAGCTATTCGTAACAGTAGAATCAGAAGGAGCAAGTCAACATTTCAACAGAAGTTTTCACCGAAAACTTCCCCATATTTTCGGCAAAAATTCAAGAGAAAATCAGGCTGTCCGCGGTTAGGTTTCAATACAGATACGGGCGGCTGATTTAAATATATACAACTTATAATCGGAAATTGGAGGACGGAGAGAGAGAGGACGAGTGGATAGAGTTCGAGGAGCCAGGAACGGATCGTGATGCCATCCATCCATCTCGGAGAACCAGCGCTAGGAGTTGAGGATCCAGCAGATTGAAGCTGCAAGGATTTGTCGAAATTAGGTTTTACAGTTCTTCTCTGTCTTTCCTACCTGAGATGTATTCTTTGTTTTTCTTCAATTCTTCTGTATTGAATATGAGTAGCTAAACTCGTAGAGCTTAAATTAGATGAACCCTAAGTGACCTAGGGCTTTAAAGCGGTCACGGATCGGCGGTGATTAGATTCGAAATTCATTCAGTTTCTCCTTCATGTTTGATTTGTTCTTTGTTCTCTGTGTTTCTTGTCTGGTTTGGCCACCTAGAATAGATTCTTGTTAAGCTAAGGATAGAAGCGAACGCTCGCCTTACTTTAAAACACCAAATCGAACAATTAACCTAATCATTGGAGTGTGCCTTTCGTAGGAACCAATTAGGGTTAATCCACTACAAGAGTAACTCATAAATCGTTAGTAATTGCACCAGTTAAGTTAAGTCGTTGCGAGAGGCGACCGTACCCGGCGGCTAATTAATCTTGGTAGCTAGATCGGATAGAGCGAACGTTCGCCAGTCTTAAACCTAAGGGTCAGGAGTTATGGTGGTGTTTGAGAACTGAATGAACTAGAATTGAAAATCGCTGGTCTGTTGACTGCCAATGCTCTGGTGATCTAAGGGGGATTCGAAGTCTAAGCTCACCTGTCGTCTGTCAAAGTCAATCAATCAATCTCTTTTATTTCTGCATTTAATCTTTGTTTCATTTCACCTCGCTTTTTAGTATAGAAGTCGTGGAACTCACACCACGCACTACATGTTCAACTTTGAGTAAAAATTTGTCATCATATTTGAGTAAGCAAGTAGAAGAGTCCCGTGGAATACGATCTACCCTAGCTTCTAGCTTGGTAGTTATTTGATTGACTGCTCTACAACCGTTCATCACTCACGCACCTCTAGTTTCTCGTAAAAGCCACAACTCTTACCCTCCTTCTCGCGAGGGCACCCGAAATAGCGCTCCAGATTGTAGGCAATAGATCTGGTTGCCCATAACCCGCACTTGCATTCGACGAGGCCTCCTTCATAAACGAACAGATCCTCCTCTTCATGTTTCTTCATCTTGTTCATTATCATTTCGAAATCTGAAACTGAATGACAACAGTAATTAGTGTAACAAAACAAATGAGGAAGAACTGAAAGGCAAACCAAAACTCCATTTCACTTAAGAATGAAGGGTCCAAAGGGGGTTTTATAGCATCTGGACATGGGATCTGCCAAGCGCGGCGCTCACTAGCCAGCGCCGCGCTCACTAGGGTTTCAAATGCAACGGTCGGCTAACGGCTACCTCCCAACAGTCTACGCCACATGGCATGTTGGAGGATTCCAGCCAGCGCCGCGCTGGCTGGTGAGCGCCGCGCTCACTAGTAGGCGCCGCGCTGTCTGGACCGCGCTTTTGCCCCTATCTGGACATAGTTTGGAAATGTGCCATTGGGGCTACATATTCCTCCGAAACAGCCCCCAATACTACAAAACCCCATCATAGTAAAAGTTGTTGAAGTTGCAAGTTTATGTAATCATTTTATACTGAGTCATATTTGTGTGTCATCATTAAGCATATTTTTGGATGAAAATTTGGACAAAAAGATTTGTGTAGGAGATAAAGTTGATTATAGTAAGAGAAGATAAATTAAATGTTTTATAGTGTAAGTCAGTTGTCTATTATTTTAACAAATAGTAAGGGTGTAAATGAATCTGACCCAAGCTAACTTTGTGGAGGCTTGACCCAATCCATCACTTACAGCTGATTTTATGAGTTTGGCTCAACTCAGTCTTATATTTTCAGTGGTTCAGACCAACTCATCATAAGGTCAGCCATGGCCATGCAGAGCAATCCAATAGGCCAAGTACCACCAAAAACGTAAAAAGAACAAGAATATAGCATTATGGGTTTAGTCTTTGTTTCTTTGCCTCCATATGCAAAGATTATTACCAAAATCTTAATAGGCTAGACTAAGAATTTCTACCGTTAGGACACTCCTAAGCTAATCATCACCATTCAATTTTTAAGAGGAGATCTAATGGTCCATGTTAAATGAATATTAGTGTAATTTTCTCACTTTTTCTATAAATAATTTTCTCACTTTTTCTTTTTTGATAATTATAATCAATTTCTTGGTTCCTAATTTCGCATTCGGGACATTAATCGTAGGAAATAAGCATAATGGAACCTGATTCGAGAATATGAACATGTTCCTAAATCGTGATAATGGAACCTAATCCGTGAAGATGAACATATTCCTCAATCGTCGAACCTTACAACTTTGTACCAATTCAGGAAGAAAGGAACCACATGTATAATAAAAGGAACCATGTTCCTACTTAGGAAAATCAGAAAGAAAAGAAGAAAGAAGAAGAAGAAGAAGAAAGAAGAAGAAGAAGAAGAAGAAGAAGAAGAAAGAAGAAGAAGAAGAAGAAGAAAGAAGAAGAAGAAGAAGAAAGAAAAGAAGAAGAAGAAGAAGAAGAGATGGTGCTGCGACGATGACGGTTTGGCATTTATTTGGCGTGATGGTTTGGCGTGTAGTTGCGGTTGGGAGTATGGTGTATGGAGGTTGGGAGAAATCTCTAGATCTGGTCTAAAAAAACTCCAGATTTGGAGATTAGCGCCCATGGAAGACAGGCGACAGCGGCGGCGAGGCTAGAGACGGCAACGCTGAGCTAGAGGAAACTGGAGACATTGGCGGCGGGCCTTGAGAAGAAGGAGAGATATGGAGATTTCTTTTAACCGTGGCAGCGAGGCTTAAGCAAAGCGGTGACGGCTGGGCTGGAGGAAGGCGGCTGCGGCAGGATTGGAGAAAGTAGGGTTGAGAGGGAGAGAGATTTTTTGGCTGATTCTAAAGAGAATTAGGATTTGTGGGGAAAGCCTGATATGCTTTACTATATATACTAGTTCCAAATGACTATTTTGTCCATTTTAATTTAGGTCGTTAGATCTACTTTCTAATCCTATGATTCTAAAGGGCGTCCTGATATGAGGACACTAAGGGGTGTCCTAATGGTAGTAGATAAGCTAGACTTGTACTTTCTACGGAACCACATTGGTACGATTTGATTCAATTTCAATTACTCGGAAGTTGCTCAATTTCCAAAAATTGGTGAACCCAATTCAGAATATAAAATTTTGGTTTGTTCTAACGAAAAACAAAGTAAATAGCTTATATGATCAAATTTAAAACAACCTCCAATCATGTCTCTTCTATCTGATAATGATAAGAAATAATATTGTATTTATTTATTTCTTTTATGTAAATAGGATAATCTCTTCAGGACTTGTTTCCTACTGTAACAAAAACTATGTATCATATTATTCCTATAAATATGATCCCACCGGGCCAAGGTTGGCAAGTGAGTCTTCCCTCTACTCCCACTGAACCCACCATGAATAAACCCCTTCCGTCTCTACCAAATAACCTATCTGTCAAACTCTCTACCGAGATTTATTTGATCTAGAAGCTCAAATTCGAGCCATTCCTAGCTAGTCATGACCTATACGGTCACATTGATGGGAGCCTTCCCACTCTTGCTGATTTACTTGTTGATGGGACGGACAATACGGCGTTCACTACTTGGCGTCGCCGCGACAAGTTTGTTCTCGGCTAGACTTTTAGTTCGTTGTCTGAAGTTGTGCTCCATACTCTTGTTGGAATCTCGATTGCTCGTGACGCTTCGAAGGCTTTGGTTGTTGCCTACGGTGCCGATAGCCCGTCTCATATAAGATCGTTGAAATCTCAACTTTATGATTTAAGATAAATTCGGATACAATTGTGATTTATTTGCAACATGCTAAATCAGTTTATGATCGCTTAATTTCTCTTGGTGCTACTGATAAGCTGTAAAATAATGATCAAATACTAACCTACAAAAATAGGGTAGCTCGTATTCCACGGGGTTTCTTCTACACATTTACTCAAAGTAATTGGTAATTATTCAGATTTAATCAAGTTGTGTGGTGTAAGTTCCACGAATTTCTAATGCTAGCATGCAAGGGAAAGGAAATTAAATTAACTACTAAGATTAACAGATTGATTGATTGGGTTGATTTTTGATTAACAGAAAAAATCTTAGACTCTAATCCCCCTAAGATCACCAAGGAATTGACAATCACAAGACCGGTAGGATTCAGACTTAATTCATTCAGTTCTTAATCATCGTTGTAGCTCCTTACCCTTAGGTCTAAGTCCTCGAATATTCGCTACTATTGAACTAGCTACCAAGATCAATTACCAACCCACTACAAAAAAGTTTGTCTTTAGCTACTGCAAAATTACAACAGCGTGAAAATGCAGTAGCAAATAGTTGATGTTTGCTATGGCAATCACTATTTCATGTAGTAATTTGCAGTAGCAAATACTATTTGCCACACCATTATTTGCTACACTTAACATCCCCGTTGCAAATAGTGGTGTGGAAAATACTATTTGCTACTGCAAATTACTACATGAAATAGTGATTGCCATAGCAAACATCAACTATTTGCTACTGCATTTTCATACCGTTGTAATTTTGCAGTAGCTAAAGGTAAACTTTTTTGTAGTGAACCCGTTCGTTTGCTTCTACGACGAATAATTGATTGGTGCACCTGAATTGATTCTATGAGTTACTCTTGAAAAGGATTAACCCTAAACAGCCCCTATTGGTCAGGTGAATCCGTTAAATAGGTTAACTAATTGATTTGACGTTCTAGAACAAGGTGGACGTTCGCCAACTATCAATTATTCTAACAAAAATCTAATCTAGGTGATCAAACTAGAAAAGAAACGAAATTGAAGAACAAATCAATTATGAATAAGAACATACTTAATTAATATCTTACTTCCTGCCGATCCGTTACCGCTTTAAAGCCCCGGATCACTTAGGGTTTATCTAATCTAAGCTAGAAAGGTTTAGCTACTCATATTCAAAACAAAAGAATCAAAGACTACAGTAGAATTCATCTTAGAGATGAAGAATAGAGAAGATCTGAAAAACCTAATTTCGATGATTCCTTGAAGCTTCGATCCTTGTGAAATCTTCAATTCCTAGCTTCGAGCGTCTTTTGGGATGAATCGATTATGAAATAATCTCTCCCAAGGTTCAAGAAAGTGCTAAGCGTAAGCAAAGCGGTGAGCCACTGCCTAGGCGTAGCTTAAGCACGATTAACACTACAAGAAAACAGCACTTTAGTCACGGTTTTGTGAACTGTGACAAATTAGTCACGGTTTCCTAAAACCGTGACAAAAGTTGTCACGGTTTTCTAATACTGTGACAAAAGTAGTCACGAATTTCTAAAACCGTGACTAATTTTGTCACGGTTTTAGGAAACCGTGACGAAATTAGTCACAGTTTCTTACGAATCGTGACAAATATTTCTCCCAAAGAAACACGGATTGCCACGTTGGCAATCCGTGTGCTTCCTCCCACTTTCTTCTCACCTCACACTGAACACTTCTTCTTCATCCTCTCCATCTTCTTCATCCTCCCCTCTCTTAACTTCTTCCTCTTCCCTCTCCTAACCTTATCTTTCTTCCTCCAGAAGTCGCATCAGAAGCTGCTCCAAAACTTTCCTCTCCCGCTGAAATGGAGCCAAACAGCACTGGCTCTCGTCTAGCGGAGTCCGATCCAGATCTCGTCGTTGTCAAGCATAACCGTTCGCCGTCGACGGTCGCTCCTCATTCGGTTGGATCCAGGTCTGCACTGCAGCAGCGACTCTCCTTCACCTCCTGCTTGAAGGCGTCAACGATTCTCCTATCCAACAAGCAGCAGACGACGGCGCTCCTCGAGAAGGAAGAATCGGGAGATGAAGCTGAGGAGCCGATCCCCAACCCGGTTCCCCTCTTTGGGCCTTCTCCGATGCCGACGAGGTCAAGCTTCCTCCCTCCGTTGCTCCCCTGCCCTCCCCGGTACGGACGAGGGCAATAGACGGCAACAGCGATGGCGGCGATGAAGAGCCATTTTTTTATTTTTTTATTAATTAAAATTTGTTTTTTTTTTATTTTATAATTAATAAAAATTGTAATTTCTGTTATTTGAAACCAATAATAAATTAATGACCTATTAGAAACCCTGTAAAATTGAGTGACTAGTTTGCATAACAGAAGGAGTTTAATTGGGGCCTTTTGTTAACTGTCTAACTTTTTGGATCAGTTTGCATAACGGAAGGAATTCAGGGTCTGGTTGTATAATTTGAGAAAATTACAGACTAGATCACTGAAAATTTGCACTTTGGTCACTACAAATATTAGTCACGGTTTCCTTATGAACTATGACCAATGTTAGTCACGGTTTTTCTATAAACCGTGACTAAATCGACCAAAATTAGTCACGATTTTTGAATAAACCGAGACTAACCTTAGTCACGGTTTTCTTTTAAACCGCGACAAAGGTTAGTCACGGTTCATTCAAAAATCGTGACTAATTCTTTGTCGCGGTTTATAGTAAAACCGTGACTAATTTTTGTCGATTTAGTCATGGTTTCTTAAACCTTGTCACGGTAAAAATCATGACTAATTTAGCCTAAAAACCGTGACTAAAGTGTTGTTTTCTTGTAGTCTAAGTGTTTGTAACAAAACGTACAAAATATAATAATGCTTGTTAAACAGTGACACTCTCTGCCCCTTGACAATCACAACACCTGCCTGACTTTTTTTAAATCAGTGAGGTTAGGAAGGGAGACTACTTACGAGTTATGAGGTTCGGCTGTTGGTAGAGGGACAAGAGTATGAGGCAGAGAGTAGAGAGCACTGGCAGAGAGTAGAGAGCACCGGCCGAGAGCAGACAACACGAGCACCGACCGAGAGAATGTATAGAGCACCATCGGAATAGAGCAAAGGGAGCAGAGAGCACCAGCACGAAGACTTGCACCGGCTTGCAGAAGCGGCAGCCGAAGGGAATAGGCACTTCTGCTGGCGACTTGATGCCGGCCGAAGGGAAGACTTGCGCTGGTTGCAAGAAGCAGAGGAGGTAGAAGAAACAAAGAAGAAGAAGACGAAGAAGAGGAGCAGCGACAGAAGAATGAAATTGGCAGAGGTAAACAAAAGAAGAGAAAAATTAGGGTTTTGTCTTCTTTTTTAAATGAGCCAAAACGCTGCGTTTTGGCATATTTTCATTTAATTGAACTCCATTTAAGTGCTTCACAGCCTACTTATTCAGTTTAATCGGTGATTAATCGCTGCCCACCGTTGATTAACGGTTGCCTGCTTAATTCACCGCTTATAGCTTAATATGTGTGGAAAGCCACCGCCTAGCGCTTAATCACGCCTAGGCGACCACTTTTTAGATAATTCTTGAACCTTGATCTCTCCAAGGACTCCAAAATAAACTTTAACCTCTCTCCTATGTGTGGAAAGGTCTGGAAAAATGAGAATGTGTAATGAAGGGGCTGAAGGAGTCCTTATATAGGCTTAATCCAAAATTGACCCAGTAAAGGTCAAGTTCTCGGCTAGATCATTGGAGTTCTCGCCAAGAACTCCTTCAAATAATATTCAGAAACAGCGATGCGAATTTTTCAGACTTCCTTCACAATGTTCTCGGTGAGAACATTGAAGTTCTCGTCGAGAACTTCCTAACTGGGCAGTATTTCTGATTTCTTTGATTGGTTTGACTTCTCTGATGGTCTTGGGTCACTTCTTGAGGTTCCACTGCATCCCGAACACGTCCGACGGCTACTTATTTGACGGCAAAAACCTGTGTACTCAAAGAGATACTAGAAAACACATCAAATAGACTTGAAATGGGCCAAGGTAACCAAATCGGTAGGAAATAGCATAAATGAATAGAAATCCACTAAACTATCCCCAAAACGTGCTCTACACAATGAAATGTCGCTTAATCGGGGGCGATAATCGTATTAGTCTAGCGTCATCAGCTACTGTATCTGAGGAGGACTTTGTTCAATTTCTTTTGCGTGGATTAAAATCCTCTTATAAGCCCTTTGTTCTCAACTTAATGAATCAGCAAGTTCCTGTTCAATTTCTGGAACTCCACGGGTTGCTAGCTGTTGAGGAACTGGATTTGGGCTTGGATGATTTGGGAAGCCTGCCTCAGGCCCATTACAGCCGCCAGCAACCGCAACCGCAGCAACAATAGCAGCAATGAAGCCGCTTCAGGCGTCCTAGCCTGTCCCGACCCTCTTTGCCTACTCCCTTGGGTCGTGGCAGCTCCCTTGGCCCACTGCTCCCATCGTCAGCAGCGCTGCTCAGTGCTAGGCTTTCAGCCTCCCAAGGCCCACGCTCGCCACACATTAATAATGAGGAATTTTATGCTCCTCCAAGCCGCACAGTTCGGGCCATCCTCTTGTTTGCTTCAATTATCAAGGCCTTGGTCATCACTATCACTTCTATCCATGGCCTTGTCAGCAACGCTCTTAGTTTCCACCAACTGCTCATTATGCCACTTCTCCTAACTCGCAATCGTGGATGTTTGACTCTGGAGCAAATCATTACTTAACGAATGATTTAGCCAATCTCTCCTTGCACTTTGAGTATCAAGGACTGGTCAAGTTCATCTTAGCATGGTAACCATGTTCCTATCTCTCACTTAACGAATGATTTAACCAATCTCTCCTTGCACTTTGAGTATCAAGGACTAATCAAGTTCAGCTTAGCGATGGTAACCATGTTCCTATCTCTCACTTTGGCCACTTGACTATGTCTTTATCTGGTTCTCCTATTGCCTTACAACAAATGTTATATGATCCTCGCTCATGTCAAAACTTATTATCTGTGAGCGCTCTAACTCGTCTACTGTTTTGAGGCAAGAGTAAAGATGGGTAGTATCTGAATCTATTGGCTTTGTTCGCAGGTGGTTCTCGACCGCATGTTCATTCGGCCTCTCTTCCGACGTGGCATCAGTGTCTTGGTCATGCAAATTTGGATAACGTGAAGCGGGTTCTTCATCGCTATGATTTACCTTTTTTGAATAAGCATTTTCCTGCTATTTTTCTGGGTTGTTGTCATGGGAAAATGCATAAACTCCCATTTCCACTTTCCCAAACTCTAGCTACTAGACCATTGGATTTAATTTGTAGTGATGTTTGGGGGCCATTGCCGGTTGATTCTATTTCTAATAAGAGATATTATATTTTATTCTATGATCACTACAACAAATATTCGTGGATTTACTTTGTGCGCTACAGGTCGGATCCGCTAAGGGTGTTCATTCAGTTCAAATGCTTGGTGGAAAACTATTTCGGGCAGCCCATTCGGTCTTTCCGTGCAGATTGGGGAGGTGAATATCAGCGTTTTGTCGGCCTATCTCAAGGAACAGGGTATTTTGGAACAAAATTCATTTCCACATACCCCAGAGCAGAATGGTTGTGCGGAACGAAAACATCGTCATATTGTGGAAACCGGTTGCACTCTTATTCATCAAGCTAAAATTCCTCCTCAGTATTGGCCTTATGCTTTTCAAACAGCAGTTCATCTTATTAATCGGCTACCTTCTACTGTTATGAAATATGATATACCATATCACCATTTATTTCATACTGGCCCGGATTATAGCTCACTTCGTATTTCCAGATGCCCTTGTTTCCCTTGGCTCAAGCCTTTTGCAACTCACAAGTTGGATGCAAAGTCGGCACCAAGTGTTTTTCTTGGCTACAACACTCAACACATAGTATATTATTGGTTGAATATGGTCATTAAGAAAATCCATATTTCTCGACATGTTATTTTTTACGAATTAGTGTTTCCGTTTCAGGTTTCACAATCTCTGATTTCGTATTCAATTCCTAATGCTCCGCTGCCCTCTTTTCCATAGGTCGACCTCTGTTTTTTCCCACACCACCAGCCCAACTCTTGCCAAGCCATTCTGGCCCATCATCCCCATCGTCGACCCAGCGGCCTCCGAACCCAGCTAGGAGGTTATAACTCCTATCGGGTCCGCGCAGCCCATTCCACCTACCACAGATGTGGCGCCTGTTGCGGTTTCCCCTCCTATGCCCAATCCCTCTACCTCTGGCCCACAAATTGTTGGTCCATAGTGCAGTCCACGCACTCAATGGTGACTTGGCTTCGTACGGGCTTCCTCAAACCACCTCACGCCTGGATCGCTCAGCAAAATATAATGGAGGTGGTTTAACCAACTTGTTTCAGCAAGGCAAATTAATCGCCCCTATGGCGTGTCGCAATGGTGGAGGAATTCAATGCACTCCTTGAGAACGACACATGGAAGCTTCTTCTGAGGCCTCCACATAATCGCATACTTGGTAATAATGGGTTTTCAGACTCAAGAAGCATCCAGATGGCTCCATTGCACAATATAAAGCTCGGTTAGTCGCAAAAGGGTATCATCAAACTGAAGGTGTGGATTACCTTGAAACCCTTAGCCCCGTCATCAAACCAGCTTGTGTACATTTAATTCTATCTATTACGGTTCCTAAGATCAAACATCTCGACGTCTCCAATGCCTTCTTACATGGAACATTGGTGGAAACAGTGTACATGGAGCAACGACCCGATTTCCAAGAAACACAACATCCCTCACATGTCTGCTTGCTCAAGCGCTCGTGGTATGGGCTCAAACAAGCGCCATGGGCTTGGTTTTCTTGTCTTCGGGATGCTCTTCTTCTTTTCAGTTTCTGAGGTTCCAAGACAGGTCATTCATTGTTTTATTACCACATGGATGGCGTCACTCTCTTCCTTCTCGTCTATGTCGATGATATCATTCTTATTGGCTCTGATGAGACTGCAATGCGCGGCTACTAAGTTTTCTTGCGGCCAAATTCAAGATCAAGGATTTGGGCCAGTTACATTATTTCTTGGGCATTGAGGTCTCTTCCTCTCCACACGGCTTACACTTGCGGCAGACAAAATATATCGTTGAGTTGCTTCATCGGGCAGGGATGAGTCGCTCTCCACTCCTTCCTTTACGACGTCTGTCCCAGTTGATTCTATACATTTCCACAATCCAACGATGTATTGTCAGCTGGTTGGTGGGCTCCAGTACTTGTCTATGACACGTCCGAACATGGCTTACACGACAACCTTCTTATCTCAGTCCATGCATGCACCCTTAAATCATCATTGGTCTCATCTTAAGAGAGCACTTCGATACCTTCGAGGAACAGCCGAGCTCGGCTTAACTATTCGCCCATCTCCGTCACAGTGCCTTCAAGGGTATTTAGATGCCGACAGGGGTGGTGATTCATTTGACAAGTGCTCCACAAGTGGCTACGTCACCTTTTACGTTCAGAATGTTATCTCATGGTCCAGTCGTAACCAACGCATCGTCTCCCGGTCATCGACAAAAGCAGAGTATCGGGCCCTAGCTACGATTGCATCCGAGGTCACGTGGTTAGCCTCAGTACTCACGAAAATTGGTTAGTCGTTTCATCCTCGACCAACCCTATGGTGTGATAATATAACTGCCACCTACTTGACGGCCAACCTGATTTTCCACTCGTGCTTAAAGCATCTTGAAATTGATTTCCATTTTGTCCGGGAATAGGTGGTTGGTCACTCATTGCATGTTGCCTATATAATTAAAAAAACAACTCGCAGATGCTCTAACGAAGTCGGGTGATAATGATAAGAAATAATATTGTATTTATTTATTTTCTATAAATAAGTTTATTTCTTCAAGACTTGTTTCCTACTGTAACCCAAACTCTATATCATATTATTTCTATAAATATAATCCCAACAGGTCAAGGTTAGCAGGTGAGTCTTCCCTCCATTTACGATAAATCAACTAGCCTTCCAATTCTCTACCATCCTTCTTGACTCTTCTATTCAAATTTTGTAAATCAAGGCAGCCATAAACCATAGTTGAAGATAACTTAAGCACAATTGGGAGGCAATTGATGCTCCCATCCCCAACCCAACTAACTTGGCCCATATGAAACACTTAAATCTCTTGGAACCATGTACAATTGGTGACTCAATATACAAATATATTCTTAAGGAGGAAGTTCAATGGTGTACTCTCAAACAACTAACTCTCACCCTCTCAAGCAATCATCATTATAAATTTATACTCACTCATTTAACTCCTTAATGAAATAGCTAGGGGCAACCTAGAAACACAGAAACCCAGTTACTATACAAGAACATCCATATTCCCATTGTCTCCATCTTCATTACCTCCTCCCATATTGAACCCCACTTCTTGCCCATATACATATATTCAATATTCGAATGTGTATGGCATTTTAGACAAAGAAAATAGTTTATCACCATAATATGAGTAAATTTTTTATAAGGGTTTAGAGGTGACATGGCAAAGTGGTTGGAATATGTTGTCGTCGGTAACTGTAAGACTGAATCGTAACATAATTCAAAGTTTCGGAACAAGTCTGTAACATTTTGAAATTTCAGGACCACTTTGTAACGGACCCAAAATTTTATTTAGGATGAATAAGTGACCCATACATATTTTCCGCGATATTCAAATTCGAGGGCAATATGGTCATTTCGGATTAAAAGATTCAAATTCAAATTATAAATATATTATTACAGCTCACAACGGTCACCAATCTCAACATTGCACATTCACATATCATTATCTCCTCTCTCTCTCTCAAACCCTCGCTCCATTTCAAATCCCCCCAACTTACAATCTTCCTTCCTCCTTCTCACTCTCTTCTTCCCGTGTCTGGAAATTCTTCTTCGAGCAACCTAAACCATGAGATCCACCACCGAGAGCGCCGGCGGGTCGGACAGCCGCTTCCTTGGAACCATTTCGTCCTCCTCAATCCGAAATCTGCTTCCTAGATCCATCTCTTACAAAAAGAAAACTAAGTCCAAGCTCTTCCGCAGCGAAAATGATCCTCCATTGCACCCTAACATTACCATTAACGACCCACCGCTATCTCCTTCACTTCCCAAACTCTTCAAGTCATTTAAATCCCTACATTCCATCGAGGACGCTCCTGATTCCAACGTTCAACCTCAACTTTCTCCGTCTCCGGAATGTCCCCCACTCAAGGTATGTGGAAATGAGTTTGAATTTTAGGTTCACCTTTTTTATCACTGGCTAGTTCTGGTTGCCGTCAGTAATTTTTTTTTCCCAGTAGTGCGATTACTGTAGCCACTGAATCTGTTTATTTTGTAGCTGGACTCAGTAACGGAATCTGTGGGAAAGAGCGATTTTCCTGAAGCTTCAGATCCATCTGTGAAGGTTGTGGTGAGAATTAGGGATCCGAATGACCAAAGAAGAGAGTGGAATCGAACAGTAAGGAAGGTTTCTTCAGATTCAGTGTCGATTGGTGACAGAAGTTTCACATTTGACTCAGTTTTGGACTCCAATTCAACTCAGGTCTGCTTACTGAATACTAATTGGAAAGATGTTCTTCTCTTCTGTTTCGTTGTTTCACAATAGCAAAGGGAGAATTTAGTCATTCATGAGCGGTAGGAAATTTGTGTTCGTCTTTCAGGAAGATCTGTTCCAGGAAGTAGGAATTCCTTTGGTCCAGAGTGCATTGGCTGGATACAATGCTTCTGTTTTGTCTTATGGCCAGGTTACACCATGGAACATGATCCTTTGTAGAACAATTCCAATGTTAGTCTGTCTACTTCTGTTGAATAATTTTGCTCATTTGTTGCCTTTTTTACTTAATGATTCAAAAGACCGGAAGTGGGAAGACCTACACTATGTGGGGCCCTCCAAGCGCCATGGTTGAAGATCCTTCTCCCAGCAGTCACCAGGGGATTGTTCCACGAGTTTTCCAACTGTTGTTTGACAAGATCCAGAAAGTGAGTCTTGTTGTTGATTTCCAGTCAGTTCTAGAGTTGCAGAAATTGATTTTATATCCAGAAAACTCAATTTTCTTTTGGATTGTAGGAGCAAGACAACTCTGAGGGAAAACATATCAATTACCAGTGCAGATGTTCTTTCCTTGAGGTATGTGTTAAGTCTGTGCGAAGTATTATGTTCATCATTGAGGCTGTTATCATATGGTGATTATGAAAGAGTTCTGAAATCATTGAATTGGCACATTTGCAGATATACAATGACCAAATAGGCGACTTGCTTGATCCAGTTCAAAGAAACCTTGAGGTGGAGATATCCTACCAGACCCCTTTTCACCTCTTTGATTTTTCCATTTCAGTCCCAATTTTTGTTACTGTTCTTTTCGATTATTAAAGATCTGTTATTGAAATGAAACGCTCAGATAATGGATGATCCCAAAAATGGGTTGTACGTGGAGAATTTGACGGAGGAGTACGTGACTAGCTATGAGGATTTATCTCAAATACTAATCAAGGTGGGATTCAAATTGAAATCTTGAATTCTGTTACGATCAAGTCATTTTGACCTACTGCTTCTGTTGGTTTTATAGAGTTTATACTATGCACATTTCTGGGTTCTTACTTGGTTGTACATTTTATTTTAAACAGGGTCTTTCGAATAGGAAAGTTGGAGCAACAAGCATAAACTCTAAGAGCTCTAGATCTCATATTGTGTTCACTTTCATCATTGAGTCCTGGTGCAAGGTAATTGTGAAAATTTCAGTTTTCTTTTTATTCACTTTACCATCTGCTCAGTATATAATTATAATCCATTTATTTTTAACAGGGGACTTCAGCAACATGCTTTAGCAGTTCAAAAATTAGCAGAATTAGCTTCATTGATCTTGCTGGAATCGACAGGAATAAACCTGATGATGCTGGGCGACAGCTTGTCAGGGAAAGCAAACATGTGAAAAAGTCCCTCTCTCAGCTTGGGTACTACTCTATCCCATAAGCTGATCGATGTCTTGGCTTCTGAACAATTTTGTAATTAGATTTCTTGCTCACTGGTGCAGGCATATAGTGAGCACTCTTGCCAAAGGGACTCAACCAGGAAAGTCCAGAGATGTTCCTTACGAAGAGTTCTGTTTGACACATTTGCTTCGTGAGTCACTTGGTGGAAATGCAAAACTTACAGTTCTTTGTACCATCTCTCCGGATAATAGGTAACGTCTGTCTTGTAGCAGATACTGAGATTTTATACTTTCTGGTGTGTTCATCTGAAATGAGGTCATGACTAGTTGATTTAATGCAGGAATGACAGTGAGACATTGAGAACACTTAGATTCGGACAGCAAATCAAGTTAATTCAAAATAAGCCAGTGATAAATGAAATATCAGAGGATGATGTAAATGATTTGAGTGATCAGATACGCCAACTTAAGGTAATGTATTAGTTGACCATTGTCTTCTGTGTTTAGTGCAATCTAGGTTTCAAATTTGTTCGAGCAAAGTTAACAAACCTACCTTCTCGATGTTAATGGAATCCTCTCTATGATTTACAGGAAGAACTCATAAAGGCTAAATATGATACATGTAAGTCAACAAGAAGCAAACGTGGTAGCTTTAGTGGCCGGAATGTGCGTGACAGCTTGAATAGCTTGAGACTTAGCTTAAACCGCTCCTTAATGTTACCCAAAATTGATATTGATTCTGACGATGAGGCTAATAATGTTGGCGTGGATGATGTACTGGAGCTGCATAATCATCTCAAGAAGCTCCGGAGCTCGGGCGAGGTGAACTTAACAGATCTGTCTGAGAGCAGGGACTCAATGCACTTCACATCAGTAGACCAAAGTTTTGAGACTGCTGTGATGAGCGAAGACGAAGTCAATGGTCCAACTGAAAATGAAGAAACGGATTCCTGGAGAAACAAAGTAAGTGTTGCATCTGAAGATGAATTTCCAAGTAACCTTACCCCCTCCGGAGCTGTAGATTCTGCTTCCATCAGGAACAGCATTTCTATCAGCTTATGCCGTCAGTCTCAAGTTCTCCAAGAGCCAGTGCTGTCAGAATCTCCAAGAATTGGAAATACTAGGAAGAGTGTGACAATCTCACCCTCAGCATTTTCCTCAAGTCGGAACAATGTTTCAGAGAGCTCTAACTTCAATCCAATTGGAACAAGTCAGACACCAAGGAAAAGTGAGCATATTAGAGCATCTCTGCGTTCAAACAACGTATTAGCAGGTCCAACTGATTCCCTGGCTGCCAGCCTACAGAGGGGATCGCAGATAATTGAACATCACAAACGAGTCTCCCCATCTAACAGATCCTCTGCCTCATTCTCTTTTGAACACTTCGCATTGACATCAACTGCTTCAGTTCAGAAGTCTGCAGAAGGTTCCCCTTCTTCAAAAGTGTCACCCACTTCTTTACTGTGTGCACTCTGTCAAGAGAAAATTATTGTGCCAGGTCGTGAGGTCGGGAGTATCAATGAAACGACTAAGGTATATTTCCTTCCGAACCTTGAATCTATGGTTGGTTGATACACTTGTACTGCTAGCTACTTACGTTATTTCAATTGGACATGTGTATGATAACAATCAGGGTTCAAGCAGTGATTTAGTGGAGGGTAGTACAAGAGAGAAGGAACTTGAAATTATATGCAAGGAACAGGAAGCCAAAATTGAACAGCTAAATCAAGTGGTGATAATAGTCAAACTTGCCTGCTTATCTCCTCTTTATTTTGAAGAAACGAAATCTCCATTGTTGGTTGACACTCTTGAGTGTGTCTTTGCAGGTTGAGCAATACAAACACGTGGCAGAGCAACAGAATGGGCATGTGCTAGCACTGGAGGCACCCAAACATGAAGAATCACAAGATGACGAAAACAAGGTTTGGTTTTGTTCACTGAAACTTGTTATGAGATGTATTGATTATGGAATCTCCCAGTTCTTCTCATTCGTTACTGATTTATGCAGACAAATGAGGAATGTGAAGTGAAAGAGGTGGTTTTGGATAATGTGGGAACAGGATTTGACTCAAGGGAGAAAGAAGAACTCCTAAATGAAATAGAAAGTCTGAAGTCCAAGTTGAAAGTATATAGTGATGCACCATCATCGTCAATGAGGTCTACTGACAAGCTCAGGTCGTCCTTACTGGCGAGATCGATTCAGTTCCGGAAGAGCGTAGACATTCGAAACAACTCCTTCAATGAGGAAGAAGTTGAGAAGGAAAGGCAGAGGTGGATAGAAATGGAAAGTGACTGGATCTCTTTAACTGATGAGCTGAGGATTGATATTGAGTCGAGCCGGAGGCATGCAGAGAAAGTAGAAATGGAACTAAGACTGGAGAAGGCAGTAACGGAGGAGCTGGACGATGCTCTTCACAGGGCCATGGTTGGACATGCGAGGATGGTGGAACACTATGCTGATCTACAGGAGAAGCACAACGACTTGGTTGGAAAGCATAGAGCAATTTTAGAAAGAGTAGCAGAGGTGAAGAGGGCAGCAGCAAGAGCAGGAACAAAAGGAGGTAATCGATTTGCTAAGTCACTAGCAGCAGAGCTTTCAAACTTGAGGGTGGAAAGGGAAAAGGAGAGGGAGTTTTTGAGGAAGGAGAACAAGAGCCTGAAATTGCAGCTAAGGGATACTGCTGAAGCTGTACATGCTGCAGGAGAGCTCCTGGTAAGGTTGAAGGAAGCTGAGCAAGCTGCTTCACTTGCCGAGGTAATTAAATCTGAAAAGTAACAAACTTGTTAGGTTTCTTTCTTTCTTCTTATATGTTGTGGTTTGTAAAAACAGGAGAGACTGAGGAATGTAGAGGAAGGAAATGAGAAGTTGAAGAAGCAGATGGATAAGCAGAAGAGAAAATATAAGATGGAAATGGTGACAATGAAACAGTATATGGCAGAAAGCAGGTTACCGGAATCAGCATTGCGGAGGCCAATGTATCAGCAGGAGGAGGAAGAGGAAGATTCAGAATTGCCAGAGAGTACAATCCCAGGTGATGATCAGGCTTGGAGAGCTGAATTTGGAGCAATATATCAAGATCATCACTACTGCAACTGAAAGATTAATTGATTGATTTGATTTGATTTGGTTGGTTGGTTATATCAGACCCTACTCGGGTCGGTAAGTAACCAACCATATTTGTGTGTCCAAACTTATTTTATTGAATGATTTTTTTCTTATTCGTAAGTTTGATCATGTCATGTTGTACAACTTTAACTTCTTTTTCAGTGTTGAATGAGAAACAAAATTTAACCAATAAGCTGTGATTTCACTAGTATCATTAATTAAATAATTAAGGGTTAATACACGTTTTTGCCCTCTACTATGCAAAGTTAACAAACATACCCCTTTACTATTTTCTAACCGATTTAACACCCTCTACTTTAAAAAAATTAATATGAAGTAGCACATATAATCTACTCATTAGATGAAAAGATAAATGGAGGTGCATATTTGTTAAACTTTTCAAAGTAGAGGGTGTTAAATCGGTTAGAAAATGGTAAAGGGATATATGTGTTAACTTCGCATATAGAGGGGCAAAAAGGTGTATTAACCCAATAATTAATTATACATTTGCTATCGTTTCAAAATTATGTACCAAAATAATATAATTCACATGAATTTTTTGTTCTAAGGGTTTTAAAGGAATTAGGGTTTAGAGTCCTAAAATTCTACATTTTTTATACCATCTCCAACTCATAACCTATATTATTTAAGACTTTTAAAACCAAACACTTCTCCAATCATAGAATAAACTTAACCTATAATACTTAAAGTAAAACTTCATGTTTAAAGCTTTTTCATCCTTGGTTGTAAAAGTGAACCTCACTTATTTTACTTCTACTAATCATTATTAAATCACACTCACTTTATCAACTTAATTAAACTTGGACAATAGAATTAAACTCACTTTATTCACTTAACAGAACTTAGATAATAAATTTAAAGTAACAAAATAATAAATGTAGCAGGGGTGAGAGTCAGATAGTTACGTCAGTTTTAGTCATAATAACTATAATTATGACTATTGACTGCCCAAAGTTAATCAATTAATCATTTTCAACCTTTAACTATAACCATATTTTACCATCATCTTTTTGCGGGATACTCTTGAGCAGGCGCGCTTTCCTCCTAATCAAATTGAGGTTATTATGATATGTATCTCGACTACGTCCTTCCAGGTTCTCTAGAATGGCTGCTGCTCGGAAGCTTTCACTCCATCCATAGGTCTGAGACAAGGATGCCCTCTCTCTCTCTCTCCTTATCTCATTACGCTCTACATGGAGAGATTTAGTCAAATGATCAACTCTGTTGTCTCTTTTGGTTACTGGAAGCCGGTTCAGTTGGTCAGAAATGGTGAACCCCTCTCACATGTTTTCTTTGCTGACGACTTGGTGTTTATGGGACAAGCTTGTAAGGAGCAGGCTCATGTTATTATTGATATCTTTCACCAGTTATGTGAAGCTTCTGGTCATAACAAGGAAAAATCTAGGGTTTTTTCCTCGTCCAAGATGGACAAGAGTGTCTCTAGGGATGTGTCTGAGATTCTCGGTATTGCGGCTACTCAAAATCTTGGCCGCTATCTTGGAGTTCCTCTTCTGCATGGTAGAGTGACGCGTTCAACTTATGAGTTTATCCTAGCCATAATGGATAAGAAACTCGTTGGGTGGAAAGCCAATAATCTTTCTTTGGCGGGCAGAGTTACCCTGGCTTCTTCTGTGCTTAATGCCATTCCCTCTTATGTCATGCAAACTGCGTTTCTCCCTGTGCATATTTGTGAGTCGATTGATAGAAAAATTTGGGATTTTATCCGGGGTTCGGTTGAGGGGGTACAAAAAATTCATAACATCAACTGGGAGACTGTCTGTAAACCCAAAAGCTTGGGGGGTTTGGGTCTCCGCAATGCCTGTGATCTCAGTAAGGCTTTCTTGATGAAAATTGTGTGGGGATTAATTTCTCGCCCTATAGAGTTATGGGCGAAAGTCCTCATGCCGAAGTACTTAAAGAAAACAGACAATGGTTTTGTTTTGGCAAGGAAGAAAGGGTTCTCTGCGACTTGGCGTGGGGTCCTGAAAGTCTAGCCGTTTGTGGTTAACGGCTTGCATTGGAGCATTCGGGATGGTCTGAGCACTCATTTCTGGACGGATCGCTGGGTGGATAGTGGCATTGTTCTGGTGGATCATGCACTGGATATTCAAGGTTTGGATAACTCTCTTCTTGTTTCTCAAGTTTGTTCCGATCCGGGTGTGTGGAATTTTGATTTTCTTCTTTCAGTGCTTCCTCGTGATATTGTGATGCAGGTGGTGGGCATGTCTCCTCCAGTTGAAAGGCTGGGAAAGGACTCCTTAGTTTGGGGCTTGGAAGCTAATGACATGTTTTCCATTCGGTCGGCTTATTTGATGATTACTGACAATGCAACCTCCCCCTCGGAACCCTTGTGGCGCTGTATTTGGAATTGGAACGGTCCAAGCAAGATTAAACATTTCCTTTGGTTGGCATCGCACAAATGAATCCTTACTAATGACTAATCTGTATGCTTAACATCGAAACCCTAACAGCGGTTGTATAACCGCTGTTTGATGTACCTTGCGAACAGCAGTAAAATTAAATCCAACAATGAATAAATAAACGCTGTTAGCTAACAGTGGAAAATAAACCGCTGTTAAGCTAACATCGGATTTATCGGCTGTTAGGATAACTCGTGAAAATTTCAGCTCCCGCCATAGCAAAACGACACATCGTTGAATTCAGCTCGTGCATTAAGGCCATATCTGCACGAGTTGTGGACAACAACGATTTAGATGCTATTCAAGACCGACTTGTCATGGTTGTGTGTCATATGGAAATGATCTTTCCACCTGCTTTTTTCACAGTGATGGTACATCTTGCACTACATTTGGTTGAAGAGGTTCGACTAGGCGGACCAGTTCAGTACAGATGGATGTATCCAATAGAGAGATTTCTAGGAAAATTGAAAGGATTTGTTGGGAACAGGGCACAACCAGAAGGTTCAATTGTTGAAGGTTAGATAAACAATGAAATTTATACGTTTTCATCAATGTATCTAGATGACATTGTGGAGTCACGATTCAATCGTGAGAAACGAGTTCACGATCGCGACAAAGATCAAACGAATCATTCATCTGACATATTTCCCATAGTTGATAAAGTAGCTGGAAAAGGAACACCGTACAAAATGCGGGAAGAAGAATTACTACAAGCACATCGACATGTATTGTTTAACATCGAAAGTGTTGAACCTTTCATCGATTAAGTGTTGAACCTTTTGTAGCTCACCAAGAAAAACAAAGATTATGTGAATATTAACAAACATCTTGTACTTGGTTTGCTTAGTGAATACAAATCCATCATTAAGCGTAAGTATCGAGGTGTAGCTGCACAACGAAGAGCAACTCTGAAATAGAGAAAATAATTCATCGCGAGTTTCCAAAATGGTTCAAGTGGCGGGTAAGTAGTATTTATGATCAATTTTGTGTCATCAAATCCATATAGGTTGTCTAAAGTTGTTTATCTTTTTCAATGAAGATTATTAACGATAAAGTGGTGACTCATTCTTCTGATATGAAAATGATGGCAAGAGGACCACTTGTTGAAGCTAAGAAGTTCAGAACATTTGATGTTAACGGCTATAGATTTCGTACTTTAGAACTGGAGAAGATGATGATGACACAAAATAGTGGAGTTTTTGTTCGTTTGGGTACTCAAAGCTATTGTAGTTTAGTGGACAATAACCCTATTGAGGGTTCGGTGCCATATTATGGAAAATTGGAAGACATCATTCAGTTGAACTACTGTGGAAGATGGGTGACTGTATTCAAATGCAAGTAGGGGTTACAAGTAGGATGATTTGGGATTCGAATGTTTGAACTTCTCTCATCTCATACATACTAGCACTCAAGCTGGAGATGAGCCATATGTAGCAGCAAGTCTTGTGAAGATGGCGTATTATGTCACTGATGTAAAAGACAAGGAATGGTGTATTCCTATACATATTAAGCCAAGAGATTTGTATGAAATAGGTGATGCTTCAAATTATGGAATAGTTTTTGAGACATTCCAACAGCCAGTGTTACCCAATATTGCTGATGATGGCTCAAACACACTTCTTTCACGAAGCGGTGTTCAAGCAGACTTCGATTGATCATACCATGTAATAGATTCATGATAATTTTTTGTTGTGAATACTAGATTCAACAAATAGCTAATAAAATTTTTGTTATTTAAATCATGTAGAGATGGCAGATGTGATGGGAGGTGCTAGCGCTGGTGGAGATGGAGGTGGTGACGGCCGTCAGCCAAACAAGGAGACTGGTTTTAGCTGGTACAAGTGTCACATGGTTGGTATGTATACCTCTATAAGAACGATTTTGTTGTTGTTTTCATTTAGTATTTTTCATATCTCATACTGATGTGTTTATCTTCGAAATTGTAGATGCTTTTGGTAATATAACAATGGAGAAATGGAAAGTTCGTGATTGGATGGAGGTTGGATATGATGGTCGAAAGATTTTGGTGCCGCTTGATGCAGGGCGAGTACCATGTGAGAGAGAAGGAAAATACCTACGACAGGTGCTTGGTAAGATTTTCGGTATTGACAACTTACCAATTGGTCCAGAAGATTGGAGGAATGTTAGTGACTTGGACAAGGCGAGAAATTTGGGACTCATACATAGTGGTACGTATGAGTGTTTACATTACTAATCAATGTGAATGATTTTATGTTTATGTAACATTTTAGTAATTAACAGTTTCTTGTCAAAAATTGTGTAGCTAAGGTTTACCTGGGTACCTGAGGACGAGCACGTCATGAAGAGGTACGTACTCCAGCACGTGGGGAAGAAGTGGAGGGAACATTAAGGCAGGGTATGGAGTGGAGTGTTCGGGGAAGGCTTGCATGACCAGGACTACCTCATAGAACACAAACCGAATGAGAACTATGATGACAGAGATTGGGAGAGGTTTGTGAAGTACAGGATGGAAACCAAAGGCTAAAACTGATCTGCAATCAACAAGGCTAACAGAGCGGTTCAGAATTTACCATACGCACGGGTCAAAGCCTTTCAACATAACACAAGAGGAAAAGGTACACATTATATTATCATTAGTAATAGTTTGAATCTTCTAAAATTAGTAGCATGATTAATATGCATGCATTACTCGTTCAGGAGAAAGAGAAGGGTGGACTGATATCTAGGGGGCCTCTTTCTAACTACTCAAAAAAAGGGTAAGAAAGGATGGCCAAACAAAGAGACGCAGGATATGTATGTAAGTATCCAGTATTATGTTTTCAATTATAGAACGTGCACAACGTTATTCTAATTATGTTGTATTTTTCTTAACTATTTTGTAGGAAGCAGTTGAGGAGAATGTTGCGAATCCGGATATTGACCCTGCAATTGGTCCGGACGATGATGTGGGGAGATTGTACAAAGGAAAAGAGAAGCCAGGACGAGTGCGTCATATGGGACCAGGGAAGAAGCCTTCTGTGGTGAGTTTGTAATCTCTTAGTTTGTGAATTAAATGGGTTCATATATGCATGTAGGTCATTTATTGTGTTTAGGTGTTTTGTAGAAATGTGTGTTGGAGGTTTGTTAGTTTTGCAGATTGAAGAGTATGAGTATAGGTTGAATTTGCAGATAGGTCATGCCCAAACTTCTGATTTTTTACATTTTCTTTTCTTCTTTCAGGTATTCCAAAACAAACAAGCCTCTACCTCTACTGCTACTCCAACGTTGCAAGTTCAAGACCCACTCATGAGACAATTTGTTCTCGCAATAATTGAAGAGTTGAAGTGGCTCTCTGGTGGAAACCCGCTCTCACAGGAGATGCAAAACTTTGCAACTCTTTTTGGAGGTAGCACCTCATCAAGACATATGTCTAGTAGCTCCGAGGCTAGTGGGAGTGCTAGGGAAAAGTGACCAGCAGAAGGAACTACACCAGATGAGGATGATGATGAAGATGATGCGAGGAAGGCAGAGACGATTAGGCTAGGAAGTAATTAGGATTGCATTACTTTTGTGTGAACTGAACCTTGAATAGTTATGGTATTATTATGTATTGGACCTAGAATATATTAATTAAGTGTTAGTTGTGTGTATATGAAATCATACATTGAGCGTGAAATTAGTTGTGTACTGAAAATTCAGAATTAGGGATCCAGAAATTCAGAAATCAGCATTCAAAATCCGGAAATGAATCCAGATTTCTGGATTCTTGGATCCTAATTTCTGGATTCCTGGATCCTGATTTCTGAATGGTTTTGTATTTTAACTTCGGAAATAATGTGTTGTTAAAATAAAATAAAACTGATGTTAAGTTAACAACGATTATATGACCATTGTTAACCTAACAACGGTTATAATTCGCTGTTAATCTAACAGTGGATATTATATCCGTTGTTAGCCCAACAGCGGACAGTAACCGCTATTAAAGTGATCCGCTGTTAGATTTAACGGCGGTCTTACTATCCACTGTTAGGTGAGCTTACATTACTCAAACTAAAAGCGGATATGCAACCGCCGTTAGATATATTAACATCGGCTTATCTGCTATTAAAATGAATAAAAAACCTATGTTAGAGTAGCATTTTCTTGTAGTGTAATGAGGAAAAAGGCCGACGGCATCTTACTAATCAGGTTTTGTGTTACCATTGTTCTGTTCATATTGAGTCCATTTCACATGTCATCTACGACTGTGATTTTGCCATGTAGGTTTGGAGGCTTATCCTACCTTTTGCGATCTCGACGAGAGCAGCTTACAGAGATTTTGTGTCCTGGTGGAAGTTTATGTTGATGGATAAGGATTCAAGCATTAAGTTTGTCATCGTTGCGTGGGTTCTGTGGAAAGATCGAAACAAACTGATTTTTGAGGGAGTCAATCAATCAGTAATTGAGATATCGGAACAATGTAAGTTTTGGATTAACCTTGTACTCTCGAACTAGAAGACCAATCAATTGGGCCGAGAAACGCCATGTTTAGCTCGACAGACCCAGTTGATTGCTTGGCGGCCAGGTGATGAGGGATGGTCCATACATAACACTGACTAATCACGTTATGCCCACTCTGGCTCGACGGCAATTGGAGGGCTGATCCGAGATGATTGTGGGAAGTTCGTGGAAGCATTCACAGCTATGTGGGAGACTGCTCTATCACAAGGGCGGAATTGAGTGCTATTGTGCAGGGTCTGAAGTTGGAGTGGGATATTGGAGTTAGAAAGGTTATTGTCCAATCAGATTCAAGGGCTACGATTGCTATTCTGCAAAATACCGATACAAACCATCAACATGCAATTCTCGTTTCTGAGTTCCAAGAGCTTAAGTCGAGGAATTGAGATATTTCTATTGTTCATGTTTTTAGGGAGGCCAATTATGGGGCTAATTATCTGGCCAATCTTGGTCACTCTTATTGCTTTGGGTTGCTTTTGTTTTCGCAATCGGATTCAACTCTAGCTCATTGGTTGCGGTATGACCTCATTGGGGTCGCCATGCCAAGAGTGATTTATTTCTAATTTCTCTAGGGTTTAGTCCCCATCTTATAACCCAAAAAATATTTTACCACCATCTTTAATGTGGAAGTGATGACTTCAAATATGAACCAAAATAGCATATAACTAAAATTGGTGGATAGATCTCACATGTGGATGGTGGGCGAAGAAGTTGGTTAGACGTGCGGTAGTTGAAGGTTGATAGATGTACTGGTATTTTGGGGAAAAAATACACATTTTCTCCGAGTTATTTATGACTAAGTTATTTTAGTTTATAAAAAAATTATGTTCAATTATTTATTTATCGATATTCACTATAATTAATTATAGTAGTGTATGCATAAATGATGATCAAGTTATAGTATTATGTCAGCTTTAGGGTTTTTCGTTCGTTTTGGTTCGGTGATGACTTTGCCGCCGCCGGCGGGAGGTCCTAGTGCCACGCCTCCCGGCTCCTCGCCTTCGAAGGTAGTAAAAAAGGCTAAAACTGGGGATGCAGATGGGGTGGTGGGGCGTGATATCACGCAACAGGAGAAGAGTCCGCCTAGCCCGGCTAGGGCTAATCGAGTCCGAGAGGGTCTGTCTTTCAAAGATACGGTCATGGGAGAATCTGCTGATCACTTCTGGCCGAATGAGGATGAGTTCCTCCTGACAGATGAATCTGATGAGGAAGGAGAGGATGATGAATCCTGTCCGACTATCAGAATTCCGGACGAGGAGAAGATACGTGTGAGGAGGAATTGGACTAAATCCCTCATACTCCGTACTCTTGGTAAAAGCTTTTCCCATGCTTTTATGACAAGGAAATTGCAATTCCTTTGGTCCAAGCAAGGGCGTGTCTCAATCTGGGACATCGGCTTCGGGCACTTTGTGGCCAAGTTTGAAACGGAGGCGGATTTTAACCGAGCTTTGCTAGACGGACCATGGCTTGTGGGAGATCACTACGTCGTCTTCGAGGAATGGAGACCGAATTTTGAGCCAGGATTTTCCCAAGTCAACTCTATCAGAGTATGGGAAAGGCTTCCAGGTATCCCACTTGAGAATTATGATGCAACTATCCTGAAGATTATCGGAGATAGGATTGGCAAGACCGTGCGGGTTGATGGAACCACTCTGTTTGGGAACCGTGGCAACTACGCAAGAATCTGTGTTGAAGTGGATTTACTCAAACCTCTTATGTCTAAGTACCGGCTACGAAGTAGGGTCCGTCGTATTGAGTACGAAGGACTGCATGAGATTTGCTTCACATGTGGTAGGTATGGCCACGAAGATAAAGCTTGCCCCGCCACTAGGCTGGCTGAACCCACTCTGACTCAAACCTTGGAGAAGTTGTTTGATAATCCTGTTTTCAAGGAGATGGATGCGAGACCGGAAATTGAAGAGGACTTTGGCCCGTGGATGAAAGCGAAGAAGCACGTGCGGCGTAGACGTAATGCCCCCAAAGCTTCTCCAGCCATAGAGGAGAAGAACGTCGGAGGCTCTAGATTCTCTCCCATTAGAGTTGAGAGTCCGAACCAGCCAGTTGAGCGTCCGACTATAGATTCGGAGGTGGATGACAGGTCGGGAAGCTCTCAGAATCCTCCCTCGGCCCTTGCGGAAGCTGTTACTGAGGATGGAGTTGCGAGTGTGGCAGCTGGTCACCCCGAAGTTTCAGTCCCAACTCCGGTTGGTCCTGTGATTGAGAGTGTGGGACAGGAAATTGTGGAGGCCAATGACCCATATCCTACCGGGGGGTCGATAACCGGAGCTCTGAGGGTCTATTTGTTTCTGCTATTCATCCTAGGAGCCCGAACCAGGCTGGTAAAACATCGAGGACCCCTCTTGAACCCCTTCCTTCTCAGCCTCGAGGTAATGCACCTTCTCAGGTCAATAGGGCTCTTGTTTTAGAGTCTTCCCCTAGTAACAAACAAGCTGGGGATAAGCCGGGAGTTGTCTCGTTGATGAAGAACAAAGAGAAGATGGTGACAGGAGGGAGCGGCCTGAAAGGAAGCTCTAAGATGTGGAAGGGGGACCCGACTAAGTCTAAACCCCCACCGTAAGCTTGCTCGGGTGTGTTTGTCCACGTCTTTTCTCCTTTCCGATGGTTAAAGTCTTTTCGTGGAATTGTCGTGGCGCGAGCCACGCTAACTTCTTTACTGCTTTTAAGAGTTACAATAGTGATTTTAGCCCGACTGTGGTGATTTTGGTTGAGCCGAGAGTTAGTGGTGTTACGGCTGCAAGTGTTTGTGATAAATTTGGGTTTGATGGGTGCTTTAGGGAGGAGGCTGTTGGATTTGCATGCGGAATATGGGTGCTTTGGCATACAACTGAAGTTTTCCTCCGTGTTGTCGAGTCGTCGCGACAATTTGTGCACATGATCGGCTCCTCCAATAGTATGGGTGACTTTTACCTTATTGCTGTCTATAGTAGCCCGAGTTCGGTTGAGAGAGGTAATTTGTGGAACGACCTTTGTCGGTTGTCGTCTCAGATTTCTTCGCCTTGGCTGGTTATCGGAGACTTTAATGCCATGTTGTCGTCTTCGGACAAAAGGGGAGTTACAACTTTCAGTAGTCAACATAGCCAACCCTTTGTTGATTGTTGTGATGTGTGTGGCCTTCTTGATCTTGGGGTCATTGGCCCGAGGCACACTTGGTACCGGAATTCCACGTCTGAGCGGCTGGATAGAGGTCTGATTAATAGTGATTGGAACTTGAAATTTCCTTCCACTAAGATCCGTCACCTACGTCGTCTTTATTCGGATCATCGGTCAATTTTGTTGTTTATGGACAAGGGTCGTCCAGTTAATCTGCCTAAACCTTTCAAGTTCCTTGCGCCTTGGCTTGGACACGATGACTACCAAGGTGTTGTCAGAGAAGCTTGGCTACGCAATGGAGACTTGCCTATTAAGCTCAGAATCTTACCCCGCGTCTTCGTCAATGGAATAAAACTGTTTTTGGTAATGTCTTTCAGCGGAAGAGAGACTTGCTGAAGAGATTGGAGGAGATTGAATTGCAAGTGGATACTCACCCGACGATAAGGAATCGCGATGAGGAGGGTAATATTCGGCTGGAATTGGAAAAAAAATTGTGGGATGAAGAGCTTATTTGGATTCAAAAGGCTAGAAACAAATGGGTTCTTGAAGGAGACCGAAATACGAAATTTTTTCACAATGCAGTGCTTCGGAGAAGAGCCTTTAACAAGATTTCTCGCCTTAAAGATGCTGGTGGGAACTGGGTTGAAGATGATGAAACTATATTGGGATTGGCAAAAGAGTTCTTTGAGAATCTGTTTCGGTCAAGGGATTTAGCTGTTACGACTCCTGCTTCTATTAGCGGGTTGTCCTCCTTGTCTAGTGATGAAATTGACGATATGAAAGTCATCTTCTCTCATGGGGAAGTCCAAAAAGCTATTAATTCCATGAGCGGTTTTAAAGCACCAGGTTTGGATGGCTTCCATCCGATCTTTTATCAAAAGTGTTGGAGTATTGTTGGAGCGGACCTGATCAGATTCGTGAGAGAGGTCTTCATTAACCCACGCAGGATCGAATCTGTCAATGCTACCCTCCTGGTCTTAATCCCCAAGATCAGCTAGCCGCTCAATCTTTCTCAGTTCAGGCCAATCAGCCTTTGTAACGTTTCCTATAAAGTGGTCACGAAGTGCATCGCAAACAGATTTAAGAAGCTCATGCCGAAGCTTGTTCATCCGTCTCAGACGAGCTTCGTTCCAGGTAGACATATTACTGACAATATTATTATTGTGCAGGAAGTGGTCCATTCGATGCATGCTAAAGCCTCCAGTAAAAGTCTGATGATCCTAAAAATTGACTTAGCCAAGGCGTATGACAAACTTCGCTGGTCGTTTATCGAAGAGACCCTTGTTGCTATGCAGTTCCCTCCTAACATGGTTAAACTTGTTATTGAATGTATTTCCACATCAAGCTTCCAGATTCAGTGGAACGGAGGAGTGTCGCTTTAAACCGGGTCGAGGAATTTGACAAGGGTGCCCACTTTCGCCATATCTGTTCACACTTTGTATGGAGCGTCTGAGCTGTCTAATTCGTCAAAGTGTGGATCGCGGTAGCTGGAAACCTATTTACCTTACCAGAGGTGGAACAGAGCTTACCCACATGTTTTTCACCGACGATCTGGTTTTATTTGGGTGGGCCACGCCGGATCAAGCCAGTGTTATTAATGGAGTCTTAGAGGAATTTAGCACCATCTCAGGACATGAAATTAGTCGGGACAAAGTCGAGGCTCTATTTTTCAAAGAACACCAGAAAAGATGTTTCGCAGAGAATCTGCTCGACTCTGGCGATCCCGACTACTCAAGACCTGGGTAGATACCTTGGAGTGTCGATTATTCATGGTAGGAATTCCAAGAATCTATACCAGTACCTGTTGGAGAGAATCGACCAGAAGCTCGCTGGCTGGCGATCTAAAGTTCTGTCAGCAGCGGGCCGAGCTTCTCTTGCTCTGTCAGTTCTGAACTCGGTCCCAACGTTTGCGATGCAAACTACATTTCTCCCTGCTGAGATTTGTGAACAGATTGATAGGAAGCTGAGAAACTTTATATGGGGCTCTAGTAATGGTGATAGGAAGATCCACTTAATCAATTGGAAGAGCGTCTGCACTCTGAAGTCCAAAGGAGGATTGGGTAGCTGGAGTGCCAAAGAGCTGAATTTGGCTTTCCTTATGAAGCTATGTTGGGGCATGATGAAGAATCCTAATGAGTTGTGGGTGAAGGTCCTAACGTCTAAGTACCTGAAGCGTACATCTATGGGATTTCTGCCTCGTGCTACTAAGAGGTTCTCGGCGTGCTGGCGGGGGATGTAGGTGGGTTGGCTTGGGGTATTAGGGATGGTCGTACCACCAACTTTTGGAAAGAACGGTGGCTTGATTGTGGCCTGATTTTAGGGGAGCATGTTTCCCCGACCCTTGGCTATGAGGATATGGTGGTGGCCGATTTCTGTACTAGTGATGGAGCATGGGATGTAACTACACTCTCTAGGTTACTACCACAAAACCTTTTGGAAGCAGTTATAGGAATGACACCGCCTCGCAGCGGTACGGAAGCTGATATGCCGATTTGGGGGCTGGAAGCAAATGGACAATACTCGGTACGCTCGGGTTATTTACTTGCTAGTGAAATCGCCGATGAGACGGATAATCTGGGGAGTTCGATCTGGCGATGGGAGGGACCTCAATGAATTCATCATTTCCTGTGGCTTGCGGCTGAAAGCAAACTCCTCACGAATGTAGAGCGTTGTAGACGTCACCTTGCTACTACGGACGAATGCGGTGGTTGCAACTCGGCTAGTGAATCGATGCTGCATATTGTGAGGGATTGCCCGGTGGCGAAGGAAGTTTAGTGTGATTTATTGGGGGTGAGCTCAGGGCATGAATTCAATCAATATCTAAGACACCACCATAACTCCTTACCCTTAGGTTTAAGACCGGCGAACGTTCGCTCTATCCGTTCAAGCTACCAAGATTAATTAGCCGCCCGGGTACGGTCGCCTCTCGCAATGACTTAACTTAACTGGTGCAATTGCTAATGATTTATGAGTTACTCTTGCAGTGGATTAACCCTAATTGGTTCCTACGAAAGGCACACTCCAATGATTAGGTTAATTGTTCAATTTGATGTTTTAAAGTAAGGCGAGCATTCGCTTCTATCCTTAGCTTAACAAGAATCTAATCTAGGTGATCAATCCAGACAAGAAACATGAACAATGAAGAACAAATCAAACATGAAAGAGAAACTGATTGAACTTTGAATCTAATCACCGCCGATCTGTGACCGCTTTAAAGCCCTGGGTCACTTAGGGTTCATCTAGTCTAAGCTCTAAGAGTTTAGCTACTCATGTTTTTCACAAAAGAATCAAAGACAGAAATAGAGTTCATCATACAGAGGAAGAACAGAAAAGGGTTTTAAAAACCTAATTAAGACGACTCCGGCAGAACTTCGATCTTCCGGTAAACTGCAATCCTAGCTCCGAGTCTTCGAGATGGAAGGGATGGCGTCACGATCTCTTCTTGGCTCTTCGAACTCTAAACTCTCCTTCAGAACTCTTGAGAATTCTGAGAATTTCGGTATTAGTTGGTAATTATGATGTATGAAAAGTCCTTTTCCGATTTTGGACCGCCGGTTAAGTATTTATACTTAACCCTAATACCGCCGGATTTTAACTAAGATTTTCGCAGAAAATATTAAGGGATTTTCGCTGAAAATCCTAGTGCGAAAGGGATGACTGCCGGCTGGATTCTTCTGTAGTTTTCGGACCATTGGTTCTCTGTGAAAACTTCACATTTTAATCGAAAACTTCCTTGAATGAGCTCAGTCGATTTGTGCATGGATTTTCGCCGAAAACCTTGGGTGTTTTCGGCGAAATCTTCAGTGTAAAACGGGGCAGAAGTTTGGTTTGACTTGATTGGCTCCTTGGATCGATTCCGATGCGATTCCTCGAGGTTCCAACGCCTTAGACACGTCCTTGGCTACTTATTTGACGGCAAAAACCTGTGCTAACATAGAAACACTAGAAAACCATCAAATAGACCTGAAACGGGCCAAAGTAACACAAATGGCACGAGATAGAGCAATTGATTGAATATTCATTATTCTACCCTAAAAATCATGTCTTAGCAATGAAATGTCGCTTAAATGAGGCTGATAATCACGTCAATTCGAGTGTCATCAAAATACCCCACACTTAAGCTTTTGTTTGTCCTCAAGCAAACTGAATAGAAACGCTCATGTTCACAATTGATAAGATCGATTAAATTGGAGCTCAATCAAACACAATGAATTATTAGACAGATAATTGCTAGAACAAGAAACCTAACATGCATACAGATTAGCCAAACAACCTAGTCTCACTAATAAACTGCACACGACAAGTAATCGTAACCAATTATGCACGAATTTGACCTGACCGACCAGACTCCTCACACAGGAAATATAGTACAATGGGGACTCTCACTTTCTGTGTTTAAGGACGTGTTTATGCTCTCAATCATTTTCTGTTACTGAATTCTGTCATAAGTTTGCAACTCGACCACATCTCCACCACTGTGACAACACGAGGAACTAGTCAAGAAGGACTTCCCTGCTAGGACTGTAACGAATTCTACACTACAAGGGTTTATAATGAGATGGATGATGGGAATGTATGATGATGGCTTTGGTGCGGTGTAGCTTTCGACTAACTTCCCTCGAATCTAGCCTATGGCTTCCTACCATCTAACTAGACACGGGTGGAATAGTGAACGCTCGTCCTATGATACCCTCAAGAAACCTAGCACTTTATTTCTTTTCTTACACATTTTTTCTTTTTTGACTTTTCTTTTGACTTCATTCTTCCATTTGTAGGGAGAATAACGTTTATTGAACTAAAAACTTGAAACTTTTCTGATTTTTCTGTTTTTTCTTCTTTCTTATTTTTTAGAAATTTGCTACTTTTCTCTTTTCTCTTTTTTTTTTCTTTTGTGCTGATTCTTTCTTTTAGTTGTTAGAGGGGTTTACACGTTTGGACATAATAGCTAAGACCACATGTTTAATGGCCATAGGCAGGTTACCACAAACCGACTTCTGGTAGGTCAATCTAGAACTACAACCACATGGGATCAACGAGGAATGAAAGAATGGGAAATGGATGTAATGTATTATCGAACCGAAGGAACAGACCAAGCTCAAGGGTTTAAACCTAATGGATTTATCGTTTGGTAGGCTATCTGGCTTAGTAGCTGAATCTAGGTGCCCCTATCATTCTAGAACTCGTGTCATCGTGTGGTCTCAAGTAGGTCTCATGCAAATTCTAACTCATTCAAGCAAACAGAAAACCACTCAAAAAGAATTGAAATTTCAAGTTACGTGCAATGGATCAAAAGCTCACAGTTGGTTTGCTAGTCGGATTCGGTCATTTTCATGCAATCAAGGCTACAAACTACAAGTGTGATTTTAAAATTCTGTTCTGACCGGGCAATTTAGCATCAAAATATACACATTGGTTCTCAAGTTCTAGGTTAAGCAGTCTAAGCATCATTATGAAGGATTGAACAACAACTTAACATCAAAAATCAAGAACTGAGTCATTCTAATGCTAGAGAGACTGGACAGGAATCACGAGGCACACAAAAATACAATCAAGGGCAATCAAGTTCATGCAAGGCTCTCTAGCATCCTACCCCACACTTAAATCGGATTGTGTCCTCACAGGACTAATTCTAGAGTTCAGAGTGAAGTAGAAGAACCTGGACCGAGATGGTTGGCGTAGGGGATGAGCACGGATCCTCGGAGCAGAGGCAATCTACCAAAGCGAAGCAAAGGGAATCTACCGATTGCCTGCAAAACAAAAACACATGAAATATAAAAAGGAAACCGGGACAAGTGTCCCGGGTCCACACAGAAAAAAGTTGGATCGAAATCCAAAAAGAAGAAATAAAAAGAAAGGACCAGAAAAGGAATACAACCCGATCACTGCTGGTCAGGTGGACCGGGAGGTGGGAAGTGGAGGATGTCGCCGAGCTGGCGTTGCCACGCCAGATGTGCCTCATACCGCTCGTCGGACGGTGCATATGTTGCTGCATAATAGTCCATCTCGCCTCTTGAGTGGCGTTGTCGGTGATGCGCCACTCCTGCAGTCGCTCGTATAGCTCCCCAACATCCGCGGGGTACGGGTGGTGCTGTGGGTGAGGTGCCTGATATGGATCTGGAATGGGTGGCGGCGACTGGTGTGCATTCCCTGCCTGATGGTGTGGCGAGGGTGTAGGATCATGAAATTCTGGCTCATACTGATGTTGAGGCTCCTCAGAATCATCTTCTTCCTCCGACTCATCCTCGTCTTGGAGAGGAGGATCTGCTGCTATCTGGGGACTGAGGTCCAGCTCGAGGTCGTACTCGATCGCCAAATCACCTCCGACGGTGCGTACTCTGCGGCGTGGGATGTTCGGGCCATATTCTTGGCTGAGCCTGAAGGAGATGATGAGTCGGCCTACAAAGTTGCCTCCCAGGAGTGAGCGAGGTGGCCTCGACCTCTGAGTCTTCTGGCGGAGTAGTCAGGCAAGCACTCATCCGGGATGAAGAGGATAACTCTCCCGGATGGCGCAATGAAGAAGAAGCTCCTGTCGGCTGATATGGTGGCGGTCCTTCTCTGGAGCATACAAAAGAGAACGACGCCAAACCATGTGAATGAATTTATAGAGAGGGTGAGAGAGAGACTTAACTGAATTATCCTTCGTGAGACGATCGCCGGGCACTCCAGTCATGTGGCTCTAGAGTCCATGGTACTCCTCTCCGTCGTCATCGTCGTTCTCCCAGCCGAGGTGATGTCCCTCGTAGTGCTCGCGGGGTATACCTAAACGAGCAGCAAACTCATCATAGGTGAGTGTTCTGTACACCCCGCCCAGATAGAAGGTGAAGACCTTCTTGTGCTGCCTCCTCTTGTGCTCGTCCAGATCGAACGTCGCCCAAAACTCCTGAAGAGCGACGTCTGGGAAGTCGGCGGCAAACGTGGTTAGCTCCAGGAGTCTAGCATGCGTCAGTGCATCGAGCACGTTCTAGGTGCCAGTCCTCATCGTGATTGAAGAGGGACTCCATGGAAAGGGGGCGAACACCAGCTCCAGGGATATGCTCGAGCTGCTGGTAGCGCTCGAAGTAGTACTGGGGTAAGCGAGCAACGGTGTGGTGGTACCCATCACGGCCAGGGAAAGCTGGTGGAGGGCTCTGGACAGCGGGTGTGACGGGAGTGGGAGCTCGGGAGCTGGAGGCGGTGTCAAGTCTCTGCTTGGTCCTGCGCTCATGAGTTACGTTCTTAAGCAAGAAAACAAACCAGATTAGTCAAACTAAAACCCTACCCCACACTTAGTAGAAAAACTCAATTTCACAAAGAAATAAGGAAAACCGAGTGGGGGTAAGTAAAGCAGATTAACCGGTAATCACAAACAATTAAGATACATGCTTAGGGACAGCTAGAATAGAATCATCACAATCAGAGTTCGGAAGTCAAATCGACATTCAAAAAGTCAACATAATAGAACATTGAACCCTAATCATGGCAATATTAGCACAAAGCGGGAAATGACGGTATAACATGATCTCAGATGGCAAATACAATAATATGAACGTGAATGAGCACATAAGGCAGCCAAAGGATCATAGATAAGTCAAAGTCAAACCGACATTTCTCAAAAGTCAACACCACAAAGAATAGGTCTTATGCATAGCAACACATGATCAAACGATATGGAAATTAAGCACAATACTCCCTAATCATGCTAGATCAGTCCAAGGAGTTCAGCTAACCTAGTTCACACGAAATCAGTCGGCACGCAAATCGAGGTAAACCGAAAAGTCAACCGAAAGTCAACCCCAACGAAATTCAGCATTCAACATGTCAAAAGATTCGGAATGAAAAGTTCTACAACTTACCTTGAAACCATGGGAGCTGAAAATGAACGGAGAAAGAGAAATCGGTGAAAAACTCGAAAATCTAGGGTTTGGCTGAATGGGAGCTCTAGAGCTCCGATTTGGACGATCTACGTCTCAAAATGATCGAAAAGGAAGGGAAGTAGGGTGGCGGCGGTCGGTGATGGCGGCTGGTTTGGTCGGCGGCGACGAAAGAGAGGGTGGCGGCGGCGAGTGTTTAAAACAAAAGGGGGAGGGGTTTTAAGTTTTCGAAAATGGAAGTGAGGAGAGAGAGGAGACACGACCGGGAATTAAAAGGGATATATAGGTCCGAAATTTGCCTTGAGTTTTCGGCGAAAACTAGGGCAAAGTTTCGCCGAAAACATCAGTTAAAATGCACTGCCGGTTTTTCAAAAGGATTTTCGCCGAAAATTTCAAGGAATTTTCGGCAAAAAGTTTAACTAAAAACGTCTGGAAACACAGTGATATTTCAAAGGGATTTTTTGCCGAAAACATGGGTCATTTTCGCCAAAAATTTTGACCTGTACGATTGAAAATATTTTCGCAATCCTGGCAAACTTCAGAAAATCACAGTTAAATCCACAAAAATCGGAACAACCTCAAACAATTTGCGATTGACACTATGACACACAGACTACACACAAAAAATAAGAAATCAAACAAACTGACACTTTTGGCTCCCCCGAACCGACTCTAAAACACTAAGGTTGACACAAATGAAAAAAAAACTGACTCCAGCCGTGGGTTGCCTCTCACGAAGCGCTCTTTTATTAACGTCCTTGAGCTGGACGATACCTGGACGGTATTAGGAGACATCCGAACTCAGGTTCTCCTTAATGCTAGCATTGGAGTTCATGAAGTAGAGCTTCGGGGCATCTCCGTTAAGCACAAATTTCTTCCCGTTAGCGTGTATGAGCTTGGTATGTCCGTCGGGAAGGTGCTCAGTGATCTTGAACGGACCAAAGAGCTCTGTCAAGGGATCATCTTCTACGAGTAAGACGGTAGAAGGGATGAGAATGATTGACTTCGTCTTCTCTTTACCCTCCGGCTTTGTATCACCAGGATCGGTGATCGTAGGTATTTCCTTAGGAGATGCTTTTGGCTTCTCCTTCAATACTTGTTCCGATGCCGGTAGCTCGGAACGAATTGGCGGTGCAGCTGGCTCGGTAGAAGGTGGCGGCAAAACTGGTCTCCAGACCATTTGAGTCTTCGTTTTCTTGTTCTTCCCCCGGGGCCTGCTAGGTTTCTTGTTTGGCTGTGAAGAAGAGGCTTTCAGTTCCTTCTTTTTTGCGGCTTCTGAACAGCAGATTTTGGCTTCTGCTTCATAACCTGTTCAACATCTGTAGCAACAACTGATCTAGAAACACTGGGAGAGACATCAGTAACGGAGTTGACCGGAGTCAACTCCACAGTTTCAACAGCTAGACAGTGAGATTCTTCATTCCTAGGAGCATATTTCATACCGTCCTTAAGACGGAATGTCATCGTTTCCTTACCAACCCTCAAAGTCAAAGAACCATTCGGAACATTAATTTGCATTCCGGATGTTGCCATGAAAGGTCGACCTATAAGAATGGTAGAATCCTCTTCACTAGTATCTATGATCACGAAGTCAGCTAGGAAAGTGAAAGGACCACATTTAGTAACAACGTCTTTGATTTCTCCCCTAGGGGTTTTCAATGATCTATCAGCAAAGACAAGATGTATGCTAGTCGGTTCAAGTTTCCCTAGATTCAATTTCTCATACAGACTCATAGGCATAACGTTAACAGACGCGCCTAGATCAACCAAACAACGTTCTATCTCAACATCATTAATGACAAGAGGTAGAGTGAAAGAACCAGGATCAGAACACTTAGCTGGATATGGAGAGGAAGTTTTCTTGCTACGAATGTCAGGATATCCTTCTTTGCTCCCCTTCATGCCAGTCTCGATCCTCGCATTTGGCAGCATTGCTCTTGGAAAAGGAGGCTTCACATAGTACGGAGCAAGAGGAGGATCATACTCCTTAGGCGCCACTTTCTGTGCTTCCTTCTTCTTCGGAGTTTCAGGGATCCTGCATAAATCAGAAGAAGCATTAGTAGATAGGCTTGTAAAATCTTGAACAGTTACCATCTTGGCTTGCTCCTTTCTCAGATTTGGCTTTGTCTGGCTTGGAAGTTGGCCAAATGGTCGACCAGATGCTACCATGCTCGAGATGTGGTTCACAGCCTGCTTAATTCTTTGACCGGATGCGATCTGTTCTTGGTTGAGAAGAGCTTGAGCTTTGAATTGACTGTCATGATCATCAAGTCTGGTAATGATCTGACTAAGCTTCTTGTCCAAGTCACTGACGTTGTTCTCCTTCTGGTGCTGCTGACCTGTATAGGTGTTATTCAAATATTGATTTTGGCGATTGCCAGGAGCAGTTCCATAGTTACCCGGATTGCGGTGTGGCGGCTGATAGACACCTCCCGACGGATGGTTAGGCTTCTGATCCTGAGCTGGACCAGCTGGGCGGTTATTCTGGTTCTGGTTATGGTTGGCGCCATTATTGTAGGGAGGTCTGTCTTGATAGTTCCCTTGCTGCCTGAAGTTGCGGTAGCCAATATAACCATTCTGATTGTTGTTGAAGCCTTGTTGAACAAAATTGACTTCTTCGGCGGACCAGACTTCTGTCTTACCAAAATTCTGGCATCGGCCTCCATTGTGCGCACAAGCTCCACACCACTCGCAGTCAGCAACATAGACAGAAGCTGCTGGCGGCTTGATTGGTGTGGTAGACTTCTTCAGATGCTTCTCTACTTCTGCCTTGATAGTAGCTTCGAGATCGAGCTTGCTCCTTGATCCTTCAGATTGTTGGTGAATGCCCGGTCGTTGGTCGGGATTCAACCAAATAAAAACTACTAATGCTGAGAAAAAGCGTATAGCAGATCGTATTCCAGGGGTTTCCTCTACTTCCTTACTCAAAGGTGTTGGCAGTTTTAATCCAAGGTCAAACACAAGTTGTGCGTGGTGTGAGTTCCACGACTTCTATACTACGACGCAAGAAAAAGAAGAATTGAAAATTAAAACGAAGAAAGATTGAAGATTGATTAATTGACTAGAAAGATGACAGACAAGCTTAGACTTCGAATTCCCCTTAGATCACCAAGGCAACAGCAGTCACAGACCAGCGATTTTCGATTCTAGTTCATTCGTTCCATAGACACCATCGTAACTCCTGACCCTTAGGTTTAAGACTGGCGAACGTTCGCTCTATTAATTAGCCGCCCGGGTACGGTCGCCTCTCGCAACGACTTAACTTAACTGGTGCAAATTCTAATGATTGATGAGTTACTCTAGTAATGGATCAACCCTAATCGGTTCCTACGAAAGGCACACTCCAATTATAAGGTCGACTGTTCACTTTGGTGTTTTAAAGTAAGGTGAACGTTCGCTTCTATCCTTAGCTTAACAAGAATCTGATCTAGGTGGCCAAACCAGACAAGAAACACAGAAAACGAAGAACAAACCAAACATGAAAGATGAAACTGAATGAATTTCGAATCTAATCATCGCCGATCCGTGACCGCTTTAAGCCCTGGGTCACTTAGGGTTCATCTAATCTAAGCTACACGAGTTTATCTACTCATATTCAATACAGAAGAATCGAAGACTGACAAGAAATACATCTCAGATAGGAAGACAGAGAAGAATTGCAAAACCTAATTTCGATGCTTCCTGGCAGCTCCAATCTGCTGGATTTTCAACTCCTGGCACTGGCTCTCCGAGATGGATGGATGGCGTCACGATCCGTTCCTGCTCCTCGAACCCTATCTACTCGCCTGTCTCTCTCTCTCTCTGTCGTCGTTTGTGTGTGTGTTTTTTTTGTTGTCAAAAGTGATTCCCCCCTTTATATTCGCCGCCGAGTTCTCTATTTATATCAACCCGAGATTTTTCTGATTTCAACTGGGATTTTCGCCGAAAATAGTAAAGGAATTTCGGCGAAAACTTCTTCATACTCGGGACAGTGGATTCTCCCTTTTGTTTTCGGCGAACTCTCAAGGGTATTTTCGCCGAAGACTTCCTCTCATTCGGCCAGTGATTTCTTCTTCCATTTTCGGCGAAAACCAAAGGGTAGTTTCGCCGAAAATATATGTATAAACCGGGCAGCAATTTGGTTTGAACTTAATTGGCTCCTTTGAACGATTCCGGTTCAGTTCCTCGATGTTCCAATGCCTTAGACACGTCCTTGGCTACCTTATTCGATGGCAAAAACCTGTGCTAACATAAAAACACTAGAAAACCATCAAATAGACCCGAAACGGGCCAAGGTAACACAAATGGCACGAGATTGGGCAATCGATTGAATATTCGTTATTCTACCCTAAAAACCATGTCTTAAGCAAAGAAATGTCGCTTAAATGAGGCTGATAATCACGTCAAATCGAGTGTCATCAATTGTCGTTCCCAGTTCCTTGACTTGGAGGCACAGTTCGCAAAATGAAGAAGAGCAGCTTCAGGTGTGAGTGTAGTGCAATCCCCTTCAGCTAGAGAATTGACCCACTCTCGAGCAAAGATTTCAGCTAACTGCCTCTGCTCGAAACCGTGATGAGGACAGTTGTAGAGAAGTTCTTGGAATTGATTCCAAGTATCATAAAGGCTTACTCCTTCCTTTTGGGAGAATCTGGCGATGCTGTCCTTGATAGCTGTTGTTCTGGCAGGAGGGAAGTACTCTTCGACGAAGTCCTGAGCAAAAGTATCCCAATCAGTGTAATATCCAGGTGGTTTGCCAGTAAGCCACCTCTTAGCTGCGCCTTTCAAAGAGAACGGGAAAGCTCTCAAGCAAAGAGTGTTCTTGTCGAGGTTTCCGTTCTTGAAAGTGCTGCAGAGATCAAGGAAATCTGCCAGATGTGTGCACGGATTGTCTAGTGGCCTGCCTTCAAACTGTAGATCCCTAGAGATCATAGTCAAGAATGGAATCTTGATCTCATAGTCAGGATCTCCTTCAACGCGTGGCACGGCAATGGAAGATCGAACGCTAGTCGCGCTCGGCTTATTGTAGTCAGCTAGACTCTTCTGTGCAACTGGTGGTGGTGGTGGTGGATTTCCGCCTGGCGGTGGTGGTGGTGGTAACTGATTATCCATGGTAGGAGATGGGGGAGGTGAAAGTGACTCGGTGTATGAAACGGATGAAGATGACGGTGAAGATGGAGATAAGGAATTCTCCTTCAGTTCCTCGATCGGAGTGACGGATGGAGGTGGATTGGTTCTGCTTCTCCTTGGAATCTGTGATTGTCGAGGTGGAGCAAAACTGCCTGGTCTCTCTATGCTCTTAGCCTTGTCGGTTTGAGAGCGAGTCCAAGGGCGGCGATGCATACACCTGTGAACAACCTACAAATAACAAAAAACAAACAAAAACCAGTGTAAAATCGAAGTGGATGGAAAAATGAAAGATGGAAGGTAGAAAAATAAAATGCCAGTTCTTCATTCGAACAATCAAAAGACGTCCCCGGCAACGGCGCCAATTTGATAAACCTGTCGTTGTGCGGGTTCAAACAAATACTACTAAGCTAGAAATGCCAATAAAATGCCAGTTCTTCATTCGAACAATCAAAAGACGTCCCCGGCAACGACGCCAATTTGATGAACCTGTCGTTGTGCGGGTTCAAACAAATACTACTAAGCTAGAAAGCTAGGGTAGATCGTATTCCACGGGCCTTCTAATGATCGATTACTCAAATAAGTACTCAGGTTAAACACTTCGTGCGTGGTGTGAGTTCCACGACTTCTAATTCTAAGAAATGCACGGAAATTAAAAATTGAAACTAAAAACAGATTGGAAATTAAGGTTGAAAACAGAGATGACAGACGAACTTAGACTTTGAATCCCCCTTCGTTCACCAGAGCATAGGCAATCAACAGATCAGCGGATTTCAATTCTCATTCAATCAATCTCTAAGACACCACCATAACTCCTTACTCTTAGGTTTAAGACTGGTGAACGTTTGCTCTATCCGTTCTAGCTACCAAGATTAATTAGCCGCCCTGGTACGGTCGCCTCTCGCAACGACTTAACTTAACTGGTGCAATTGCTAATGATTTATGAGTTACTCTTGCAACCCTAATTGGTTCCTACGAAAGGCACACTCCAATGATTAGGTTAATTGTTCAATTTGATGTTGTAAAGTAAGGCGAGTGTTCGCTTCTATCCTTAGCTTAACAAGAATCTAATCTAGGTGATCAATCCAAACAAGAAACATGAACAATGAAGAACAAATCAAACATGAAAGAGAAACTGATTGAACTTTAAATCTAATCACCGCCGATCTGTGACCGCTTTAAAGCCCTGGGTCACTTAGGGTTCATCTAGTCTAAGCTCTAAGAGTTTAGCTACTCATGTTTTTCACAAAAGAATCAAAGACAGAAATAGAGTTCATCATACAGAGGAAGAACATAAAAGGATCTGAAAAACCTAATTATGACGACTCCGGCAGAACTTCGATCTTCTGGTAAACAGCAATCCTAGCTCCGAGTCTTCGAGATGGAAGGGATGGCGTCACGATCTCTTCTTGGCTCTTCGAACTCTAAACTCTCCTTCAGAACTCTTGAGAATTCTGAGAATTTCGGTATTAGTTGGTAATTATGATGTATGAAAAGTCCTTTCTGATTTTGGGCCGCCGGTTAAGTATTTATACTTAACCCTAATACCGCGGATTTTACTAAGATTTTCGCCGAAAATATTATGGGATTTTCGCCAAAAATCCTAGTGCGAAAGGGATGAATGCCGGCTGGATTCTTCTGTAGTTTTCGGATTTTCTGGATTCTTCTGGAATTCTCTGGATTCTTCTCTGTGAAAACTTCACATTTGCCAAAAACTTCCTTGAATGAGCTCAGTCAATTTGTGCATGGATTTTCGCCGAAAACCTTGGGTGTTTTTGGCGAAATCTTCAGTGTAAAATGGGGCAGAAGTTTGGTTTGACTTGATTGGCTCCTTGGATCGATCCCGGTGCGATTCCTCGAGGTTCCAACGCCTTAGACACGTCCTTGGCTACTTATTTGACGGCAAAAACCTGTGCTAACATAGAAACACTAGAAAACCATCAAATAGACCCGAAACGGGCCAAAGTAACACAAATGGCACGAGATAGAGCAATTGATTGAATATTCCTTATTCTACCCTAAAAACCATGTCTTAGCAATGAAATGTCGCTTAAATGAGGCTGATAATCACGTCAATTCGAGTGTCATCAGGAAGATAATCACATGGCATATCACTTAGCTTGCAGAGGCCATGATTTAGACTATGGCACACACTCCTTTAGAAGGGACGACGTTACTCTGCTTTATTGGATGATGCTATCGGTTGTGAGGAGCAGCGGTTAATCCGTGCTATGTAATTTGTTCTCTCTGAAGTACCTATCAAAAAAAGTTGTAAAATTATAAATTAGATATCTACTATAAAACAAATTATACGAACAACTTCGTATAGGACTTTAAATTATAAGATTTTGTGAATGTAGGAAAATTTACTTGTAGTGCTTTTATTTTACTTTATCAGGTCTTAAACTTTAGGTTTGAAACCTTAAGATTAGAGATGGTCTTAGGGTGCTAAAATTCTAAAATATTCAATCAACTATAACTCACTCGTTTAATACTTTAATTTTTTAAATCAGCTATAACTCAAATTAGGCTAAACTCTAAATCATTCAATCCGCTATGACTCACTCATTTAAAATATGATTTTGATTATGTTAGAACTCATCTTGTTCCACCCGTAGCGACAATCATAATTCAAATTAGAATTTAAGGCCCTAAGCCCTAAATTATTCAATCAGTTATAACTCACTAATTTTAATTCTAGTTTTGTTCCACTCGTAGAGAGAATATAACTCAAATTAGTGTTTAGGCCCTTAAATTGTTCAATCAACTTCGATTTTAATTCTTTCCGACCCATGAAATCTATGTGAAATTTGAATGGATGAGGTCTTGTTCCATCTGTAACGACAACCCTAACTCAAATTAGGATTTATGACCATAAACCCTAAATTATTCAATTTGCTATAACTCACTCGTTTTAATTCTGACTTTGGTTCTATTACAACCCATGCAATCTTTGTGAAATTTCCATTCCTCTTGTTCCACCCGTAACGATAACCATAACTCAAATTAGGTTTAGGGCCCTAAACCCTAAATCATTCAATCAGCTATAACTCACTCGTTTTATCTACGATTTTATTCTACCCGCAACGACAGCCTTAACTCAAATCAAAGTTAGGGTCCTAAATCGTTCAATTATCCATAACTTGCTTAATTTCCGATTTTGATTCTATCATAACGCAAACAATATTTGAGAAATTTTTTTAGCAATGATATCTTATTACACCCGTAACGACATCTCTAACTCTATTTAGGGTTTAGGGCCCTAAACCCTAATTCGTTCATTCAATTTTAGCTCACTCATTTTAATTATAATTTTGTTCCAGCCGTAATGACAAACCCTAACTCAAACTAGGGTTTTTGTCCCTAAATCTTTTAATAAGTTATAGCTCGTTTTAATTCTGATTTTGATTATGTCAGAATACAAACAATCTTTGTGAAATTTTCTTATCGATGATATATTGTTCCACTCGTAATGACAAGCCTAACTCAAATTAGGGTTAAGGCCTTAAGCCCTAAATTGCTCAATCTTTTATAACTCATCACTGTTTAAATTCTAATTTTGATCTGTGAGAACTTATACCAGCGTTGACGTTAGAATCAGATCTATATTTCAAAGTGAGGAATTCCGTCGTTGTGACTATGATCGAAGTCCTAGATCTTTCACCTTGCTTGGGTCTATAGTTACCAGTCCACATCGGCCTTGACTAGGTCTTTGTAGGCAGGCGCAAGCTCCATCCACATAGTTCCACGAGTCCAACATTGGGTAGAATGTGGCTCAAGCAGGAAGACCGTTTGAGGAAGCAGGAGATGGAATATGGGAGAGTTTATAAATGAATAATAATGAGATCATCATTGTTGGACTGAAGCTTTCTTCGATAGATAGATAGATTTTGTAGTAGAAGAATAATAAAAAGTTAACTAGTTGGTTTGTTCAATTTCAAATATAAAATTATTATAATAGTTGATAACTTGACATGACATATCTATATGTTATTTTTAGTCAAAATTCATACATAATTAGATCAAAATTTAGGGCCGTAAGTGACCCACAACCCACTTTTATGCAGTTCAGCTATCAATCTGAGAGCTGATTCTCTCAGATTGATCTGAGAGAACATCAGCCATTGGATCAAGTTTGAAGTCAATCTAACGGTTAAGAATGAAAAAATGAATGCAGGGATAAAAGTGGAACAAAAATATATTACATGGTGGGAAACTTTTTGGGGAATTAAAATGGCATTCTGACAACTTCCTAGAGAAGTTATACATTTTTTTAATTTTTTTTAAACAACTACACCAACTTCCCTATTTTTAATTTAATGCATATAACTAATTCTAGAGTTATCAAATTGATTTTTCTTCTTCACAAATGTTGTTTGTTTTAATTTTTCGAATCCATTGACATCAATCTTGATATATTTCATTCAATTTTTTAAGAAAAATTCTGAACTTATACCCTAATGTTATGCTCGTCTTATGATATCATTTTTTTCATGACATGAGATAATATTGATGTAAAATGCAATAGACAATATGTTATAACTTAGTTATAAAAATAATCGGTTACTAAATTTTATTTCTCACATATTCTTCTTCTTCTATCAGATGATTATTTCATTATTTCATTATTTCATGTTTACTCTTAAAAATTTCTATATATGTCAATATTTTGTTTCTGTTAGGTCCTTTTTATGCCATTGTTATGGTCATATTATGTTGTTATTATATTTTTTTTATGAAATCGTTACATAAATATAACATATATATAATACTAACATAACATTTCAAAGCTTATGGTTTACGTTTATAACTTATACAATTGTGAAAATGAATTGTTAGGTCCTCTTTATGCCATTGGTATGGTCCTATTATGTCGTTATTATGTTTCTTTTATGACATCATCACATAAATATAACAAAAATATAACACTAACATAACATTTTGAAGCTTATGGTTTATGTGTATAAGTTATACAATTGTGTATGTGAAACTTATGATTTTTAATACAATGCATCAACACGTGAAACTTTAACAGACATTTTATGTCATGTTGTTGTTATATCACTGTTATGTCATTGTTACGTTCTTAATATATCATTGTCATGTTGTTATTATATCACTATTATGTCATTGTTGTATTCTCAATATGTCATTGTAATTGTGTTGTTTTATCACTGTTATGTCATTGTTATGTTCTTAATCAATGTCATGTTCTTGTTATATATCTTTGATATATTAATCTTAACAGTCATATAATAGTTTGGAGGTAAACATAGAGATATATAAAACACATATGCATTATATAAACAAACAATGATATATTTAAGTTATAATCAATCTTGAACAAAAATACATATCAATAATAAAACATCTTCATATGCAAGTTTCCTTGATGACTTCTTAGTTGACTTGTCGTCTTTGTATGAATCTACATGATTTTTTTTTTTTTTTGCTTCTTTTTCTTTTGCACCTGGCAATACATATATAACAGACGTATATTAGTCATATATCATACATATGATTGTTCGACAACACATATACATAGAACTATTATAACACATAAATAACATTTATGTATAATATACATAACACATAGGAACAAATATCATATAACTTGACATTACATATATCACATACGAGAGACAAAAAAACATACATGTATCAAGCATATATATATTATACATGTAACATGCATAACACAAACATAACATTTATATAAAATGAAAAGATAAACCATTTATATGTGAGACACAAACAACAACATACAGATCTGGTATGTGAGATACAAAACAATAACATACAGATCTGATATGTGAGACACAAAACAACAACATACAAATCTAATGTGTGACAAACAAAACAACAAAATATAGATTTTTGGTATGTGAGACACAAAATAACATATAGATCTGGAGCATGTTGTTGAACTTGATAGATATACTTGAGATTTTGTTTCAAACTCGATAGATCTAGATTTTTTTCGAAGAACGAGGAAGGTTTTAGTCAAAGTTGTTGAAATTTCTTCTTAGTGCATCAGATGATAAAACCATGAAGAAACTAGAGCAGAAAATAGACACGTCACATAAATATACTATACATATAGCATACATAACACATGTATAACATGATCGTAAACTAACAATATACGAGACACGAAACAACATAGATAAGTACATAAATACCTTTTTCGTCGAAAATGGGGGCTCCTCTTTGCTGGATTTTCTGAATAGCTTCGTGTTTCTTCTAAATAATTTCGTTTTTTCGTCTTGGATAGCTTCTTCTTCTTTGGTGGTAGAGTTTGAGGGGGGAAAATGGCGAAGATGACACAAAATATGAAGAAGAAGAAGAAGAAACTAATAAAGAGAAACAAGTTAGAGAGAAGGGAGAGAATAAGTGAGAGAAAGTTTTCTGCAAATAATTATGAGATTGGGAGAGAGAAGAAGACTTTGGTTCTTTTAAGTAATATTGAAATAATATTTAAATTTGAAAATAAATATAAATGAAATATGAATTATAAATTTTCCTAAGTTACCCCTCAATTGATACCAACCATCTGATCAGCATCATTACCAAAAAAACATTTTGAGCCGTTGGATGAAGCTCTCAGATTCATCTGAGAGAAAAGGGTCTCAGACCCATAGCCAAATTGACTTTTATGTGTATTTTCATAGATCAAGCCAAACACTACTCATGAAAAATACAAATAAAAGTGGATTGTGGGCTGAACCACTTCCATCCCCAGAACAAATGAAGTTACCAAAGTTAAGTGACTGCATCGACACATTGAGTAAACTTAAGTGATCGCAAAAGTACTTGACACTTGAATAAATAAATATTGGGGAAGGAATTCTTCCATTCCGTTGATTCAGAATAAGAATCAGAATCAGAGTCTAATTTAATTTTACAGTAAAACCTGTTCTTCTCTCTGAAAGAGATAGACATGGCGGGTACGGCGGACTCTCCGAACCCCGGAATTGATCTCTCTGATTCCGATGAAAACCCTAACTCTAATCACTCTTCCTCAGCCGCCATCCCCGCTAGCCCTTCCGCTGACTCTAATCCCAACTCTATGGCCGTGGTCTCCTCCTCAGCGGCCATCCCTGCTGGTCCTTCCGCTTGCCTCTTCGGCTTTGCTCGGGAGTCCGCTGCTGGTGCATTTATGGGCTCCATCTATGGATTCGGTAACTTCTCCTCTCTACGTATCCTCCCTACGTTCTTTCTGATATATGTACACACTTATCTGGTACTCCCTCTCCAACTGCTTATTCTTACTTTTCCCCAAGTTGACGCAATGCCGATGGGGTTTGGGGCTTTTACGGAGCATGCTAATTGCGAATTTAGGGATTCTCTCAATCTTTTTTTTCCCTTCAAGATTCATGCTCTGTATAATTTGCTGGGAATTCTAGAATAGGGCTTATCCCGCTATTCAATGTTCTTCAGCTGCATTCTCTAATTTAAGGCACCGCTAATTTATCTTGAGGAATATTCGAAGTTTAGTTATTGGCAAACAGGAGTTGATATAAGACTGCTATGTACATACTGTGGGGTTTTTCTTTCCTTATACCACTCTGAGAATCTAATTCCTTCCGTTATAGAAACAGAAGAGCTGCATTATGGGTTTATTTGATAGTGCTGAAATCTCTCATTTTCCTGATGATGCTTTAATTTTGTTGCGATTTTCTGTCCTAAAAGCTCCAGTGTTGATGATATCTTGAGTACATAATTTACCCTTTTATGCTCATGTTATATGGTTGGGAACTGCTGCTGATGGTGCCTCAAATTGAAATTGGCGTGTTACAGGTTCTGGTTTAATTAGGAAGAAAGGTTTAAAGGGATCAATCTGGGAGGCAGGTTCTCATGCAAAGGTAGGATTGGTGGCTGAATAACTTTGTAGGAAACTCTATTTATTTTACTTGACAAGTAACTTCACTTTGTGGCAACAATAAACATGTTAAGTTGTATTCAATGCAACTGACCTGTTGCTTTCAACAATTAAGTTCCCTAGTTACTAAAAACATATTGTTCTCACTTGGATGCCCCAGACATTTGCTGTTCTTTCTGGAGTGCACAGCCTGGTTGTATGCTTTCTAAGGAGGCTTCGTGGGAAGAACGATGGTAAGAGATTAACGATAACTCAGGTTTTCCCCCTTCTTGCACTGATGATGAAACGTGGAAATTAATATATGTCGTCTATGCAGCCATCAATGCTGGTGTTGCTGGATGTTGCACTGGTCTTGCTTTAAGCTTTCCAGGTATTTGATGGCTATTATGTTGTCAGCTTTGGAGGGCTTGATTGAATATATATGGGTTATGTTTTTGTCCTGTGTGCATGTGCAGGTCCACCTCCAGCAATGTTGCAGAGTTGCGTGACATTAGGAGCATTCTCATTTATAGTTGAAGGACTGAATAGGCAGCAAACAGCACTTGCACATCCATTTTCAGTAGGTAGCAGAGAAGATAAGCATAAGCTTCCCACTTCCCTTGCCCTGCCGCTCTCACTTCCGCTTCCAGAAGAGGTAAACATGGCCTTCTCTTTCTTCTGGGATTCATTGAGGAAACAGGAGCCAGGTACCTGGAGGGCATGAATGATGAATGATGATGATGAATGATGAATGATGAATGATGAATCAACTCATGAGTGCTGCTGTGGATCTCTAGTCAAAAGTTTCCTAGAATTTGAAGTTTGCTTTGGTTTTGTAGATATCAGAACGTGAGTTGAGGAGGTTAGACGTGTTGGGTTGAAATTTGAAAATAAGAATACTTGTTACGGCCATGCCTATTTTTGTAGACATAGATTGTGACCAGAATTTACTGCAATCACACAGAACATGATTGTGTGGTTACTAGGCTATCTCATCCTCATTTTCATCTCGGGGGGTTTCAGAATCTTGCATCTCCATTTCAATCTCTTTTTTATTAGGGTTATTATAATTAGAAAGCAGCAACTTTGGCCCTTTGTTTTCAAAATGCACAAACTTTTCGAAACTTCAAATCTATCCCAATTTTCGACAGCCTTAACGCCGTTAGGCCCATTCTGAGTTTTTTTTTAATGATAGTGACCAATTGCTATTTTCCAATCCACATTGGTTGCCCGGTGTGTTGCTGAACTCCTTTTCTCCTCCACCACTCCCACCACCGTCGCCACTACCCCACCCAACCCCTTTCTTCCCCACTTATCCATCCTCTCCTCCTCCTCCTTCTCCGGCCAACTTAGCCTCCTTCTCCGGCCAACATTTCCTCCTTCATCCTCAATCAATCCTCCTCCCACATGGCGGCGGCAGAGAGGATCGAGATCCGCTCCTTCTCTCGATTCTCAATCGCTTCCAGGAACTTCCTCTGCATCTCCTCCTGCTTATTCACCACCTCCGTAAACAGCCGCTCGAACAGATCCTTCCACTTCCTTTTCCTCTTGTTCCTTCCGCCGTGGATCTCCGCCAAAGACGAAGTCGAGGTCGACGAGGACATGGAGTTCGAATTCGACATCAGATCTGAAAACGATGGAGGATACGGAGTCTGATTCAGAGGAATCGAAGGAGCCACAGTAGTGTTGATTGCCGCTGGAGTCTGCGGTGGGAGAACAGTTGAGGTTGTGGCGGTTGTCGATGGAACAGTGGTGTGAGGATGAGTCGGAGTCGGAGCCGGTGCTGGATTGACGGCTGGAATTTGTAATTGGACAGCCAGCTTATGCTTCTACTGCGGCGGCGGAGCGGGAGGTGGATTGACAGATTGAATTTGCAATTGAACGGCAGGCTTGTGCTGCAGCTGCTGCGATGGCGGCGGCGGTGGCGTAAGAGCAGGAGGCGGTTGTTGCCGAGGAGATCCGACGGCGGAGAGGTGGCTATCGAAGGCTTCAAGCTCTTGAAAGAAGTGGTAGGTTTTGCGTCGTGCTTAGTGGTGCAGTCGTCTTTGGTTCTCTTGTGGTACTTGTAAACGTTCTCGAATTTCTCTTTGCATTTCTTCGAGCTTCGATGATATCCAAGCTCTGCCATTTTCATGTGTTAATTATAAATCACCATTTGGCGGTGGAGAGGCAGCTGTGTTGGTAACAGAGTCACATGTGGTCGCGGCTTCCGGATGATGTTCAATCTCGATAAATCGGAGAGGTTGTTAGGTTGGAGTGTCGGCGGCGTAGGTTGTTGGTTGAAGTGTCGGCGGCGATGCCGCAATGGGTTTGAAGAAGAAGGTACGAAGAAGAAGATGAAGAAGGGAGGTGGAAATTGGATTTTAATTGTGTTGAATGTTATTTTAATTCTTTAAAACAGTCAACAACACACCTGGCAGCCAATGTGGATTGGAAAATAGCAATTTGGTCACTATCATTAAAAAAAACTCAGAATGGGCCTAACGTCGTTAAGGCTGTCGAAAATTGGGATAGATTTGGGGTTTCAAAAAGTTTGTGCATTTTGAAAACAAAGGGCCAAAGTTGCTGCTTTCTAATTATGATAACCCTTTTTATTATTGTATACTGTGAGTTCAGTTAGGAAATTTTTACCATCAAGTCGCTTGATGTAGGAAAAGAAACTCTTGTGGTGTTTCTTCAAATATAGAGGTTTCTGGATTGAAAACAATATAATAGTTTTGATTTAGGATTTTATTTTGAGAAGAAAGTTGAATTATATTCATCTACTTAGGGGAAAAGACCTTACAAAAGTAATCATTGAATTTACATTAAGCACCTAGTCATAAGGGAGGATGTTTCTACGAGTCGACCCTGCTATCTAGTTCACTAATTTGTTCAGTCTTCTAGGAATGAAGATAAGGGATATCCTATCATGAGCAAGGAGGATTTTTTTCCATCTGTTGTGAACTATCATCCGGTGGAGGACTCAGTATTGAGGTCTAGTCAAATTCAAATTCATCTCATGGGTTATCACTCTTGGCAGATCAATGGGTAGCTCATTGTTGTATTGGTTTCTTGTAGTTGTAAAAAGCTCCTTGAAGAAAGTCTGGATATGACTCTTCAAATCTTCCTCCTCTTCGATCCAACTTCCGTCTCTATCTTTAAGTTGGCTTATTCGGTTCCGATACATTCTTTGGATTGTTGTAGCGTGGAAGAATTTTGTATTTCTGTCCTCTTTCCTTAACCAATTATTCCTATCTCTCTGACCCCAGAATAACTCCTGTTTCTCCATTCCTCACTAAGGTCTTTGACTAGTACCCTTTCTTTTTCCTCGACTTCCACGCTTCTTGGGACCGCCATTAAATTTTCAATTTTCCCTTGTATCCTGCGAATATTATACAATGCATTCCCTACGTTCTCTTTACTCCACCATTTCAGCTCCTTGCTCAGTCTTTGTAGTTTCATATGACATTCTCTTCGTTCCAGATTTAGGATTCTATATTTAAAACTATAGAAGGGTTTAGATTGAAAACACAAAACAATAGTTATCGTGACCAAGACTAATGTTTAAATAAAAGTGACCAATTCATTAAAGATTGAATTAAGATAATGACCTGACATAATAAAATTGGTTAAAACACACAATCTGGTACCAAATCACAAATTGGAACACAAATAGAAGAACAGTATTTCTTGATGAAGATGAAAAACCTATTTAACCAAATCACAAATCTAGATTTAGATTAAGAACTTGGTACCAAATAACAAATCTAGATCTAGATTAAGAACTTGATACCAAATCACAAATCTAGATCATATTCCCTGCACCCACCGTCAAACATGATCATTAATCCACGAAACCAAATTACTGATCCATATTCCATGTTCTTACGTATTGTTACATGGCCCCTGATGCTTAAATCTGTTGTAGAGAAATTTCTATAAAGAATAATGATCAAATTAGTGAGATCGACTAACCCTATAAAGATATTTAATAGTTGTATAACTCGTTAGAAAGCTGCGGAATTAATCTTAAAATATACTATGGTAGAACTCCAATTTTTTTTTGCCACATAAGCTAAAGCTCTAATCACAAATTTCCACCTCATTAACCTATTTTATTTCAAAAAATACATTTTCTCTGTCATCCTAATAAATGCATTCATATTAATGTGTTTATGAGTTAAGAAATATAAAGTTTAAGGCTATATCCACACCTTAATCATATTAACATAATAATACTTATGCTTGGAATCAAATTCATTATAATACAAAAGTCACTAGTAAGAAATAAGAGAGTATGTAACAATCCCCACCACAGTCGCCGACGGCGACGACCACGACTTTTCCACGCTGATCAATTTCAAGAAACCACAAACATGACGCCGGACACCAGAAGTGAAACGGAGCCGCAACTCCTCCTCCCCCTAAAATCACGATCGGACGAGTCATCCGCCATCGGTGCCGGACTGACGTGGACGACGTTCATCCAGGAGCTGAAACGACTAGGCTACATAGTCGGACCGATGATAGCGATGAATCTGTCGTAGTACCTCCTCCAAGTCATTTCGCTGATGATGGTCGGGCATCTCGGCGAGCTCAAGCTCTCCAGCACCGCCATAGTTGTTTCTCTCTCCAGCGTCACTGGTATCAGCGTCCTCGTAAGCTTCCCAATCTCTGTTTAACTTTTTCCCCCCTTTTCTGTCAACTGCATTCACTTAATCTCCTGTGGATACTGTGTTTTTTGTATTCTTACGGCGGATTGTTATGCTCCGATCGGCGAGCTTATCAATTTTGGCGTAGTAATCCTTCTATTTGACCGCTATTTGAATTTCTTTCCCCGTTTTCTTGGTTTTTCATTCAATCTTCTCGATTCTACAGTATGAAACCCTAATTAGTAGTATTCCAGCCCCCTCTCAGACATGGATCGAGGCTCCATAGGTGTAAGTTTGTGCATATGTTTCTAATTAGATGCGCGAAATTAGCAGATTTCTTCTGTTAGAATATTGGAAGCAAATTAGAATGTTCGTGATGAATTCTAATTTGTAAGTGCCTTCTTTTTTCTGTTTTTCCTCCTTCAAGAGAAGCAGTTCGTGGTGAATTCTATATTCATGACGCGAATTTGAATACGGTTTGGCTCTCAACCTATACCGATAATCAGGACTTTGTCCGTTTGGTCCCTCCCTTGTGGGGTGTATATAGACACTAATAGATATTCCCTTTGAATTTTTGGTTTCGAATAATTGCTGGTATGAAGATATTCAATTTTGTTTGTTAAAGATTTAGAGCTGGATACAATTGGTTTTGCACTTTGTTCGCTTGCAAGTATAAGATCAGTCATGTTGCTGATGAACTACAAGTTCCTTTTTTTTGAAGAATTCTCGTAGTTCTATGTCGTTTGGTGTTTGTACAGACAAATCATGTTTAGTTTTAAAAATTTCCTTAATTTCACAGCACTAATTAAGGAATTCTTAATTTTCATTTTAATAACACAAATAACGTTTCTCTTTAATTTTGTCTTAATTTTATAGCACTAATCAAGGGATTCTTTATTTTAATTTTAATTGCACAAATCAGTTTAGCCCTTAAATTTTTCTTAATTTTACCACACTAATTAAGGGTTTTTTTAAGGATGATTAAGGGGTTCTTAATCATTACCACTTTGTCATCCTTGATTGAAAATTAGGGCCTGTAATTATGTTGACACATTTTTTATTTGGCTACAACCTCTTCCAAAATGAACCCAATCAACTCTTTACTCATTTGTTGCTACAAAATTTAAATTGCAGTATTTGTTTGTTCTCATTGTACTTTAATTTCATTAGTCCTAAATTAGTTCATCAATATTCCTATATGTTAGCACAAGCGTTTTGGTTTATCCTTCAATGTCGACAACCCCCCACCCCCTCCTCCTTTTCGGATTTTTTCCTAGTCTAGGGTCCTTCAAAAACATAATTCCAAAAATGGGGTAGCATTTGAGTCAATTCTAAAAGTAGGGTTATTCTCTGGCGATTTCATTAGTGTGTAATTTTTGAAATTTTGCTTTTCTTTTTATTTTGTTTTGAAGGAAGGAATTATGCTTTTCAGTTTATGCACTAAGCCATAGTTAATATGTTTATGTTTTATAAATAATATTATTTTATGAAAGTCGTATTAGTATTTTTAAATTGTACTCGTATGTCAAATTGTTGAGTCTAGCGATATGTGGTTTAATCACTAAAACCGTTATAAACTCGTATGACCCATTACCCGAATGGCTCGTCACTTGAATGACTCGTTTCCCAATGACTCCTCACTTGAATGAGTTGTTACCCGAATGACTCGTTACTCGAATGACCGATCATTCGGGTAATAGGTCATTCGGGTAACGGGTCATTTGAGTGACGAGTCATTCGGGTAACGGATCATTCGAGTGACGAGTCATTCGGGTAACGAGTCATTCAGGTGATAAGTTGCTATATTTGAAAATTAACGGATTGGACTTAAAACCGACTCTGACCCACACAAAAAAAAGGGTTGTCGGGTTCAGGTCACTCGGTTTCAAGTGTCAAAGTAGCAAACTCAATCTTATATTTTTTAAAGATTTCAGAGCAGGTTAGCCAGTTAGATCCACTATTGTTTATAACGATTTTAGTGATTAACCCACATATCGTTAGACTCAATAATTTGACGTACGAGTGCAATTTTTAAAATATTAATAAAAATTTCCTAAAATAATATTATTTATAAAACATAAACATACTAGTTAATGACGATGAGGTGGCATAAAACATAAACCGAAAATCATAATTCCTTCCTTAAAAAAAAAGAAAAAGAAAAGCAAAATTTCGGAGTTTTTACTATAATAAATAAAAAAATGAAACTATATACCTAGGGTGGCAATTTTATCCAAGTCCGCGGAATATCCATCCGATCGGATACTATTTAAACGGATATCCGATTCAAATGGATAGATAATATACAAATCCATATAAATTGGATTTAATATGAATCAGATTTAATATGGATGGGCTTTATCCAATTACCCAAACTAAATAGCCCAAATTCCAATCTTTCTATTTTACTCAAAAAAAATTCTGCCTAAGCCCAAAACTACAACAGTCAGCAGCTTTGAGCTTTCGAGCTCCTCACTCCTCACGAACAGGACGGCCGGCCATCTTCATTCGCATACGGCATCTCCTCTTCTCGATCTCGAGCCTCGTAGATGCCGTCGCTCAGCTCCTCCCTGCAGCAGTGATCAAGACTCAAGAAGGTACCCATCTCTGAATCTTTTCTTCGCGTATTTTCTAAAAATTTTGATCACCATCCTCGATTGATCCGTTCCGTTCTGTTTCTGAGAAAAGGGTTTGGGAGGGCACAATCTGGGTTGTGATTTGTTCAAGCTGTTGAGAGGGATAGATGAGAGTGAGGGGTGGTGCAACGAAAGAAGAGGAACAGTCTAGTGTGGCAGCGAAATCGAAGAGAAGGCAAAGAGAAGGATACCGATCAAACTGTGTATCGCTGATGAAATTGTACAGATGCGGGAGTAGAAGTTGTTGATTGGCAACCAGAAAAGAGGCTCAAAGCTTCGTTAAAGGTGTGTGTTTTGAATTTATCTGGGTTTTTGTGTGTTGTGAGTCTTGAGGGGGATTAGATGAGCTGATGACTACAGTTTGAATGATAATTTATTGGGGAGCGAGGAAGATCTGTGATTCAATTCAATACCAACTAGGGTAGCTCGACTTTAGAATTTGTTAATTGATGTCCAAATGAACCCAAGTGATCAGCTAGGTAATTGAACGCTTGGTCAGTGTGAAATATGAATAGATTTGATTCTAACCAGGGAAGGCCTTGTTTGCCTCTATGGTCTCTGTGTATAGGAATTGCTTTGATTCGTGAGGGTGATTGATTGAATGGAGCTAGAATAGATTAGGTAGGCTGTAGACAAATGAATCTTAGTGATCATAGTCGGAAACAAAACAGAAAAAGAGCAGAACCTATATAAGCAAAGAACAAAGAGTGGCTTAGAGATTAGTTAGGAAGTTGAATGTTGAGTCAATTTCAAATTCGATTAGATTTTATTCTAATTAGTGGTATAATGATGGACTGAATTTCGATTTACAATCCATCGTGGTGCAGTAAAGAGTCTGCATTTAGTACAAGTGGTAGGTTGTTATGTGAAAATCGTAGCACTCTTGACCCGAAAACAGTAGAGGCACTTATGTGTAACCAAAATTGGCTTAGAAATGAGATTAATGGTAAGAGATAAATACTAGTATTTCTTTTAGTGTCTCTTTTACTTAGTTATTTGTTGTGCCTATGTTTTATAAGGAATTATCTTGATATTTTGTAGGTAAAAGCGGACAATCTTCTCAAGGGTCTTGTGCAAGCATTTATGATTATGATATTTCAGGCAATACAGAAGAACGTTTTGTTGAAAACTAAGAAAGGTAAGTTGATTCTATTTCTCTGTTTTACATTGCTACATATATGGAGTTGTGATGATATGATTAGTTATGTTGCTGCTACTGTTTGGGCTACAATTACAATTACAGAGATCTTGTTGTGTTTATATTGAGCTGTGTTCATCAACCTTTTGTGTGCAGGTATGCAGTAAGATTTCCAAGTTTCTAGAGCAACATCCTTGTCCTTTTACGAAACTGAAGAACTTGAGTCTTAAGTTTTTCTTCTTCTTCTGAAGCTGCTGAGTTCTTTCTGTGCTTATGATGTTCATCTGGGTTTTGTTTAAGCTGCTGTGTTCTTTCTTTCTGTGTTCGTCCGCCCTAAGACGTGGCTCGAGCGACGATCAACACAAAGTTACACCTACTATGCTTTGTATCTGCTGCTGCTGCTCTATACTATACAATACATTTTAAATACAGTTTATCATGGTTTTTGGTTTTTCATACAGTTTGCTGCCCCTGTTCCTTTTGGCTATCAGGGTGCTGGTTCTGGGTTCTGTGTCCTGCTTTGGTGTTTGTATGCATGGCTGCTCCTGTGCCTTTTTTAGTTCCTTTTGGTGGGAGGATTGGAAGGTTTCTTTCTTGGGATTGGTTCATTTTTTGGGGTTAATAGGTGGTACAGGTGGGCGGGTATAGAGTGGGCTTCTCCAGGTTTTTGTTTTTGGTTTGCTGGGTGGTGCTGGTTATGGTGCCTCAGCTCCTTTTTGTTTGATGCTTATATTTATAAAATATCTCATTCATAAAAAAAAATTAGTAGGTCTTGTAAATGGATAACCCAAATTTAATCCATATCCGACTTGAATAAATTTAAAAATTCATATCCGATCCGATCCGACCCAAATAGAATCTGGCCCATATAGTGTTGATCCATATCCGATCCATTTAAATATGGATCGAGTTGGATATGGATAAAAAAACCCGCGGATGGGTAATCGCCACCCCTATATATACCAAAATAAATAACTATTCAAACTATTTACAAATATGGATATATTCGCATAGTTGTTATCGCCTATGACACAGGCGTTATTGCCTCTGCTTCTAATATTTAACAATTGAAACTTTCATTTAATGATTACTTTTTGTAAATAGGATACTCAAGTTTTTATAATTACAAAATGATCACTTGTTTATATAATTTTATAAAATAAGCATTAAAGTTTGAATTTCAATAATGAATTTAATCATGCTACTATAATCGTAACTAAATTGAATTCAATTCTTACTCGCGAACTTGTCGAAGATTAATTCTTTAATAAAAAAACTGTGTTTTTACTAAAAATGAACAAATAAGAAAACTGTGTACGACGGAGATGAAACAATAAAAAAAACACCATCCAGCTCGACGACAAGACCAACCGTGAGAACCCCGATGACCGGAGCCTCTCCTATAACCGGTCATCTGATAGTGAACTCGCTTGCGGTTGGGTGTACGACGGCTATTTGTAAAAAAAAAAAAGGGTGTACGACGGCTGGGTGGGTGTGCGACAGTTGGGTTGCAGACATGCTGTTTCCACAAGTTGGAAGCAACAATTTTATTTTGTGGATGGTTTTTTTGAGGGGTTGTGGTGAAACCATAATATTATTTACAATATATAACAATTTTCAAATGACTATTTTGTCCATATTTAATCTAATTCATTAGATATAGTTCCTAATCTAACGATTCGTAATAGTGTCCTCATATGAAAATACTAATATGTGTACCATAGTTAGAAACAAATTTGTGTTTTACGAACTTTTAGTTGAAATAAAATAATGGCTTCCAGAAAACTCAATGCTGTTTAATTTGAGGATCAAGCAATAAGTTACCCACTATCACACCACTTGATTTGTTATTGATGAATTTTATTATAATTATAATACACATTGTTATTATATCTTATGAAAGATCATTTGGTACCTGTAAATATACATACATATACATACTCCATTTAGTAATACAAAGAATTCAAAAGTCTGGACGACCACCTGATACAATAGGGAAGCAGCTACTAAAAGACACCGACTTCTTAAAGCTCTTAGACCGTCCAAATCCACGCCCTCCGGCACCAACTGCCTCTCCGTCTCCGGCCACCGTCTTCTTCCCTTCACCACTACTACGTTCCTCCCCCGCTTTAGCCAACCCTCCTCCTCCTCCTCCCACGCGCTTGGACATGTAGCAAAAGCTCTTGCTCTGCCCTAATTTCGGCTTCGATGAAGAAGCCGGTTTGGGGTCACTCCTGTGGTTAAACGATTTGGACCGACCCGTATTGTTGTGGCCCATCAGCAGCGGCCTTAACGGTGTCGTATTAGCAGACGGAGGATCTTTGTAGAGACAGTGATCCAAATCAGCTGGGACCAAGTAGCTGCTTACTACTACTCCTTTGCAATTCAAATTATTATTGATGTCGTCATCATCAATATTATAACTCGGATCGGTTCTCTGACCGGTTAAGATTCTTCCGCAGAAGATTATCTCTTGGTCCTGTTCGGAGGCGGTTGAACTGGTTGAGGAGAACTCAAATGAGTCGTCTCGGGAATGGGCCGTAGGGGGACATTTTGGAACCGGACATGGAATGAATTTTTCGGGTTGGGGGATTGGTTCGACCGGTAACATGAAAGAGAGCTCTTCCTCTTGGTTGTCAAGGTTGGAGTTCAGTTTCATGGTAGGGTGCAGTCTCATATTTTGGAATAAGTAATGAGTGAGAGAAAGGGATCTTCAATGTTTTCAAATGTGCTGAAATGAATGTTGGGTTATTAAGGACTACTTATACAAGGAAGAATAATCATTGCTAGAAAGGTTAATTAGTGATCAAACACATAAAAACTAATTAGAAGCTATCAGTAATGCATTATTAAACACAAGTCTCCTAATAATTACAAGGTAGAGAATTTTATGTTTACTCTTTTGTTTTCGTTAGTTTCATTATTGGGGAGTAAAATATCTTAAATATCGCATGTTTATGACGAGTTTAGAATTATATTTACTACGAGTTTAGAATTATATTTACTAGTTTTGAATCCGACCGGTTGAGAATTTTTATTTAACAATGATTATTATAGAACAAGCGTTAGATTCAAACAAAACATATTAAGTTCACTACTCAAATCACCCAAAAAAACAACTTCCATTGCCCTTCGAAAAGGTAAAGGTCTTTGATCTTTCAAAGTTGCAAGTAAACGTGTCTGTACTCGGAGGAGACTGTGTAACGAGCTACAACTCGAATGCTTTCATGGTCGGAAGGAAGGCGATTCTTCCTCCCCCTCGTAGATTAACTGTGCGAAGAAAAAATTATTGCAAACCCGATTCCGGACATTTCGGGAAAAACCCTTGGGCAAAGATTTCACGAGACGGGCAAAAAAGATTCTTAGTCCCAACTCCGGTAAAGGAAAGGAATTGGATAGCAAGATGAAGTCTCTTTCTTTGATCATTCTAGTGTATCAATCATGCCTCCAGGATGCCCATGAATCGATTGTTCCATGAATTGTTGAATATGTCCAAAGTAACTTGTTCTCACAGTTGGTCAATGTCCTTATCATACCCCCACTTCCTATTCATCCAAGGTCATACTATACCTTCCCATTCAATTCAACCATCATCCTCAACAAGTAATCACCACAAAATTTATGACCCGAAACGTTGGTATATACCTTTGATGATCTCCTACTCGAATTGACCAAATTCTATCGAATTTTTGAAGTGGGCATAATACTCATTTACATATTTCACTACCCATCACAAGTTGGCAACCATAGTTTTTTTAACACATCTGTGAAGCTACTATCGATGAACAAAAATCTTATATTCTTCATGTTCACGATAAACACCAACACGTAGTATTGGGAAGGAAGAACCACAACCAAAAAATTGTGATTCAACCAATAGAAATTAAATTAGATCCAATACTAGTATTCCACCTAATTACAATCTTGACAAACATTCAACACGTACAATTTCAAGCAATACCTGGTTATTCACCAACCAAAATACTAGTATAAGAAAAAAAATACTAGCATTACACACAATGCGGTTGATGTGTCTAGACAGTGTAACAAAAATAAAGAGCAAACCCATCACCAGATTGAGAGGATGAACTGATGAAGCTACTTAGATCAAGGAACAACAAAAATTACTTGGCCATATTTTGAACTCTATCAGTCTGGTGAACAAAAGGCTTCAAATCATCGCCGTATGTTTTCCCAACCACCCAGATCGATTAGCGGGATTTGGAATTTGGAACAACAACTTTTTGAGCTCACACTTCATATGGAAGATTGTAGAAATCAGCCAAGTAAGCCAGAGCTTCGGAGTTACTTTCACATATCTTCCACAGTGATTCAACTTCTCCTTTCGAAACAGTGCCCCAGTCCTCACAATCATCTAGGAAATCTAGCAGTTTCTTGTAGAAGCAGTCGTAGTTCATCACAATAAATGGTACTGCAAACTCTGATCCAATCCTCTCCAGCTGAATCAATGCTAATATCTCAAACATTTCGTCTAGAGTACCAATTCCACCGGGGAGAGCAACTACAGCAGTCCTATCAGAAGCCTTGATCCTGACTGCAGCATCTACCAGCCCGTGTTTTCTCGCAGAGAAGAACCTGCATTTGTCAATAGATTACTTATGATACCGTGGCAGACATGAAGGACCGAAGGTAGAACAAAGCAGTTTGCTGCTTAGCTTACCTGCATGTAAGATAGGTTTCTGGTGGTAGGTAAGGATGGAAGTTTGAGGTTGTCCATTCACCAGCTTCTTTCCCTATCTTAAACCCACCAACAGGTTTACCGGCTTGCAGAGCACCCTTGGTAGCAGCATCCATTAGACCTGGACCAGCGCCCGTCCATGAAGTGCAGTCCAAAAGCTTAGCAATCTGTAAGGCACCAAACCATGAGCAGAAATAACTCTCTAACGCCTGAAATCTAATATCTTTCATTTGGTTTTGTATGCTCATTTGACCCCAAACAATGAAACATGATGTAGGCCTTAGCATATATATATATTGACTTGCCTCTCTCCCCAGTTCAAATGCTTGCAAGTAGTGTGGGTGATCCGGTCCCATTCGTGAAGAACCCAGATAGACAGTTCCCCTTCCAAGTCGATTTATGAGATGGTAACATCGCTCTACCTCTTTTCTGATCTTCAAACAAATGAACAATAAGATGCTAGTTGAAGAATAAGTGTAACCATCAATGGAAACTGGCAAACAACCAATATCAACAATGGCCACGAAGCTAATAATCAGCATTATAATAAATGAGATGGCTCTAACGAAGAAGCACTCTGAAACGGCATCTGGATATGCTTCATTTACCCAAAGCATTAAGCAAACAAACAAAGAAACCATGGCAGCATGGATCCACACTAGGAAAACTGAGGAGGAAATGAGTAGAACATGGGTTTACCTCGTAGGGACTAGTTCTCTCTTCAAAGTCAACAGTCAATTCACCACTGCACGTCATTTTATTCCTCCGGCAAGGCTTCAGTTCCCGACAATTGAAATTAAGTCTCCATCTTCCATTCGATGTTGACTGAAACAAATCTCTTCTTTCCGCGTGGAATTTCGTCCCCAAAAGGTGAGAACCCAAGATACTCGCTGTCGAAAAGCTCATCTCAGGACTCGAGGAGCAAATTAACAACAAGCACGGTGGGATTGGGCAAGAGGTGAATGGAAAGGAAGAAACTTTACAAAGAAACAAATCATTTCCGCTTCTGGGTTTCACTCTTCAACTTACCTTGGTGACATCGTGGCTATCGCGAGGAAACGGAATTGGCTATCGCGAGGAACTAAAACGGGTAAACGGGCCGGGGTTTTTTTTTTATATAGATGGGCCTTTTTGGGCTTAACCCAAACCTGAGTTGGTAACTATGTAGGGTTTTTGCAGCAGTATAACAGCAAATCCTCCTCCGCATTGCAATAACCTCTGGTTTTTGCCTCGAAGAAGAAAAGCTTCGACTTGTCTTTCTGCGAAAATGGGTACGTCTCTAGTTCTGCAACATCTAATTTTGTTTTCGGTATTGAATCATTGTTGCATCTTGTTGATGGTACTGTTCTGGTTATCTGGACTGTGTGTTGGTTATGGACAGGGATATCCCGTGATTCGATGCACAAGAGGCGTGCCACTGGAGGCAAGAAGAAGGCCTGGAGGAAGAAGAGAAAGTGAGTCCTCCTATTCATTCACTTTTCTGCTCCTGTCGTTGGTTTTGTCTGGGTGCTGATTTGAGTGAGTACTAGGGAGATATAACCTAATTTATTGATATAATTATTCATTAGTTCGTTTTTCATTTATTATCAGCTTAGTAAGGATCTGGGCAGAGAAGATTATCCTTCATTTTGGTTTCTGGAATTTGTTTCTATACTAGTCATTTGAATCTCGTATAGTTAAGCATACCTTAGAATTTAGATTAAATGTATGGCCGAGATGTTGAACAGTGTCTTACGTTTCAGGAGATTGATGATGGTTAACTGAATGAAATCGTGATTGAGTTGGGATTAAATGAAATGTTTATACTTGTTGTCGTAGGTATGAGCTGGGAAGGCAGCCTGCAAACACTAAACTGTCGAGCAATAAGACAGTTAGGAGAGTTAGGGTTCGAGGAGGGAATGTGAAGTGGCGTGCTTTGAGGCTTGACACTGGAAACTACTCATGGGGTAGCGAGGCAACTTCAATGAAGACGAGACTTCTCGATGTGGTGTACAATGCATCGAACAATGAGTTGGTCCGTACCCAGACTTTGGTGAAGGGTGCTATTGTTCAAATTGATGCTGCACCTTTTAGGCAATGGTATCTCAAACACTATGGAGTTGACATTGGTCGCAAGAAGAAAAATCCTTCCAAGAAGGAAGGAGAGGTAATGAATCTTTCATTTGGTACCAAAAACCAATGTGCATAGAGACTTCTTATATGTTTTTAGCTTTATATATGTCAATGCTGTTAGATTTTTCCCCTTATAGCCATCATCTTTAACTCTGGATTACTAAAATAGGAAGCTGAAGCTGCTGCTGCTACTGAAGAAACAAAGAAAAGCAGCCACGTGACAAGAAAGTTGGAGAAGAGGCAGCAAACCCGGCAGCTTGACCTGCATATTGAGGAACAGTTCAGTGGTGGTCGATTGCTAGCTTGCATTTCGTCACGCCCTGGCCAGTGTGGCCGTTCTGATGGGTATGTTGCAGTGAGAAGTTGTATTGTGAGGATATGATTTCCGTGTTTTATACTTTTTGACTAAATTGGGTGTTGTATATTGATGCAGATACATCTTGGAGGGCAGAGAACTGGAGTTCTACATGAAAAAGTTGCAGAAGAAGAAGGGCAAAGGAGCTGGAGCAGCCTAAATTTTTGCTACGTTGCTTTGTTTGAATGGAACCAACCAACTGTTAGCCACCCTGTATTCTCTCGTTGTGAGGCTTTTTTGAGATATGGATTGCCTGAGTTTCATCCTCTTACATTTACCCTCAGCTTTTAAGTTGGAATAGAATAGAATGTTAATCATTATTCTGTTAGTTATTCGCTGATCATATATACCTTAAAAGATAGAGATGACTGAAGCAAGGACGAAAACCCTTCATTTGCCATGGACATCTCGTGAGACGGCATCATCCTCAGATGTAGAGAGCTTCGAATATTCCCATTTAATCGGGGTTGGGGTGTACGGTCCATATAATGTTAATTATTTGGATGACTTGACAACATGACATGACGTAGCCATCTGAACAAAAAATTAGACAAATAGATGAAATAATTATTAAATTACAATGTTTAGATAAATTTTAACCATTAATGACCACACTGTTACAATCCCAAACTTCGCCACGAATGTATTTGACTAGAAAAAAAATCCATCAAATATTTTTTACAACATAACTGGCACTGCACCTATCCTAAGAATTGGGCAACAATTGCCAACTCCATACTCCTAAAACCTTGATTAGCAAATTTCGATCTCAATACAGCAACAACAATGGCCAAGCCCAAGATTTCAACATACTTCAGTTCAGAATTAGGGTTTCGCAATCAACGAATATCATATTTTAAAAGGGGCTCAAATGAGGAAGGATTAGTGAAAGATGAAATTGAAGATGTAGCAACCATGAAAGACTCAATTAGAAAAGGAAAAGAAGGCGACCACATTAGGCTTGGCATGGGTAGGGTAGGGTCAGGGTATGGGGTCAACCGTACTCTTACCCTCAGGGTATAACTTTGGAAAATACCCGATCATTTACCCTACGGGTTTTCAACTATCCTACCCTTACCCTACTCTACAAATACCTGTAGGGTTCATGGGTACCCTAGATATTTTAATATATTCTTATAACACAACTTTATCGATAATGATTATACCAAAACACATCATTGTCAACCACATAAATAAAATGAAAAATATTATATAAGCACTAGATATATATAAATTAGTTAATAAAGTGATGTTATACAAATATTACGATCAATTTCTACTATCATCATCATTATACATTCTAAATGAAAACTTGAATCATGTGTAAGTAAATAATTAATGGTTAATGTGCTTTTATATTAGTTAACTGTGAATCATCTCACGAATCAACCGTCGGCAATAGTTTGTTTGGTAATTTTACATAAAAAATACTTAGATTTATAGTGAGGTTAAGGGTAGGGTATTTTGCGGGTAGGGTTTTGGTCATATCCTTACCCTGCCCTTACCCTACTTTTTCAACTATGAGAATACCCTTACACTATCCTTACCCAGTCAACATAGGGTATTATCTTCGTTGACCGGGTAGGGTAGGGTAGGATACCCTAGGGTAGAGTATCAATTGCCATCCCTAGACTACATGTACAAAGCTTCGTACGATAAATGCCGATCAAACTGAACGCTCATGAATCCTTACCAATTAACCTATTTCCAAATACATCACTTAATCACTTAAAATTGAGTTAATCAAAATCTCTAAGAAAATATAAACAAACCAATTACATTTAATAAATTTTGATTCTAACCCGAACTAAACTCGATAATTTAATCATATTTACTTTGAAGATGAAACCATAAAACATAGTCAAAAAATTAAATTTGTAGCCAAACCTTTCCCGATAAGGTCAAACATAGCCAAAAAATTTCGTGTATCATATTATTTTCAAAACCTTTCAGCCGCATGCCAAAAATAGCACGTTGACTAGGTTGACCATTAAAACTAATGAAAATTCGGTCGGTTTGGCTAACGTCGTTGTGGCCTGACACAACTGGCATGGGTATTAAATCCAGCACATGCCAAGTAAAAAATTGGTGACATCTGTATGCCACGTCAGATTCAATTTAGGGTTAAGGGTGAGCCCACATGGATTATATCCAATGAGCGTTGCAATCCTTCTTAAGGGATGGTTTGGTTAATATCATCGCAACTTCTTTTTATAATTTGTTCGACGGCGACACTAAGGAGGAAAGTCGTTGCTATGTCCGGCGAGGATTGAGGGTGTCGTTCGCTAACTGGCGGAGACATCAACGTGCCACAACTACTAAGGCCATTCGGTCGGCCGACTGAAGTCGGGTTTCCTCCTTTGTCGAAGGCACCCAAAGGTACGGATATGATATTTTGAGTTTGTGATTTTGATTGAATCGGGGTTTGAGATTATTGCGGTTAATAATTTGGTTTATCCGAATGTAACCGATTGTATAACCGGTACAGTTAATTAACAATTAATCAAGTTACCTTTAATTAATAAGGTCTGGTACATTCAATGGACTCCATCCATTCCCCACCCTCTAATTGGCTAATTCTATTGAATGAAAAGAAAAAAAACAGGAAAACCATATAAAAGTAAAAACAAATACCTAGAGCTACCCTGCAACATTAGCTCAAAACAAAGAGTTGCTGAATTGCTTAATCTTGCCGTTTTGTTGTTGCTGATTTAGTTACTTATTACGTGGCGTGGAGAAGACAGAAAGGACGGAGAAAAGAAGCTTCAGTTGCTTTGACAATTGTTCCGGTCAGACTCCCAGACTCCTTTTTGATGTTGCTGATTTAGTTAATTGTTTGATTCTATTCTATGTGCATGAGTGAGACTTGTTTAATTATTTAATTGTTCCGCTCAGAATCGTTTATGTTGTTTATAGCGGGACAGGATCTGCGTCCAAACCTTTTTGGTTTGGACCGTTCCAAATCCCTTACACCGAGGGACATTTTGGGTATTTTGAAAATACTAATTCCTATCCCTATTTCCCTGCACCTGCACTCCGTTGACAGCATTCTCAGCCCTTCTCTCTCTCCTCAACTTCCGCGTCACACCATTCTCAGCCGCCACTTACCTCGAGCTGGGTGCTCCAAAATCCTTTTCCTCCTTTAATTCCAACCCTAATACCGGAAAACCCACCTCCCACCATCGCTGGCCTCCACGTCGACGAACTTCACCGGATCTTCCACATCTGGACAAGAACAATAACAGATTCCTCCCAGCCGATGCATTAATTCACCGTCATTTGGACCCAAACAGCCAGCGTTCTGAGTATTGCGAGTCCAATCGGCTATTCGGCCGAGCTTCTGAGCATGGGAGAACGGCGCGAACGGGAAGTTGAGGGGAAGGGTGGATGAGTTGGTGGAGACGTCGGCGTCCGGAGCACCCCAACCTTCCGGATTGAAGGAGACGACGACGCCCAATTCCATGCTCATAATTCTGATCTTAGGAGATTGGGTCACTGGGAAATAAAAAATGAAATTTAACAATTTAGTCACTAAATTTTATGTTTTGGAAAGTTTGGTATTTTGGGCCATTTTGTGAATATTTGAATATTTTGATTTAATTAGTAATACTTCATTATAAATTAAGGGGAGTAAAATGTTCATCAATCTGTATGACTATTTGATTAGTACGTATAAGTTAAATAAATCTCAGTTGATTATAATGTTAACTAGTTAATAATATGAGTAACATATTTAAGTAACAAATTTTGATACCTAATTATCATCTTGAAAAAAATGTTAACTAGTTATCTTAATCATGTTGTTAACTAGTTAACTAAGTGAGAACAACATAACTAGTTATCTAATTATGATGTTAACTAGTTAACTCGATAGGTTAACTAGTTATCAACTAAAAATATTGTTAACTAGTTATCTAAATCATGATGTTAACTAGTTAACTCGATAAATTAACTAGTTAACTAACTAGATAACAAGTTGTTAACTAGTTAACTCGATTAGATAACTAGTTAACAACTTGGTAACTAGTTAACTCGATTAGATAACTAGTTAACTCGTTATCTGAATCATGATGTTAACTAGTTAACTCGATAAGTTAACTAGTTAACTAATTTTGATAACTAGTTATCAACTTGATAAATAGTTAACTCAATTGATTAACTAGTTAACAACTTGGTAACTAGTTAACTCGATTGGATAACATTTTATCTAGTTATCTGCTGATAACTAGTTAACTGTAAAAACTCAAGTTAACTAGTTATCAATAAAAAAAATCTTGTTAACAAGTTATTAGTAAAAATCAGGTTAACTAGTTAACTTGTCCTCGTCGGAAAAAGTCGGAAAAAGTCACCGAACAAAATTGCTGGAAAAAATCGCCAGAAAAGTCGCCGGCGCCGGCGGCCTGCGAAAGTAGCCACTAGTTGCGTACTGTAATAAAAATAAAAAATAAAAAAAATATATTTAAATTAAATATAATAATTAAATTATTTGTGTAAAGTCCTAAATACCCCTGACAAATCTGGACCATTAGATTAGTCAAAGGGTCAAACTAGATCTAATGGTTGAGAATGGGTTTGAAACTTTCCAAACCAGCATTCTCTTGGATGCTGATCCATTCTCTGTTTATAGCTTCATTATATTATTATTTCAGCACGTCAAAAACCTAAGGCATAATGGTATATGTTACAATGTTAGGATAGAACATTATTAATAGAAATCTTGGTATTTGACAGTTTATTGATTATTGAGTTAATATATTATTTTCATATATTACGTTTTACAGATAACGAGTAATAGTCAACCACGCCATAATATGCTCAAACTTCTTTACAATGTCGTCAAAATATGAAGAGATGAGTTGGTGATGCTAGACATGGTGCCACATCTAGCAACGTTAACGCAACAACACCAACTCCAACACCAACACTAGTACCACCTCTTGTCAATCCAACATCACAAAAACAACCAGCTGCATCAGTACCGACTATACCAAATAAGGGAGGGGGAAGATCTAAAAAATCATATCGCAAGAGATCTCCGTGGTGGATAGAGTTTAAGCCATTCCAAGATGAGAATGGAAAGCACAAGGCTTAATGCTTATTCTGTCCTACAATTCTCAAAGCAAAAAATGGACATAACGGTACGACTTCTGATGTAGGAGGAAAAGAGCTGAAAGGAATGGTCAAATGCATTTACAATTTGTGCGTAGTTTAGATGATAAAAAATCTCGAAGGGCAGCTAATTGGTGATTTAATCAAGAATTGGTCAGGCAAGCTGTTGCAGCGATGATTATGCTGGATGAGCTGCCGTTCCGATTCGTCGAACATGTAGGGTTTAAGAGGTTGATGGAAACTGCATGTCCTATGTTCACTACAAGAAAATACCAATTTAGTCACGGTTTTTTAGTCGCGGTTTAGGTAACCGTGACTGATTTGTCACGGTTTTATGAAACCGTGACAAATTAGTCACGGTTTTATATAAAAACCGTGACTAAATTAGTCACGGTTTACGAAACTGTGACTAATTTGTCACGGTTTTTATAAAACCGTGACTAATTTTTTCACTGAACTTTGGCCTCCTCCTCCGACAAACCGCCGCGGCCTCCTCCTCCTCCGACAAACCGCCGCGACAACCTCCTTCTCCAACAAACTGCCCCTCTGCTCCCACACAACAGCCTCCTGCCCCACACCTCCTCGCCGCGCCACAGCCTTCTCCTCCCACAAACCCTCTTCGGCTCCGCCACAGCCTCGGAAGAAACCTAGGCTTCTTCTTCTTCCTTCGCCGGCCGCCTAACCAAAGCCAATGATGTCAAAATCCAGATCTGGAGATCCGATCGAGATGCCATCCAGATCCGGACAGCGACGGCGGCGGTGGTAGTAGCCATGGGTTCCGGAGGTGGGGGGGGGGTGGCCGGAAAAGATGATCCGACACGGCGGATAATACAATCGGAGAAGTGTTAGGATCTTTGTGCAATTTTTAGAAAGTTTGGGGTCTCTGTGCAATTTTTGAAAAGTGTGGGGGTCTGTGTTAAAAATTTGTAATTATTTTATTTTTTAATTAATTGAAATTGTAATTTTTGTTATTTCAGTCCAATAAATAAATTAATGACCTATTAGAAATCTTGTAAAATGGAGTGACTAGTTTGCATAACTGAAGAAGTTTAATTGGGACCTTTGTTAACTGTCTAAATTTTTGGATCACTTTGCATAACAGAAGGAATTGAGGGTTTGGTTCTATAATTCTAGAAAATTACAAATTCAGTCACTGAACATTGCTATTTGGTCACTACAATTAGTCACGGTTTTTGTATAGGAACCGTGACTAAAATGACCATATTTTGTCACGGTTTCTTAAGAAATCGTGACTAATTTTAGTCACGGTTTGTTATAGAACCGTGACAAAAAAAATTAGTCACGGTTTCTGAAACCGTGACTAATTTTTTTTAGTCACGGTTAAAACCGTGACTAAAAGTGTATTTTCTTGTAGTGGTTTGATATGTCATCCAGAAAAATAATACAGGCATATTGTTTGAAAATGTTTCTACAGAAGAAGACGGATTTTCAAGAGTATTTTCTTTCAAGGTGTGGTGGTAGGGTTTGCATTACTACTGATCGTTGTTGTTGGACTTCTATTCAAAATATTAATTATATGTGCATTACTGCTCACTTCATTGATGTTGACTGGAAACTGAATAAGAAGATATTGAATTTCTGTGAAATAAAAAGTCATAGAGGAATTGACATTGATGTTCAGTAGCAGAATGCTTGGAGGAATGGAATCTGAAGAATGTGTTTTGCATCACCATGGATAACGCTACTACTAATAATATAGCAATTATCCATTTAAGGGATAAGTTTCAGACTTGGAGAGGTAGTATTCTTGGTGGAAAATATCTGCACATGCGGTGTGTTGCACACATATTGAATCTTGTTGTTACTAATGGCTTAGAGTAGGTTGATGTATCAGTAAGAATGATGCATGAGGCAGTTAGATGGGTTCGTGGGTCTCCTGCTCGAACATCAACTTGTAAGGAGTGTGTGGTGTTCCATGGTATGGATCCTAAGAGCTTGTTCCGTTTGGATGTGGCAACAAGGTGGAATTCCACCTACCTCATGTTGGAATCAGCTGGAAAGTTTAAGAAGCCATTTCAGTCACTGGAGGGAAAAGATCCGGCCTACATGTATGATTTGTTGGCAAAGAGGTATAAAAATTTGGTACTTGGTCCCCCTAGAGTAGAAGATGGATTAGTATTAGAAATTTGACGAAGTACCTCAAGTTCTTCTATGATTTGACTTTGGTGGCTTCAAGTTCTTCCTATGTAACAAGTCATTTGTTTGTGAGAGAGATGGGCAAGGTGTTTTTCCACATTCGTCAAATGGAAGCAAGCAAGGATGAAGCAACAAGAAACATGGCCTCTAGAGTGTCTAAAAAGCTTGGGAAGTACTGGACTGAGAAGGATGGGACAAATGGCAGACTCAATAGACTTGTTTACATAACTCTAGTGTTGGACCCCAGACACAAAATGAAGTATCTTAAGTTTGCTTTGAAGAAGTTGTATTCAGATGTCAGAGGTGCAAAATTATTAGTAGAGGTTAATACTGAGCTCCAAGATATATTTGAGGTATATCAGAGCTTTCATGATGCTAGGGAGCCAACCACTCAATCTCAATCTTCTACTACTGTAGAACTACCAAACATGTTAGAAGGGGCATACGACAATGATTTTGAGTGTGAATATAGTATGACTGAGTATGTTGGGTCTAGAACTGAGTTAGAATCATATTTGAAAGCTGACCGTGAGCCATATGATCCTAAAGCACAACAAACATTTGAAATATTGGGATGGTGGAAGACAAAGGATGTGAAGTATCTTGTGCTAAGTGACATTGCAATAGACATTCTTGTTGTCCCAATATCGACTGTGCCTTTCGAGAGTGCTTTTAGTACATGTGGTAAAGTGTTAGACTCATTTAGAAGTTCTCTATCACCTAAGATTGTTGAGGCAGTAATATACTTTGGAGATTGGATGAGATCATCAAATTTTTCATCAGTACAAGACGAGGAGGATGATTTAAATGTGATAATGGATGCTGGAAAAGAACTCGAAGATGATAATTAAGATCTCATTACTTTTAGTGTTCATGAATTTTACTTTTACTATTTTTGGTATTAGGTCTAATTTGTTGTCTATAATTTAGCTCTACGATCCTTTGTCCATACTACCAACAACGATCCATCACCTACAATCGTACCAGAGACAACTAGAGATAATGATGGTGATTGATGACACTCGATTTGACGTGATTTTCAGCCCCATTTAAGCGACATTTCCTTGCTTGAAATGTGGTTTAAAGGGTAAAATAGTGAATATTCACTCAACTACCCTATTTCCTACCGATTTGGTTACTTTGACCCTTTTTGGGTCTATTTGATGGTTTTCTAGCATTTTTGTAAGAGCGCAGGTTTTTGCCGTAAAATACGTGGCCACGGACGTGTTCCAGACCTCAAGGAGTGATCCGAAATCAAACCAGGAATCAAACTAGAGTCAGAACCGAAGATCCAACTGCCTAGCACAATGTTTTCACCGAAAATACTACAAAGTTTTCGGCGAAAATACCTTCAGAAACCCACAGCCGATTGTGAAAAAGTTTTCGGCGAAAAGTCAAAGTCTTCGCCGAAACCTATTGGAGAAAGCACACATGAGGATTCAACTGAAGTTTTCGCCGAAAACTCCTTCCTTTTCTGCGGCAGAATTGGCAAACCCTAATCAACCCTATTTAAAGAAGCAGCTGCTATAAGGAAGGGATACATCATTCACTCGACAATTATTCACACATTAGACTTTTGAGAGTCAGCCGACTCTAGGGTTGATAGATAGAGTTTAGAGAGTTCTAAGATCCGTGGAGAGATCGTGACGCCATCCTTCCACCTCGGAGAGCTCGGAGCTTAAAGTTGAAGATTCAGGAGATCGAAGCTTCGCCGGAGTCGTCAAAATTAGGTTTTTTCAGTTCTTATCTGTTGTTCCTCTGTATGATGATTTCCTTTATTGCCTTTGATTCTTCTGTTATCGTTATGAGTAGCTGAACTTGTAGAGCTTATATTAGATGAACCCTAAGTGACCCATGGCTTTAAAGCGGTCACGGATTGGCGGTAATTAGATTTGAAATTCAATCAGTTTCTCTTTGCATGGTTGTTTTGTTCTTCACTGTTTATGTTTCTTCTCTGGTTGATCGGCTAGATTAGGTTTGTGCAAGTTACGGTTAGTCGCCAGACAGCTTCCTTGCTTTGGCGCATAAACTTATCTTCCTTGATCACCTAGTTTAGATTCTTGTTAAGCTGAGGATAGTAGCGAACGTTCGCCTTACTTTAGAACATCAATTCAACCAATTAACCTATTCATTGGAGTGTGCCTTTCGTAGGAACCAGTTAGGGTTAATCCGCTTCAAGAGTAACTCATTAATCATTAGTAATTGCACCAGTTAGTTTTGTCATCGCAAGAAGCGACCGTACTCGGGCGACTAATTAATCTTGGTAGTTAGATCGGATAGAGCGAACGTTCGCCAGTCTTAAACCTAAGGGTCAGGAGTTATGGTGGTGTATAGAAACCGATTGAATGCGAATTGAAAACTGTTGGTCTTGTGATTGTCGTTGCCTTGGTGATCTGAGGGGGATTCGAAGTATAAGCTCGTCTATCTTACTGTTAGTCAACCTTTTTAATCTTTCTGTCTTTTATTTTTCTTGTTTATTAGATTAGAAGTCGTGGAACTCACACCACGCACAACGTGTTCAAACCTGAGTAATTTGCCAACATATTTGAGTAGACAAGAAGAAGAGACCTCGAGTAGAATACGATCTAGTCTACCTTGGTAGATTAGTTTTTTCGACTACACGCGCGTTAAAACGCGTTCATCAGTGGTTGTCAAAATCATGTTAAGAACAATAGGGTTCTCGAAGTTGAAAGTACGGATGAAGATGTGGGATGAAGGTAATTATGGAAGTGGATTTTCTTCCGAAGCTGATTAGAGCTTCCAGACCGACTAATCTTCACACATGGTAATTTGATTAGTTTGATCTATTCAGACATGTTTGTTTCACACATGTAGTTACAAAATAAATTGCAAGTTGTACATTTCGGAGTGAATGCAACATAGCTTAATTTATGTCACTTTGTTTTGTAGATAGAGGAAGTGGTATCGTGGGTGGCTGGTAGATGTCAATTGTCATGACTATGAACAGTAGCAGCAAACAATTGCAGAGTTGTCAATTGGTGTGAATTCTCAGTTGCCGACTTGCCATTTTATTTGGTTTATTGATGATTAGAATATTGGATTATTGGATTTATAAATCCAGACTTGAGAATTTATTGGTTTGTTCTTGTTTTTTTGCCAAAGTTGTCAATTGTCATGACTATAAATAGTTGCAGCAAACAATTGCACAGCTTTACATTTTGGTGTGATGAATAGTTGCAGAGTTGTCAATTGTAATGAACAGAGTTGTTAGTTTGAGATTTTTTGTGTCAATGACTTGTTTAATAGACTTCGACTATAGTGTTAATAGATGAGCAAACAGAATTTTGTTCTGGAAATAAGGTTTGTGTACTATGAATTATGCTTATCTGAACCAAGAAACATGTTGTGGTTGCATTCTCATATGAGACTACGCCTATGTGGTTTCCAGGTTTAGTGGATCCAAGTTGAAACCAACATAATAAACACAAAGGTTTAGAGAAGCCCCCAAGTTTAATCAGTGCACTGCACTACACTAATTAGTAATGGGCAAGAAATATATAGGAGTCTGTTTTCACTACTAAAATGCTACTGCAACATCAGTTCTATTTTTGTAAATATGTTAACTGACTTATCTCGGTGTAGTCCCCAGAGCTGCTTTCGTCCCTTCCTCGATCACTTCGATGCACGCCTTGTGGAACATCTTCGACACCGCAATCAACTCCACGCAGTCCACCATCTCTGTTACTTGGGGTTCTCTGGATTCGTATATAAGTCTGTTCATTTTCCCACTCTTGGACAACAAAGGAAAATGAAAGAATAACAATAATAAATGATTAGAAAGAAGAGAATGATTTTGAAAGAAAGTAATTTAGTTTATGCTTTTTTGGGGTTGGATAAGAAGGTAGTTAATAGTACCCTGTGAAGGTGGAACTGTACATCTCCAATTTGAACTAGGAAATTGCTTGGGATATTAGTAGCAACATCCATGGGAGGTGTTAACTTTTTTGGTACCTTACGTTTGACCGAAATCTCATTTTGGTATACTACGTTACAAAAGTTACAATTCAGTCACGATCGTTTCAGGAAATTTCAAAATGGTATTTTCGTCCAACTCCATCCAAATTTTCTGTTAAATGCTAACGTGGCAGTTGAGTCACACATCCAAGTCAGCTAAAATATTAATAAAATAATAATTTTATTAATTAAATATTATAATTAATTTTTAAATTAAAATAGTTAATTTTTAAATTAAAATAAATATTTAAAAAAATAATAATTTCTAAACCCCTCTCTCTCCTCCTCCCTCCTCCCCCTCCCCTCCACCTCCGACTGTCCTCCTCCCCCCACCTCCGACCGTCCTCCCTCCTCCCCTCCACCTCTGACCTTCCCCCCTCCACCTCCGACCTTCCTCCCTCCTCCTCCCCCCTCTATCTTCAACCATCCTCCCTCCACCACCTCCCCACCTCCCCTCCTCCCTCTCTCCTTCCTCCTCCCTTCTCCTCCATCCTTTTTCCTTCGCCTCCTGTCTCTCCTCCCTCTCCCTTCTCCTCCTCCACCTCCCTCCTCATTTGTCTTCTTCCTCCTCGAAAGTCATCAATCGAAATCTAAATCTAAACATTTCAGTACTAAACGTTTTGCCACTTTTTCATTTTGGTACTTTTTGTTGTAGATCTAAACGTTTCAGTATTTTTGTTTCAATGAGGAAGAGGAGGAGGAGGGGGAGGAAGAAGAACGTCGGAGGTGAGGAGTCAGGAGGTGGAAGGGAGGAGGAGGAGGGTCGGAGGTGAAAGGAATCGAGGAGGAGGAGGGTCGGAGGTGGAAGGAATCGAGGAGGAGGAGAGGGTCGGAGGTGGAAGGGAGGGGGAGGAAGAAGGTCGGAGGTGGAAGGGAGGAGGAGGGTCGGAGGTGGAAGGAATCGAGGAGGAGGAGGGTCGGAGGTGGAAGGAAGGAGGAGGAGGAGGAGGGTCGGGTGTGGAGGGGAGGAGGAGGATGTGGAGGGGAGAAGGAGGAGGAGGGAGGACGGTCGGAGGGAGGAAGGAGGACGGTTGGAGGTGGAGGGGAAGAGGGAGGACGGTTGGAGGTGGAGGGGAGGAGGAGGAAGGGGGAGGTGGAGGGGAGGAGGGAGGGGAGAGAGAGGGGTTTAGAAATTAAATTTCATTTTTAAAAAATTAATTATTTTAATTTAAAATTAATAAAAAATATTTTATTAATATTTTAGCTGACTGGGATGTATGATTCAACTGCCACGTCAGCATTTAACAGAAAATTTGGATGGAGTTGGACGGAAATACCTTTTCGAAATTTTTTGAAACGATCGTGACTGAATTGTAACTTTTGTAACGTAGTGTACCAAATGGATTTCGGCCAAACTTAAGGTACCAAAAAAGTTAACACCTCTCCATTTTGGGGGAAGAAACGAGGAAAATTAGTAGTAGAAATTGGGAGAAGAAAACAAGTAGTGGATAGGGCTTACCAGGAACGGTCTCTGAGCTCAAAGCCATCGGTGTGGGTTGTGGAGGGGATGTTTGGTTGAAGAAATAATTCCTATGTTGTCATAGTCACGGCCTGCGCCGGAGTCACTCTCAGAATGGTTTTGATTCTCTATACCAGATCCGACATGCCATCTTTTGCATCTGGGAGGAACCATTTGCATCACGAATTCAGAAGAGGGAGGAAGATGAACAGACGAACAGTGGTTATCTGGGGATTTTTTTACTTGGAAAATCGGTTAATTAGTTAAACTCATAACTGAATAGAAACTGGTTATAGCTACCCATTTCTTAGGTTAGGGTCCGGTTTCGTGCAGGATTTGACCAAATAACGGTTGCGGGTAACCGGTTTTACCGGTTACAGTTAACCGCTAACCGACCGATTTGCACCCCTAGGCAATAACATGGTTTAGTTGTTTGTTATTCAGTAGTTAAGCAATGTCAATTAGCTAAAATTTCTAATTTCAGACTACTTGCATATTTACAATAGTTGGATTACATAAGTAGCATATTCTGAGATCGAGATTGCCAAAATGCCAGAGTTGAAGCACATTGTTACTATGCAAAAATCATATATATATACACACAAACACCATACTCATAAGACACAATCTCAAATTCATATTCATTACATAACAAACATCAGTACGATTACATAGCACCATCATTAACCTAAAATATAGCACGATCAGTACGTTTACATAAGTGGCAGAGTTCGAGATTGCCAAAATACCAGCGGTGAAACACAATTAGTAGCAGAGTTTGAGATTGTGCTTCACAGCATAAATGGTAAGCTCAAAATAATTGTTATGACATACAGTTCAGCTAACACAAAATAGCCCTACATCCACTACAAGAAAACATAGGATTAGTCACAGTTTTTTTTTGCCTTTAGTCACGGTTTTGAAAACCGTGACTAAATCGATCATTTTTTGTCACGGTTTCAATATGAACCGTGACTAAATTTTTTTGTCACGGTTTCTAAAGGAACCGTGACTAATATTAGTCACGGTTTCATTTAAAACCGTGACTAATTTTAGTCACGGTTTCCTTAAAAACCGTGACTAAATTCTGTCACGGTTTCCTATTAAAACCGTGACAAATCAAGTGACCAAACTGTTCTGGAGAAATTTTTAGTGACCCATTGGTTAATTCCTTAAATTATAGGACCAGACCCTAAACTTTTTCCATTATGCAAAATGATCCATGAAATTAAGATGTTAACAAAACGTCCCAATTAATTACGAACTAGTCACTTAATTTATTAATTGTATCAATTAAAGAAATAACAAAAGTTACAATTTTAATTAATTAAAAAAACTAAAAACTATTTCCGCCGCCGTCTATTCTCGCTGCCGTAGCCGTTGTCGTCGATTCCCGCTGCCGCAGCCGTCGCCGTCGATCCCCTCCGCCGCCGCCGATTTCCAGCGCCGCCTGCGATTCTCACCGTCGATTCCCAGCGCCGCCTACGATTCTCAACATCGATTCCCACCGCCGATTCCCAGCACCATCGTCGACTCCCGCAGCCGATTCGGATCTGGTTCGTCGATGGCGGTCCGTCGGTCCTCAATGGGATCTACCGCCATTTGGGATCTCCTTCGTCGAGTCCGGATCTACCGCTCCGTCAAGATACCTGCCGGAGAAGACTCTAGGTCGACAGAGAGGGGAGGAATCGACATATAATCGACAAAGATTGGGGAGGAATCGGCAGAGAGGGAGGTGTTTGGTTTAGAGTTTCAATAGAGAGGGGAGGTTGTTTGGTTTAGAGTTTCAACAGAGAGGGCTGTTTGGAATCAGAGAATAAGAAGAGGAGAAGAGAAGAAAAGGGGTGGATTGGTCGGCTGGTTGGAGAGAAGGCAAGAAGATGGAAGAAAGAAGAAGAAGAAGGAGGAGAATAATTAAGGAGCTAGATTGGTTAAAATGGTGTTGGAGATTGCCAAGCTTTGTCACGGTTTCATGTGAAACCGTGACTAATTAGTCACGGTTTCATGGACGTGATAAGTAGTAGTTATGAAACGTGACAGTAGAGTTTAGTGACGTGTAGTTGTCACGGTTTCATGTGAAACGTGACTAAGTTAGTCACGGTTTTCATGTGAAACCGTGACTAAGTTAGTCACGGTTTCATGTGAAACCGTGACTAAGTTAGTCACGGTTCACAATAAATCGTGACTAATTTAGTCACGGTTTCATAAACCGTGACTAATTAGTCACGGTTCGCTCGAAACCGTGACCAGTTAGTCACGGTTTCCAAAACCGTGACTAAAAAGCCGTGACAAATTTTGTTTTTTTACTTGTAGTGATCTTCACTCCTATTACTGTGTCTGAGGTGGTTGAGTGCCAAGATTTTTGTTTAGGTCTATGGTCGAAGCACCTTCGTTCCCAATAGCCGTGTCTGTAATACCCAAATGGTGAGTTTTTGGCCACCTCCTATCTGTGAAAAGAAAAAAGCACTCAATTAAGGTCAAAGAACTCACATATCCACATAAATAAGTGTTTAACCTACTACATACCGCAAAGTACATGTTTTCAGTGTCATCAAAATGTGTGATCCCCACACCATTTTGAGCTAGCGAAACTTCTCGATCCACAATTCTTCTATCAGTTTCGTTCATAGTGACCTCCTAAACCCTTGCTTAGTTGTACATTTCCTCGCGTTATGCCCAAGTACCCCACAAGTCCCATACCAGTTTTTAATATGTTGCACACCGTTTTCAGCTTCACGGATGTGGGTTGGCCTATCAGTGGGAATGGGCACGTCTAAGTGTACACATGGATTAACGTTCCTGGCGCCACATCTGTTGCATACCCTGCCTCGCACTCTTGGTTAGCAACAACTCCTTGGTTTGGTTCAGCAACAGCCCCTTGGTTCGTTGCAGCATTAACCCCTTCATTCGTTGCAGTAGCAACCCCTTCGTTCAGTTTAGTCGCATCAGTACCCTGTACAAATGACAAGTAAAACAATGTTGGAAATCGTTTGGGGTAAAAATGATCCTGTACACCAATTACCATTGATTAATTACCTTATTCATACACTTTCTATCATTGTGTCCTGGTTTCGTGCATGATCGACAGTGCATAATCATACTTGTTCTTCTATAAGGCACGTCCCAACACCATTTTTCCGTTGTTGACCTTTCAGCTCTGCCAACTCTTCACGACGGGACTTTTTAGGTCTACCAGGAAGCCTCCTTCCTGGTGGTGGAAGTACGGTGTATCCAGTGGCATGAGGCCATGCTTGGTTCCAACAAGTGCCGGAACATCGTAGCTGTATGCCTTGGCAACACTGGAGCACTTGTATAGATCGTGAACGAACTCCTCCAAATCCAACCTAAGGTATGAAACTGATGCAATGGAATGCAGGCACGGTATTCCTAACAGCGTGTAATACACACACGTGCATGTTCCGTTGTGCAAATCTACGACAGACCCAGACCCATAATCCTTCACTTCACAAACCATATCAAGCATTGCTCTAGTGACACAATTTCTAGCTCGTATCTTGCCGCCTTCAATAATTTGTCTAATTCTAGGACAAATTGTGTTCCTAGACCGCTTAAACATCTTATTTTCTGAACTACTATCTTCATTAAATACAATCGTATCTCCTCTAACATTTCGACTACCCTAAAGTTTCGACATCTAACGATGACACCATTGAAAGTCTCACAGATATTACTATCTACGTTGTCGCATTTAGGAATATAAAGAAAGGCTCTGTAGAAGGTTTTAAGGTTTTGTACCATGAAACCGTTTAGTGTTTTTATTCCATAGTGTTCGCAGCTTCGAGTTCCTCAAGTTCTTTGCAGTGTACGTTCTAATCGCCTTCGTTACAAGAGTGAACAGCTGCCCAAAATGCCTCTCTGGCCTCGTCAGTTGTATGCTTAATCTTCTAGTTAGCGAAGATGTGCTTGGAAAATTTCTAGTGTTCCGCATAGGGAATTTCTGCTTCCAAGGAGTTCAGAAGACCCTCCATAGCAACGAGCAGTTGATTCAAGCAACTAACAAAAAGAATAAAATCTGTAGTAACAATTAGAAGCAATCATTTTGCAGATAGGGTTTAGAAACAACTAGTAGCGGTAATTAGAAGCATCATTATGTAGATGGTTTAGAAATAACGTATAGCAGCATAAGCACTTAGGGTTTAGAAGCAACAAGTAGCAACAAATCAGTTGGAGTTTCGATCAACAAAGTAGCAACAAGGTACCATAGGGTTTCTAAATAACATGAACAAACAATTCACTTATGGTTCTTGTAACATCCCCACCCAACCGAACGATTTGGAACTAAAGTTTGGATGATTGAGACATTGGAAATAATGTTCTTGAGGCCACATCGAAGTCCGAGACGTTCATATTTGAGTTGGGTCGAAGTTACAAGCGAGTACGTGAAAAATCGTCAAAGTTAACAGATCATTATACATGGCCGTGTATCATGGCCTGACTATAAAAAAATTAGTTTTTGATGGAAATCCCCAACTTCTCTCACTCTCTTTCATCCCGAAAAATCCTTTGACGAACCAAACTTTCCCCAACTTTAAACCTCGATTCCGGGAGTTGTAGAGCTCTGATTGGTGATCCGTTTCTTGCTAGACGTTCCTGGAGACGAGAGGAAGAGATCGAATGTCTTGGTTCTGGATATTTCGGAGTGAGGTGCTGTCAATGTCAGAAGGAAGAAGCTACATTTTTGGAGAAGGAGAGCTTGGTTGTTCGAGTTCTAGAAGTTATTTTAGAGCCTTGTCTTCTTGTCAGGTGAGGGTTTAGCGTACGATAGGTAGTGCGGGTCGATGTGAGGAGTTGTAATCTGGCTTAGTCGAAATTAGGGATTGCATGAAATGGGAAGAGAGTTAAAGGGGATAACTGGTATATGATTGATTGTTAGTTGATTGTATGTGATGGTTGCCTGTTGATTGTTTATGGATGTATGATTACTGTTGTGTTGCTATGATGTTGGGATTGGGGTAACAATGATTAATGATGATTAAATGGATCAGAATTAGTAATGAGTGATAGGGAAAACGGGTCTGTGAACTATGAATTGTGCATATATTTATCTATGTAAGTTGTGGTTGTAGAAAGGGTGGTTCAAGTGGGTCGCTATTAATATGAACAGGTGGATGCTGCATGTGGGGTCGGTCCTTGAAGAATACGAGGTACCTAAAGACAGACTGGCATCTTTTGAGGTGGGTGGCCGGTGGAGCTAGCCGTTTACCTTAAATTTTTGAAGTCGATGTGATTGAAAGAATTGATTGTAAACTGTTTGGGTGATTTGTATGTGTTGTGTGGTGAAATTGAGTTAGAGGATAGTGTTGTCTGATTTGAATGAGTGAATTGTGATATGAGTGATGGTGATTGATACGTGACATGCGGTTAGTGTAATTGGTTGGGTTTGAATGTGAATTGGAAAAGAGGATTGCGCGATTGGAAGATTTGCTAGGCATCGAATTAATGAAATAGTGAAATTGAGATTATGTAGTTAATATGGTTGATGAACTGGAGAGTTGGAACGGCAATGATGTTTTTTGATGGTTCTGATATGTGTCCTTGAGTTGACTTGTCTGAATGGATCATTCGACTTTGTGAATGTATGTAATGACTGTGTGAGTGTTTTGGTTGAACAGTGCTAGACAGACGTGGGACTTCACTCTACTCAGACGAATTAGGTCTTGCATGAACCTATGGTAAATCTGAATAACCGTCTCTGTGATGCTTGTGAACATTGTGCTGTTTCTTGTGAACGGGATTGTTGAAACATATGGCTATGAATTGAACTAGAAATGAGATAGAGGATGGTGAGCTGAATTTCTGTGATTGTTACCTATTGTTCGTGTGGTTAGGGAATTCATAATGGAATGGTACAGAATTGGGTGATGGACTTCATAATAGAATGGTGCATGGAAATTGGACATAGAATTGCGAATGAATGGTGGATGGAATTGTGTGTGGATTTGAAACTATTGAAAATGTGATATGATTGCATCATAGAAGTGTGTGGGATTGACCAGGTTGTTATAGAAATTAAGATAGATCTGAAGAACAAGTTACCAAACGAAAAAAAACATTGTGTAGAGTCTGATTCATGAGTGAATCTAGACAGGGATCATAGTGGTTAAAATCGTGAGGAAGATCAGAGGAATCGTGAGATCGGGGAAAGGATCTAGGGATTGGTCGTGTTATCTCCCTATGGAGAAAGATCCTGCGGGATGTGATGGTCGGCGGGGGGTTAGCGGGGGAACAACTCCTTATGGCGCCTAATTAACTCACCTATTTAAATGAATTATGAACTGTCGTATGTGTGTGTTGTGCTGGATGTGATTGTGAGCTGAAATGTGATATGTTGAGTGTGTATATGTGATGTGCGGTATGTGTTGGCGATATGATATATGTATGTGTTGCGGACTGTGTTGGATTGATCAGTGAACTGAGTGGTGGTGTGTACTGATGTTGTAGGATTAATCTTGAATGGTTTATGGCTTGTGTTGAAGCTATGAATTGCGAATTGATAGTGAGGAGAACTGCTCTTGAGTGATAACCTGGATTGCTTAAGGATGTCGAATAACTCTCTTAATGAATTGAAATGTGGACGATGAGTGTGTGTGCAATGTGAATGCGTGTGACTATTGTGAGTGGAAGTGCTGACTATGATTGTGGGTTCTATTCTGATGTAATGTTGAACTGTATAAATTATGATCCTCTGTTATTTATGGAAGTTATCGTGGATGGTAAGTGTTGAACTGAGAACTGCACCTACGTGATCACTTAGACTGTTCTAGGGAATTGAAACTGGGAAAGGTTGAGTCTAATTCCATTGTTAGTGTTTCGTGAGGAGTTTAGAATCACTTCTTTTGGTTAGGTTTGATGCATGATTAAACCCAGTGGGTTCACTCAATTTCAATAGGAAATTGATCCCCCTCTAGTCTCTCTTTTCAGGTTCGCGTGGTTAGAGTGAGTGAGTTAAAGTTTAGGTGCTTCAGTTGTGTGTCGAGTGCTAATGTGTTGTTGGCTTGGAGAAGATATTGGAAGGCTTGGACCAGAGTTTACCACCTTTTGGATTTATGTTGACTATTTTGGGTATAGATATTTTGTATCAGTAGATTTGAACTTCAGGAATGTAAATATTTCATGGTTTGGTTTTGAACCACTGTAATAAGTTTTTGGATTTTAACAATGGAGGCGCTTCCGATTTACTCTTGATTTATGTTTAATTCGATTTCAGTGATGTTTTTCCTTTTATTTTATTGTTTATCTTCGAGTGATGTTCATGTCAATTCGACCACGGGTTCAACCTGGGTCGGTTTGGGATGGATGTTACAGTTCTAGTAATTATACCTTATGCTGACTGGAAATCACATTCTATTCACGCCCGTCTTCTATTCCGAATTCCTCTTTCAAGGTTCGTATGAACCACGTCCACGAACTAGTTTTTTCTCCCTCGACAACCGCCCATGCTATTGGGTACACTTGGTAAATTATTTTCTCCGTAAATGCATTGGGCATTGGCCAATTTAACAGCGGTGTGCAGCCGCGATTAAATTATTTTAACAGCGGCCTTGACCGATGTTAAATGGCTTTTCTGTCGCAGTTAAAATGATAGTTTCTTGTAGTGCCAGATGTTATCTGAATGTATAAACCATCCACGTCATCTCAGTTAGTTAAAATTCGGTGAAGACCATCACTTAGCGAAGAGTTGGGCTCTAGATACCACATACGCTCCACTTCCTTATATGGAAGACACATTTCCCCATAAACTATTTCACTTCAATGGTGTGGTTATGATCTTCGTACGTCTCCTAACATAACGCTGAAACCTTACCACTGAATTCCATGGCACCTCCATAGTGAAGGGTGGCTTCTACAATGTTGGCATCTGCTAAAGAAAGCCACAACAGACCACATTAATATTCATGTATGCTATCAGGACAGAAAGAACCAACTAAGCAACAAGAACCAGTAAAGCAAATTCAACTATGACAGAAAGATTCTTATTCACTATCATCCAGTGCACATACAACCAAATATCACAAAGGGACAAGAACTGCTACTATTAAATAATGGCCTTACATCACTTTCGATGGCACCATTGTTGACCAAAATGATAAACCCCTACAAAGTGTTTACCTTATGGTCCATTTAGTCGATCTCCAATAACTCCGGTAGGTGATTTAACATATTTAATACTCCTTCGCTATCTAATTCCAACCGACCTCCCTGCTCCACGCTCCTAAACCTGCAAGTAGGAAACCCTTCTATAAGCCATACACTCATATCGAAAACTGAATCCATCCTTCCAATCACCCTTAACCTCTAGAGACCCTAATACCTTATTGCTGTAGCAGAAACACGAGGGGAAGAAGAGGCTTTTCTGAAGATGCTTACCAGTCTATCATAGTCGTTGGTTTTCGCGCTCGTCGTTGTTCGCTTTACGATTCGTATGACTGCTTGTCTTCTTCTTCGCAATAAGACCGTTGAAGCCTCATCAAAGTTCCTGGTGCAAAAACCTCCGACGGTGATGTGTTCAGACGCAGAATCGATTTGTGCTTCTAGGGTTCCGATTTCATGTTGCTGAGTTTGGGAGGATAAGTCAACGAAAGAGATAAGATTGAGTGAGAATCCCAATGCCCACTCAGTTTGGGTATAGTTGACGTGGAAGCTAACTGTAATTAGGCCTTGCCAGCTCAGTATTTCGGTTTGAGTTCATTAAATCCCTGAACCATCAAACGGAAAACGTAACAAAAGCATAAAGATTGCCAATTTTGGGATGTTGAAATGTTTTGGCTATGTTTGACATTATTGGGAGAAATTTGGCTACAACTTTGTTTTTGGCCTAAAACATAAGAAAAATTGTTGATTTCATAAAAAAAAGTTTTTTTTAAGGAAATAATTATGATCTTACGATATTTTTTTTATCATAAAAAGATTATGATCAATATTTAAAACAATTTCACAACCCATCATTTTTCAAGAATCAAAATTGGTAGAACCAATAAAATCTCTTAAGATTATAAGATCAAACTAAAAATATTAACTACCTTTCACTGTTACAAACCAAACATGCAAACTTAAATAGATGCTGTTACGAGCCCTAAACACCAAACTTCTATTTTACCTATTAAAAACCCTTCACTGAAGAAAAAGAAAAGAAATGCAGTCAACACATAAGCATAAAACCAGGGAACAATACGAATTCAAATTCAGTAGTTAAGAACATAGACGTGTCTCTGAATCACTAGGTGGCCATTATTTCTAATGTAATATTCAATCACTTCAATAACAACGTTACTGCAACAACTCAGGGCTTCGGTATTAGAGGAATCTTTACTCAACTCCATGGATCTTCATCTCTTTGCGCCACATAATTAGTTATTCCAAGCTCAGGACTTCAATTTCAAAAACAAGAGTTGAATTGGGTAGGATTCCCCATGATCCAAATCCATTAGCCCATAAGCGTAGTCTGGGGAGCACTGCAAATTTATTCAACGATTAAGCATATGACTGAGGGCATCTAGCACAGCATACAGAAACTGTAATGATTAGAAACTACTTTCATAAATCCAAACAAGTTAAGAGTACACTACAGTAACCTTTAAATCCAAAACCAATTGGAACAGTCTTATTGGATTAGATTGCAACTTCAGATATACCACTGAACAGCTATGTCGTTTGTTCCTACATGAATTTCTCCAAAGCTGATAAAATCCCTCTCACCACAGATTCAAATGTAATTACAAAACCCACAAAACAGCATCTTAACACGAGGATCATTCCAACCTCAGCAGCCAATAGAGTCACTAACCCTGAATTTATGCTAACTTTCTTGCCAATTCATAGCTGATTTCTTATGTAGCATACAAATATAGCAGATGAGTTTAATAAAACAACACAAGTAGATGAAATTTAAAGAAACAACACCAGGAAACAACTTCGACAAGGAAAATTACCCGTAAACGAGCAACTTCTCCCACTTGCATTCCCATGACACCTTCATCCCACCCTACAGAACATTTGAAAAGCACAATCAGCAATTGAGAAAGAAGATTGCTTAAGAGGATATGACCATAAATGCTCGTAGATAATACAATGAGTGCCCAAACGCAAACATGACACAAAGCAACGTCTAAAGTATTGCACATTATGTAAAAGGTTATTGGTTAACAACAGCTATGAACAATAAGCAACTACAAGCTACTTTTCCATATACCAAACATAAAGTGAAATGACATCAATGGAAAACGTTCTTACTCTAAGTGAGAAACTGCCAACCAAATCCCCAAACAAGTAATGGATGGAGTTCCTTATATAAACATGGACTTGGCACCTCACAGAATCATTTCTTTTGTATAGAGTCCAAACAACCCAAAATCATATATCAAATATTATTGTTAGTACAATCCGCAATACGAGATAATTAGTTAAGTAGAACGCTAAGCCAAAAAAAAAAAATAGTTAAATAGAACGCTGCTGAGATATCGTACAAGATATAAAAGGTTGTTTTCATGGAAATCATAGAAGGAATCGAGACTAAGACCCCTGGTGATAAGGGTTACCTTTTATGACGGTTCCCTTGCCAATATTGAAAGAGAAAGGTTGCTGCCAGGGTCCTTTGTGCTGAAAATACAAGGGGGGGGGGGGGGGGGGGGGAATTGGTGAAATTTTTGTAAGCAAAAGTAAGAACTTCAAAAAGTAAAAACCCTAACCTCCAGAACTTTTGAGATAGATCTCCATTTTTCCTGGAAATCAAAAGATTGGAGCCGATCAGAAATGAAAGTTCTCTCGCGGAAAAATCGAAGCAGTGTGCACTACACAGTAATTGCCAAACGTAATCAAATATGAAAGAGTCCAGATTACGCATATCATATACAAGGAAACGCAAAATCAAATTACAAGAAGGTTGGGGTTGAGAGAGAGTTCTGGAGCTAACCAAAGCCGGTGCAATGAACGGTGACTTTCTGGCCACGAGAGGGTTTGGGACCATTTCCTGGGGTGATGATCTCCTTCTCAACTCCATTGTAGTCGGTCTTCTTCTTCTTCTGTGAATTGATATGGATGGTCTCAGTCTGTGGAGGGTGATGCTTTATATACTTGGTCTGTTTATATACTTGTCTTCATGCGCTTTTAGAAAGGTAAAATGTCATTGAAAGTGGTGGGCTGGGCTCTCTTATGAGCCGGATTCTGGTGATGGCCAACTTTTGTTTCTGGTTTTTTAAATGTCCAAGGTCTCGATTAATCTAGGCTAATACTCTTAGATGTCACGAACTTTTCAGTTATTACCGCGTATATACCACTTATTTCCTATTTTCTGGCATTATCAACTATTGGATCCTGAGTTCCGCGTAACACGCCGTTTATTTTTTATTTTTCTGTCCAAGACCGTCTGGTGACATATCAAGTGGTACTTATGTGAACATTTCAGTGTACGAGTGACAATGGTAGTTCCGCCAACTCATTATTTCGGATTTATGGTTTTATTTTCTGTATTGAATTTTAAAACCCGCAAACCTTATCTTCTTCACGATTCCCCACAACTCATTCCTATTCCCCGCCAACGATTTCCAGCTTCCATTGCATATTCCCCACACAGTCGCCATTCTCTCTGTTCCTCCGATCGTCGGAACTAAGCTCCAGTATCCGCCTACACCCTTTCTCTATCTGTCTCACTCCCTTTTTCTGTTGTAATCCCATTCCCGAAACCCAAACCCATTTTGCGTTCTTTCTTCTTCTTCTTCGTTTCTAACAAGTAAAGTGGAACACAACTGTCATCTTGGTGGGGACATCGCGAGGCGAAAGTGAAAGGTCAGTGCCCTTATCTTTTAGCAATATTCTATGTGCTGATCGCCTTGATGGTTGGGGACCAGTGGGGTTCAACTGGCTTTCTTTATTCTTCTTCCATTTTTTATTAGGGCTTTTTCGTGTTCCATTTATGGATTTAAGGTTTTGGATTTATGTGGGTGCACGTGTTGTCGTTGTTGTATATTTTTTCATTTTGTTCGTCGTCCACCGACCAATATTTTTACTCCTTCCTTTGCTAATACAATATGGATCTTCGAGTGGAGCTGCTAGTATACCACGGGGGGCGTATGAAAATAGCTATAGGAGGTACAAATTATGAAGGTGGCCATGTAGTCGAGGTTGACGTTATGGAACGACTACGTCTGCTTCTTCTAGTTAATGAAGATAGGCACTGAGATTTTGTGGTATGAATATTTCAAACAGATGTGGTTCGCACCTCCAGGAGGAACACTAGGAACTGACCTCGGGAGATTAAGAACGACGCAGATTATGAAAAGGTTCGTTTACCTGCTTAGGGTAGTGTGATCAACATCTACATGGAAGCAACAATGGATGTAAGTTTCATGGCGGATAATGAGGATTCAGACTCCGGAAATGGGCATGGATATGCTACAAGTGACCCAGAGGTTGAAGTGTCAGGGGTGAGGGCTGATCAGGGTGTCAACCATCTAATTGACGACTCAGACCGAACTAGTGGTCCATAATTCCATCAAGTAGCAATGGAAAATCTGGGCTTATCGGAATTAAGGAGGAGGAAAGTGAGAGCTAGCTACCTGTCCGATGGTGGTATTGAAGTGGACTAGCTGAATGGAGTAACTATGAATAGGGTTCAACAAGAAGAAGTTATTATTGACATAGAAGGTCCTCATGAGATGGACTTTCTGAATATGCCCGACCTGGAATATGAGAAGTCCAACTCTGATGAAGAAGACTCGGATTTCGAACCACCGACTGGTATTTCTACTCTAACCGTATCTTGACTCCAACCGTATCTCTACTCCAAAGTCCAGTTATCGTGGCTCATCACAGTCTCACCATGATGTAACTAACAAGAACGACGAAGAGGAAGTTACTTCACTAGATGGAAATGCGTACTATAATCCCACATGTGATCACAGTAAGTTAGTGTTCAAGGAGGGGATGCCATTTAAGGTCCGAGCCAATTCAAGGATGTTGTGGTGAACTTCACCATAGCAGTGGGGGCAGAAATTCGGTGGGTTTGGAGTAACAAGAAGAACAAAGAGGTTGCATGCATTATAAAAGGTTGCAAGTGGAGCGTATATGCATCCTAGTTTGGCAGGAATGAAGCCTATGTTGTGAAGGCCGTGGGATTTTCTCACAACTGTCCTCGCACTCAAGAAAATAGGAGCGCTACAGCTAAGTGGATTGCCAGTAAGTACTTCAGCAGGTTCTGTATCGATCCAGAGTTGAACACGAAGCATCTAGCTAAGGAAATCAGTGAGACTCACTGAATGTGCAAACACGAAGATATTGTCGAAGAAAATGTTGGAGGGAACACTAGTTGAATCCTATTCGAAACTGAGATCCTATTTGAAAAAGTTACAAACCTCATATCCTCAAGGGCTGTTTGTTTTAGAGGTGGATCCAATTCCAGGTGAGGAACATGTTCTGTTCAAGAGGATTTTAGTAGGGTTTAGTTACTTGCGTAGGGGGTTTAGGGCTAGATGCCGAAGAATGTTTGGCCTCGGCGACTGCTTCCTGAAAAGGGAAGTCAAAGGAATGATGCTTAGCACCGTAGGCAAAGATGGAAATAACCAAATTTATCTGATTGTGTGGGCAGTTAGTGCAGGAAGAGAACTGTAGTTCATGGACATGGTTTATAGACATTATCAAGAGCATTTAGATATGGCAGGCGGTACTGGATGGTCAGTAATATTCTGACCAACAAAAGGTGTCTTTACAACTAACTCGTTCATATCTCTAAATGACTTGTAACTGAGAATGTTTTACTTACTATTAATTAATATGTGTATACTAACTGGTTACTGATTTATGTGTAGGGACTTGTTGAGTCCTTGGTGGACATACTCCCATTCGTTGAGCACAAAAAGTGTACCAGACACGTCTCAGCGAATTGGAAGATCAAACACAAGTCTACTTTGGTAGGAAGCCATTATGGGATGCTGTTTATAGTTGCAACGTTGCTGACTACAAGTACCATTTGGTTGAGTTGAAGTCTTTGCAAGACTCAGGTGATGATCCAGACTGCTACACTGACTTTCTGTGACCCTAAAAACTTCTCTAGGGCTTATGTGTCTAGGGTTCCAAGTGCGATTCAATTGAGAGTTAACATTTGTGAAACATTTAATGGATGTATAGTCAAATATCATGGTCTGGGGATAATTAACATATTGGAAGGCATACGTACCTATGTAATGGCCCGTGTGGTGTCCAAATCCAACATGTTGAACTCGTCAAATCGTAGGTTGCTGTGTCCTAGGATAGAAGAGAAACTGGAGAAGGGAAAGGTAGTGGCCAGACATTGTAGTGTGCGTCGGACTCTAGGTTTAGTTTGTGAATGTGAGCTTCGTGGTAAAGGTATGTACTTGACAT